>JASTWQ010000452.1:0-1234433 GCA_035220615.1 Leptothorax acervorum | reverse complement strand
GAAAAGAGAAGAGAATTATTATGATTATTATTATTAACGTTTCTATAGGAATGATTTCCCCTTTTCCTATCTGTCTTCGACTTTAGGTAGATAAAGATCGTGCCTCTCTCTTCTCTCGGACAGAAGGGGCCCTCTTTTAGCGAGTCGCGCGAGAAAGGCTTGGTGTTACAATGCTTGCCCAATTATCGGAAGTTAGATACAACAATCAGCGCTAATTTCGGGTTACCATTCGTAGAACTTACATTACTTTAACATAATTTGCGAAAGCGAAGAAGAACGCAATCCGCATGACAATCATTCGGTTAAATAAATTTAGTCATCGAGCAAGAGGCAATATCAATGAATAGTAAACTTCAATATAACGTAATTTAAACCCGCTTAAATGTGGTTCAGGTCTTACTCCGACTACATTGTATCCTAACATCGCGCTTACAGGCACGCTCGAACACTGGTAGACGGGGGCGTTCTCCTCGCGTATAAGCGAACGACACGTACATCGCGATTAATACGGCGCGTGATACAGTCAGTCCAGTGTACACGCATACGCTCGACGTAAACGTGCAAGTATGTAAATCACGGACCGGCCACAATGGAACTGTTGTCTGACGTAGAAAGGCTGATGGCCGCCAGGATGGCGGTTCGCAGCGAAGCGCGAGGAAGTGGAGGAGCCATGGCGAAGGTCAGAGAAGGTTTGCACGTGCTGGTCCAGGCCCGCTGAAGCGCGATACTCGACGGTCCCTTTCGTGAAGAGACCATCGCCGTCTCTCGTAGCGTCGCCATTCAAAACACGTGGTCCATATTAGCGGGAGCGACGAATAATGGGCGACTGGAATGGGTGTGCTTGACGGAAGAGGTCCCCGGAAACGAGACGGTTGACTCGAGTGACTAAGCTCAATTACGTCAGACACGCGTTTTGATTTTTCTTTTTTTTTTTTTTTTACGTCGGATATAAATGACCGCGACGCGACTTCTCCGCGCGTAGTTTACATATATAGTTATAGATGAACGATACGGCAAGTATCTGCATGGGAGTAATCTGTGTTCTCCAATCTCTACACATATATGTGCAGTAGTGTTATTTACACAGAAGTAGAGTTATGCGTTTACAGAAACAAATTAGCGTAGGATCCGGTCAGGCTGGTAGAAAGAGTTAATTGGATTCATCTCGCGCACTCATCGATTTGCAGCGTATAAATTGCGAGACGCATAAATTACAGTGCATCGTTAAATTTTCACGCAGCCGGCCGAAGCTTTTCACGTTAGCGCATTACGCCGGCCGCGGCACACGAATACGTTTGTGAGAATTGCTAAGGCATATACACGCGCGCACGGTAGGTGGGCGTGCGGAAAGGCAGCGGAAGAGGGCACCGGAGGGCGCAAACGCGCCTTTTCTTTTGTCGTTAGGAAATGAGGGAGGGGAAACGCGTACAAAGCGCGTCTTGTGTTAGGGATCCAAAGAAAACGAAACTGTACGTGGGTATAAGTGCGTGCTATATACTTTGTAATTATATTGCGCGTGTGTAAGCGGCGCTACGATGCGTATCGAATCTCTGTGATCTTTTTCCGCATCCACGCGTAGTTAGAATCAGGCCATTGAGACTGCTACAATTTCGGCCAGTGTATATTCGACGTTGCACACAGGCGAGAAACAATGATATCATAAGTTGTAAGAAATAAATGAGAGATTTATAAATCACTATATATACGAGTATATATATATATATATATATATATATATATATATCTATATTTTTTAAATTTTTTATTTAAACAAGCGATAAAATATAGGATATTACTGATATAAATTAATTGTGCGGATAAATTTATAATCTTCTGCCTGTTTTATAGAATTAACTGTAGTCAGACATAGAAAATGGGAATACGATTATACAAATATAATTATTCTAGTTAGATACCTAAGAAATTTAGCCCATTAATTAATAACCGTTTGGTAATCGATAACTATTCCAGCATCAAGAATTAAATTAACCGAAATTATAGCAATTTCAATCATTGGTTAAAGCTCTGCTTCCGGGCTTTGCTCGCTACATAGTCTATGCAACGTAGTAATTTTGTGCAATGTTGTAAATTTATATGAACGATTAGTAGTTTATTACAGATTTTACATAATCCGACTTCCCTATGGCGATAATTAGTAGTGATGTTGTTCTTATGCACGGCGTATTAGAAAAAGAATCGGCGACTAATTGCTCTTATTAGCTCTATTATAGGTATACAAACTGGTAAAGAAGAATACATAAATCGATATTATTCAGACCGTATAAAGATTGTTGGATGATCGAAAAAGTTACATGTATCACATAATTATACACTATGTTGTAAAATTAATACGAGTGCAGCTTGATGTGTATGTGCCGAGTTATGTTAATTGGAGTAACGAGGTTTCAAGCGTGCTTTATGCATATTTTTGCATAAGAGTTTTCCAAGCTCGCAATTTTTTTATTACATAATGAGGCTGACAAAACAAGTTTTTATAATGCGCATAAATGTGAGAGACACAATGTAGACATGAATCCTTATGTTTCTATTGAAAGGATATCAGTGATTTCTCCAGCCAGTCCCTGATTTCAAATATGTTAGACGTTCAATTTCATGAGGAGACACGATTTTTCTTCGGCTCATTTCAGTCGATATATATATATTTTTTTTTTACAAACAGCAGATAGTTCGGCATGTACTGATGTAATTTTACGACAAGCACTTAAGTTTTCACATAAAAACCGACTATAAATACCGCGCGTTATTTTCGTTCGAGAAATGACACGAGTCATCCGCGAGAGTAACTGTACGGGGTGTACAGTATCTACACCGAGATACTCCGCTTCTCAAACGCGGCGTTGAGAGGCATAACTCATCTCTCTCTCGCTCCTCCGGATGTTGATGACGCTGTTAATTTATTTGCCTCCCTCTATATCCCCCCGAGACCGTCCGTCTATCACTCGGGACATTTTCGTCAGTCGCGCCCCTCTGGAAATCTTCCCAGTTTCTCGAAAAACCGACACGATTCCAAGATTGCGACAGATACGATCAGCCAACACTTGAATAAACCGCACGACTTCCAGGGACATTCAAAACTGATGGGACTTTTGTGGAGTTAGTAGACAAAGAGAGAAATACATCAATCAAAATATTTCTATTTCTAAAACAATCGCTATACTTTATACAATTACTATTGTGAATTCTGAATTGTTATAAAAAATTTCATTTAATTTCAAAGAATTTCGAAACCTTTTTAATGTTTTCATTATCATGCGTACCGATATGTGATTCTCATCTAATTTTGTTGATAAGGGAAAGAATCTTGCACGGCTTTCTCGAACGAATGAAATCATAAGTGAACAAATGCCTCTCTACGAGTCGACATTAGAAGGCATTAAAAGCGGCCTCCGTCCCGATTACATAATTCAATCTCGACGTTAATAATGCCTCGTACCTGTCCGTTCTTTTGTCTCTCATATTGCACCTACGTTCACACGTGATAGATTGATAGATGCTTCTTACAAGTCTGGCAAGCGGCCTTTAAGCTTGCACAGATTTACAATAGTAGACAATTAGCGAACATTAGCGGCATCAAAGAGAATGAGAGAGAAAGAGAGAGAGAGAGAGAGAGAGAGAGAGAGAGAGAATTACGGAGAAGTAATTACTATTTTTTAATGGCTTCATAATTTTATGTACGATTATTTTTCCTTTATTCATTAATTTATTCATTTTTCTGTAATAATAAGAGTTGATATGTTACTTCCCAAGTTGCTATCACAATTATAGTATCATTTAGATTAGACTTCGTTGTATTACGTCATTATGTATTGCAATTTTAATCGCGGTGATTATTCATTTAATCATTGTCGATTCAAATAATGGAGCATTTTTCCTCATATGTCGGAGCGTTTTGCACGCGGCTGAACGCGCAGGTGTATATTTTATCCCGAGCTGTTACCACATCTCGAGAGCCGGAGCGGCTTTTTGTCAGTGCCGACTGCCGAAGGAAGCTGACTGCCACACGAGAGAAAGAAAGAGCCGAGACGAAAAATCTCCCGCCTGCGTAACACACACGAATGCTTCGGCGACGTTTCTCATTTGGTTAAGAATAACACCGTCAATCTGTCGCACGGCGCATTGCGGGATAATACGCGGCTTCTTAATTCCCGTCACCGTCGGCGCTCTTTGTCATACCGAATTCGTTCTATTATTATGTAACAAGTCGGAGACTACAGAGAGCACACATATCGACGCGAAAAATCGCCAGTCTCTAAATGACAGTTTGAGAAATATGTATAGGTATACGTATACGTGGCCTAAACCACAAAAATTGTAGAATCGTAGCGAATAGATATTTCTTCTGCTTCAAACGAATAGTTAGAATGCTTGTCAAAGTTTGCACAATGATCGAGTTTTCATCGGTGGAGTTTTCATGCAATCGCTAATTATGATTAGCGATTTATCGAAGAACGGATATGAAATAACATACAGATGTCATACTCGAAAAAATCACGTTTCGTCATATAATATATCTCGTAAACTATTTATTTCATCTCTATATTACTAATATCATTCCTCTTTCGTTCCTGCTTTCTTTCGTTCGCGATGTCCATTAATTCGCCGAGTCGTCTATCGTCGCAGGAAGTTAAGTAATAAGGTAAGAACGGCGCGATATAAAAGGCAGCAACAAGATGTATTCCGGTCACGAGGCGGCAGGTCGTTGTCAGTAGCACGAGGAGGGTTGGACCGCTCTCTTTCTCGGTGAAGATTCGTTATACGGCGACGGGAAGGAGGTATCTCATCTCGCGGACAACCCCGTGCCCGTGACGTAACGTCATAAAAATAATCAGTCCCGTCCGATGAGCCCGGGGCGCACTTTGATCTTCGCGCATTTGTTTCTCCGGCATCGTCCGGGAATCTCCCCATCTTGAGACTGTTCCGCGCATTTTTTTTTTTTTCACAAGCATGGCGCGAAGGGAAGGGAAGGGAAGAGAAAACGACGGGAAGTAGACGGAACGCCGGATGAACTTTCCCAAGCGGCGAGTTTTCGTGCTTGCGAAATAAAAAATTAATGAGAAACGCTACCGCGCGCTCCTATTTGGTTTCGGCTGCACCGCGGCAAACCGAAGAAATGACGGCTGGAGCTCCTATTGGCCATTTTGAAATTGAGTACGCCGCAAGTTTAAGGCTCCCTGCCTGATCGCGTCCTTTTTCCTTCCGCCGCGCCGTCCGGCGTTCCGGAACTCTTGTAATTTGCCATCGAGAAGCGACGGCAATTTCCTCGCGCGCGATTGGAAAGCTATTTACGGTAGAATATATATATCGGACTACGTTAGAAATTATGGCGCCGCGATAAAAGAGACTCGCGCATGTTCCGCCAGTCGTGGATGATCGAAAAACTTGCTCTTAACAGATTAAATAGGGGCGATTCGGTCTTTATAAACTCAGTAAATACAAGTAGGCTACATTTCTTATTTTTGAAAATATTTATGATTGAAAGAAAGAGAGGGAGGGAAAGAAAGAAATACATGGTTCTGTAACAATTTTCATAAAATAGAGTTACTATTTCTCTGTCATTGGTTTCAATGATCGTAGGAAATCATATGCAGTTCTGATTGCCGTACAGATATTATATGTTCGCGCCGACATAGTTATCCTGACATTTCAGCCGGCATGGCATCCGCGAAGCGAATATTTTCGCTTAATCGATCGCAACAAACGCAGTGGCATCGGGCGAGGTCTGGGCCTATAGACATCCATTGAATGCAGAGTATCGACTGCACGCTACGAGCCAATGAGAGGATTCCGTGCATAATGCATAGCTGGGATATATTGCAGTCACACGGTGTACACCAAAGCTACGCTTGGCGCACACAGAGAGAGGGAGACAGAGAAAGAGAGAATGCGCGCGCGCGCAAGAGAGAGAGAGAGAGAGAGAGGGAGGGAGGGAGAGAGAGAGAGAGAAACGTGCGTGTACGATATGTCTATGTAACACAGCGTGCAAGCTGCGCCGCTCTGTGTGTTTACCTAATAATTATAATTACGACATCACAGAGCTCTGTATGTCCCATCCCATCCCCTGGCAACCGCGGTCTACTCTCTATTGATTAGAACAGCGAGTTGCGGCTCGATCGACATAGCGATACGGAATAATCGACGTCTTCCGTTATATAGTGACACGATGTGTCTGTAATTATGGCCGTTAATAACTATCGTAATCGCGCGCGGAGAACGTTATAGAAGATAACGCGTTTTCATCGCGGCGCGATTATCTGTCAACCACGATCCACGCACGAATACTTTGTACTCCTACTTTTCCTTGCCGCGCCTCGCTCGTATCGACCGGATAAAGTCGCGACATTTTATTTGGAGGTCCGTGGTCCGTGTAACGTCGCGCGGCATGAATATAGTGGCCAATAGTAAACGACGACGAGATAATGCAGTTAAAGGTCGCGCTATTTGGCATGGTATCCCGAATTGTACCGTCGTTGTGATTAATTGATTGAGCTAAGATAACCATAGACGCCGCTAATACTGCTAATATGACGCGAGACATTCAAATAAATACGCAATAATCCGGCAGTTTCGTTGGTTCCTTGTAAATTTGCCTAATCTGTATGGCTGCATCGGCGAATAGAAATAGATGCGGGGAAAATAACGACGGTATTCGTCTAGGAGATCTAACTAAAATATTTTCCGATTGGTCAAGGAGAACTCGCAACCAGTGGCTATACTTACGACACAGAAAGCATTAATATCTCTCGTCGTGATTTCTTAAAATTGGAGAGAAAGGAAATTCATAATGGAAGTAGAATAAGAAAACGAAGGAAGTGTATCTAATGAAAATCGATGTCGAAACGCGGCTATATATGCGCCCGAGCAGCAAGTCGTTAGCGATCGCAGGGCAATCGCTCATTAAGTTTGGCAAGCCCATACGGCAGGCATCAGCAGGAGCAACGATGGACGATAAATTCATCATAGAATAATGACGTTAATGAACTGCGCGGGGAGGCTTTTGGGGCAACAAGTTCGGGCTTGGATGGCTATGAAATATTCAGGCGAAATCAATCCTGACTGCGCGATTCGGGATGGACTTGGGGTGGCTCGCAGTGGTGGAGGAAGGGGGAGGGGGAGTTAGGGAGACCGGGAGGCAGGTTCGAGGATTTCGTGTCCTGAGAGGGGTGCGTGCAGAGGGCTCGCGTAAAGCGTAACGGAGGCTCGCTTAACCCTTGAGTTTGCGGCCGGGACTAAAGTAGTTATGTTTGTCCTTTGAGCTGATGGGGCAGGCGCCGCGGGGCAACCCGACTAATCCTACGGGACTCGATATATCCTGCTAATGGGTCCGGTCCCTGTATGCCGGCAAGGAACTTCGACGCCAAGAGAAGCGGCTTTGACGCGCGTTATACGCGATGTATTATGCAACGCTGCATATTGGTAGTTATTGTCGAGTCTGTGCGGACGTGTATACGCGATACTCTCTCTCTCTCTCCGTCTTTCTCTCTCTCTCGATCGTGTCTAAACCGTTTAACCTTAGAAAAGCACGCTAAAATTCAACGAGCTTATTTTATTAACTTTGCGAAATTCTGATTTGAGTAACTCGACAAATTATACGCATTCATTCCGACGTCGACGCGATTATACGGTCACTGTACAAAAAAAGAGTATCGTTGCTCGCGGAAAAAAACAATACATTATACTTCGGGCATTACACGGTGGAAAACTAGTTTGCTACCCGTTACTAGTCACCGTCTATCCAATGATTACAAAGTAAGCGTGTAACTTGACAGGCGATGTTTTCGTAACGACATAAAGACACGCACGCGGATATCGTACTTATACGGACGTCGATAATACGTGCACCAGAAAATGTGCACCGGTAGAAACGCAACGGCGGGGTGAGACGGATTCGTTATGCACGACTTCCATCAGAATCGAGAAGAGAACCGAGAGAAGCGGACAAAGAAGGGGGCGAGATGATAAAGGGGGATAGGGAGGAGGGGGAGAAAGAGAGAGAGAGAGAGAGAGAGCAAGAGAGAGAGAGGGAAAGGTAAATTACCGGTTTCACGATAAACGGTTCGCTCGATCAAATCGCCGTGGAATAACGGGCCGAACTTAACGAACGCGTTATGTAACGCAGGTGTAATCACCTGCCGGGACTCGTTCCATCTCTCGCGGAAGGCGAATCATTGCCGAACCACGCCGCGGTCAATGTTGGATGTACCGTAGCGTTAATTGCGAGAGCGAAGATCTCTACACTCGCGCGCGCGCAGTCTTCTCCCCTTAATTAACGTTTCATTAAACCAACGACCAACGGGCTTGCCAGCTCGAGGAGTCCGGATGCAAGCGGTGTGTTGCGCGGTTTGCAATCCTCTCTTTGTCTCTTTTACATTTCTACTGTCCGTTTACTCATCGCTCCGATCTCTATGCGCTAGATATGTTATTATAATGCTACTTATGCTAGCAACAGCAGAACGATGTTTCTATTCAGGTATGTACGTATATATATATATATATATATATATATATAAACATGTACATATACACTATGTATATAAACGTATCAATAATTCCGATAACACTAATCGCAACTTTTATAGAGAGAGCAGTAGGTAAAAAATCGCAGTCGACAAAGATATTGTTCTAGAACACAAAAAGATCTGTGGTTCGCCATAGTTCTTTGCACCACATAATTTTTTGTTACCCCACGCGGGAGTCTTAAAAGCGGGTACGCATTGTGAGCATGGTAGAGGCTTCACAATGGCCGGCGAGCGTCTTCTCGTAACGGGTGCGGCGAGAGAGAAATCCTCTTGAGAGAAACAGCGGAGCTCTTTTGGCGAGAGGAGGAGGAGGAGGAGGAGGAGGAGAGACGAGGAACGGGCGAATGAGAGACAGAGCGAATCGGGGCTCGACGAGAAGGGAAAAGTATACCAGCGTGGCTAATGAGTCGCGGGATGATTGATTCGCCTATTCGCGCTATGCCCAGACCGTATGCTTTCACTTGCTCTCTCGCTCCCGGGTTCCTCTGTTCCCTCTCTCGTCGTCCCGCGCCTTTATCTCCCTTCGCGCCGTTCAGTTCATTCCCCATTCACGGACTGTCAGAGCGCCTATGGCAACAACATTCAATAAATATCGTATAAACGCTTTCACCGCGAGGCGAACCGACGCGACGTCCCAGGGCCGATTCAGGCGTCCCGACGCCGCGCCGCGCCGTCTCACGTCAAATTTACAGACCGTGTTTCTCGGCTTTTATCGAGTCGCGCGTTTGTTTTCGAAGGAAAGAGCGAACGATTCGACTTGTATATAATGTATATTGAGATTTTGTCTCCCGCAAGATTGAGATGCGCGATTCTCCGTGCACGGTAAAGCGACGTAAATTATTTTACGTCGGACGAAGTGGTTCGCTGCTTCCAAGCGCGGTTCATTATCGTTATAGACGCGAGAGAAAAGGACGATTTCGCGATAGATAATGTGCTAAATCTCGGCAACTTGACGAAAGGCTGACTCACCCGCGGCGCTTCTAGCTTACTCACGAAGCTCGTATTTATTACGCGCTTATCTGACGGACGTGCTCCTCAATCAGTGCCATCCCCTCGGCTTAAGGTTTTCGCATCGCGACGTCGCGATTTGCCGCAAGAGAGAAAGAGAGACGGTGAAGGATAAACGAAAATCTGCAAGCTACAAATAATGCTACTGCACCACGCTTGCATCCTCGGCTCCTATCAATTCATCTCGCATAAGCGGGCATCACGCGTTCGAACGTTAGGAGCCTTATCGAGCTATTGTCGAGCTGTCCTCAAGAGATGGATCACGCTAATATAATAGCTAATATAATAGGTACGTTAGCGTCAGCCAATAAGGGTCTTTTTGTGATCCGTATGATAGAGTGGTCTGCCCATCACGATTGGCGGTTCCGGTTTGCACGCACAAATTTAACGCACGTAAAACGTGTTGAACCGAATCTCGTAAGTGTAACCGATTCTGGATTTTCGGAACAATTCTTATACATTATCATTAGATTTATGATTATAAAGCATTCAAAAATATTTTATAGCCGCTAATTATAGCGTAGTTTCAGGAGTCCATTTTAATTAGGGAAGAAACAATGGTCGGTTATTAAGGACCAAGTACACCGCCTTGTATTTTCGTTAGATTAAATGGACGTCGAGCGTGACTTTGCGTCGCGGTACCGTCGACAATCGGCCAGTTGATGAATTTTCCGCGGCGGAAACGAGCAAACAGAGATATATATACGAGCATGCGCCGGTGTATGCGGCGGAGGTTCGTTTCCACTTAGCCATATTAACGGGAGTTTGATTGCCGTGCCATCCATCCATCCGTCCATCTGTCCGTCCGGCTGTCCGGCTGTCCGACCCCCGACTTCCCTCGTCCTCGTCATACCTTCCATCTCGGCGATAGCAGGGGCAGAAAGGGAAGGGGCGAGAGGGAGTGTAATCGGTGTCAACCCCCGTGATCCGTGCATCAGGGTTCGACGGGAGTCGTGTTACCATGAGCGCCGGGGCCACGAAAACTCTTTATCGCAGGGTCGCAACGAGTCAGATCGGACCGAGCGAAGCGGGACGAAAGCGAGCAATCAAAGGGAATAATTCAGGAGGCGGTCACATTGTTCCCCGCGCGTCCGCCGGTCTCCCGTGGGACGGTACAGCGGTGAGTTATGCTATCCGGGCGATAATGAACGGCGAAATAGCGTCACGCTCTCGAAGCGATACGAATTTCCCTGAGCGACCTCGCGACGAGGAAATGAAATTTTTATCGAGCAACTTATTTAAATGGCAGTGCCTTCGTTTCTTTAGAAGCCATGACGCACGCTTTACACACATACGTATATTTATAAAATGTATATATTACATATAAAGAAAATTCCTAAGAAAGACTTGATTTTCTGATGCCTAAATATATTTTGTATATTTATTATCAGGAAAAAATCACGACTCTCTTATTGCTATAGGGACGAGTATCATGATGAAAGACCGCGTTTCAAAGTTTTTACGGAGATATTAAATAATTTTTAAAATAAATCTACGGAGTTTCCATGGCTATTTAACGATTTTTTTATCTATAATACATATAATTCATATTGGAATTACATTGTATGTTTATATATATTTTTCATATGTGCAGGATAATTCCATATTTATTACATCTTATGTCATTTTACTATGTAATACCAAATATGAAATAAACCTATTGATATAAATGAATGAATAGGCTATGAAAGATTAGGATAAGATTTGTGCATGATATCAAAAATTAATAATTATTAATGGAATTTGTATTAAATAAATTGGTTAAAATAGGTTATATAAAATATACTTTTTTGTTTCTCACTTATGCTCGTGACACATAAACATTGAAAAAATCTATGAATATTGTTTTCTTATACTAATTTATATAAAATTTAATTCTGCAGGGAGATATGTAAAGAAGTCAAATCTCTATATATTTTTAATTTTATTAAAGAAATATTTGGAAGGGATATAACATATTTAAATATACTAATATTTGTTTTCTATTCCTCTCTCTATGGTCAGAAATTAATTTTTATTTCACATAAGTACATACAATATGTAAATGTTTCGTTCTGAATTCGTCGTCCACGACATATAAACACTATAAAAAAAATTAAATAAAAGTTTTACATTTTACAAAGAATCAATATTTTTTTATTATTTCTTTCTCTTCTCTTTCTATAAACTTTTAGAATTTATTTATAAGTAATAAACTGTTTATTTTTTATTTAAATACAAATTGAGTATAATTGACATTTTAATACTGCGAACCACTACTAGAATATGACGATCGTGCAACACTGGATACATGATGCGCGATCCCACGAAATATTATCAATAAATAATCGATATATGAGCTTTCGATAACTTGAATTATTCGGCGACTTGTGTGCTCCATGCTCTTGATCCGAAAACGGTAACGGTTAATTAACGATAAATTACATTTATCGGCCAAACGCGATAAAAGTATATTCGATAAGAGTATATTCGAAGCATCGTTGTATATAAAGAAATAATAATCTTGCATCGTCAAACAGTAATTTACCATGTCTATTCCACATCGTTTCTGATCTGAATGGATGTATCGCACAAATACCTATCTATTTCGAGAAATAATCATTGTCTTAGTATGCTTACAAGTTGTTAATTATGCGGTGTGTGATAATTGTGTGATGTAATAGTGAAATAATTGTATTTCATAAAATATACTTATCTATCGCGATTTCATGCCACAGAATAATGTGACGCATGGAGCGGCTTACTTATATCTGTAGCTGATGTGAGGGTTACCGTGCGAAAATGACAACATAGCGTGTGGCATATACGCTACTAAACAAACATCAAGATTACCTAAACACCAGACAGTTTAGGTTTCTACGAAATATTTAATTCAAAATGTTACTACAAAATAATCCGTTGCTGCTACGAAATATTTAACGTAGCACGAAATAAATGTTCGGCGAGTATTGTATTTCTTACATTTCATATTAAATTCGAGATAAATAAGGATCATTAAATCTAATATTTATTCAAAAAATAAAATTTATCTTTATCCCGATCAAGAATGTGTATTTACGGAAAAATTATTAATATTACTGCTTGTCCCAAATTATTATGTTCCGAGTATAGCGAGAAATTAAGAACAGCGGTTTTAATAAATGTACAAAATGAGAATAAATCGACGCGAAAAATATGGCAATTTAAGTAATCTCATTTTCGTAATTTGTTCGAATTGTACAAATTTATTTGAAAATTTGGAAAAAATAATAATTAATTTTCATTTTCTTAAAACAAGGATTTTTCTTTTAAGTCTATTTTTAATATTAAATTTAATAATATATATTTTAGCAATGTTATTAATCAATTATTCACATTATTATATAATTTGCAATAAGGCTTCATCTTTATAGTCTCTATCATGATGAGTAAATAAAGGCGATAATAAGTCCAGCGCAAGAAAAAAAAAACCGCTGGACTTTATCGAGAGATTATCGGCACAGATGTATAATCGATGTTGAAATGCAACGATGTCGGGACGCGATAATGCTCATCCTTTGCACAAGCGCGATATTATATTATAATCCCGGCACACTGACTTCGGCGAGAGGAGTAGCGGGGCTGCACGGGGTTATACAGCTTGTGAGACTGACGGAAAGAGAATGAGAGAAAAAGATCGCTGAAATAGGGATGAAGATGGAAGGAGAGGGTGGCATGGGCTTGTCTGGAAGATTAGCACTTCGTATAAAAGTGCTGTAGCGCGAACGGAGAACGGAGGGTAGAGACGCGACGGCGACGATGGTGGTGGCGATGGAGGTAGTTGACAGGGGTATCGGGAGGGAGAGAGATGTGCCGCGACAAATGCGTGGCAAAAGGAGTGAGAGAAAGAGAGAGCATAGCGAAGGTGGCGAACGTCGAAGGGTGAGCGAGGGGTAAGAGCCGCGAGAGGAAAGAAGGCCGTACACCTTATATACCGCTCTCGCACCCCGCCCAGCGCCCTGTATGTAAGAGGAAAATTAGTTTTCAGAAATTTTTATGAAAGCCCTGAAAAGAAACTGTAAGGTTCCCTTTCTCATTGGCGGCTATTTTTGTTCGGGGAACCGTGGGGATTTCAATGGCCTTTATTTTACTCGCGCGCGTTAATCTCACGCGGGCGATACCGGAGCCAGGTCGTTTCGGCTTATACTCGGTGCTCGCGCACCAAATACGAGACGTAGGGGCTGCACGGTCACAGAGAAAGGGGGGGGGGCGGACACAGAAGACAGGGGAGAAGAGAGGGTACGTCGCGATGGACTCGTGGGATTCACACCGGTGTCAAACAGAATGAATGAAGTCATTATACGTCCTCACGTTATGAAATCGCTGTTCTAATTAGTCTTCAACAATTGTTCGAGCGACGATGTCGCGATGGCGTTAATTTTTGTAATTAAGCATCACGACCCTTGCCTGTTCCGAGGGAGAATGCTAACGAAAAGGCTCTTTGTGGAGATCTAAATCTGTGGAGATCTAAAGCGACAACCGCGACGACTCGGCAGGCGGCAAACTTGTTAATGGGAATAAACGTCCCCAAGAGATCTACGGTCGTAATTACACACACAAACATTTAGATCGCGCGCTTAACGGGCTAGTTTTCAGCGTAATAAATGTTTATTGCGAGATTCCGGCCCTCGTGCCAATGCGCAATTATTTTTTTATGAAAGATTAGCTTAATACCGAGTTAACCGCATAACAATATAGTACAAATAACCGATGCATAAATTATAATGAGCTATTCGCTGCATATCCGTGCAGAAACAAGTTTTATTTCGGCAGAAACGTTGACCTCATATTTTAACGCATTTAAATGCAATTATGCAGTAAAAATATTTTAAAATCATAAAGTAACTTAATGGACACTTTGCAGAATTTGAAAATATATGATAAATTTCAAATTATAATACATATTATATGATTATAGAGAGAAAAAGCACAATATTGAGTGAAATAAAATGGAGCAAAAGCGTCCTGAGCAAAGTCGTCGAAGCTTCTCGCCTCTGCATCGTCGCAGATAACGCAAGCATCGAAGTGCGATTTGTCTTACTGCTGTCCCATTGTTGCACGAGCAATTCATCGAACGCTATCCAATTATCTTCGACTCTCTCGAGCGCCGACTACATAACGAACCGATCGACGGCTCGTTATGTCCGAGCCATAATTCTTGCCTGCAATACCGTCGCTATAGAATGAGTTACCAAGCGCATTTGTACTCGTTCCATGGAATAGCGTGAATCGCGATATTATGCGGCGCTTAAGATTAGAAAGCGCCTGAAATAATTTTCCGCACCCGTATTCGCATATATTCGCATCTCGATACAAATATATTACTCATGAAGATGCGAGCGGATCACATGATGAATTTGCGTCAAGATGTGATCCTATAAGAAAATTCAAACCAGAATATTGCGCACGTTATTTCTGATCGCAGGATAAGTGTCTACGAATAGTGACATAAGTGATATTGCAGAAATCGAGTAAAGTATCTATTTATGAAATATCATATCCAATGTATAATTAACTGAAATATATTTGTGATCGGATATCGCCATGAGACGATATATATAAATCAAATATTATACCTATTACAATCTAAATTTATCTTGCGATGAAACTGCAGGCATTATAATTGCTTAAAAAATATAAGCGAAATCTCAGTAAAACCAAATCGTGGATATTAACTCTGTTACATGAAGAGATGGCAAGTGTAAGAAAGTACGGTGAACGAAGAGGAGATAGGTATACATATGTTGCACGTTCTTACTTCGGAATGAGGCTGCAAAGTCGCGTCAATACACCTTACGAAGGAAGAGAGTTAGAAACAGAAAGACAGGGAGAGAGAAAGAGAGAGAGTTGCAAGGAATGGTTGCAGAACGGTAGAGAGAGAGGGGGAGGGGAGAGAGAGAGAGAGAGAAACAGCTATAGAGACGGTTCTTCGAAGTCTTGGATCTCATACGGAAAGGGTGGTTGGCGGACTTGTACAGGCGTATAGCCGGGGGATCGAGAGGGATAGAGAGAGGGGGAGGAAGGCAGGGGTGGACGTGGTGAAAGAGGAGAGGGTCACATGGAAGGGGATCT
Source organism: Leptothorax acervorum (assembly GCA_035220615.1). Classification (NCBI taxonomy): domain Eukaryota; kingdom Metazoa; phylum Arthropoda; class Insecta; order Hymenoptera; family Formicidae; genus Leptothorax; species Leptothorax acervorum. Next base: position 1,218,798 of record JASTWQ010000452.1, on the reverse strand, counting down.
TCGGGGCGAGAGATCACTGCGACGCCGATATTACTACAGCCAGCCCGAAGATTACCAATATCCTTGAGAGGCGCTCCAGTCCTGTCATAAAAGACGGAGCTTACGAAGATATTACCTAGCTATCTACCGCCAACGCCGACAGGCGCAGCCATCACCGGCGTTAGCGCCGTAGTCCGACCATCTCACTTTTCGCAACTTCATTTCGGGGAATACTAAAAACACAGAGGTGAGAAGATCACGATGCGATGTCACGAGAGAAGGGGTGTTAGCGCGGCGCCGCTAGGCGATGGTCAACGTTGACGTACGGGGTCAAAACTGTCCTCGCATCGGAGAGAGGCTATACTAACGCAATTTAGTAGGTGGAGGACGAGGATCGTTGGACCTGACGTTAGATTGAGATTAAGACGGATTCACTGCTCGCAGAAAACTCATAAATCTGGGGTGTTATATCTGTTGAGATGAGGTATTACTTTGTCTCATCGTAGAAAGTGTTACACTCCTCCTTCACTAAGCTATCAGAATCGTGATGGCTTCTTTATAATTCTGCGAATATGATGGAGACATATTATTTATACAGGTGGATATCAGAGTATGTGTGTGAGTGCCTAACTGTATCTATTAATATCTGCGATAGCGCGTGAACTGTCGCTCTTTATTTCGTTAGAACAACGAATATCATGTCTAAAGATAGTACGAGACTATTGCTTATAATGCGTTTGTCTAATCACACGAGAGAATGATGCAGCTCGACTGGACTTTCGCGGTTCGTAAAATATTTGCCAGACCGTGTAAGTTCCGCGTAAATGATTGGAACTGGAGAAACTCGCGGGTCTTTCAGTTAATGTCTGGAGACGGAGTATGTCAGGGAACACGTATTTGGCGCAATAGCCGAGACATTCGATAGAGCAAGATGTTCACGAAATCAGCTTGGTTCCAATTCGAAACTCCCACGCGCTTTGAAGCGACTAGCCTGGAGAATCCGAAGGGGGCGATTGGACGAGATCTGTCTCTCCTCTCTCTGGATACCGCTCGTGCCTCTCGAGTATGGCTGAATCCTTAATGGGGAATCGACCGAGTTATTACGTCCCCGCTGGGTGTTGCATCGGCTGAGGTATATGAGGTCGTGTATACAATGACACGGGGCATTGTGGCAGCGCTTTGTACGACACAAAGCTTTAATCCACGAGCAGATCTGCCAATGTCAACATCCTCCCCGCACGGACACCCCGGACGCACACGCGCGCAAAAAGACGGCTCCCTCTCCACCTATCTGTCCGCTGGGGACAGGAGCTAGCCTCAATAAATGTCCCATAATCCACCCCGACTTGAATAATCGTCATTCTCCGACTATTGTATCGTTTCCTTGCAAAAGCCCTCGACCGTGCGGCCTGAAGATCGATGCATCTATAACGTATGTGCACATATATCCGCGCTGTTATGACTATTCATTGCGGTTGGATAGGTATATTCGAAGCCGCAGGATATTGACACATATTTTTATCGTGCAGTCTATAATAAAACCGTGTAAATCGGGAGACGGAAAACGTGAAATGTTATAGCTATTATCGTTCGTAAAATTTTAATCTGCCGTATCTCCAATTATACCGTTTCCGAATAAAGCTTAGGTATTTCAGAATCTACGAAAAAGAGCCGAGTTTTAAAAATAATTCGCTGCTTTTATCTCAATAATTGTATATACGATAAAATTCAAATGTTAGAAGTGTGGTACGACAGTCATGGATATGGCGAACAGGCTAACCGTGACTCTTTCGTTGTCTGAGATTTCCTCTATTTCGCCGCACGAAAGAGCCGTGGATTAATCCTCGGCATGGCGAAGACGCGGTACTCCTTCAATGTCGGCCTGAAAGGCGGCTAATCCTTCAGCCCGATCCCATTCTTCCTCACTTTTATTCGCGCGCACGGATTGTTCGCGCGACCGTTAGACGGAACCTGTGAAAAGTGGCACGTCTGCCAGTGTGAGGATCCGAAGCCGTAATTTATGCGTTACGCTTTCGCCAGTCCGCACACATGGCCAAATGTTCTCCGGATTGTCCGGCGAGTAGATATATCCATGCCCGAAGAACTCTCGTCTTCGAAAGATATTTAGAATTCCGATGGCGTACGTTGCCTTTAAGCTAGCCGGCTGATTTACACGACAGTGCGTGTGCTATGTACAAGTGAGCGCGACTGTGTTAAGCGTAATTTATGCTTTTAACTTCCTCAAAATCGATTTTGTTCAATTACATATATAGAAACTATATTCGCGCATTAAATTCATAAAAAAATAAGAATAATAAATAAATTATAAACATTTTTACAGAAATTTATAATACTATTTCTTCTATATTGTAAGCAAATATTTTTTAAGTAAAATATATCTGCATATGCCATCGTTCCTGAAGAAGCTAATTTCTCTTGTGCGACTTAAACATGTCCGCATGTTTGATATTCGTACTTGAGCGGTAAAACGTTTATTTTACATGTGTATCCACGCGATGAATTGGAATATTGCCACGACTTGTACAGGATGATTCGAGTCATTGCCGATGGTGGTACGGATCGTGACGACGGCTTCGTGGCGAAGACGATCGTTTCAACGGACCAGAGAGATCGTCGCAGAACGGTCGTCACAATGTAATTACGCGGCTCATAAGCGTCCATCGAGCGGATGGAGAAGCGCGGGAGGGAGGAGAGATTACACGTGGCGTGGCGAGAGGCAGCTTATTTTGACATTCTTATCGGAGAATCAGAGTGTGGTAATCCCCGAGGCGGCGTGTGTAATCTCATCCCTCTCCCAGTTCGCCCCATCCCCGGCCGAGTTTCGCTCTTCTCGGGTAAGTCCCATGGCCCTTCAGCAACCCCCCGTTCCGACCTTTCCCCAGACTCTGTTTCCCGTTCCCTACAAGCGCGTTCCCAATACGCTTGATCCACGCTCGCCCTCCCGCCGTCTTCCTCTTTGCATCGTGCACGAGCCGCTAATCTACTATTAATTGCCACCACAAAACATCCCGCGTGTGAGCGTGTGGGTGCGTTCCAATTGCAACGCTTCTATTTTGCGCGCTCGTCAGTATTCACGGATCGTCTTCCCCGTATCATCGAATTATAGGCTGCTTTTTATTGCTCGCGATTTACGGGATTATGTAATCGCCTATTAATTATACGACAGTAAACCACGATGATTTTAACAGCAGAAAAATAACAAAAATCATTGTCAGTGATATGTGAAAAAATAAGCGTTATCTTGAAAATTTCACACCCATTCTATGTTTTCTTATACGAAATTGTAAATTGTATTGTAGTAATCCAGATTTCGAACTGTCGACTTGCATCAGCTCGACTCCAACTTACGGTTAAAATCAGATGTTACTTTGCGTTAAGGCAATGTTGCGCAGCGGCTCGTTTCATCTCCGCGAGTCGTCGATGTAATTGACTTATTCGAGACGAACGCGATTTATTTCCCGCGTCAGATATGCGCGAGTCATCGGTCGCGCGGCAATGGGTAGCGGCGACACGTCAGCATTTTGCAGTCGCAGCATCCGCGTCTCGCCGAGAGACGAGGAGGAAACGTCGTCGGCCGCCCGCGGCGTCGCGGACGGTCGGCGCGTATACCCATCCGTGGTAGCGCTACGACGTCGCCCTTTAACGATTCGCGTGTCGTTTAATTTAATTTGACGATCGCTCGTTAAAGTAAACGCGCGAACGAGAGACGAGGTATTAAATCTCGCACCTCCGGGCCATTCGCGCGTGTTCACGCGCGTTCGTCCACCTTCGCTTTCGCGTCTCCCTTCGCCTCTCGCACGCTGACCATACTCGACGACGAGCGACGAGAGAAACATTCTCTCCCGTTTCTTTGTTCCGTACTTTCCTCCTTATTCTTTCTCCCGCGTTTAGCCATCCGCTCCACCGTTCTCGCAGACGCCGGTAGCCATTACAATATCGTCTTTTTCACCATTTCTCTGCCGACGCACTCGCAGTTATGAAAATCACAACCGCAAGTGACTACCGTTTACAGATCTGCTCCGGGGGACAGAGGATCTCCTATTGCACGCTACTAACTATGCATGGAAGCTCCGGTGCTCGGTTACACACGCCGGGAATCTCTTTCTTTCTCGTTTTTCTTAAGGTCAAGTACCTCGGAAGAAAAATAGACGCGGCCATGCCATCCAAGATTTTTGCCTGAATGGCTTGAATACTTTTCACTTCGGAAATTACGTCATGAAAGCACACCAGTCTACAGTAGAATTGCGTTTTCGTCTGTCTCGTTAGCGGCGATACCTGATCTTTTGCCAATCGCTATTTTTGGAATGATTTCATTTACCGCCGAATCCTCTCGCGTCTATACAAAGTTACATAATGATAATATTAATATTTAATTCTATATGGTAACTAATCTTCACAAAATCTCATAGACCGACGAGGTTGACATTACCTTACTTCCCTTATATAAAGTTTCTGACATAAAATAATTTATGAAAAGACAGTTACAATATTTCTTCTAGCTAAGAGTTACTATTTGTATCTCTCAGATTTGCGCGTCTCAATGTTTGTTCTTTATGTAGCCAGAAGAGGAATTTGTCATTACAAAGATTCCTGTGAGTGACATCATCGTGCAATATTTCAATAGCACAATTATAATTGTAAATTATAAACTTTTTATATTAATCTGTCTCAAGCTACGTCGTACGACCTTCCTATATATCGTGAGAGCGGTATTAATAACTCGATTAATAACGTTGTCAATAACTTTGTTTAGACATTAACTACTATCGGCGATTTGATTTATCCGGTATGCACCGTAATACTCATGCGTAGGTAATAGGTATCATATCGCGAGTAAGCTCGCACGCACAACGAGACCAGGAAGAGGAGTCGCAAGTCACAACGCTACCAACGTTGTCTTTTTCCGATCGTTACAGCACCGATACTTTCTTTCAAGGTCGCACTGACGGAAATCATTATTTAGAAGCGCGCGCGGTGTACGGTAATAGCAGTGCTTGGAGCCACGAAGACATTTCCTCATTGCTGCCGCTTATACCGTTGTTCGATAAGCGTAATGTGGAACGCGTGCGTAGATAATTGGAAAATCGACGCGCCGCGATCGAGACACTTGGCGGTCTTTATACATATTACAGTGATCGATAACGGTAAAACGATGCGTCGGCTTTACGCCAATAACATTTTAATATCGCAAATCGAAGTGCCGCTAAAAATTCGCAGGTAGGAATTACGCGCGATTAATGAAAATTGAAGGGAGATTGAAGGTGTTGCCGGCGTACGAGTAATCGAGTGTAGAAATATTTAAATTGTGATAATGATGGAATAGTCATCTCATAAGTGCATGTTACGAGTTTATTCACTCGTAACTAATGACTTGATTTCATATTCCGTTATATCATGAACATATAATTACGAGAAATGAATAAATTTTTTCAACAGTTTGAGAAAAGACGAGTTTAACATATACATTACATTGAATATATAACGAAGATGAGTTTAAAATGATTAATTACCTACAATTACGATTGACCGAAGCAATTTAAACGATGCGGTTTTATCTTTACCGAATTTCCGCCGACGTGACGTGAAGTAAATTTAATGGCGATCGAGTAACACGCGAAGAAGCGCGCGGGATAGATAGCGAAACTGGGGACGCGTCTGTACTTTTAGCGACTAAGTATACAAATATAAGTGGCGGGTCGCGCGCGTCGCTTGACGGAAGCGGTGGCACAATTTAACAATGTAAATTTAGCTTTCAGCGCAATGCAACGATACGCATGATGTACGAGCTACGGGTGTAGGAGTGCTGCGTGTGTACGAGTGAGCGATTGCAGGCGCGTTGGTGCATCAGTCTCCGATGGCATAAGCGCGCACCGGTCCCGCGCCGCTAACATAATAAATGCAGCGCATACCCGCCGTACATAGTGAGACACGGCATCCGGCACATTGGCAAGTCGTACGTGCCGAGGGACGAAAAATTTCGACCGCCACGCGACGTTACCAACGAATCGCGCTCCCTACACTTGCCCTTAATTATCGTTGCACCGCCACCGTGCCGAACGCGGACGTGCTCTCCCCTTTCAGTCGGATCTTCCAGTAACTCTCGCACACACGTGCGCTATTTCCGGCAAAGGATGCGACCGATTCGAAATTAGAAACCCGCGTAAGTAGCGGGTTGAGCTAGGTCAGGGCCATCGTTTCGAAGAACCGACAACCGTCATTCGAACCCACGGCGTATATGAAATACGAAGTTTTTTGAACGCGCCGCCGCATGTATCACTCTAGAGTGCATAACAAATCTCCTATATAGTACTACCTTCTAAGGATAAATTTAGCCAGAGTATAAGTTTTACGACCGCCGTTTACGGTGATTTACAGAGATTATTCTGTGTCATGCTGCGTTTAACGCTAAGCAATTTCTCTGGTGGTATCTTACCTTGGCATCAAACTTCAGCGAGCACAGCGATTTTATTAAAGATAAAGCTATCAGTAACGCATAATCGCAACTGCATTTGACGAGATAATTGAAAGTGTTACTACTTGTTAAATGCACGCCTGATTTTATGACGTTGCTCATGCCATCAACCGTTATTGTCACGGTTTAACGAATCCTCATGATCGAATGGCGAGATACACGGTCGCGAGATACACGGCCGGACTGCCGGAGAAAAGAAAGTAACAAATTTTAAGCCGCGAGTAGCGTTTCGAACGACCGCTTTTGTACCTATATATACACGCACATATTTCAGACAATAATAATTTAAACACGTGCGGGCCATACGTGCCTGCGAAGAAAACTCAAGGATAGATAGATGTAACGGGCATTTAAACCGTGACGTGTGTGCGTGTGTGTTTGTGTGTGTGTATGTGGGGCTGTTCGATTATACCTTCGAGCTTAACGTTGCGCCCTAGAATGCTCTGCTTTCAGTCATAATGATGGAGTTGACAACACGTACTTCCTGTGTCTCTCGTCTATTTTTTGTTCGTTATTATTATGAGCTTGTTATTCACAGTAAACAAATCACAATTAATTGTGTATATATTTAGTTTAGAAATATATTTTTTGTAATTTGTTATATATTTGTTATATATTTAGTGGCAAAAAACTACAAAACAGATATATAACTGCAAAAATTTAGGAATAAACTTTTGTTTACATTAAATGTTATAAATCGTTGTTATCGTTAAATATGTTGTATAAAGATTTAATAAAAAGTTAAAAGAAAGAAATGATAAGTTATAGGTTTGCACGTTAAGGCTTCATATTCATTTATCCCTTAAGAGAAATTATTGAGAAACGTATCCACCATGCTCTATAGACTTTAATTAAGATTACAATTAACTCTCGATAATTTGTGCGCGTGTAATCACAGTTTCGGATCTCCGAGATCCAACGGCTCTTGATACGAGAGCGAGGTAGACAAGAGAATGGAGAACAATTCCTTAATGGTCCGCTTTAAAGAGTAATGACTACCGTGCGTGACGCGCAATTTCTTGATGCTTTTGTTGCAAGCTAATAATAAGATCCTACTTGTTATTCAGACGCGCTGAATGTTTTTAATTGTCTCTCGATGCACTTTCAATGATGAGATACATGCCTATAACTCATGTCATATTGTTATCGAATCGCATAAATCGTCCGTAACGGTCTCGTTATTTCTGCACGTAAGACGACGGATGTTATTTATTAGCAAAATTATTAGAACGATTAGGCTATTAGTCAGACGCTTTAAACTTAAAACCAACATATATAAATCACTATCTTAGCCGAGACAAATTCACCTAAATATGGATTCCAAAATTTCTCGCGGCGCGGGCGCTTCGATTATAGCGGCACGTAAGTTATATGTGCTTTTTCTCTGTGATGAATAAATCTATTTATGGCATGAATTTTGAGATCATTTGAGATTTCATCTTTCTCTCTCTCTCTCACTCCCTCCTTCCCCCCTCTTACTCTTTCTCTCTCTCTTTCTTGCTCGCTTGCATTTTCTTACTGTAATAACATAAATTATAAATATTACCTAACATAAATTATAACATAAATTATAAATATTACCTCTCTACTTAAAAAAAAAATTAATAATTGCTCCCACTATTATGTCTTAAATATAACTTTATCATGCACAGTTGCAATTAGATGCGCCTTTCCGGACAATCTACGTACTTGTTCACAGTAGTATAACCACATTCCGGCAAGTAGTTCGGGAAACTTCACGGCAGCCGGCTCAACGAGCTCGACCGACCACATTGCGCTCTTTCCGCGACTCTTACGGAAGGATCGCCGAGAGTTCAGAACGCGAGCGAGAAAAGCAGTCGAGAGCGAGAACGAGAGCAGCGAAGGGGGTTGGGCGGATAGATACGGCAGAAGGATGGAAGCGGCGCGCGTGGAACGGGAACGGGGAGGCGAATAAATATTCGTAGATGTAATCGCCGAAGGAAACAAGCGGCGGGATTGTTCGGCGGGAATAATTGAAAGCGCCGCTTCTTGAGCCTCTCATTCCCATTCCCGTCGTCGCTACCGCACGGCTCTTAGCTCCTGACGCCGGTAGGCGTTCTCTCTTGCGCTCCCCGTTGCAGCGTTACTCGCGCGGCATGCAGCCGACGGCCGATCCGCGGCCGATCGCATCGCTCGCCGTTGATCGGCGGTTTCTAACGTATGCGCAATACCCCGCGGCCAACCGCCTGTCCTCATTAACGCCTGAAACGAAGCGGCGGGCTTAACCGAGAGCGGAGAGATGGAGGCCGTAATCGGTTCATCGGTGAGAGCAATAGCGGCAGTGTAAAGGTACGGCCGAGGGTACGGCGGTTTCCGTGAACGCAAATATAGATCTCACGTTTTGTGTTTTTCGTGGTTTCTGTATATATGGAGAAATAAACCGTCATCATCTGATATCTGATAACTCTAATTTTCTTGTTTTAGCGTTAAATTGTTTAAGATGGACAAACATAAATTATATATTAAGATATTTTTTTCTTTGTACATTATACAAAATATGCTTGATGTAGACGTTACATTTAATATATAAAAATAAAAAATATTTAATAAAGCCAGTAAGTTTTTCATTCAATCACATTATTGTTTTTTTAATAGCTTGGTGACATAAGTATATAATTAATTATTTGAAATAATAAATTTTCATTATTTATGAGAATTTTTTTATAAGAGAAAGGTTAAATGCTCTTTATGTATAACAGTTTTCTGACAGAATTTCCATCTAGAAATTCCGAACGTTGAAAATCCCGCACGTTCATGATGCATGTGACTGTTGGATATTTCAGGGGATTCTGAAGTTCTGATGAAATCATCAAAACTTTCGGTTTCGTAACAGATTACAAGCGGATAATCCGTGGCACATCCATAGCACGATGAGCACGGATGCAATAAGGACCAAATCGCGTCCCGCGAAATATCGTAGAGACATAATCGATACGTGCTTTCCGGTAGTCGGTTTAAACCCGTCGGTTTAAATTAAATCTGTTCGCATCAGCGATCTTCCACGATTAAAAAAAATTTGATCACTCAAAGATCATATGTACCTAAATAATCTTTACACAATACAATAATTACATCGAGCAACGCGTATCCACGATATATTACATTTAAACGCAAGAACGGCTGCACTCGACTTACAAACATCGGCGCTAAAATGTTCCAAAATAGAAAAGCGGCTTCTCTCGCGGACTCCCATAATCGTACATCATCCTTTTATCCGCTCGAGCTATCCCTACAAAGTAGACGATCCACCGCGTAGCACCTAGACTACTCGAGTTTTGGGGTAGGCTTCAATAATACAGCCGGTGGGAAATTGTGATCGAAGGATACTATTGGAAAGCGATACCTTAGCCGGGCATCTGAATAAGTGATGGAACAATATTTTTAAAACGCCTATAATTCGTGGGCAAGGCCTCGCCTCCGCCCTATGGCGGACCTGTATTTATCGGCCCGTGGAGTATAGAGACGCAGCCAAGAAAGAAGAACGATCATTTATGTCGGCGGAGTGGGGTCGCCGCCAGGAGTCTTCGTCGCTTTTTACTCTACAATCGGCGTGCGAGTCGAACCGCTGGATTATTGCCGCCATTTATCGGCGTCGCCTAATGTTTTAGTAACGATGTCCAGCGCACGTGCGCCTATCCCTGTTGGAGTCGTTCTTCTGGTTTACGGTATAAAATTTCGTGCGGGTAAAACCCTCCGGAGAGCAACCATCGAGGTCACGTGCATCGGAGAATATGTCGGATGGTTTAAAAGTAAATTCGTTTCTCGATGCAATGTGACAGAATTCGTTTCGAACCGCACAATATTGATACAATGGATATACGTGATCTCGAAGATTGAAAGATAATTGGCGCGTTTTCGCGTGGCTGATTCATAAGATAAAAGTTGAAAAAGAAATTATTAAATTTGTTAAAAAATTTACCGTTGAAATATTTTCTAATTTGCCATACCTCTCTTCTTATACGAACAGTATCCATATCGCTGTACAATATTCTTGCAATGTATGAGCTTTTTTACGTCATGGCTGGGAATAATACTATCTATGGAACACATATACTAATCTTTATATCGGAGAAACCACCGCGCACACAAACCGAATAATCCCGCGAGAAAGCAAGCAATATTCAATCGGAGAATATGCATCGACTATATACGTATGCAAATGGCCGGACACGCAGCACCGATTTGATGAAAGTGTCCGATTCTCGCGGTCCACCGTTCGCTGATAAAATAAAGGGATTTATCCTGCACGGTGGACAGAACCACCGTGAATCGATTTGCTCGTTTCTACTTTGGAGTATGCGATACTTGAAATTCTCGGGATTCCTCGAGATAAGGCCTATTATTACTCGCTGATCCGACTCGGTTCGCACCGTTTAAAAGGTGTCTCGTTCTCACGAGGCGCCATAACGACTTCGGGGGCTGCAATTTTGCCGATCATCCGCGGCAGTATACCGCGCACGTACTGTCCCGAGCTGTCTCTCGCGCGCGCGCGCTCGCGATCGTCACGATACGGTACATCTCGTTAAAACTCCATCGTCTGGCCGTTTTACGATTTCGATCGACTATAAAGCTTATCTGGCTTTCTATTCGATTGGTATGTATAAAGGCGGATGGACCGACTACTTTCTCGCGCCCGCATTGGATTGTCGTGAAAGCAGGACGCACTTCTTGTGTACGCGCGCTCGCACATACTCGCGACGAGTCATCGTCTTTATTGTACATACGTATGTACTTTCCGTTGTGTCTTCTTGGTCGAACACAAATGTATGTTGACCAGTGCTGCCGCTTTCACAGTTTTTCTCCCAAATTTCAGGAAAAAGATCGTCCTAATACATCACATCGTGCTGTATTTTATCGTTACGCATCAATTTTGAAATGCATATTTAGATTTCTCCTAAAAATTATCGGAATTTCGAGTCTTGGAAATACCACGAATTAAAACGCACAAGAATTATTGACGATACGCGGTTTCATACCGTGTCATTTTGCCATTCATGCGTATCTCTATAATAAGTGTCATAATTTCACTATTGCATACACTGTATCTCTACTAATGTGAACCTCATGTAATAATACGTTATTTATCGTTGTGCATATAAATGCCGAGCGTATAATTTTTCGATATTATGTATGAAGGATTCTGACGTTAATTGGCACTCATTTCGCCCTGGTGTCGTTGCATTAAGGCGATATGTGCGCCGGCCATAGCGGAACTCGTTCGCGCACCTGTGCGCACATGGACCCATTGCGTATCTGGAATCCCGTTTGGGCGTAACGCGTTAACGTAAGGTCACCCGCGACTATATCAACGTCTCGGGGTACGTCCGTTATATTGATTGCGAGAACACAAGTTATACCTGACCTGAAACCACGCGCGCGCACACGGATGGCTCACGGCGCGGGGAGATAGCAAGCGCGGATTCCGCTGTAGCGTGCAAGCGGAAGCCTTCATCATGATTATCATCATATCTCCGCTAGACATCAAAGACTTATCTTTCCGCCTGTCTCAGTTTCTCTCTCTCTCTCTCTCTCTTACTCTATTCCCCTCCCTCTCTGTCTCATACTCTCATAGTCCCGGTCTTTCACCCCCTGCCCCTCTACCGTGGTCTTTACGCCCTTTCTCTGCCTAGCTGGCTCTCTGTATCCCTCGACGATTCTCTCCTTCGCTCTCTGACCCTTCCACCCCGCGCTCCTATCCTGCCGTCGCCTCTTTCTCTCCGAGCCGCACGCGTGGCTTTGGGGTTCCGAGAGATGACCATTTATAAATTACTCCCGGGCTCCTTGATATAGAATGCATCGGTTGATACTCAGCTAGTCCATTACGTAAAATTAATACATCGTTTCCTTGCGATCGATACGTTGTGTACGTGAGAGAATGTTAATGACAGCTATCTCCCGCAAACGGTAAGTACGAAGTTAATCCTATGGAAAATGTTTTGCTGATACATCGCAAAAATAATAACGCATCTCCTCAGCTTGTGGTAATAACTAATTTGAAGAAGAGAGGTCACGCAAGGTGCAACAATTATAAAATTTAAAAAACGAAGTATTAACTATATATACAAAGAATGCAGTTAAAAAGATCTAATCCATTGTCCGACTCGCTCGACTCAATATTCCTCACCATGCGGTTCTCAGCTCCGGTTATAAGTCGGAAGAATAACATTATAACGCAACGAAAAAAAAAAGAGGGAGATCTAGAGAAGTAGAAACACAGAGGCTGTGGCAGAGGAGGAAAGAGTGCGAGGGACAAACACATGTTGCACACTCGCTCGTCGTCGGTTGCTGATTCCTTCACTCGCGGAGGGAAAGAGAGAGAGAGAGAGATAGTTTTCCTCTCTTCGGCTTCTCTCGTCGCGACGCGTAACGTAAGACTAACAACACAATGGAAGCAACAGCTGCATGATAGATGGTGGCTGCTGGATCGACCGACCGACCGACCGACCGGCCGGTCGGCATTGCCAATTCTGACGCTCTTTCTTCGGCCCTGGGCCTGACTGATTCTCTTCTTTTACGCTCACGGGCCAGGTCGTTATCGGTCAGCCCGCGGTTCGCGGAAGCGTGACGAGGAAGCACGTCACGCAGGAATCTGACGCTTGTAACTCGATGGCGTCGCCGTCGCTCGACATATATCGGCGTGGGTTTGTTTATCGGCCGAAAAAGACCTTCTGGAAGACATCTGGCCGGGAGAGTGTTCACCGATATGCGTCACGCCTTATTGTGGGGCCAGCTTCTTCAATCGCTCGGCGATTTCTCGAGATCCCTTTTAGCCCCGTGATTTATGGAACCGATATGATTTAACACGACGCGAAGCACAAGGAGTAAGTGGCGTACTGCTGTCTATTGATAGACACGGGCGTTTGTGATACCTCGCGATAGTGCGCGAAATAATATGCAAGAATCATAATAGCCTCTCGCTTATCTGTCACGAGCGATTCCATCGAAATTCTCCGTGGTATTTTCAGATGGAAGAAAGTGCACGATGACGAAGCACGCTTTATATATGCACCATATGCAATGACTGTGCAGAAGAGACGTACCTGTGTATCAAGTACCTGTGCGGCATCCGTCTTACATCAATACACATCCAAACAACGAAGATTAAAATAATAGGAGAGCGTTTATCGATGAGCGCAATTTGCATTGTGGCGCGCACGGTCGGCGAGAGAATAATGCGCACGCATATAAGATACAAGGAGCGCTACTGGTGGTGCTCGCGATGTGCTTGCTTGCAGCCAACGCCAACGATGCAGTCTCCAATTAGCTTCTCATTGAACCTCGAAAGAGGAAGGAGCGGAACAAGGGGCCGGTACGTCGCCGGCCGCTCCGTGCCCGCGCGGCCATTCGCGGACGCCATTGTCATCCATTTGTTCATACAAATCCCTGACTATAATCATTTAATGCCCACATTCATCGTGGCCGCGGTATTGTGCTGTCGCCGGTGCGTTAGTCCTTGGCACGCATGCGTGGTCGCGTCCTCCGACAAGGAGCTTAGGGCCTTAAGACGAGCTTCGTGCGACCGTACACAGCCGATGCGATCCCTCTTCCGTCTCGTCTCCCTCGACGAGCACGTGTATTGGAGTGTGTACCGTGTATGTGTGTGATTACACGCAAGAGATCCGACGTTCCGCCGTATCGTCGAATTCAGGCCGCTCGCACCTTCCGCGACCAATTAATCTCAGCCGTTGGAAATCCTTCGTGCCTTAAACGGCAGAGCCATTGTGACGTCTTCCTTCGGCGACCAGTGGGTGGTTCACGCCTTTGAAGAGAGTGGTACCCGTGTTTCTGATTGTCGGTTCGATGTGCCACACGTGAGGATTTGTATAGGAGCAGGAATATGTATATATTTCTTGAAAATTTTCCGGCGCGACTGCAGAAGCAAATAATACATAAAACGTGTCAACTGCTCTTTGAAGTCAGTCTTTAAAATAACTATAAGACAAGTGTCTGAATAAATAAGAATCAGTTTAACTAAAGTCAATTAAATACATATAAATAAATTTTTTTATTTATCAAGTATGTCATATCATTTTCAATTAATTTCTGCTGAGCTTATAATTTCATGAAATCCCGGATTAGTTAGAAAAATATTGATTTAATTTCAATCGATTTCAGCCGGAGCGACTTAGTGCCAATAAATCTATTACAATGAGATCTTCCGTTTTTCTCTCGCACTGGCCACCGGTGGCCGGCCGTGATACTGACGTTACGTTTTCGAGATGCTCCACGCTCACAATGGATAATACCTCGCGGGCATCGCGCTTTTAGCAGCAATCTAACGGCACTCAGTGCGCGTGTGTGTTCGTATGCGTGTGCACACGGGGCCCCGGGACCAGAGATAGCGTTGACTGAATACCACACGCACACCGAGCGTGCGAGCCGTTGCTCTTTGTGGGACGCTCAAAGAGCACAATGTCCATAGTCCGGAGCCGACAATAGGCCCTCCACAACTGGTTAATATCAAGGTTGTTTGAAGGGTAGCCTCCGATCGCGCGCCCGTGTGCACGCGTGAACGTCGCGGTGTCCTCCTTGTCCTCTCGTGATGCGCGCTCTCGTGAGAGTGTAGCATTGTGTCCAGCGAGCCGAGCGCGAGGATGAAGGCGAATCTCGCGGACGCCGCGCCGACCGACTTCGTCGCTCTTCGCAGAGTACATCCGCATGGATGATTTTTAACGAATCGCAAGGAAAGAGCCGTCGCGCGCGCGGTGTCCCGTGATTTCTCCCGGCAGCTACGACCTCGCGCTTTCTAATGACACGTTACATTTTGCACTATATGCTTTGCGCATTTCGTAAAATGGGCTTTACCGTGAATTCGCGCCGCAAAATCTTGCATTACGATATCTTTGCTACTGAATTTTATTGATGAGTTCGTTAATAAATATGCAGATGATTTTCTTTAGCGAAAATGTGATCGGAGGTGATACCTTATTTCATGTTTAACTTTAAATGGAAAATTATAAATAAATAATTTTTAATATCTAGCAGCACATGTTCGAAAAGGTTTTTGATATCAACAAGCACGTACTTTTCTTATCAATTATTATTCAATATAGAACACAATCATTATACCTACATTGTCTACACAGTAAATATTTACACGTTTGGCATATTATATATATGCGCGTGTATGTAACCGATTGTATCGACGTCAATTGCGAGCTAATACTTTCTCGGCAGTTTCAATAGGATAATTTAACAAAAATGTGATTATGTACGCATCGATGCATGCATAACTTGGCTTTATGAAAAACAGATCAGCATGTTTTGCTGCTGTTCACTAAGGAATGCGGTGTCAGTTGTCGCAACACTTGCGGCTTGTAATTGTGAGATGAATGTTTTTTACTGATTAATCAATAGTTTAACAATTATATGCTCGATCGATTGCACGTCATCATATCGCGTTACTGATACTGTTAACCCTGCGCGGACACCGTGTTTTTGAAGCACTCAAGTCTAAAGGGTTTTTGAAAGCGTTTCTGTGTTACAAAAAATCTATAAAAATTCGTGTACTATCTTTAAGGTTTCAAAAAGTGATTTCTATACATACATAGGCCGGAACTGTTGCAATTTTTAAGTGTTGAATTGAAATGAAAAAATCGACTGTGCCTTAAAAGACCCACGGTGTCCGCGCAGGGTTAAGATAGCATCGAACTCAAGGCATACTCATAAATCTACATCAATTCAATATATTAATTTCCTTGCAAAAAAAAAATACTTACAGAAATTTATATTTCCTCCTATATATCAATTCTGGTATCGCTTGCTGTCCAAAAAATATCCTTGATGTCTAAGGACGACAAGTTTACTGGCGGTCCACTCAAGTGGAGGGAAACCGAGCAGAGGAGGACTAATTTAAAAGCATATGGTCCCCCTTTAAAAAGAAAACTCTCTCGCTCTTTTGGTCGATTTTGTAAACAACAAATAGCATTTGCACGCACGATAAAAGGGTAGGAAACTAGGATGAATGAAACGCGGAGATGTAGACAGGGAGATTGTTGTCTCTGGGGAGCAGTCAAAGCAGGCGATGTCCCTGTAATAATGATCTGGGTATCAAACCACTGCGATACTCTTTGAACTTTGTTCGAATTGCTGATGAACATGACGAGAATAATAAAGCTTAAGACTATACTAGTACAATCCACTTATTTTTATTTTGATTCTATATATAATAGTATTTGTATATAATAATATATACATTTAAAATATTTTTGTAGACTATTTAAGAAATCTGTATCAATATTAAATTATTAAAAATTTGTAACAGATTATGTTCCTTAAATTTGTACCGAGATGAGTAGGTATGCACAGTAAATGAATTCCGCTATATAACAAGTGAGATTGAGTTTACAGTTCTTTGATTACCAAGTTCCAACATAGGTATAATAATACTGAGATTTGAGAGCCTGTTTTACGAGTACGGGGGTGTTACCGTTAAACAAATGCGTCATGTGCGCCTTGATGCGCTTGAATCTGAAATTGCTAGGTTCGCGAAAAAGCCTACAATTACATGTAAATTTATGTAGAGCGGCGCGTCATTAAGATCGCGGATTACGAAGCCGCGATTGTGTGAGCGCGTGCTGCGCGAGGTCATACGTGACCTTCGCGTATAATTGATCTATTATCCACTTGATGCTTTACTTCTTATACGCAGAGCTTTTTTTCTCTTGATGGACATTTAACTCTGAATGAAGATCATGAACAATCGATCAGACAGAATACGCGTAAATGTCAAAATGTCGATATGTATTCTGTATGAAATACTTCTGCAATCTGAATTAGATATCTATGAAACCGCGTTTATATGTTTCTAACAATAAGTTATTTGTGTAACTTAATTTGCCTTTTTTATTGTTATATCATGTTATGTGTGTGTGCCAAAAACTACAAATAATATCTCTTAAGCGGAGTCTACAATGAAAATTTAAGGCGTAAAATTTAAGCTTTAAGCCTTAAGCTGTAAGAAATTGACCAATCACAGTCAAATATTCTTCTCATATTCAACTGTGATTTGTCAATTTCTTATATAGCTTAATGCTTAAAATTTAAATTTTACGCCTTAAATTCTCATTGTAGCAATTCTCTTTATACAATTCGAGTTGCTGGCTGATCACACGAGGTTTCGCGCTCGTTTTTTGTTTTTTTGTTTCGCGTCTGCCGTTATCAGAGAAAAACGCAGCGCCACGACACGTCGTGTCGCATCGTGGGGATGACAAGTCGGTCCCGTCCTCCCCGAGGGAGCAGCAATTTATAAATAATTGAGCCGAGTCCGGTAAAAAATGAATTACGCGTCCCTGTACAATATGAGGAGTTGCTTTACAGTAAAACGAGGAGGGGACCCGCGAGACTTGTGGCATCGACGTCGCAGCTCGATGCTGCTGCGGGGTGACTACCGAGGAGGATACAGCGGCATCGAGAAAGAGAGGGTAACATAAGCCGCATCAATTTTGCAATTGGAGAATTTTATGTTCGCGCGGGCTCCATATATTATGGACGAGCTTTCGCCGCGACGCCTATCCACCGCGCCTCGACCGACCATTTGGTTCTTCGGCTTGCGCCTTTTCTTTTTTTACTCGTGGTCCTCGCCGAATTGGGGACCAACAGTTTTGTCTCTGCAGCTCGTTTGCTGAATATTTGATACTGGCGAGAATCAAGCTTCACAGAATATTGGATATATTTCGCGAAATATGATCGCCTTTTTTATAAACTATAAGTGGGATATATGTAATATATAATTAAGTATTATTAATTATAAAAATGACAGATGACGCCGAACAAAAGAAGAGAGAATATGTGTTGCATATATTATCTTTCATAAGTGATTAATGATTAATCATCATTATAATTATTAATATGCCATTAGTTAATGATCAATATCTTTCAGCAATCACTTAGCAATATTGATCAAATGGCATGTATGTTAAGAAACCGCATTTTCAATCTAAAGCTGAAACATTGTATGCTTCTACTTTTTGCCACTTCAGTATTAATATGCTGATATGTCGTTTTTATATCATCCACATCTTTTACAATTATCATAATATTATGAATACAAATAATGTATCTATTAATATGGTTCATAATAAAATATGTTTATATTATAAAAAACAGAGAAAAAGAGATCTATATTCTTTTAAAAGTCCTAGAAACCATCTATAAATGATGATTATTTACGCTTGATGGAGCTAACATATGGAATTTTATAGATTGCAATTCTTTTTTTGGAGACAATTTTAAAAAAATAGGAGTTTGCATTGTCGTCCAACCGGTTTACGATTACGAACGATAGGCCAACGTTCGAATCATTATCAAACCTAAAATAATTATAATATTATTTTTGTCATCATACATAAATAATGAAACATGTCATCAGGATAAAAAATATACTTTGCAGAAAAACTGACTATTATATAAAATCAACTTTTTTAATATGCTATCTCGATTAAAGCTGTGATATATGTTCGATGTTTAAAAGTTACGTAATAACATAAAAAACGTATTCTAAAATTCAATTATTATGAATGTATCTCTAAATTAAAAATAATTTCGTTTTATGTAATTTGCATTGCACTACATTTACGGAAAAGCTGACTCCGTATTTTAATTATTACAAATATAATCTTATATAGAGCACAAGATACCTTCCTTCGTCGGCCCGACTGAAATTAAGGAAACAAATATCACAGAAGCGCCGGAAGATAAAAGGAAAAGTAATACGGTGCAATTCGAAAGATAAAGTCGGTAATGCTTTTGGCTTTCGCGCAAACATCGTTTTAATCCCCATTTCAACAAAGTCCCATGCAGAAAGGACCGGGAAGTTATATCCCTGCAAAGAGAAACAGCGCGAAAGAGGCGTCGGGAAGGGAGAGGAGAGTAGCGGGTTGAATCGAGGCGAGTAATCAGGGAGACATTATTTTCCCTTTGAGACCTCCCGTGTTTTATTACGAAGGAAAACGTATAATCCGCTTGTGCAATTCGGCCGACCGAGCTCGTCCCTGTTACGTCCTTAGTTCGTCGATCATTCGCAATTGACATGCTCGATGGAATCCGGCACCACGCTCGAATACTGCTCGAGGGGTGCGCCGATCTTTAGTTTTCTTTTGAATTTATTGACGAGTTCAACGAAGGAATGATGAAAAGATTTTGACGTGCAAAATGCTAAAGCAAGAAAATGAGAAATATTGCCCGGCCGACCCCATCTCGATGGAGATAAATTCTTGCATAGATTTGATTCGATATTGGTAATAGCAAAGTTTACTAATTATGCGATAACGCTGCTTTGTGAATCACCGTAGTCCGTTGTAACGGTTCGAACGTCAATCTCGAGCTTTAAGCCGAATCGCCCGAGATCTCTGTCGCGACGTGGAATTTTTATTCTCCATGGCGTTCCATTATACGCGCCGAAAAAATACTGCCCCTTCGCTCTTTCTTTCGCGGCCTCGCTCATCGCCCGGAGAATAACATTCGCACTTTACGATTATGCTTGCCTACTTTTTTTTTTGTCAAGGAGGCCGGCTCTCTCGGCGTCAACAGCAGATTCACGATCGGCTGTTCCACGCACACGGGCCCCGATTAAAGTCGACAACGGCCGCTATGGGTCACACGCTGAACGGCCGCGGCCGGCGAGTTCCGCATAAATTGAGAATTAAATAGACAAGCTTCCCAGGATCTGCATAATCTCGCGAGAGTGTGTTAATCCTTGGGCGATGTATTCCAAACAATCTGATTCTTCGATGCCGCAAATCTTTCTTTTTTTCATTATACCCCGAACAGATATATATGCGCGTTTGAAATTGTTTCGACAAAAACTATAAATATAAATAAATGTTATGCCAATTTTGAATAAACATGAATATTATGTGATGTGCTATTTTATATATACAATTAACATATTTCCTTCATTAAGCTGAGAATAATATTTTTACATGCGAGAACACACGATGCTTAAAGGAATAAATTATCGAGTATAATGAGTGCAAAAAGACATCGCAACAACAGCGAGGCGTGATGTTATTTCTACTCGGATTCATATTTTGCTTGATATTTTTGAAACACCATTTGTGTCACTTTAACGACCATACGGTGACCGGATGTCGTAATGACGTACCGACAAAAGCGCGCGTTTCAACTTCTTTTTCTTTCTTTCCTCTCCGCAAGTCGGCTCGCTTGCTTCTGTGTAGTTCTATCTACAGCATATATTCTTAACGCATTCCTCGCATATTTTCAATTCGCTTTTGTTATTCTGGCTCGCTGTCTGCGGGCAATCGAGATTTTCAAACGTATGCAGAGTTTTATCGTATGTCATCGAAGCGCGATATTCTTAAAGAGTTTGTCGTTGCCAAAAAGTTTGAGTTATCGATAATAATGCGCGATGGTGACTGATGCTCGTGTTTTCAAACGAAGATGACAAAGATACTTTTCTGTATAAAAATAAAAATGTTGCAATAAAAATCGCACGCCGTTTAATTTTGGTCCATACTGTATTTCACAAACATATGTAGACACATATTTTGTCATGTTTTCTCCAACTTTTTTTTCCAAAGATAAGATAGATGAACAGATTCTATATACGGCTTCTCTTTCCTTTGATTTTTCGCTTTCTCACGCAAAGCGACTTTAATAACTGTTAAAGGAAGGAGCGCGCCAGAATTATGACTAAATGCCGAAGAAAATATCATTTTTTGCTATAGTTTACGAGCGTACCGAGATGACTTTCTTTGTGATGCTGTCGCGCCCAGATTGCTCCCAATTTAACGCTCGCGACTCGACCCGCTTTTTTTCGTCGAAGAGACGAAGAAATAAAATTAGCGGAAGCGCCGGGATTTGCTTCGTCGGACGTCGCGACATACGTAATCGCGAATCATCATTGTGCTATTTGCACAAAGGAGCGATAAGATTAAGCGGCTCTCTTTCCCACCGTCGAAAATCTCGAGCTAAACCGTGCAACATTTTATCGTCGCCTTGGAAGATACGCTGATACTACAGGTTTATTGACAAGTGTGTGATGGAACGACGATACCGGAGTACTCGTAGCTACGCGCTATTTACTTAGCGTTTTGGCATTGGTAGCGGCATGTCAATATCGCGCCGAACGCGACATCCGTATTCGAGAACGGGAAACCGATGTTCGAGAAATCTCATTATGCGAATTCGCATATTACGTCATTGTATGCCAAAAAAATGTTTTGTGATTTAAGAAAAACAAAAACAATCTTGATATAACATCTAGATCTTCTAAATATTACAAAACCGGATATTTTTTTCTCACGATGTCGTACAACATGGACAATCGGAATACGATTAAATCGTCTTCCGCGCCCGATGGAACGTAGACCGTCAACAATTTTTTTTAGTTATCCGCAAAATGACAGCCATTCGGTAGGTATGTATCCATCAGCAATCGTCCAATAAATCGAACCGTGCCCGCGAATTTCCCGTTCTCGCAATGGACGGTAATTCAATTTCGTTTACGCAATTTCGCGCGTTCGCGAGTGGCGGAGCGATCGACGACTCAACGGGTGTCCCGATCGTTTCCCGCCGTTTTCAGCATTTTCTTGGTGGTGTGCAGCAAATCGCCGCACGTGAATCGTAACTCGTAATTCGTTCACCACCTACGAGAGATCGGTAGAACGTTTCCTCTCGCCGAACTGTCCGCCGTACGGCGTACGGCGATCGCAATCTTCCGCGACTCGCACGGTCCCGTGGCGATTCGCTGCGCTTGTAAAGTGATCGCGATTGTACACACCATGACTGAAAGTGATCTGCTCGTTAAGTACCGCGGGTCCCCGAGAAAGACAGCGCTTGGAAAGTGAGGGGGAGACAGCGAGATCGCGATCGAGAAAATAACGACGATACCCCCGACGTACGCGCGATTAATGGCGAAAGTCGCGAGTGCGACCGGGAAGAAGGTTTGCTCTCGCCACGCTTCTTGCCTCGAGTCGATCTTGCGCGAGCGACGACGGAACTTGGGTGTTACGTAAGCTCTTAGTAGCTCGCTTCCGCTTTGGCGTAATATAATATCAACAGAAATTGCCACTGCATGGCGAGACGAATTGCAAGTAAAAGTTCGTTTCCCGTAATGTGTCGCGCGATGTACAGAATGTCTGACAATTGCTGCCATTACTACTAATAAATTTTTTGCGGTAGATTTTTCATTTGTGAGATTTTGATTAGGTCATTTTAATGCAATTTGACAACTTTCAAATATATTATATCTTTTTGTCGTCAAATGCAGAATTAAATATCTATAAAATAAAGCCGTATATACATAAAATTTAGCAGTAATTAAGAATTAAATTATCTATAGACTATTTATTAAAATTTTCAATTTTATCTGATAATTAAACCGTAAATCAAGTTTTAATGAAAGTTTTTCTTATAAATTAAAAAGATTTCATTAATAGGAGCGACAATAATGGCTCAGTATATCATGTATAACTAACAATTAAGAATTATTAATTAGATCTTTGCGGTTTTTTTTTTCTTTGCTAGCATAATAAGCGCATAATCAAACGCTAGTATAGTTTTACATACCCAATCGATTCCATTTCTGACAATAGATAAGAATCTGAATGTTCGAGTGCGCGCAACGAAAACGAGAAATATCCGGTCCACATCAAAGTCACACCTCACTAAATAGTACTTCCGCTTAGATCGCGCTCGCCGTCCTGAAAACGTCCGATAATCATTATTCTCGTAATTTGTAATCGTATCCGGCGTATATGAATTTGGCGCCACGCCGGATTTTCCGTTTTCACGACGACACCCCGTATATCGCCTGGGAAAATAAATCTTGTGGACACTCACCGGGAGGGAGACTGGACACTGGAGGCTGTCACCGGACACGGGTTGCAGCGACTGCAACAGATCGCGTGCGTGAAAGAGAGGACGGCTATCAATGGCTGCATTATACAATACTCGGTGGTGGTATATACGGCAAATACGTGTTTGCCGGCGCGAATGCGCGAGTGTGTGCGTACGCGCGTTCGCGTGCACCTTGCTGTGTATATGTACACACCAAAGACGCGTACATGTGTGTGAACACATATACATATGAGTATATAGATACCGCCGAATGGGTCCACACGGTCCGAACGGGGCAACGGGGCGTGCTGTGCATCGCGCGCGGCAGGTATTGCCGCCAGGAGAGGCTCTCCGGCGCGCATAACCCGTTCACGAACGAGCAAGAGACGAACGGACGAAACGGTCCGTGAGCAACGAAGAGAAACGATATATGCGTGCCTGTGCTCCACCCTGTTCTTGGGTTTACTTTTCGACGAGTATTTCGCCGATTAGATATCGCTCTTTTGCAAACAACTGCGTTGCGAGCGCGTTCGATTATTGTACATCCTCATCTCTTTCTCTCTCTCTTTTTCTTGCTCTTCGTGCCTCGCTGCTCTCTTCCACTCTTTCATATATTTATCGCCGCTCGATGCCGTCATATACGGTGTGTACTTCGTTTCTGTGCCCCCCCTTCCCCTTCCAGTTTCCATCGCGAAAACCCCTCCCTTCATCTCGCTCGCCCATTCTTCTTTACTTTCTCCTTCCATCTTTCGTTCTTCGTCTCTCTTTTGATCTCACTCGACCGGATCGACCTGTTCATGTGTACAGCCGCAATACCTATATCCAGCCCGGGGTCTTTTTTTCGTTAGGCCGTTCTTACGCAGCTTGAAAACGAATTGACTTATTGTAAAACCGTGTCCCGCCGTCCGTAATTGTCCGCGCGTGCCTGTGTGTGAATACTTAGAGACCGAACATCGAGTCAAGTAGTATATGGCGTGTATTTTTCTCCCTTGTCGTTTATGCCGTCACGTGCGCGACTCTAATTGTAAGCAAATCCTATTTTTCGCGCTGGCCATCTTGAGTAGATAATCACACGTTCGTATTGTCAGACAAACTATTCGAGGTAATCAATTGCCGCAAAAGCCAATCTTGAGTCACATTTACGAGCAAAATATAAATTATATTTCGATAGCATATCAGTAGAGGAGAAGTGAGATATCATAAGTTATAGATATTCTTCGCCATGACAATTCTTTTCACGGAACGAAAATAATTGTCCTAACACTTCAATAAAGAGATATCAATCATCTCAGCTAGATAAAAACTGGGAGGAGAACTAGACGGCTAAATATTGTGGATTCTAGAATCCATTTGATGGATGTAACAGGAAGTGCGGATTTCTAAAGTTAAAAACTGCTATTGTATGATTACGTTAACATGATTTCAATTGAAATACGCTTGTAACTATGCAGGCGCAACGGGCTCGATATAATGGATACGTGTCATATTCGCGAACATGCTACGCGGAGGTATATCGCTATAGGGGAAGCATCGCTGATAAGTCTCATTGGTTTTGTAGTCAGACTGCGGCGATAGATTTCATAGTAATGTTAAAGGTCTTTATGGGTTCCATTAAGTCACATTGTACACGGGCGAACAGCCGCGTACCGAATGAATAAGCACAATAAGCAGGTGCCGTTGGACTCACCGGGTTCGAATCTCCTTCCAGCTGATCGGGTTTACGGCCGTATCGACCCCGTCCACCGTCGTACAATTACGGCGAACATCAGGAAGCGCACGGCAGACGAGAAAGAATCTTGGTCAGCTTGACGAATAATGCGAAACGTCATTCCGCGCCGTTTAACCTTTGACAAAGATTCGCGTGTAACACATTTAGAATTATATTCTCTAAACATTCTCACATATTATCTATATTTCAACTTTTATCACTCGCGCGGATTACAACTGGTTCTCAAACCATGTTAAATATCTGATCCGATCACACGGAATAGACACTGACGTTAAAGGATAGCGATAATCGAATATCAAATTTCACCGTCGTTGCGGAATTGAATTCTGCATCAAATCGTTTGTATCATGCATACTTTTTATATCAATCTTAATTATTTTATTAATTGTACGATCTTCAAGATATAATATATTGACGAAAACTAGGAGACTTGGCATAAGATCTGTGCTAGCGTTTCGTTGGCTGTAAATCAGCGGGATCCGGTTTAATGTTGCACAATTTGAACGAATCGGGATTGTTCAAAGTAAAGAAGAAAAAAATAAATTTAAAAATGCATGGTTGCAAGATAACAAGAGATAACAATGCATAGGCGTATATTAACTTAAGTCACTTAAGTTAATAGACAGAAAACACGATAAGAGATAAAACCATTAACCATTAACCATCTCATCTATTTGCACAAAAAGTACTTATATAAGAGAGTAAATGTAATAAAGTTCATAATTGAAAGAGTAAAACAAAATAAATAAAATGTAGCAATAATCGATTTCCTCTCAATTTCAATCTTAAATCATTTCATTACGAACAGAAGATTAAAGATAGATGATCAAAACACTTATATGACATCTATCCTGAAATTGCAACAATTTGCATTTTTAGTAATATTGTAGGACAACCACCTGCGTAAAATTTCGAAAAATTATGAGATAACTTCGAATGTAAATACATATCGAGGTCATTACGCGTCATAATGGCCTCCATCCAAATAATGACAAAAAAGAGAACGTCCCGTTAAACACTATCTAGAATTCGTTATATCGGGGTCGAAGGATTGGCGATTTGCGGTTGGTTACCCACGGATACGAAAGATCCTGGGAGAAGACAAAGAACGATGATTCAGAGGTAGGAGGAGAGAAGAACCTGGTAGATGACACGAGATTCCTACGAAGGTAGGTACTACGTCATTGTCTTTTTCTTCTCCATTTCGCTGTTCTCTTTCTCTCTCTTTCTCTCCCATACACCTTCTATGGTTTAACGTTTTAGACTTGAAACGCTTGCATTCCTGCCGCCGCATGGAATCCAACGATGTTAAATGAATCGTCTTGAGAAAATATAATGTCCACTAAACATTCTTCTCTCTTCCTCTTTTGTAATTTATAACCGCGTAAAAATCAATTAAGTATCTGACAAATGCTTGATGTCATTTTATTAGATAGATATATAGTGCAATTATAGTAAAATATCATAGATATATGAAATAATATGTTTTTTATGAATAGCGATTTTTATTTTTGGTGAAATATAACTCCAACTCTTTATTTTGTATGTAATAAAATGACGTCAAGTATTTATCACGTATTTAGATGGATTTTACACAGTTAATGTCTTGAAACCTGACCTACTAATTATAACAGATTTTTTATTCAGTTGCATGTATTATTAATATATATATTGTATAACTAAGGATAATATTTATTCATATTATATCTAATTAAAAAAACAGATCTTTTGCATCAAAATAACTTTCAAAAAGAATTAAAATTTTATTTTGCGCATAAAAGTTCGCTAAGAATAATAAAAAGATTTCATTATTTTTTCGATTTAGCGAACGGGAGTCGTTGGCTTTTAGGCACTCCTTTCTCGAAAACTGGTAGGATCATATCGTTTTTCATTCCGGAAGATCGCAGGTAGCGCCCCGCTCTATTAATAGACCGGTTGATCAATTCGCAGGCGCGTCGGCGAGGTTCACCTGTGGCACGTGGGCGTTCCTGGGTAGCAAGCAGCCGTAAAGTCGTTAAGTAGCCACTTCGGACTTTAGAATCAGGAGGTGATGGATCATTAGCCCCGAGGATCTTTCCGTAACCTACGGTCTCTGTCGAGCCAATACTGGTTACATGCTTCGACAGGATACCACCGTGAAGCATGTAATCGTTCAGCCGAGTTTCAACCATCCGTGAAGTAAAAACGATGTCCGCGCGATCGTGATGTTGCTAAATCGTAACGCGAATTAATTTTCCTCGAAAATCAAACAAACTGCAATTTACCTACTTATTGCAGATCAATACAAAACTACATAACAGTATAACACAATAGAACTGTAACGTCGCTTAATATTTCTGCTTCCAAGATGTTATATTTCTTTTTCTATTTTATTCAAACGAATGTATTGCACAAATATCAAATTATGTAGAGAAATATGCAGCAGATAATAAGTGAAAAAATATATATGATAATCAGCGAATGAAAATACACGCAGATAAAGTACTGCGCTAATACGGTGGCTGATAAATTCGCGAGCGTGAAGCGATATAGCCGCGGGCGTACTACGGTTTCTAGGCAGTGAGAAGCCATAAAGACGCTAAATAGCCACTTTCGTCCGGGTAAGAAAGTGGTACTAGAGCGTCAGCCCAAGGGTGAGAAGATTGGAGTCAACGGCAATACACGGAACGCTTCGAGAGAGTACATAAAATCAGTTTGGATTACGCGCAAATGGACGGATAGAGACGCACGGAAGTTTGTGATGGAAGCATCTAGCGATAATGAGAGTTCGATGTGCCAGGGGGACGGTCGCGTCGTGCCGCCGGTATATAAACGCCGAGCGCGTTCCAGTTTATTCCTTGCCGTGCCAGGAAGGCGCAACAAATCATCGGCGCGGTGGTACACCGCCGTGGTTCGTCGCTTCTTTATGAGCGCGGTCGTTATGAAGCATCAAACGCACATATCGCAATCGAAAGTACCGATCTCGCTTTCGTTTCACGACTATATATTTGTCAGTGGCGATCCAAGTCGCTATAGTTTGCAATGGAGATTATTTAGCGCGACTTTAAATGCCAATGATATCAATATCTTTAGAATAAATCGGGATTGATATTATTCGGTGGGAACGAAAAGAACGGAATGCTACGGCATAATATAGGTTTATATTACATAACGTAAAAAAAAAAAAAAAAAAAAAGAAATTATACTCATTTTAAGTGCACATTTACGCAATGTCGTATTGTTGAATAATCAC
This sequence comes from Leptothorax acervorum, assembly GCA_035220615.1. NCBI lineage: Eukaryota > Metazoa > Arthropoda > Insecta > Hymenoptera > Formicidae > Leptothorax > Leptothorax acervorum. The sequence goes on along the minus strand of JASTWQ010000452.1, from coordinate 1,190,544 downwards.
GCAGGGGTACATGCAGAAATGTGTTATGTCGCAATAAACTGTAGAGTAATTAAAACCGGTAATTGAGATAAGCAGGAACTTAATACTGGATTATATAGTGCGTAGTAAAGTAAGATGTAGAAATCGCTTCGCGTCATAGATCAGTCGCAAAGATAGATAGAATAATGCGTTTTATAAATAGCGATTCGTTAGAGAACGGGAAGGCTCGAACAAAACAATCAATATATGCGGATAAATGCCGAATGATCAATCGATACAAGCATGATACAAGAGCACGTGTGTATTGTACCATACATGTTATGCGCAAGTAAACAAGTTATATTAAAGCAGACAGTTCTCCAGAAAGGTAAGATACCGCGGTAATATGCTAATAAACGCGTGGGCGTTTTCTGGAAATAAGGAAGCATACAACATAAAGACAACCACTTTTGGACACAGGACTTTTGCATGAAACAGGTACCTGAAACCGACGTAAAATTATAATTGGGTCCTTCGCTCACGCATAGCGAATATATTATTGCCCCTAACATATTCTAAAACATGTTAAAAAATTACTATTCTTTGATATATTACTATTTGCAATTTTACTAGTATAAAAAATTTATTGTTATTGTCACACGCATACATGTATGAATGTAAGGATATAATTTATAACTATAATAGTTGTCCCACATTGCGAACCATAATTTATCTCTTTCTAGGATTAATATAATATATGTATATTGAATTAATATGATATATACATTTATGTAAATGCCTCGGAGAATTATGTAAAAATTAAAATATAAAATTGGGAAACAGATGAGAAAGTAGATGTCGAATCGCTATAAGTAGTGTCGTGAAACTTCAGAGCTTGCTGTCAAGTTAGATGATGAGATTTGCATTTGAATTCGATGGCGATTACGCTAAACCCCTTATAGCGTTTTCGAATAACGAATGGCCGAAAAACAATCGGAATACACGCGGGAATCGGCGCGGAGGAACCGCGAATGTATGCGATCGGTCAGGTAGTTCAGTGGACGAGTGGTTTGCCGGTTGGAAGGCGAGTCCGAGCTGCTGGAAGGATGCTGGAGAGGCCGAGTGGTGGCGGCACGGCCGGTGTGGTCAGGTGGCTCGCAAGGACGCGGCAGGCCGTTCACCCGTTCACCCATTCGCTTCCCTTCCGCCCCCCTCGCCACCGGCTGTCCCCCTCACCGCCGATCACTATACGTACATGCTGGTATTCACGTATACACGGATACATACACACGTATGTAGGCTCATCGCTGATCTCTCTTCCTCTCTTCTGATTTATCGTCCCTCGCCCATTCTCTTCTCCTCCTGTATCTCGCTGTTCCCTCCCCCCCCCCCCCGCATTTCCTACCGTTGAGTCGTCTCCGCTCTAGATCCGAACGTGAGCGCAGCCTTAACTAAGTTACCGGTATTTGTACTCCGAGAAATCGCCGGTTACCGTACTCCCCGTGTAAACACGATAATTGACCCGTTACACTTTGCACCTCGCGCGAACGAGAATTTGTTTCTTTAAGGCGATACGCACGGTGTGTCCCTCGCGAGAGAGTTGCTTCTTGCATCTCATTTTTATTTTTCTTTACGTCTCGGCCCCAGGCGCGGGGTCTATAATACGCTCGTAAGTGTATTAATGATATCGTGAAAGTACAGTAGAACTCGTGAAACGTAGGGGTTTATGGCGTAATTTTGCGCGACGTGGAAACGATACTATTAAAGCAACATTATTAGCATTTTATGATCGCCAAGTCTACTAGAAATTGAAAGAGACACAAAACTATAGACGTAAGATATAAAGTGAGAAAAGAGCACAATAGAAAAAGGGTTTATACACAGATGGTGATTTCGGACAATGATTATGCCATGTAGTTCTTCTTTAATCACTTAAATTGCGACATAAAAACCCAAAGCAGGCACGATTGAAACAGGTTTGCCAGGTTTCGCGTCGATTTATCGGCACGGATATTAACGGCGTATCTCAAAGTCTGCATAAATCTCGGAATCCGGAAAAGAAATCGACGGCATCAAATCGGGCCAAGATTTCGCCTCAACAACACGATGATCATCTTTCGATCTTCGACAATAAAATTATCGTTAAATTAATGCGACGTATTATGGAACGGCGACTAGGTAGCACAGACAATATTAAAATGAAAATATGCCATTTAATATTCGCATATTGGATTCAGACCACAAAAAATTATTTAAAATTTTAAAAAATAAGCGAGAATTCGACCATTCGTGTTTGCGCTTGTTCAATTTATCTGTATAAGCTTATGGGATTTATCGTTTCATTCATCATACCTATAAATATCCGCGTTTCATCGGGATATGACCAGCATAAGCAACGCTATTATGATCGTGAGAGCCCTTTACGTTACGACAAGCCAAGCTCGTTAATCGCGCGTTCCCCCGCGGCTGGTATCAGCACCACCGCGTAAAACAGCCCATCGACGACTTGCGACGTCACGTTCACGTTAACATCGAGCAAATGCTTGCGGCAATGACGTCACGGATGAAATAATAGACGGCCTCTCGACCTCTCCTTCTCTGCGGTTCTTCCCATCTTCCTCACTTCAATCGAGGAGTTTCGTACGGTACCTTCAGAAATCGAGAAGAACGAGTGAGTGAGAGGGGTGGAAGAGGGGGGGGGGGGGAGAAGAAAGAGAGAAAGAGAAAGAAGGAGAAGAGATCCGCTCTCCCGCAGGGAACTAATAACCGGGTTTCACAGGCCTGTCTCTGCTACACACGCGCGCGTACCCGATTCCACCAGCACAAATCAATAGCGAGGGTCAGGGGGACGAGGGATCGGGGGTGGCGATGTAACCCGGGACGGGTCTGCGAGGCGCGCCCGTCAATGCAGGTAGCCGAACGACGAGGCGGCGGCGCGGTGGCTGTTATTAGCTTTCTTTTCTCGTAATATGCGCCCTGTCAGCGGCAGGAAATAAGAAGTATTCCGGCGTAGTTACTTTGTCAGTCGGGAAAGCGACAATAATCGCGGGTCCGCACATGGCCCCCCCCCCCCCCCGTGTGTACGTTCGCCCACTCCCTCTTTATCCTTCGAAGTGCCGATCCCCTTTTTGCTTCTTTCTCTCTCTCTCTCTCTCTCTCTCTCTTCTCTTCTCTTTCTGGATGATTCTCAAGAGAAAGAAGGGGTCGCGGGAACTGGCTGCCGTGCGCGCGCGCGCGTATAAGAGTAGAGAAGTCGATTGAACAGAAATTGAATGATTGGAGGCGCGCCTCGAGGGCGCTTGATTGTTCATTCAAACAACAATCGTAATTGCATTACACGTCGCAGCGGGACGAACGGAGATAGAAGGGGGTTACTTGTGAGGAATAGACGAATAGTCGGAATGGCAAACGACGTGACGGTCCGACAGAATCCACCAGTGTCAAGATTGAATCTCTACAGAGTTAAAACACCTCATTTATATATATCACATTTATATCTTGAAATTTGTATGCATTTCAAATATGACATGATGTCAACAAAACTTTTTTATAGATACATGCACAAAATATTTTTTTAATAAAATAAAAATCTCACATCACACTGTTTATCGAATAAATTCTCTCTTTTTCACTTCTATAAAAGTACGGGTAATAGTTTTATCAAACTCACCTCCCCCCCCCCCCCCCCGAATCAACAGATTTATTTGTTTCATAGTAGAGGCAATTCTCCTCGTCGATGGGAACTCGCGTATCGTAGATTTTCGACGAATATTGTATTTGGGGGGGAGGGGGTGGCTTTTGCACGTCGACGAGTGGCCACCGCCGAGCACACTTTTCGACTCCTCCATTCGGTCGCTTTCGACCAGCGGCGCTATGCTAACGTGATTAGCGCCACGAGTCTCTCAAGCACGTTTCGCATCGGCGGATTGACGATCGATATCGTTTTTTTTTTTTTTAGCGGCATACAGACGACGCGTGCCGCACGCCGTCATTAGTCCGTCGAGGACCATTTCGCCGTTGGATGCGACGTTCTTGTTTCCGTTCGACTCTACTTCGCCTCGTTTAATTGTACTGCGGTGTTCTGGTTATGCGCGATTTGTTCGAGCGCAAGAAAATGTCGATCTAATAGTCCTTGTTTATTCGTGCGGTTGATTTTCCGCTATGCACGGATAAACATCTTCGATTATATTTGTTACATGTTAAAAATGTATGCGTGCGCGGTAAATTTTATCGCTATTTTTAAATCTAGATTTTTAATAAACTTGCTCTTGAATTTTTTTAAGAAAAAACAACTATTTTTTTATATATAAAAATAAAATTTAAACAACAATAAAATAGACCAAAAAGAATTAAAGCATAATATTCTCCTCGATGTTTTATCATTTCGGTATTACAAGTTTTCCATTTTTATACATTGATTATATTTGACAGACAGACTAGAATAAAAATTCGCAAATTACACGGTTTCGTAATCGTTCTCTGTGGATTATTCGCGGTTTCGTCGGTGGCATTTCGTGGCATCGCATTGAGCTAAGCTCATTGTCAGTTTGCAAATTATGGGGCTAGCTACTTCGGCGAGTCTCGTCTCTCGAAATCGATGTATTGCTCGACGCGACGCGTATATGACTCAAGACTCCTCGAACAAACGCCGTCCGACATAAAGGAGGAGGTGAGGAGGAAACTAATGATTTGCTCAGTTAATATTTGTTCAGCTATATGTTCCTTTTCGAGTCGCTTCCTAAATCGAGGTTGACGTATTGTTACTGCCGTACGTTGTGATTAACATAATAATGCAAATACAATGACACGGCGAGCTTGACGGCCCGGGCAGTGTTTGAGCAGGTGAAAATTCCACCATGGCCGCGCGCAGTTGCGTAGGCGCCGATATGCGTTGAAACGCGCAAGGCTTCTCCGCAATTGTCTATATGCGTCCGTGTACGTGTACACATCGTATATAACGAGTAACAATTGTTTTCTAATTCAATTAGTGGAACCTCGCAAATTTCGTGACCATCCACGAAAGAACGATTCACATACATGCTTTCCTCGCCATTTCTCTTATCGATGTTCTTGGACTCCATCTAACATTGACTTTGCTAAATGCACATAAACAGCAGAAGTATAAAAGTTCTTCATCGCCAGGCGGGCGATATAAATTCCGACTAATGTTAGAAATGATGTATCTGCCGTCGTATTGACTCAATCAGAGACATAAATTCGTAGGTCGCCATTTGATGGCAAAGGTTTGTGGACTTTGAAGTGCTATTTGTGCCGCGTGAAGGTATCAATTTATCCTAACACATGTGCATCTCAATGTCAACAACGCTGGAAACGTACTGGCCTTACGGTTTCAGTTTTAGAAAACGGCAATGCTCCGCGATATATCGATGAAAAAACGATCAGGCCGTGGCTCAAAAAGAGTGGCTTTTATCTCCCGCTGAATGCGTCTGCTGCCAAGAAAAATGTATACCGGAGATTTCTCATTTCCAGGTAATTAATTTACAATGAACCGGACGAAAGGGGAGCTAATCCTTGTTGCGAGGGTTATTTATGGAGTCGAGCCTCCATTGAGATCACCGCTTGCTCCCTTTACCACGAAGAACAAACGCTCGGCCGAGAAGATCATTCTTTCTTCCACAACAGAAATCTTGCCAGACCGCACTCAGATTATAACGAAATGTATTTTTAGCATCCTAAAAAATCTTCGGTGAATTTATCTTCTAGTAAATAGAAATCCACGACTAAAAGAAAAGAGGCAACTTACTGCTTCGCTTTGGATAATTAAATTTTGCGAACTATAGATTGTTTTTCAGAAAAAGCCGAAATTAGGATGCCGAAATGCAGTGCAACTTTGAATGTGCCCCTTTAGCTATCTATACGATCCAGCAATCGATCGAATCGCCTTAAAACAAAAAGAGGAAAGAAACAAATCGAACTCGAGCTCGGGACAATTCCCGAGGCTGAGGACACTCTACGGCGGGATGGCAATCAGTACCGGTTCCGAAACGGGCGTATACACACAGACGGCGGCGCACTTAATCGTAAAAAATAATTACGAAGCGGAGGAAAAGAGCGCAAACGGAGAAAAAGCATGCAGTCCGGATACTGGCCGGAAAATGACAATCACTAGGCGCGGGGCCGTTTCCTCTGTCTGACGTCAATCTAGTCGGTCGGAGGCTTACTGCGTCCCGTGGGGGGCAGACGGAGGAACAGGGGTGGATTAGCGGAAGGGGGGGGGGCAGAGAAAGAGATAGAAAGGGAGGGAGAGAGAGCCTCTGGCGCATTCGCCCTTCGTCAATTTACCGGCCGATCTCTCAGCCGGGGCTGAAATTTCATCGACCTTCGAGTGCAAGAGGGTGTTTTTCTCCCCTTGCCCTCTCACCTCCGTTCCATCGGCTCCTCCAACCCTACCTTCGTAACTGCGCTCGTGCTCGCTTTCGTCATTCGATAATCGTCCCGTCGACGGGGCGTCCCGACAGGTGTCCACCAAGGACACCTCGGTCCGGATCCCCGAGTGTGTCTTCACGCGATGGCGTCGCAGGTGACGTAACTCGCATACCAGCGTGACTTCGCGCGTACTTCACATTTACGATGCCCATGGTCTCGCTTACGACGAGGTATAAATGCATACTCGATACCAACGAAAAAGCGATACATAGCACTCGATTCCACCATCATGACGTCGTCTAGGATGGACACGTCACTACATGTTAAGTTCTTTTTCACGTCCACTCGTTAACTTCGGCAGCCGGGTAAATTAGATCTCGCTCCAAAATATATATCTTCGTTTTTCAATATTTTCTTCTTAGGCCTTATATCCAGGATACTAGAAATCGCTCCGAGATCTCGGACGGAAAAAAAATTAACCAATCGCATTGGTCAATTGGCCGAATTGTTTAAATGTGATTGGTCAATTATTTCTCCGTTCGAGATCTCGGAGCGATTTCTAGCATTGTGGACACAAGGCTTTACAATTAGATCATAAGATTAGATAATTAAATCAGAAGTTTCAGAAGCCAACTATCGCGAAGAGAAAATAATTATGACTTGTTATTAATTTATAAGTATAAAAAATTGTCACTGTTCCTTCAATCTTAATTCTTAAGAAACAATCTTAAAATACGTGATTAAAAAAAATAAATTTAACAATGTACGTAATATAAATCGCGTTTCCAATGGTCAATTATCTAAACCTTAATAAAATATAAATATTTATCAACATTCCATGCAGATAACTAATATTGCGCATTATTATTTTTTTAATTAGGCTCGCAAATACAATAATAATTGTGAAAAAGAAATCAGATATGTTAGCTTATTAAAACTTTATCTTAAATTCATTAAACGAATATATTTATTTAATGCGATATAACCAGTAGAGTGTGGATAGTTTTATGAATAAAACATCAGTAATATGTCAGTTTTCGTATGTTTTGCGAAAGATATGTCTTAATAGCACTGATGATAGATTGTATTCAGCGATAAGTATCATTTATAATATACACATTTATCATAAACAAATAAATAAAGATTGACTTATTTTTCTTACACAAATATTTCACATAAATTGAAAAATCATCAGTGTTTTTAGCTTTATGGCATATTTTTAAATGGATTATTATAACTATGTTATTGGTCTAGAAAGATTCTTATTAAATTAGCAGCAATTAAAAAGAATCATGCATAATTGACAAATACAAATTATGACGTATTATGAGTATAGATGAAAGAAATGAAAGAAATCAGGAAAAGAAGGTTTATGCAATCCATTTAGAAAAACGATGTTTTAGTTTTAAAAAATCGAAATAAAAGTAACCAACGGGTATCATTAAAATTTCTTAATGTGCTGAAATACATTCACACACAGGTTACAGAGCAATTGAACAAGACAAAACAATGTAGAAAAGCGTAATAAGCTGACAAGAGCAGAATAGACTTCATTTTATAAGAAACCATAGATCAATATTTGAATTGTGCTACAAAGCAGTTTTTCTTCACACGGATGATTAATTCATTCACATTTGGATAGCTTCGTTGCTCTTCTTTCGCTATTCGGTCGGAAACGCGTCTCTACGAATAAAACATCGCGCAGCAGATGGATAGCGTTTTATACTCTGAATCAGCTTACTACGCTTATTGTCCATCGTTTTCCCAGTCAGTCGAGACAATATCAAAGCCGCTGCTGGCCGCGCGCTAGTTTCCCGTATAATGAAGGCAGTGCCACGCCACGTTGTTGGTTGTTGCGGCGTTTAAAAGTCCGGGAGCAGTTCCTTATTAGTTATTAGTATACGCTCCGGCGAGGGGCAAATGAAATGGTTTACAAACGCGAGAGCAAGAATAGAGACGGAGCCTTGAATGGGGGCCTTTGAATTACTGGTGGCCGCTTGTTTTGTATAGACACATAATGTATACGTATTCACGCAAACCCGCTCGTTTGTGCGTTGCCCGTGCACGCGTGTGTATGCGATTTAGGTGTGTATGTACATGCGTCGCGTCTCGACAAGTAATATATAAGTATGGCGGGTGCGAGCCCGCTTGCGCGGACTTTTACACACGGATCCGTGAAGTCCGTGCAAAGAGAAGATACGAGAGGTTGGCCATTCCACCACCAGGCACCATCAATCGTTGCGGTCCTTCCGTCGCCCTTACCGTCTTTTTCAACTCCCCACCACAATCTCCCGCAACCTCCTGAAAAGTCTTGCGCCAAGTCGTACGCCCTGTCATCTTTTGAAAAGAATATATCTCTCTCTTTGAAACATTAGCAATTCTATGATCGCCACCTTTATTTATACGCACCGTTCTTGCTACCGACTCTTCTATCCTCTATTCGCATTCTCGCGTGACATGCACATACACACCGCGACACATGGACGGCAGGTTCATAATACATAGATATAGAATGCGTCAGAGTTACTTCCTCTTTATAATTTTTAAGCAAACACTAATGAATAACCTTTCTTCTAAAGAAATATCATTATCAATTGTGTTTTTTTTTCTTTCTCTCTGTAATAAGTTCCTTTACTGTAATAAGTTTGAGAGGACCATTCGTTGATTTTTACTATAGAAAGCTTAAAATGCTTGTATCTCTGGTCCCTACAAGTAATAATTCTGAACCACCCCCGTACGTTATGTAACGTGTAGGGTGGAAAGAAAGCCCGGCATTGCGGGTGGAGAAGCCGCGACGGTGTGGCGGCGGACGTCGCCTTGTTACAAAATACTTTAATTAATGACTCCTCGGAACAAATTTACCTTCATTATTAGCACATTCATGCCGGGCGACGCGGTCGCGCCGCGTACATGAACGCGCGCACGCAACACGTGTATCCGAGAGGCACAAAGCCGGCATTGTGTGGAGCCACTCATAAAAGACGCCTGTTCTTGCGCGGGCTTTAAATAATTCAATTCACCGAATGCTCTTCCTCCACCGACTGCATCGCTGCCTTTTGCTGCCTTCTCGCCGGAAGAAGCACAACGCGAAAAATGGAGGAGGATAGCGGCGAGAAGGAGGAAAGAAGGGAAAAGGGAAGTGGAGGAAAGAAGCATAAGATACATCATGAACGATGAATGATATTAGATCACGTTAGGTGGTCTGATAGCGGCTGGATTGATCAATGTCGTCAAAATTATCAATCGATTATACTTAAAGTATGAATGAAGGCGAAGATATAACTAAATTTTAGATATCGATACGTTGCAAAATACTGATAAGTTCCGAGAATGTTGCTATCTTGAATATAATTCTAAATCTTATATCTCTCGCTACGGTATTTCATAATTTACATTCTAGCGATATTATGGACAGAAAGAATCTGGGATAGGTAACAGACTTGACACACCTAGCTTTTTAGCGGATCGTAACAATACTATTTTCTACAACGTGTACCGCATAATTACAAGTTAAAAACGAAATCATACCAACGAGCAAATGCCCAGTCGCAAAAGCTTACAAGATGAATGCCGAACAACGTGCACAATAGCTCTTCTGTTCGTATCCTTCGTACGTCTAGACTAGAGAGTTAATAAAGCGTGTAAAGAGAAAAGACTGACAACATGCTCGTTTCTTATCCGAGCTAATTATTCACGCGTGCTTAAGAAATGAGGTTCGAAAAACCATTCAAACGGTAATCAAGAATATTTCAGTTTCAGAAACACGTTACGTTTAATATGAAGAAGTATAGTGTAATTTTTTATGTATATTTCTTTAGAAATAAAATAAAAGTATCATACTACATATTACATGTATAATTTTATTTTCGTCTGCACGTTGGTGCAGTTCCAAATTTCCGAGAGTTTTTCGTACGCTTCTAGAAACCTTCTCTGCATCGTCACGGTATCCCCTAAACAGGTGCTCTCGAAACGGACATTTCGCCGCGGAGAAAGTCTCGTCGGCCGTGGCTAAGCGAACGAGCGAAGCGGTTCAGAGGCGCGCGCGCGCGTGCGTATTTTCCGGGATTGCGGCGACTGCCGCGGGAAAAAGGGTGAGCAGCGTGGACGGAATGGAGATGAGCGGCACAAGAAACGAAACAGGCAAGAGAGATAGAACGGCGGAGATGGTTAGCGGGGGTGGCAGGGGGAGCAGTGAGTGCGGAGACGGAAGAGGAGCACAAGAGGAGAGACGGAGCGGGAGACGAGGAGAGGAAGATACTACACAAACGGCAGAGAAGAGCAATGGGAACGGAGCACAAGAGCATGCACCGGCTCGAGGCGAGGGAGAAGAGCCGTGCCTCCGCTCGTTCCGGCCTCTAGCCAGACAAACGGCCCTTCGCCCGACGTAGAAGTCGCGCGCTTTTTACGGCGCTCGTTCAAGTTTACATTTACGGACTGATCCCCTTACCCGTTGTCACCGGACGCTCCGCTCCGCTCGTTCGTTCGTTCGCTCGCTCGCTCGCTCGCATTACCGGCTTGTATGCAGATGCACCCGCCGGCACCGCCGCGCCAGTGATTATCGCAGCTCGCGGCGTACGAGTCGCTCGCCCTATTTAACGAGAACAATGCCCTGCCGGGTGTGAGGACATTAATGCGCGGCTTCTGTCCAACTTGATAGAAAGGCAGGGCGGCGCAGACTCAGCTCGCCACAGGTGTCGCGGCTCAATGATAATTGGGCGGTGAAACTGTCGTGCGTCAAGCGACGAGTATGGCCTTCTGTGCCCGCAACCCTTTCCAGTCGCGTGCACGCGCGATTAAAATACGCAAATGCGTACGACAAGAGTCCCGGTCGAATAGCCGGTGAGGTAAATTATATACGTGTCACGACGGAAAATCGCATGACTGAACATCATCTCCAATAAAAGTGATTGGATCTAATCGTAGAAATGCTTGGTAAAATTAAATGGTCGGCCTACTATTTTTCTGAGATTCCAATTTATGTATACATACATTTTATATAATGAAATAAATCGTTTGTGTCTAAATTTCCTGACTAATAGACTGTGGTTGAATGTTTAGTTCCCGTTATGTTCATTGCAGATGCTTAATAGTTTCGAAGTTGCCAGCGCAAGACGAAAAAGATCTTGCTGCTTTTTTCAGACTATGCAATAATAATGTCTATCTTGTACATTTTCACCGGAAACATCAAGTGGTATAATGTTTATAATAAATGTCACGCGTTTTTGCCTTCTTATAATTCGAGCTATCGAATTATGGAGACTGTTTCACAGTGATTGAGTTTGATAAAGCAAGCTTAATTAATATGTTAATTTGTATACTTGAGCCGCCCATTTTTTGCATGGAAACCTCGCTTAATATTGAGAAACGCAATAATAAAACTGATTAAATGTTTCGCTTTACCTATTGAATAAATTAAAGAAAGCAAAATTCGCACTATTAATAAAAGCAATTCCGCGTATTTAATTATAAACAACTTTTATAATACGTTTCGGTTAACTATCATTATATTTTATGCATTTTACACTTCAGGAAAAGTCTACTATTCAGAATGTTAATTTTAGGCCAGTCATATTAGACATCGAACCTTCCAATTACTCTTTTCAGGTTGCAACCACCATGAATCGCTTTGATTTAAGGTGCTGTAAGTGGGATTAATTTTGCTTCGCATAATTAATGCGCATTAAAAAGTTATTAACAATATTATCAACAAAAAACGCGATTTTTTTTATTTTTTCTCAAATATCTCGAAAACTAAGCAAGATAGGGTAACTAACTATACGTACCTTTTTTGTAGAGCGTAAAATTATCTACAATAATGATCTGAACAACATTTATCGTCAAGTCAGTCGTTTAGCTTGCACGCGCCGTCAAAGTCCGAGACTCGAATCTCGAAAACCCTCGATTTCATCGTTTTTTTGATGTTGCGTCGGTGATTTTTTTCAGTCATTTAAAATGGAATTAAAAATTCCCAAAAAATCACACATCATCTGAGAACTACAAAGAATACTTTTCAGGGTGTAACCGATTTTTTAGACTTTTTTTCTTTAGTTTGTAGCTATGTAAGCAAAAAATTTTGATTTTTTGGATTACTCTTAGTTTTTCGCTGTTTTCAGGCCTTAGAATTTATTTGAGACGAATTTTATCGTATGCATCTTATTGTGGACAAAATTTGCAACAAAAGAGGACCCTTGTATTTTTTTCGTACGACAAACGCTGATTTTTTTATTGACGCGCAAAGTTATCTAATATTGCGCATAGGTCGGATAACGCTTGTTTTACACTAAAATAATTATTTTTTATTAAAATTTACGTAATTTTTCGCATTATTATTAAACCATATTGAACCAGAATGTGTTGAAAACGGCTTTGCAATATGGTTCAATAATAATGCGAAAAATTACGTAAATTTTAATAAAAAATAATTATTTTAGTGTAAAACAAGCGTTATCCAACCTGCGCAATATTGGATAACTTTGCGCGTCAATAAAAAAATCAGCGTTTGTCGTACAAAAAAAATACAAGGGTCCTTTTTTGTTGCAAATTTCGTCCACAATAAGATGCATACGATAAAATTTGTCTCAAATAAATTCTAAGGCCTGAAAACAGCGAAAAACTAAGAGTAATCCAAAAAATCAAAATTTTTTGCTTACATAGCTACAAACTAAAGAAAAAAAGTCTAAAAAATCGGTTACACCCTGAAAAGTATTCTTTGTAGTTCTCAGATGATGTGTGATTTTTTGGGAATTTTTAATTCCATTTTAAATGACTGAAAAAAATCACCGACGCAACATCAAAAAAACGATGAAATCGAGGGTTTTCGAGATTCGAGTCTCGGACTTTGACGGCGCGTGCAAGCTAAACGACTGACTTGACGATAAATGTTGTTCAGATCATTATTGTAGATAATTTTACGCTCTACAAAAAAGGTACGTATAGTTAGTTACTCTATCTTGCTTAGTTTTCGAGATATTTGAGAAAAAATAAAAAAAATCGCGTTTTTTGTTGATAATATTGTTAATAACTTTTTAATGCGCATTAATTATGCAAAGCAAAATTAATCCCACTTACAGCACCTTAAATCAAAGCGATTCATGGTGGTTGCAACCTGAAAAGAGTAATTGGAAGGTTAACCCCCTAAATTAGTCTAATATGACTGGCCTATTTGTTATATTAACAAAAAAATGCACAAAATAATATGCGACAAAATAAAACAGGTGATAAACGGGTTGCAAAATTATAAAAATGAATAGATATTCGAACAGCAAATCATGTAGCACGAAAATATCTAACTTTGCTTGCTCCGTAAAAATTTCGATCTCAATTAAATGTAAAGAAGTTTCACGAATAATTGATTTTCTGTTTTACAATGCTGTATAAATATAAATCAAGATATCAGGTGAGATTGAGTAGTCTATTGATATGATTCCTTTTTTTTTTAAAATAGAAACAATATAAAAATTAGTTTATTGCGCATCAGTTTCATAGACAATATGCATTATAATTTTTTTTCGAGATAGCAAAATCAATATTTATTAAACGATTCGAGAAAGTTATATAACATTATTAATTAATAGTTTAAAAATTACCGATTTTTTTGCTCATTTCTAATAACTGCAATTAATAGTAAAGATTTATACATCTTTTCCATTTTCTTACAAAACTTAGAAATTCTATAACTATATAGATTTTATAAATACAAGAACGTTTATACAAATATATTAAAAAATTAAAACAAAGTAAAGAAATAAAGTCTTAAACCTTGTCTTGACATATCTAAAATGCTCATAAACGATTTTATCTCATATTCTATATTTGCTAACGATTAGAATGCAAGAAGAATGACTTCGTAAAAAGAGATGGTGGCACATGATGAATCGGCAGGTGGCATGGAATTAGTGAAGAAAACGAAGAGCTTGCTGCCCGTCAATTACATAATCAACGGATGATATCGAGAATGATAATGCGTAACGAGTGGCAAACCAATAGGCTGCCTCCGAACTGGTTCGAGGGTGAACGATTCTTTTTCGTCCCCTCTTGGTCGAACGGAGGGAAATAAAAATGCGATTCGCCTCAGCGAAGAGTCAAGTCGTCGGTCGGACTCTTTATTTACTTTATTATAGGCTGCGCTAACGGTATCGGTCGCATCACCGCCGTCTTGTTGCCCTCTCCTTTTGCCTTTTTACGAATATCCGATAATTGCGTCTCTCGAGTGGCGGCAATGCGGCGAGGATCTAATATTTGCTTTCCTTTCCAGACAACGACTTTAGATAATTGCTAGTATTTATTTGTCATAATCCGCAAACAAGAACAAACATGTAATAATTATTGTTTCCAATATTGTATGCAAAATATAAAATGGAAAAAAATCTTATAGCAATATCTGATACAACTTTCGAGTTATTTCGTGCACAATGTTCTCTTTTAAATATTAAATCAAATTGGAACTTGTTTCTTAGACGAATACTTATATAACATAGGTACGCACAATATTGTTTAAACTGATGAGACTTATTTAGACGAATCCAAAATAATTTTTACGTCGCGTCTCCTTTACAGAATACCCGTTTTTGGTCGCATCTATTATACTTCAAGAATAAAATTGAGAAATATTGTATCTATCAATAGATCGCGCAACGTGTATCATTTCAAGACTTTTATTTTGTATAGAGCTTACAAAATGGGCTCGTAAAAACATCTGCAAATCGTTGTTTTCTATAAAAACATAAAGAAATATAGCACAATGCATTGACAGTTACATATTCATTTTCAGCTACGTAACTCGTCAATTCAAATTCAATTTTTGCATGAAACTTTGTCAGTTTCAGTGCGACGTTAAGACATTAAGACATTTACATTTCATATATAATAATATAATACAACAAGTCTGCGCAGTTTCTTGCGCGAGAAATACCTTTTCGAAGTCGTCTCGATGTATATTCATATGTGCACATTGTCATGTATTTCTTTGCAAACGGAAGAATAATACACCGTAATAGATCTAGTAATTCCGAAAGACGTTACACCATTACATCATATCCATTATGTTTAATGATTAGCCGAAAAATAGCTTTTATCTGAGTGCGACATATGAGGAAGCGCTTCTCCGATTAACATATTCTTTTTCATTTTGTATCGCGATTAAAGTAATTTCCACAGTGTGCGTTCAGTGATCATTTAATACCTTCACGATTGCCCATTTACGAAAGCAGTCGCCGGTACGTTAGATACATCTGTCTGTATCTTTTTATAATGTTCGTAACTTTATACTATCAGTCACGGATCCAAAATGTCTCGCGCAAAAAGGCAACGTATCAACAACGAGCTATCCTCCTCATTATTGTTTTAAGGTGTCTCAAATCGGTGATTTCAGCCGACAAGAAAAGGACAATCAAAGCGGAAATCGTCTCAACGGAGCAAGACGAAGAGAAAGAAAAGACACGAGCACGACGCTAGCGCGTAGGTGCCAACAATTTATTGCCCATCACGTCTCAGTTGCTCAAGCCAAGCCACCTATGTTGGCTTTAAAGGTCTACGAAACGTTAGGACATTATTTTCGGTGATTACCGCCATTCTTTGATTAGGAGCCGCTCCTCCGTTCGCCATGTCTCCTTACCACGATGATCGCAACGCATTAAATTCCTACCAGATTGTTGGAGAAACGGGCAGCAAGCTTCAGAATAAAGGAGAAAGAGCAGAGAAAGGAGGGGGGGGGGGGGGGAAGAAGGAGGAGTGTTTCGAAATTCGTAACGATAATTTATATGGGTTCCGACCAAACTCACGGTCCCTCGTCACGATAAGATTGGACCGTTAGGGGCCTTTACATGGATACACAAAATATCTAAGTGCTGGATAACAGCTTCCACAAAGGGTTAAAACCGATTCCTGTGGGCGAGATAGAAATTTACTCACATTACTTTAATTTCGTCCTTAATTATAAGAAACTATTAACAACAAAGTTCAACTGATAAGGATAATTCGATTAACGCGTAGACAGTCTATTTACATAACACTCACTTTCACCGAGAAATAAATTAATAACGCATAAATATTCGTAATTGCATCGTTGAATCGGATTTAATCGCGGCTCTTATCTGTAGCTATAAAATCACTCGGGAGACGCTTCCGATCACAAGCGCGCGATTTCTCGCGTCTACTAAGTGCTGCATAAAATATACACTTTCTCCGAATATTAACCTTTGATGACATCGCGATTCCAACAAAGTCACGTATTATATTTTATCGATGCTACCACGGCCATCTTTTCCTTTTTTTTTTTAAAGAGAGTTATTCCCCGAGAATAATTAATCCTAATTTTAGCAACATGTAGTACTGCGAAAAAGAGATTGATGGAAGTGTTGGAGAGAGATCGCGCGGCCCAAATACAATGCCTCTACAAGAAAAGGCAGGGGAAGGCATGCCGGACCGACGGATGGAGGCGAAAGAGAGATCGAGAGCAGCCGGCCCGGAGCTACGGAACATTTAACCGAACAAAAGAAGCCACTATAGGCAGCAACGTCCGACGGCGCGTTTCATAAAGATACGGATTTATCGCCACCGTGCCCGAAAAGGGGCTCGCCGCGCCGACAACGACGAGCTCTGGCCGCGACAAAAATACGAGCCCTTTAGCTTCAACACCTTGCCGCCTAGCACCGATTCCACGGTGTCACGCATTACCCACATTCAAGGAACGAGTTCTCACGCGGGAATTTCCAAATTAAACTTCGTCACGCGAAAAGAGCGCGCTCGCGATCGAACTCGCGAATGTAACGGAAAATTTCCAAATATTCCCTTGGCATGGAGAATTACACAAGTGTTGTGTGCGAGTGCACGTGTACTTCTACACTTCACAATTTTATAATATCAGGATTTAGTCCAATATCAAACACAAAATATCTCACGCGCCTATCAGAAGAAATGTTTTCTGCTAAATTATAAGCTGGCGAAGTTGCACGCAAGACGTTCAACTGTTATAAACTTCGCGATGGTTCGACACCGAAGTCCTGCTATTTCTCTTTTACAATTTCATTTATAGTCAATTACATCGCGTGCAAACGATGTCGTAAATTACACTTTTGCGTCGTGTCTTATCAATTGCGCATAATTCTCGCGGCGGAGCACATTACGGCCGGGAATGTATGCAGGGAGATTTATTGGTCAGGACGGTTTCTATCGGTCTAGCGCCTCCTTCCGATCATTCAGTCCTGTATGAAAGTGACCATCTCTCTTTGCTTTATGTCGTTTCGTTCACCACGCGGGAGCGATGCGAGATAGCGTGAGGTCAAGTGGCAATCAACAATTCGATCGACAGGGTGCGAATCGCAGCGTGTACATCGGCATGCCATTTTAACGATGTCTTCGGGAGTTTATTAACATTAACAGCGCGACATGCAATATTTATTTCACTGCCATGTCAAACCGCGGACAGTTCCCACAAATAATCGAGACATCTTAGTCGTTCACATTGGAGCGAATATATTCGCGGGTAAGCCAACTATTTTTGGCATTCTGTCCCTTCGAATAATTCAATACCAATTCTCAAAGATATTACTATTCGTAAAATCTAACGTGTGGTTTTCACTTTATCTTTCAAAATCGACCACTCTATCGCTACGGACAGATAGGCAAAGTCAGCGTACATCCGTGGGTCCATGGAGGCTCCGTGCAATAATCTGGCTGTCTACCAGGCAGGTCGGTGACAGCAGCTGGTCGCGATCCAGCATCGGACGCTTCCAATCTTGCTGCCCCCCTCCGCGCCGTGCAAGAACTGCTCTGCTTCTGTCCGTCCTCTTTCGTTCTCGCTCAATCTTGCCAGCTCCCTCTTATCCCCTCTTTATCTTCCGTTTCTTCCTGTCCTCCCTTTCTCTCTCTTTCTCTTTCTTTTCGGTCCCCCCTTCCATCTTCTCCCTTTCCGTGCCGCGACTCGAGTCTACCCTGATTTACGCCCGTTCACCTGCTCATCCGTTTCAAGAGTGGCCCACTTGCGCCTCTCTTTCCGGCTGCCTCGCGCGCTTTATGAAGCAATCGGGGACGTAGCAGCCTGACATTATTATCCTGAGTCCGACTATCGAGAGCCATATTAGAAATCTTTGTATTACGAACTCATTAGTCCGTTGTATACGCTGTGCGAGCCGTCCGGCTGCGCAGCCTCGTATTTATTACGTGCGCGGCCCAGTATTTGTAACGTGATCGCGTGTTAGATCAATCAGGGCGAACCGACGGCTCGCAGCCGAGCTAAAAGTCGACCGTTAATGATTTCGTCGGGACACGCGAGATGATAATTCTGGCAAACAAAATAATCGCTAATTGAACGTTACGCTAACGAACAGGAGTCGAGGGTAGGCGAAAACGCACGCCATTCTATTGCGCTGACTGTATCTTTGGTTAGCGATAACGAACAAAATGAATAAACAATGGATTTAATATGATGCCGAGTAATACCCCGCAGCGAAAATTTCTTTGCGTTAAATACGCAATTTAGATATAACTGATATAACTGCTTAATAATTTCCCTCTCCGTTACGGCGGATAAGCATAACCGCACGATACTGCCACCAACTCTGAACAGCTCCTTTTAGACTATTTGCAGTTTCCGACAATTCCTCTTAATTATAACTAAAGTATGATAATTGCTAAATTCAACAAAAAGGCCATGTCTCACGTGTTAAATCACTCTTTCTCAGAAAATACTATCACTTACAATGTCGCATTTTAATATTTATTTATAGAATACGCGCTCGTCTCTAACAAAATAGATAAAAATATATTAATAAAGAATTGGCACATTAAAAAATTTGAAAAATGGTAATCCTAAAATGGAAACGATGGAGCCAATTTAATCGAATGAATTCGCTCGCATGACGAATATTTTGGTGAATTTTATAAAAAAAGTTATGACAAAATGTATACAGTAGATAGTAGCTCTACCATGATCGAAGAGAATCGGTTTATAGCCAGCAGCCAATTAAAAAATAAAAGTTTCACAGAAATATAAGGAGATATAACGGTATAAATTGGTATAAAAGACTAAAGTATAACGAGCATCTGTCAACGATACAGCTAATCTCATGGGAGATTCGATTCCCGTAGCTCCACGTGTATCCGCGGCTCGTTAATAACTATTCGAACGACGTTCGCTATTCGGAACTTTCAGTCGTCATGAATAATCGAAATATTCTGCTAGAACACAACAAACCTCGTGCATCCCGGAGAAATCGAATGCGGCATCAAAACTCGTTCCTCTTCAATCGGTGAAGTCAACGGCATCGCTCGCATCATACTTGACGAATATTTTATCGTTATTTTAGGTTAAATACATAAATCGAACATTTTAACGTAATCATAAAATTGACGTGATTTCGGCCGGCCGAGCAATAAACACACCATGATGGACAATAATATAAAATGCTATTGTGTTCCGAAATATTAGATGCTCTTGGAATGCATAACCGCGTTATATAATCGTATAACATCATTTATTATAAACGTGCAAAAATTATTTCTGCGCACGAAGTGCCAATATTGTATTTCCGCTCACGGGGAGAGGATACGATACGATCGTTAAAGCGCCGAATAAAATGCTTACGTAACCATTTAGCTCGTCACGGCGATTAGGAGTTGTAAAGCTGCTGAAGCGAACATAAGACTGTCATAAAAGGAATGTATAATATAATATTTCGAGAAAGCCGACATATCAGAATATCGACAAGTATCCGAGGCATAAATTCTTATTTTACCCGACGTATATGCAAATCTCTCTTCTTCATATTAATTAGATAAACACACGATACAATCGTTATGCGTGTCTACTAGATAATATAGCGTGACGTGACAAAGCGTAAACTCGTGTAACACCATAATAGCGCATCTTTGAGTAATTTCATCGGCGTTAGTGCTATACGGTACTACCGCGCGCACGTAAAGAGCGTCGCGCACGATGTTACAGGTACTCCCGTGAAATCTATCGGGGGTGTAAAGTGTAAACGATCCGCCACATCGGCGGGCCGTTATTGCCCGAACGATGACCCGGCGTTTCGATTAATCGGAAACGAGTTTGCCCGATCGGCCGGCCGTAGTAACGAAAGAACATTGGCGCGAAACGCGCGAGGCAGACACTGCGACGAGAGAGACAGAGAGAGAGAGGAAGAGATGAAGAGCCACTCGACGGTGTCACGACAAAACGCAGGTACGTACTTAAGTATATATAGTGGTACCCGCAGGAGGCAGCGCGGGGAGGCTCCCCGGCTGTAAAGTATAAAGCATTAAGCGTTAATCTCGGCGGTGGACAAGATAATGCCCGAAGTCGGCTCCGTGTGAGGAGCCTGTGAGTGGCTATTTATCTCGAGTATAAATCGATTTGTATGCTAATCCACGAGAGAAATCCGCCTGCGTACATAAAACTGAAGGAGGCCTACAAAACTCAGCCTCCATGAGATTCCAGATATATCCCTGACTAATTAGGCCCACCGCCGCCCTGCCTTCTTCCTTCGGCCTCTCCTTCGTCCCGTCACCCCTTTCGATGATACCGACCTCCCACCCATCGGGAATCACCTCTCTTCGTCGAGAAACCATCGTGTTTCGCCGAACACCGGAGGAACACCAACCATTCGTTCGAAGGAAGGAAGAGAGAGAAAGAAGACGAAGACGAAAGGAGACTAAGGAGAGGAGTTTGCTTCGTTACGACAACGGCGACTACAACGAACGTTCGCAGTCTCTCCCTCTCATTCACCTGTATTAACTCCACCGATAAATGCCTCGGGATTCCAGGGGCCAGATCGCCGCTATAAAGGATCGTGCCTCGGCAAGGAGCAAAACGAAGGAGGGGAGGAGCAGGACCCTTGGAGAATCGCCGCGCGAATGACCGCTCGCGATCAGCTTCGTTGACACTACGACAGCGCTCTCGTTGACATTTTTTGAGGAGCAAACTCGTTAGGGCCGGGGGTACCCGTCCACCAGGTCAATGACCGTTTCATCGATAGCGTAAGCAGCTGCAGGTATAACGTTCCGCGTGCGCGATAGATGTGTCAGGACTGTCACGTTAAACGGAAATTTGGAAGGATTTTAAATGAGAGAACGTATTCGGAGATTTACGGGTCTCAGGTTCGAACTCGATAGTGGATGTATCGTGTAAATCACGCTTTATTTTGTAAGATACCTACAATAATATCATTATACTGTTTCGCTAATAAATTAGTCTGTACGCGTGTATTTCGATACAGCAGCAAAGAGTTGATAATTTTTTTTTGCCGATCGAGAGATGAGACGCTTTATTTCGTTTTGTGGTTTTAGTTTTAATTCTGACTAATCTCGATAATATGGATCTGGATGCTGTAGGATGTTACGGAGGAACATGGATCGCTTTCAAATAATCGCTAAGTGGGCGTGTTGTCTCTTAGGCCATAATATGAAAGCTTCTCGTGGACACGAGAAGAATGGCCGTCTCGCTTTATTTCCTGAGTTACCTCGTTTATGGGTCGAACCCACGAACATTAAATCTGTGAATTGCTTTGATCTTTTATATTTATTTCGTGGAACAGGGGGATTCGATGAGTTCGGGTGGGCGAACGGGTCAGGTAACCTCGCCACGAATCGCTGGGCTAAATGTAAATGACGAAGATACACGTGCAAAACTGAAATTTCTTTTGAAGTAATGATTAGACTTTTGTAGTGCTTGGCGCTCTAACATGTTTTCTACAGTGCAATTTCTACTTTCAAATCTAAGTTAATTTAAATACAATAAGAATGAAAACCTACAAATATATTGCATAATTATTCTAAAGTAACTACTTTAATTGTTCCTTCAGTCTAAATTTCCCATAAATGCATCAGGATTCGTGGCGATGAAATGAGATAATCGACTTGTCGCACATATACTAAAAACGATGTTATGATTACCGAGCGTTTCAATATTTATATTTCATATCAATATTCGATTCGATAAAAATGACGGCAAACTTAATTCATTCGTCCGTGTGCGTTTCTCAGATAGATAAGTGCTTAAAGAGGACCAATTATGCGAGGAAACTTTAATTTGCATTTCGCTCCGGGTCGCGCGATAAGATCGCGCATACCGCGATCGATGGACGCAGCAGCATGCGTTTCGAGACAAACTGGTATCTGGCTGACTGGACATTGTTCCACTCTGAATAACCGACCGTAACAATTGAGTTCGGTTTTGAACAAAGGACTCTATTAGGGCACGCGCGCATTTTCCATGCCAAGGCGAACGGGATTGGCTACGAAGACAAATCGCACGATCCACGAACGGCGCGAGCTCACATTGTATTCTCTCGATCTATATGGATAAAACCACCTGTTTCGCAAAAATTCGCCGGGATACAGTATCGCTGATGCTTTCGGCATCGACCTATCGGCAATCACACGCGCCTTGACAAATCAAGTGAGAAGCGCAAGCAGGAATATACGAATATATTCAAATGCTCGATCGAGAGAAAGTATAGCACGAAGAGAACGTTATATGAACATTATAAAAGAGACAGAGTAGATCTCGTTATACAACGGACTGAACATATTAGCGATTCGATGATAGTTTCCAAGCGTCGGAAAGTTCAGAATTATTGTGAGAAACATAAAGTCTTTGATTTAATATAAGTATCCCCATGAAAAACCCATGTGGAATATTTAATTAAAGCGTTTGATCGTTTATTATACAGTAGGATATACTGACAGTAAGGTGCGCTTCACACAATATTGTGAAAATTAGCGCATAATTGCTCGATGTACGAAAAATGTCATCGTTTTTGACATATGGAAAATTATGATATCCTATGATCTTTACGTCCGAGCACAGTGGATTTACATGCAAATTGCCACGTGCAAAATGAATATGCCGCGCTTTAAAGGATTTCATTTTGAACATTTACGAGCTCCTAACACACCGAAACGACCGTAAGAGCATCAGCAATACCGACGAACGTAACTCAGCGCCGATCGTTGAAGAGCACGTGAGAAACAAGCGAAGAAGATTTACGACAAGGGAAATATACCTTCTATGCCGACCGCGCGTGTACATTTTAACGGAAGAATGAGAGAGGACTGCGAGAGAAAGAAAGAGTCATCTCTTGTAAGGGTTGCCAACAACTCGCTCTCCTTTGTGATGTAGCGCGTAAAGGGTGTAACCTTGCGTGCTTCGGGGGTTGACTTTGCGCGCAGTGAGCTCGAGAGATGTTTCCTTGGCAACTTTTAGCGATATTCAAAGTAGATACGCTTGTGTTTCTACCACAGGCGTATCTGTCGCAGAAGAATTGAAGATCAGCAAGGAAGAACCAGGCACGCGTTAAAGTCTTTTCATATAATGTATCACATATTATTTAGCATACGTAATATTTATGAAGATATCGGACGAACAAAATATTTGACATATAATTTTTTATGTAAATTTTATCGAATAAAATATTAAAAGTACTTAATTAAACTTTTTAATATGTATACTTATTTTTAAATATCGATCTTCACTTGTAAGTGATAGATTTATTATTGTAAAGGATGCGTCGTACATCTTCCATTAAATATCGGTATCCATCGAGGATTCTAAGAACGGAAAGGTCCTGCTTCCCCGTGCGTATCTCGCGGTGGACGTTTTACGACATTCGGTAGAGCTATAAATCGTCGAGCCTGGCCCGATTTATGCATCGATATCGGTACACTTAAGTATACAAATGTGCCCTTAATTGGACTGTCTCCTCCTGTGTGTACTATAAAAGCGGCACTTCACACGGCCCCCAAATCACTGCTGACAGGGATCCTTTTAAGTCAAAAATATGGCCACTAAAAGTGACCACTATCAACTGTACGCAGCGCGAGGGAATGTGATTTCGCGAGAGACATAACGCGCAACGAAGAAACTTGTATGAGACTTCGGCAGGTGCAAAAACAACGATATTGCGTGTGTAAGTTTTCCGTACCCTCATGTACATTTGAAATTATAAGAATCAACACAAAGAAATATAAGAGCCATCACGAAAGACAAGATACGGGGGGGGGGGGGGGGGGAGATAAACTCCAATGAAAAGGGAATCCCTGTAAAATGAAAGTATGAACCACGTCGTCGCATTCATTCGATATCTTAATTTCCTGCCGCAAATGCCGCGGTACGGGATCGACTTAATAACTCGATGCAACTACATTGTGCGCGTTGTGTATCCGCGTATCCACAATGAAGGATAATAACACACGGACTATAGATGACTTCTAGCGACCGTTAGGTCCCAAAGAAATCATAGTTGCATTAGGAACATATAATTAAGTGGTTTGATTAATAATTTATTGCGTTAGGTTCGTAAAATGTAATCAGGTAGCAAGAAGATATACGCTTTCTCACATCGGGCTTCATTGCAACAATCAGTATAAAGATCGTGTAATTAAGCTAGTCAGCCGTTTGCTCGTTCTAAATATTTCAGTGTCTTGCATTTTCAGATCACTATCAGACATGTTCGGTCGCGGAAAGATAGAATTTTGCGTAATATATAATCACAATAATCAATCAATATTATAATATTAACATAACAAAAAATTTAGCAGTTGGAGACATTCGAAGTTTTTGCGAATTCTTCCATAGAAGCCTCAATAGAAGCCTGTATCTAAATAGAGATAATTTTCTGAGAAATGTTGCAATCTCATTAGGCAGTTTCTTTCCTCTATGTCTATCAACGATACTGACCTAAGTTCGTTATTGCAAGCAGAAGAAAAATAAATGCATAATCTGAGAAAGTCGAACATGGTACCCTGTATCCGCCGCAGTTACAATTTTATTGACAACTATTCCGCACGCGGTAGCTACGGCCACTTCAATTTTCTTTTCCGTTTAATTAAAATAGGCAGCATATCAGACAGGGTTCCATATAGGCAGTCTACCAAAACGAGTAACCAATTTCCTTTCTGGAAAGGACGGACGAGCGCGTTTTGTGCAACATTCCGTGGGCACGAGTGCTTAACTGATTGCTCCGGTAATGCGGGAGTTTCGACGAATCGGCGAACGTGCCGAAAGATTCAGCGGATTGTCGATCGACATCCGCCACGCGGGATACGTTACATCGCAAACGTGACTGAGCGGCGTAGCGAGAGAACGATTTTTGCTACTTGCAACCGGCGCGGGCGGCGAGAATCAACGAGGCCGCCGCGCCGTCGTGATCACGTGCGCATGATAACCGAGACTAGTTGGACAATGTTTGCCTCCTTCGTCGGTGTCTACGACGGTGCGCGCCTCTGAGAGATTATCGACATTCGACAATCGAAGGATTTATCGTTCCATTTGCCCACGTACTCGTATTCGCCTCGAGAATCGCTCATGACTGCGCGAGAAGCCGTGAGACGCGAGATCGACCGCATGCGCGGCGCCTGCCGGTTCCGCGAACGTCGCGACTCGAGATATTCCAACATAATGACTTGAAGATTCCTATTAACGTCTGCGAAAGATTAATCCTGCAGTGACTCCATGTTTATCTACCTTCTACGAAGTGAAATGGTAGCATGTGACATAGAATTACTATTCGCATGCGGAATCGCGTAATGATTTCTTTCAAGAAGCCAGACTGAAGTATACTGCGATTTGCGCGAATTTGCGCGAATTTACGCGAGATGTGATTACGACGAAGAGATCGCGAGCATGAGAGGACGAAATTTTTCTACGTAAGATGCTTGTAGAGGGACGCAGATTACTCTCAAATAAAAGATAACATTTTTGTGAGAATGTTTTTCGCTACGAGCAGGATGTAAACTGTGCGCAACTTACCGTCAGTTTCAACTGGCTGCTTCCGTACAAGCGAAACGTCTGTCGTGCGAATTACTCATCATTACGAATCATTACGACCCGTCCGTATAATCGATTCATAATAAAACGCACTAGCTCGCAATAGCTGTTTCTTTCCGATGGCACCTGACACGGGGTTTAAGTTCCTGCACTGTCGTCAAGGTATTTCACCCACACTATATAGTTCACGTTTCTGCTTGGCAATCAGAAAGAGATACCTCGCACTAACACGCGCGGTCACAAAAAAAAAGCCGAACAAACCGGACGAATCTTTCACGGTACACTATATATACTCACGCTTAAAACTAATTGAGCAATCATCGCGATCACACAGTATATCGAGTCGGCTCTTCGCGTTTGTATCATTGAAGCGACTGCAACAAAATCAAGAGAGGCTTGCAAACGATTTGGTTCAATCACTGGTATAAAGGAAAGAAAGGGAGAAGAAAAAGAGGATTGGATATAAATGGCGATCAGGAGCAGAATCACTATAGAAGAAGAAAATAAGGGAAGATATAGAAGAAAGGTAGTAACGTGTTTTTCAAGATAAATAGCCCTTGGCGATTGTCAAAGCCAATGGCATCACAACACACAGGCAATTAGCACCAAAATTTTCAAATAGACCAAAACCAACGTCTCGTCTATGATTAAACAATTTTCTCAGATTAGATTGTGAACCACAGCGATGACTCGGGGCTCATCGAATCGGCCCGATCGTGGATCGCCTTGCCCTTTCAGTCCTGTCAAGGGACGCGACGATAACAAGCACGGCGACAGCACCGATGTGGGATCATGTAAGAGTTTGGCGTTCCAGAACAATTAACCACAAAGTCTAATCGCTTTAATTAAGCGTTACCCATCGTCTCCTTCCAACCTATCCTGCCCTTCTCGTCCGTCGAGATTCGGAACCTCCTCCGCTTCCTCCCCGTCATCGGATCCTCTTAATTCTAATCTACTTCTTCTTGATCGATTACATCCGACCGCTGTCGATTAAGAGCCACTCGCAGCCTCCAATCTGTAAACCTAACGTCGACCAACGATAGGCACTTTATATCATGATCATCGTGTGAACTCTGCGTGGATACGGACGATGAGCGTTCGATCTAACGATCTTCCTTGACAATCCACTTTCTTAACAATAGATCTATAAATCTCTTGGACGCGGAGTGAAATCCGGCTTGCGAATCATCGACGACTTAATTTATGTAATTATTGTTGATAGCAAAAATGACGACGATTGACAGACGCGATTTCCCACGTGTTCACACCGTACTGTCCCGTGCGCGCCTTACTGTCAGAGGGCGCGATACCAACATGCACCCCATCATCGTTCGACCCTAGGAATATCCACGCGTATCGGCCGTGAAGCGACGCAGCGCGGATCTCTCGCCTCATTCACGCGGTTTGGTGCCCGTTTCTTTCGTTTACACCCGGCACCGATACATACACGCGTGATCGATTGACCGGGCTAGATCGGGGTGATTTTCGTCTCGGTCTCCCTCACGATACCACATGAGCGCCGACGCGAAATGTTCACGACACACCAGGCGGCGGGAACGGGCGCGAACGAACGGCCACGGACGATGACAATGATAATGATATAACAATAGCGTGCGTTCTCCGCTGGTTCAGATCTTACACTGAAGACCAAGGTACACATACACATGTGTGTCGGCTGGGCCGGCAGGTAGAAGAAGGAGGTAGAGACCGAGAGGTAGGAGGAGGTGGAGTGTGGCTCCGGAGGGAGGGGAGCCCACGCTCTTGTGCACCGGCCGCGCACACAAGATCGGCAACAGACACATACACACGCGGATACACGTGTGCTCTCTCTTTCTCTCGCTTTATCACTCTTTCTCGCACACAAGTGCGCGTGCACAATGTACCTACGCTCTCGCGCCGCAGCCTCGCGATCGCGAGAGCGGAATCGGGAGAGCATTCTCGCGCGTTTACGCACCTGTATGCGTCGGATGCTGGCCTGGTGTACGGGGCCCCTTGCACGTACACTTCGGCGTACCTGCTGTCTCTCTCGCGCGAGTGCTCTCGTGTACCCCGTTACATCGCATCGTGTCGCGCGCGCGCGCGCGCGCGGTATGCGTGCGTGCGTGAGCACGTGTGAGAGGGCCGTGTGCCTACACGCGAAGAGACAACGCCATGCCGTGCCACACACAGGTAACCTGTCGTCCTGGGGCCCCTCGCCTCGTCCCGCGAACGCGCCGAGGCACCTCGCTTCACTTACATACGATACGATACGAACGAGCCACAAGGCAGGCAGGTAGCGCACAAAACTAAAGAGACTCGGGAGAGGAGGCGAGACAGTGACGGTGAGAGATCAGGGGGAATGGGATAGGATGAAAGAGATGAGGAACCGGCCGGGAGAGAGAGAGAGAGAGAAAGGTATAGAGAGAAAAGAGGGAGCCGAGAGACTAACCACTGGCGAGGAGGAGGTATGAGAAGAGAGCGACCAGCGAGAGAAGAGAAGACGAAAGAAACAGCCTGCAGTCATGGAGGGGTGTCCGTTGCTGCTTCTGCTACTCCTGATGCTGCTGCCGACGCTGCTGCCGTTGCTGTGTTTAAGCAGCGGATACGCACGCTTTAACGCAGTCGCGCGAGCAAACGTCTCCCTGCCCCTGCCTGTGTTGCCTGCCCGGCCATTGCTACCTTCTTCGGGGATGAAAGTCGTTTAGGCCAGGATGACGGATTGTTCGCGGATGATACATATGCTCATTGACCCAGTCTTCGTTTTCTGTACGGCAAATGAGGCTTGGTATCTACTCTCTACTATCTACTATGCTGTCGTATAAGAGGATGATCGAACAAATGATATAACGTTCAATTGTAATTTTGATTAATCCATTTATAGGACAAAAATTATGCGCGAACATTAACTTTAGATTATAAATTTTTATATAATAGATTTCCAAATGAAATTATAAATAGCTTCATAGAAATTATAAATAAATGAATAGATCGAAGAAAAAGAAATAATTGTACAATATTTAGTGTTAAGTTAATTTGTACGCCTTCGCTGATTTTGCTAGCATTAAGTAAATTACGCGAGCATATTAATGTTGAAGACAAGGGAAGGAAGAGAGAGAAAAAGAGATGATATAGCTGTAAGAATACCAACGTGGGTAGTATCATGTATATCCAGATCGGCCTATCTGTCCCGCCTCCGCCCACGTACTTCACCTGTCATCTCCTCTTATCTCAGAGAATCCGTTCATCCGTCTTTCGAAACCACTTCTCTCCTTCTCGCTTTTTTGTTTTATTTTTTTTTCCAATTACTTGATGAAGAGCATTTTAAAAGATAAATACTAGGAAATAGATACGGCCATTGTTAAGAAATTGTAGTAGTAATTATAACGGCAATTAAAACTTTATCTTAGTAATCTTAGTGTTTGTCTGATTGTCCTAAGAATATACACGGCTTCTTTAAAATACATAAAATAAAGAAAGATGGAGAGATAATAATACTTTGTTATTCATCAAACATTCCTTGACAAGTCCACGTCGCAGAACAACGTACGTCGACAATAGCACTACCGTTACATAAATCGAATTACCCAACGCCGAAGCATTACACAACTGTGTTTGCGCACGTCGATCGTGCCAAAGTGATTTGTTTGTACGCAATTTAGTACATCTGTGCGCACGGCCTTCGCCGAGCGATTCGTACGGGTTCGCGCGCATTCAAAGCGTTATACAGATAAAATGTACGGAAAGTAGCGGAAAGTTCCTCGGACGATGCTTCTTTCTTTCCCTGGACCGTTGCATCGTTCGCCATTAAGGTGAGTGCGATTTGCATGCGCCTCGCGAAAAGGGAGAGGAGTAGGGAGCGAAGGCAGGGAGGAACACGCGGGGCAGGAGGCTTTTGATTTATCGTTTCTACTGCCGCCCTCCTTCGACGTTCCATGCAGCGCGCGATCTGTTGCGCCACGTTGCGTTCCAATTTTGAGTTCCACCGGCGCATAATGAATCGGTATGCAAATCCTCGAATAGGGATCATAACTCATTCGTGCGATATCGTGTTCTCACACGCGGTCAATCGGGCATGCTTCGCGGACGGGACACGACATTGCGCGGCGACGACGCGACGAGGGCGACGCAACGCGACGCGCCTCGATGCTGGCAGACCAAGCGAAGAAGATAAGGGCACCGAAGACTGGCCGCGGCAATTACAAGCGCGTACGTATACACGCGCATACACGCGCGCGCGCGCGCATGCCGCGACGATATTCGATGTAAAGACGCGGAGGAAAAATCCCAGTCAAACTGACAGGTGTGAAATATGTGACCGAGACCGTGTAAAAATATCGGCCCACCGTCGTCCCTGTTAAACGTCCGCCGCACGGGTGCGAAACCCACTCACGACCGGATTTTCCAGCTGCGCGTTGTCTGCGTTTCTTCTACGTTATGGATTCCCCGTCAATTAGACGAACAGATTTATGTATCGGAGAATAGAGAAATTATCGTGTAAACAAGTGTGTTAAAACGTAGAAGCGGTAAACTTCGTGGAATGGAGTTCATAGGTGAATTGATCGATCGATCGACCAATTTTATTATTTGATTAGACCAATTAACTTTGTCACCAAAAGAGAAAGAGAGAGAGAGACACAAAAAATAGGATAAAATTTTACTTTGCAACTTGTTTGATACAATAGCAAGAATTACAAGTGGGACATTGTGCAGAAATGGGACGAGTGTACAAACCAGTATCTTTAACGTGCGTGAGAGAGACGACATACGCCGCGGAGGCACTCGTTCCTGCACCGAAGGACACTCCCGGGATAGCACTGCAATAAGATGGAAATACGCCTTTCGTTCGGGGCCGGATTTATCGCGTGCTTCTCGGACATTAACGGCCCAAAGTGTCAAGGGCGACTGAGCTTGTTACAGCGCGGATGCTCCGGCTCTATCAGTCGCCGAACATTGACGGGAACCAGCGAGAAAGAGACGCGGATAGACAGATTGAAAGCAGCAAAGAGAGGACTACGCGGTGATCAGAGGGAGCGATGCAGAGAGATAGACCCGGGTACGAGAGAAAGACAGAGAGAGACACACACAGAGGTAGAGAGAAAGAGAGAGAGAGAGAGAGGTGGAGACGGCGAGGCGTAAGGGTTCGTTCGAAAAGCAGGGTACCCGTGTCCATTGACCGTAGGTACGCCAGTGTCGACCGCATCGATAATTCGATAAAGTGTCCTCACATTACCCTATTGATTGCTCCATTGTCCCCGCGACGCTTCTCGGCGATGGCTTCATCGAGGCTTTCAGCCCTTGGTCCGATGCCTCGGTCCCACTTCCTTAGTCTCGCCAGCGACTCGTCTGTGTGCGCGACGTATAACGACCGGGTTCTCTCCTCGCGATTGATTAAACGTAACGGTTCCAAGGTGGACATTGTTCGCGCGTGAAATATAGCGCCTCGAAGTAATTTGCGATAATCAGCGAGCGATTAAAATCTATATAAATTTATTTCTGTCCTCCGCCACGATGAATTTACTCACGAACGTTTGGTCACGAACAGCACCCGTAAATCTTAAGAAAAAAAATTTTCGCGTTGGTCCTAAGCTACCGAGACCAATAGTGAATTATATTATTGAAAAAATCAAGTACATGATACGTAATTGGATTATATTGAAATTAATGACTGGCGATAGTGAGCGATCACTTTTTCTCGATGCGCTTATTGTGTTGTCCCTCGGACCGCATTTTGGACGTAGATCCGTTGATACCTCGCAGGCGCAGGCCGCTTGCATCTGGTTCCTAAACTTCATATATCAACGGCCACGCGAGCGTACGGTCGGATCTCTCGTGAAATCGGCGATCGATTATACCACGAAAGAAAGGTGGTAAGGGGGAAAGGAGGCGAGGAGAGAGATCCGGACCTTCGCTGCGTGCCTGAATCCTAATTGAATCGTCAGGACGCTCGAGAGTACTGGCCCTCAGGATACCGACTGCTGACATCAAGAATGTGACAGATAATCGGACATCGTGTCCCTTCCAGAAACCCTTAGCGTCGAAACTTCGATCGATCGAACTCGCGATTTCCATAAATTATCTATCGAAACCATCGCAATGCTCACTACTTCATTATGCTTCATCGATAAAATTTATAATATGGCTCTAATAATTAAATATATTTATACTTCGCGTACATATATTATGCTAATATAAAAGTTATTTATAAATCTGCTCTATAAATATAAGTATCTTCTTGGAAAAAAAATTGTCCAGATACGCATACTCTTAACACGTGAGTGAGTAGCCCGCGTGCAAACACTCTGCTGTGCCATCTTTTTTACGAAGTCTCAAGCAACAAGCGGGTATTGACGTGAACAAGTTGATTTTGACATGTGCATAGTAATTAAATTATCCGAAGATTCGACTACCGGTTCTGCGTGCGAGGCGGTGACTCGCGCATCTCTCGGTGATCGTCTGTAGCTATTCGGGAATCTTTTGACACTGGGCTTAGCCGAGGCTCTGTGTAGTCGTGGTGTTCGTACCTGTTCCTGTGGGCGGGACCCGGCATGCCATTCTATTTCAGCCCGGCTTTCATTCATAACTTGGGTTTTTAATAGCTTGCCGCAGTGCCTGTGGCGACGATGTTACTCCCGGTTCCCTCGCCTTCTCTCAGCATTGACCTCTTCAGCGCGCGTGAACCGAAAATCATTCTCTACGTTGCGTTGAACGCTATCTCTATTTGAGTTAGATCGACACTCGATTACCTTTCATTCCCCGCTATTTGCTGTTAACCAAGCTTCGCATACTAATTTTTATTTTGGAATTTAAATGCTCTTGTGCATTAGATATTGTAATATTGTTAAAAACGTGAAAGACTTGATAATACGGATAGAGAACGAGACTTCTGTATTGCACGGTATTACATGCGTAATATGTAAAGTAACTTCTCTTCCTTCATTATTATAATAATGTATATCAAACGTTTTTCGATTTCACTAATAAAATATTTTATTGCAAGTACACGATAATTACTAACATATTTTAGATTAAGATTAAAATTATTTCCGCGCGTCTTACATAGAAACAAAACAGTGGTAAACAATAATGATATCGGGCAATCCTGATAATCTATGTAATGATATTGAGTTCATAGGTAAATCTCTTATGAAGAGAGAGAAGAAAAGATACTTTAATATGTTCATATTAATATTGAAAAGAGAGCAAGGAGCGGATGTGTAATTCCACGGAATATGCTCTCGAATGAAGCTGTCAATGCATCCAGAATGATCGATATGCACGTATCTGTCTACGAGGCAAAATGCGACAACCCACTCGCACATATCCATGTACGGATGGCACGCGGCGAGATCTCGCGATATTGGAGCTCGTATATCAAACTGAATTATTTATTATCTTCTGACTCAATACATTTTCTCGCATTTTTTTCATGCAAAATTGTGAACTTGCACCAAGACGTATATTTGCTTCTAATTATATTATAAATTCACTCGTATTCTTTAGTTATAAAAATTAATATATTTGCATGTACTCGTCTCAACAATATTGCATCGAAAATAATGAGCATTGCATTATTTCCTACCAACAATCGTTCGTTACGACTTCTTCGTACAACAACGTTATGTCTACTCTTATCCGATCAGCTTTTGTCATAGATGCGGACAAACGTTTCAACAACAAATCATTCTCGCCTCTCGAAAGTGTGGCTCTCGTAAGCTGATTAATCCTATCGGGCGTATCTCTCCGAAAAGGTCTTACGTACGTCATGGAAAGCCATGACACGCATATACTTAGGAACGGCGGAATCCTTTCGGAGCATCGTCGAGAAGAACGAGAATACTGGGAGAATACCCGAACAAAGAGAAAAGGTAGGCAGAAAGGAGAGATGCATGTTGCAGGAGGAGGGAGGATGAGGCTCGCGAAGGTGAGGGCGACGCCACGAGGCTTATAAATAGACACGCGGATAATCACTCAGGATTTATGGTAACCACGGATTATCAAGTTGTACAAGGGGGTATATTTCATATTCGCGACGTTACCTTATTTCAATGGGGGAATACCTGTTCCGCGCGTTACAAACTGCATGAACGTGCATACACGGGGCGACACATGTGTTGCATCGTGAGCGCCCTCGTAGATACTCGAATGTGTATGTATATGTACGTATTTACCCGCGTGCTCGCACATCACTAAGCTGACTCGAGGAGGCATCCAGGTGCCCCGTTCTTCTCGTTTCATCTTTGCCCACCCCCCTTTCACCGCTCCCGTCTCAAAATCATTCCCACGTTCAGCGACTACAAAAATGCCCGGCCACTTTTCCGAGAGAGCGATCCTCTGACCGATCACCGGCGACATAGTACACCGACTCGATATCCGTTCTCGAGATTAGAACGGGGACTCTTAACGGGCGCGG
Source organism: Leptothorax acervorum (assembly GCA_035220615.1). Taxonomy (NCBI): domain Eukaryota; kingdom Metazoa; phylum Arthropoda; class Insecta; order Hymenoptera; family Formicidae; genus Leptothorax; species Leptothorax acervorum. The sequence continues at coordinate 1,156,045 of JASTWQ010000452.1, read as the reverse complement.
AGACGTCGTTGGGTGTCGCCCGTCAGAGCTGGAATTTCGAAACCACTCGACCGAAAGGATGAAATTGCAACCCCCGATAAGGAGACGCGATATCGAGGAAGAAAGAGACAAGAACTACCAAGGAGATGCCGTAAAGAATAATGTCTAATTCTTTAATTTATGTATGTACAAAAAACATGTTTATGATTCGAATAAACTGTGACAAATAGATTAAATTAGTTTTAATAGTTTTGCAAAACCCCCTAAAAAACTTCTTCGAATAGAGCATATACTCGAGATCATATAGTGTGCAAAACTTTATATTTCTTGATTATTTGAAATTGTTCCACATAAATTAAATACAGAATTTAATACTGAAAATTCCGAGGAAAATTCTATCATTCCTACCTAAGACGGATTTTTTTAACGCTAACCATTTTTGAAAGAAGAGCTTAACTGCAAACATTTCTTGCCTTAGTGATAATATTACAATTTCTTTGAAGTACCTACATGGTTGAAAGAACATACCGCGAAAAGATCGCCGGTAGATAACGCAATCTCGATAATCACCGTAATCCGTCAATGAGAAAAGCAAGCAGAGTGACTCACAGCTTTGTTCATCTTCCGATTGTCTTCGCGTTTGCCATGGCCTCCCTTCCACTTTTCAACCGAGTGACGCTTCCGATGAGCCTATCTCTTCCGTTATTAGCCATCGGTGGAATCACGAGTTATGGTAGACAATGAGTTCATCGGTTCCGGATGAAGGTGCGCCGTGCAGCTTCGATAAATGGAGAGACCTGTCCGCGGCGATCGCCGGCTTGGCTCCTCGTCGGCCCGTACGTCGTTCGCGGCAATTACTGCCGGGCCGAGCCCCGCGCAAGAGAGAAAGAGAGAAGCTTACACACGAGCGTACGAGACTTTAAACGCGAGTCAACACTGTCGGCGAGCCGACAGAGGCATCGCGTGTACAGCAGATAGTATCGCCGAGATGCAACAATAGAACCGAGACCGCCTACCCTCCCACCCCGCCGCGATTCCTCACTCCTGCTCTTTCTCTCTCTTCACGAAATATTCCCACAGTCCAACCTCACACATGCCGGATTAACGCACCCACTGGGCTTCCCATTGTCAACGCACGTAACCCATACACACGCATACGTTGGACGCGCGTATGTCGACCGCACGGCCTCACAATGCCCTAATATTCCTCAATCTAAAATGGCCCAGCGTCTTTTTACACGATTGTTAAGGCCAGCTTCCATTATGCAGCGGGCCCTTGGACCCTCGGATCGGATTGCTCCGATTTTCACTATCAACTATCAACTACGATTGTACCATCACCAGACGTACGCATCGCGGCATTATTGTTCACCTTCGAGATCCGCGTCGTCGTTTTTGATCGTGGCTGCACTTCGTGACAACCTCTCGGGTTACATTAGTCGCAATTTAAAATTAATGCAAGCTCTATTCAATTACATTTAGATATGATATGAGGAAAAGATTATCGTAACTGACACTTAAATTGAAAAGCCTTTTAACTAGCACCGTTACGTGGTCCGACTAGCTATAATAAGCACAGTTAAGGCATGACCCTCGACTTGCAGGTCGTAATACATGACGTGACTTATTTGAACTCATTGTGTTCGGAAGAATCCGCAACGTAACAACTTTCATCGAAAGTGTAACCGCTCACGACATGCGCGTTTATATCGGCTCACGTAAAACACGCGGATAGGTAATAATTATAATAGTTCGAAGGTGCGCGTTTTCGTCTTATTGTTAGTCGTGCATCTGATAAAATAAAAAAATATTTATACATATTATATTCATGTCAACTTTAAAAGTCTTTGCGCGAATGGACAGACAGGAAATAACTATAGAATGAAAATGATGCCACCCAGAAGAGGACATAGCATGCGAGATGAACAAAAGAGCGGCACTTAAGAACTGGAGGTTTAATTATCTCCCTCTTGACTATTGTCATAATTCTTGGAACGCGCAGAGACAATTATAAGTAATATTTAACAAAGCTTTCCAGAAATATATTAACAGAAATTCAGAGAGAATAATTAGTAACTGTAGATATTACTTTAATTTAATTTATATAAAAAGGTAACCTTTCTTTCACTATCTATCTATCTATCTATCTATCTATCTATCTATCTATCAAACCATTTATTTCTCTTTTCTTCTATCAATTAGAAAGCTAGATCCATCTTTGGATTCTATTGGATTATTAATGATTGAGAGCTTTCAAGATTTAATGAAAAGTCAATATTCTCGGATTTATATATCAGTAGCGTTTTATTTTTATCGAAGGTGACTATTAATCGAGCAATAATCCGGTGCCGCGTGAAAGCTTCTTTCGCTACATACGTTTCAGATTATGTTCATTCCTGTTCAACCGATTTGTCGGAAAATCCTGTGTGCACGTTCTTTAAGTAGGTATATATTATGACGTTTCTTCTGCAGCATTCCGCAATTGGTAACTGTCAATCGTTGCGATTTTAATGGTAGGATCGATATAATTTATGGGAATCAAGTATAATCGCCATTAATGATACCAATACATAATGATTGCTGCAGAACATACGCGTCTGGCATTCCTTGACATTCCTTCGTAAACCAACAACAAATAAAAAAATACGCATTACGATAGAAACATTTTATTCCTAAACGCGATGTTTTTCAAGAAAAAAATCTGTGATTTTAATCAATTAAAATATTATGTCTTATTTTACCTGTGATATTTTTTATTTATTATTATATACAAAGTATGAAAACACTGTAACGAAAGTGCAACTACTGATTTATTTTATAGCTCGATATTAGTGGCGACTCACAAGAATTCATGGCGAGAGCAAATCTCAGCCGCTGCTCATAATTATATCACCGCCGTTTTAACTTTTAATGTCGGAAGCAGCGAGCCTGCAATGGTTAATGATCCCTCGCAGCGGTGGGAAAACATTAATGTCGAAAGTACTTGAGAAGTAATTGATCAAAGGGAAGTTATTAACGGCGTCAAGCAGAATTGTAGACATAACGCCAAGTACATTTAAAGAATCACATAGTTAAATATGCTATACTTTCATGGCAACCTATTAGACAGTTATTCCCAAGATAAAAAAATATAAACCAATAAAATTAATTAAATAAATTTCCTGTTTATGCCCCTATTTATAATTACGCTTTGTAAAATAATTTTATGTGTGAGTAGAATTTCTTAAAACCGTTCCTGTTATTTGTTCTTAAATATAATAATGATCATTACTACCAAAGTGTATAACTGGAGAAAGCTCTATCAGTCATATGTAAAAAACAGCATCCTCGAGGCCCAAATTATGACCGGTTCTTCAAGAGAATGACACGCGAATAAGACAATTTACGCACACGCGAGAGTGCAAGATGGATAATGCCGTGCCGCTTTACGACGACATGCGTACCAAGTGACCGGCCGTGTTCGGCGTTTCGCGAACAAATCGGAGAGCGTCATGCTGGCACCCGAGTTCTCCGACGAGCAGGATCGAAGAAGGGACGCGGGCAGCATTAGCCGCTGTTGAAGAGAAGAAGAAGAAGAAGAAAAAGCAGAAGAGGCTGAAAGCATTGTTCCGTTCCTTGCGCCTTTCTCCGCGTTCCCCCGCGTTTTTTTTCTGTTCCCCCACATTTCATACCGGTGCGCGGTGCACCATGCGGTACCTTCTACCTCCCCAAAGCCACCTCAAACGCACCGGCCCGTGCTCAGGTGTGCTCCATTGTTAGCCGCCCTACATATCGCGTACCACGGTCTCGCGTTTTGCCCTCTTTATTATGTGTTTGGCCATTATAACCGGGGAGAAGAAAGGGCAAAGAGAAAGGGAGAGCAGGAGAGAGCATAGAACGCGGACATACACGCATGAATACACGAAAGCGGTGGTCGAAGGATCAAGTGGCATTGTAACCTCTGCAGACACAATGTTGTCTGTCCACGTTGGCGCAATATCTCGTGCAATCTTGTGATACGCGAATTGCGGGTTTTCAGTGCGAGAATTATTCATGTTACAACGATACGACATATGCACATGATAATTACATTGTCATCGAATTTAACTATCATGCTATTTGACCATTAACGGATAATTTATTTCTGATTTCTTATCATTACTTTTCTCCTTTTTATTCCTAAATATAATATTTCCTAAAACTACCTCTCTTTCTCTCTCCAATAGTAGCCTTACCATTAAATTAGCATTAATAGATACGCATGGGGAAGAAAAATAAATATTGATTTGATGAAGTAGACAGCAGTCTGTACGTTTGTAAATGGAAACTTATGTATCTCCAACTTTAGTATGAACGAACAAGATAAAATACCGTAAACTGAAATTTCTTTACTCTGAAAGAAGATCAGAAATTTTTCTCGTTGCTTTTGAACCTCGAGCGATGAGTAAACTGGGCAAAGGGACGGGTCTCATTTTTGCATGCTGAAACGCTTACATAATATCCGCCGCGGTACGCGACGCGTTTTGTTGCTCGATTTGCGGAAGCGTTGCAGCGATACACGAAGCATGACTCTTTATTACCATGGACGCAAGCACGTGGGATACGCGCTTTTTTTAACAAACACGCGATTTCCCTCGGTTTCCAGTATAACTCGGCAGAATACTCGGCGCGAGAAAAGGTAGAAGAGGGAGGAGAAGAGCCTTACGAGCTAAAAGGATTTACGCGATGCTCGGCGTTGACCTTAAGGTCGCAGCGTCGAAAAATTGTTAAATTATTTAAGACTCCCCTAGCCACGTCGGTGCTTGTTGCCGGATGATTTATTTCGACTATCATGATGCATAGCCCCGGTATCCAATATTGTAATACGTTTTGCATACGTGCACGTATCATTGTCGACGGTCGTAGCCCGGCGATTGAAACACTACCCGGGCTATATCTCAACAAGTTGGTCGGGCGTTATGAATACCTGCTCCGCGCGGCATTATGTTCCCGGTGGTAGAACAAGTCGGGTTCAGGGGAAAGGGTGAGCGGGAAGAAGATACTTGCTCGTGATCGTTGGATCAGAATCCCGTGTTATTGCACTCGATGACGAGGCAAACAGGTGTAAGCCCGATTCCTCTCTTGGCGTACGTGTCCGTCATTCGTCGTGCATGTCACCGCGACGAGAAAGTGCGCGGATGATTTTTCTTATATCGCGGCTATAATTTGCTCGTGACGATCCGCGTGTATTGTAAGGGACAAGCCGGACAAGCGATCGGTCGGGTTTATGAAGCGGCCGAACGAGCGCGTATTACCGTGGCAAATCGGGTGCAAACATTTCAACATTATTAATTGCCGTTTTACGAGTGCGGCTCGACCGACGGCGCGTACCGAGAAATCTGCCCTGGGCGCAATTAAATGGGTTCAATATTAATTAACATTAAAATACGCTCTAATAATTAATATTAATTACTATGATCCTAGGGCTACCATAAATGTTTTTACTGAAACGAGTTTCGTCTATTATCTTCCGTTCGACATTATCCTGCGGCATGCATACATATGATTACACAAATAAACTGCTAATATCATATACGTTATAAACTGAATTTATTATATATTTTTTTAATTAATTATACATTTCTTTTGTTACGTATTTTGCCTGATTCTTAGTCTTATTTGTAACAAATTCATTAATTTTCTAGATTTACAGAGCTAAAAATTAATGTGTTGAAAAGCAATGTGTTGTTTAAACATTTAATTACAGAAAAAAATATTAAATATACTTCTTGCGTCGTATATTAACGTCAAACTTTTCAATTCGTATAACACGCGCAGAATAAGATGTCGATTCTGTTCTTCACATTAACGTTCCGATCGCGCATTAATGATAACCTTCGTAAATCCGACTACTAAAGCACTTGACACATATCTTCTTATCCGCCCACCTCAGAATAAATATATAAGAATCATTCGTCGCAATGATTTACGCGCGCGTATTCCGCGTGGTCGGTGGTTTTTTCGTTCGAGAAAGTTCAGGACGCGAGATGTGTGCGAAGCCGCACGAGGCACCCACACGATCGTTATCGTACGATTAATATGTTAATCGCAGCAGCGATGTCACATTAGTCACGATCACGAGCGATTCGTCCCCGCTTAACGGACGTTCGACGCTCCCGTGCGCGCTGCGTGGCAAAAACGTCGAATCCGCGACAGCTTTTTTCACTTATAGCGTCGTGCAAATCGTCTTCATCATGATATCGCGTGCGCGAAGAGAGCACATGACTCATTTTCCGCGAGCGCTTCTCGTAGGTGAATGTCAAGCGGTGTGTATTTACCTTGACTCCCATTAAGAATCACCTGCACGCTGTCGAAGTTGCGATCTTGCGTGACTGTATTTTGTGGAAGAACGAGATTTTAGATCGTGATTAGATACGTTCGATAAATCGATGCAATGCTACTTTCGCTCGAGATCCGTTTACCGGATTTAGTTCTACGAAGTGTAAATAATAATTAAATCTATTTCGCATCTCAGATCACTAATCTCAGATTACTAATAATATCTTAACCAACATCTCTGATATCACGCGACGAAATAACGAGAAAGCGTAGGTACTTCAATTGAAACGTTCTTATTGCGATTTGTGAATCGTTCGATGTTTAATTTTTTAACTTCCTAAAAAAAAATTTTTAAACAACCTATTGATATATTTTCTAATGTCTACATCTTTCCCTACATGATGTATTCTCTACGTGATTATCTGCGAAAATGGAATTCACATTCACATTGAAGTACATCAATAATAATCCACCTGTCAGAGAAGGACTTTCTTATCAATTACTGCTAATAATAAGTGTGCGCTGTCACATGGTAGCGCAAGACAGAATTGAATTACTTATTTAATTGGGTGACAAACTAGAAATAGACCGAATCGTCCCGTCAGCGTTAGCCCCTCTAATCGGAATTATTGGAACGATGTAAAGTAAGAAATCGGCGATCCTCCTCCGTTAATCAGCAATTACCTCGCAACCATTTAAATCGCCTCGCTGACGCGCAGACACCTCTCACGTATAAGCATCCGTCCGTACAATTCGCCGACGAGCAATTTACGGAGGCCGGGCTGTCCGTAAATTTACTTTCTTCTGCTATCGCGGCACGCAATTACGCGCCATCCATTTCGCATGTCGCCCCGTCATCGAGCCTCTAACGCGTATCTCCTTAAAAGCGACTCCCGCGTGATTCGACCGTCGTCGACTCGCTCGTTCGTTCGCTCGTTCGTTCGTTCAAGGAGCAAGACGATTAGTAATTCAGATCGACACGGAGAGTAAGACGTTACGCGAGCAGAGCAATTACGGTCGCCGCCATCGTCGCGACTTCTGAGGAGCACCGCGCAGATTTTTTTTTTCTTCCGCGACACCACGTTGGTCTAGGAAACCCGATAATTGTCGCTCGCGATCGCGCGGCGAGGCTAAATTCAGCCGGGGATTCACCATATCGCAAAGTTAATTAACCGCGTGGAATCTAAAGCATCCGGCCTGGAGTACACGGGACACGCTAGCGCGCACGTGTGTGCCCGTCCTTGTGAGGCCAAATACGTGGTGGTGGTGACATCCACTTGGCGCCAGTCCGCTCGTTCTGCACCGGACCATCCCAACCGGTGATGTGTAAAGCACGTTTTCAGAGTAACCAGGTACAGGTACACGTACCTCGGATAATGTATCTGGATAAAGGTATAGCTACGGTTTTTTTTTTTTTTTTAGAAACGCGACTATAAATAGGCGCAGTTGCACGCGAGTATTCAGATACGGCGCTGCAACACGATGCAATTTACTCGTGTGTATACTTTGTTGCAGAAGTAACACGCATAAATGACCGCGAAAATGAGCCCGAGGATTTTAATACGATTTTAATGCAGAAATACGATGTGGACCGTACATTTTTTGTCGAAAGAAATGGCTGTTTTAAGCTACTGTATATAAACACATTTCTCTGCAAATATACGGTTCATAAATTAAAAGCAAAAATCCGACATCCATATTATAGTACATTATTCTTTTGGAAAAAAATACGTAAATATTCTTGAAAGTATCTACTTATCACATTATTCGCTTAAAAAATCAAAACAAACGATATGATATAAAGATACGATCTATAATCGCAAAAACAAGATAACATTCTTATATTTTCTATTATGTTTCAATACGAAACTTTACAGTTTTATTAGCAATTATATTTTCTCGAGTATTTTATATCTTGTCAGAGAGTCAAAGAAAGTCAAGAAGAATCTGCGAGTGCCTGTTCGAAACTACAGTTCTTGCAAGCGTAACGCACGACGAGCAGTTGGGAAAGGATTTCGCAAAACTGCGTAGTGCGTGGTAATATACGATCCTAAGGTCTCTCGACCGAGTGCGTCTGGCGTTTATCTCTTTCCGATACGGAAGTCTAACCGGAGGAATTAATTGCCTGCCGTGGCACCTTACCACAGGGTCCGAGCGTCTCCATGCAATATCTGTTCTCCGCGGAGCCATTAGCCGGGCGCATACTTTACGCGGGAAAGCACGTAAGAAACCGTGAGCACAAACGTAAGCCCGTCGACCGGCAAAACCTCATTTCACCGCTTCCACCTGGACGTTGTCGCGGAATGGAGATCGTTAACGAAACGCAGCGAGAGTTGCGTATACGCGTTGAGACTGCGAGCTCGCATAACGACCGGTATCTCGTTAGAATCTTCTTAACTACTTTCGAACTTGGTTAGCGTTACTGAAAAGCAGAGCAAATACGCGTTTTGAAGAGCATTAGTTCCCGTAACCACCTTCCCGTAATCACGATTCTGGCGCTGAAACGTTGCTGAGCGACCTTGAAGAATTGTCGTGACTTTAATATTTTACGTTTAAAATAACGTATATATGAAAAGATTGTCCAAGTATAAGCCTAAAATATTTCTACGTGGGTATTTATGTGATTTCTGGCGAAATTATAATGTGGTCTCGATCACATTTGCATCAGCCCAGTTCGATATCCTGGATCGCAGCATTCCTACCGTGACGCTTGTCGAGGCGAAATTGCTTCTTGTGAGACGCCTACGCGGCTGAAGAAGCAATGCTGGCGATGCATTCGGTAGCGAAGCTCGTCGCGTGAAAGTGAGGCAAGTGGGCGAGCAGAGCGAAAAATTTCACAGGGGACGGGAGCAGCGGGAACTCTGCCGATTGCCGTGCGTGTGCGTAGAGAAAAGGATATTCTTTACACACACACCGCGAGCCGCGGGCATTAATTTACACTGCGCGAACGAAGCGGGAGTCGGGCGTTATTAAGTAAGTCGGAGAACGGAGAATCGTCCAATGTATGTATATCGAATGCGAAGCGTGAGAATTCGTCTCGCGGAGATCGGCGCAGAGGAGATCGTTCAGGATCAACAAGACGCTTGTGTTTCAGCGTCTCGTTCTCTCCCTCTTTCTCTCTCTGCGCGTGTCCGCGCTGCGCTCCGCTTCGCGATGTGACGAGACAATCGGGAAAAGAATAGCACGCCGCGGCGGTACGATTGAACTTTCACTTCGACGCTGCGAATCGATTGTAAATATACGCGCGGCGAGAAGAAATCCGCGAGTCGGCAAACTGCATGCAGACCAGAGGTGCAGGATAGATAACCTCGACGGCGGGGATATAACGCGCCGTTGTTTATCGGCCGTTTCGTTTCCCGTTCATTCTTCCTGCGGGGATCAGCTCGAGGACCGTGGAAACTGGGAGTGATATATGTCGGGTTGCATGAGAACGACGCTGCTTGGTGCCAACAAGGTAGATACTTCGTGACACTAGGGGGCGAATGTATATGTGTCGAGCGATGACGGTGTTTGTGAAATTACATGGTATTGCATTTTGTTAAGTGGAAAACGATAAGCGATAAAGCTGGACCAAGAGAGCGGTTTTGCGGCTCAAGTCAGATAGATACTCGGTGATACTGTCATTGATTGGAGATATCGTTTCTTGCGCAATAATGATGCAGATGATTCTTGCATCGAGCATACATTGTACATGCATTTTGTTAAATAAAAAACAAAAGAGAGAGAGGAAAGGATCGTGTAATTAATCGCTTAAACAGTGCTATAACTGAAGCTATTTCATGGCACTATCAATGACCAAGGATATTATCTTGTGCAATAATAATGTCGGCCGACGTAAGTTCAAGTATTTGCACTTTATAGAGTTCATATTTATGTCCTAGTACGTTAATTAAATCATCTCTTTAAATGAGTATATGCAATCAAATAAAATTACCGTCACCGGATCGACATTTGTTTGCTGCAGGACATTTATAGGCTATAGCTAATAATAATAAAAAAAAGGATTGCTTAATCGATGAGTTCGTTTTTACAAATCGGCGATCAATGTCGCACGAGATGAGAACGAGTAGGTATAATATCGCGGAAATAAAAAGCTTTCATGTGAATTATGGAATCAACTCATTCGGCGAGACGAAAACCGATTGGGCCACGAGCCATTCGCGCGCTGATTATTTGCCAATCGATCGCAATGGATTTTGACGAATTCGTTATTCATGCAAATCACATTTGTTTCACTTAATCTCGCAGCACGCTAATTAAGTTCAATCGGATGCGCGTACTCATGGTTTATCACCCGTATCGTTGCTTCCAAAAATAGCCTCAATATAATTTAGCAACAAGACAAAAACTTTAATTCAATATAAAATTCCATAACAAAATAAACTAATAGCTTATGCATCTTTATGGTACATACAGTATGATTAGCTTATATTTAACTTTGATATGATCGCGTATTTTTCATTTTTGGAGAATTTAGCATTAAAAAGAAATTAATTTATTTGGAACTATAACAGAGATAATTTTCTATTTAATAATGTATAATAAAATGTTATATTATATTTTTTTTTCTTACGAGATCTCATTCTAATTTACTTTAAATTTTTTAATATTTGTCACACTGTCTCCGTAATACGTTTTCAACATGTATTTTTAACTTGTATTCATACTTAAATAGAGAGAGATATATACATACATGCTATAATTATCATGAGACAATTCTCACAACCTTTTACATTAATAAAATAAAAAATAATTAGACTCACCGACCCATGCGATGCGCAGCAGTGGAATTGTATAATTGCCTGTAACATAAAATATAAAACATCCACATTATAGACTCCAAAATAATTAGTATTTCTAAAAATTATCTTGCGTACAGGGTGAATTTTTTTACGTATGTCTCTTTTAAATAGGTTTCATAAAATAATTATATACAATAATTTCCGAGAAAAGTCCTCTCATTAAGTATAACAATTTTCGTAAAATCCGATAAAAATAAAAGTTTTATATTTACAATAAAACGTTTATAAATCTAAAATGTCTTGAAAGTATTATTTGGATACTCATATATTCATGAATTTAATATTATTATATATTAATATTTTATTAAATCTATCTTGAAAAATTTTATTAAATTTATCTTGAAAAAAAGGAAGAGAGAGAGAAAGAATCATTTGAAAATACTCAACAATAAAGCAAGACAATGACGATTAGAACGCGCCATATGATCGTGGCAGAAACAAACGATAGTATCGCAAGCAACAAATATAGTAATTAAATAATCAATTGCTCACCAAAGGGTTGTTTCGCCGATGCAGATGCATGATGCCTCCCCGGGCCAGCGTTTCCTCTCTCCTGTTGTTGCGTCGTAGCTCTTCATCGTACATTCACTACACTACACTTACGGAAAGCTTGGTTATGTACGACCGCGCACACCGACGCGATCACGGCAATCACCAAAATACGAAACGATACCTGCGCGACACTCGGCACGGCACTCCCGAGACACGACGATGTTAATCACACGCGACGCACACTTTATAGTACTGCGAGAGAAGACGAAACGCGAAAAAAGGCGCGATTACCGAGCCGCGATACGTATACGATACCCGCGTCGCGTCGTCTCGCAACTCGCGACTCGCAACAGATGTATCCAACATGGCGGCGGTATTCGTAAATCTGCGACCAACTTCACCGCGACCCGCGACGGTCAATTGTCGCCGCGCGACGCGGCGCGGGGCGGCGCGGCAGCGGTTACTAGATTGAACTATATTATATCTATAATATCTATTACCTATCTATTGCTCCTAACTTCTTTTTCGTACACTCTCGTACTTTAAATGAGCTATACGAGCGTCTTTCATGGTTATCTTGCATTATAATATAAGCGGAAAAATATACAAGTTAAAATTAAATAAGACAAATGCACGCAGATTAATCACTACTTACTAATTGTAGCGAAATTTATCATTCCCGTTTGTAATTTCAATTTTGTAATTCTTGAACGCGTCGCAACGCTATGATTCGTCTGTTAAGCCGATCCGTTGCGTGCGTGCGTGCGTGATCGTTTCGTTAATGATCGAAAAGTTAAAAAACTAATTCTTTACCTGAGGAAAACTTCACACTGATGCCGCGCCGTACAACGCGATCGAGCCAAGCCGATAGCTAATTAAGGTTAGAAATTGTTCGAAAATATGTAGGTAATCGAAATTCAGTGTGCTACACGAGCAATACATTTCGCGAGCGCATAAATTCTGCGAAATATACATGCTGTTAATAAATAATCGATGTATCACGGTTTTCCATTACTTGAATTACAGATGTCTACTTCAAATTAATAAATCACGCGAAATATATGTCCCGATAAATAGCCGCCGGTTTGACACGCTTATGAATCGTTAATCACGGGAGTTAAGTAATCACACGGGGGACGGGGGTTTGCGAATTATTACTAATCGTTCATACAGAATGATCGTGCTTTCTCCTAGCACTCGTCGCTGTCCCGTCTCAAGGAATAATGACGTAGCCGAGTGGCGAGTACCTAACTACCTAAGCCGACCGCCTCGCCTCGCCTCGCGCCGTGCCAGCCCGTTCGAGCGTCGCCGAGAGAATAACCAGAGAACAACAACAACACGGCGCGCGGCCGGCGCGGCGTCCGCCCCGCGCCGGCCCGCGCCCCAACACTCGTACACAATAGCGCGCGCTGGCGACAAAAACAAACCGCGCGGCGAGTCGTTTTTGTCGATATCTCGTAACCGCTACGAAATACACACGATGAAAAGTACTTAAACTGCACACTTTTTGATTTGATATACAAGGACTATTTTATTCTTCGCATATCAAATCAATTTCGATGAATAGCTTACTCGCGCTCGCATTTTACTGTTCATTTTAGTAGTCTTATTAGCGTCGTCTATACAAAAGAAAGAAGTGTTAAATTAAAACTTATAATCTATATAATCTTCTTATAAGAATTTCAATTTTTTTCTTGGTTGAAGTATATAGAATAAATTTTCTTCGTTTAACATAATATAATCTTATTTCAAGATTTTCACGTTAAAACTAGATATTTTCAAATCAAGAATATTCTTTTTTTCTGTATGAAGTAGATAATAATTATTATCGCTGCTTTAAAGCGTTTCACAAAGTACAGTATGGAAATATCGACAAATACATGTATTATGAGTGTTAATTCTTCTGCAATTGGCTTTCAATAGCGATTTCGTTCTTCTACTAATCTAGCTTGCAATTAGATAATTTTGCTATAAGAATGATTAACTAATTAAGCGCGTATCATTGACGTTACAAAATTAAATACCTATCTGTGTAGCATTATCCACTCTGTAAATATTTGAATTAAATATTTTAATATGTTGACACTTTTATAAATATTTCGACGTCCGATAACGTTACATCTAAACGCGAAATCGGGAGGTAGGAAATTTACGTTGCACGTTTAAATAACATTTGAGCCAGCACAAATATCGGGCGCCGTTCTGAGAAGTCGCATTGATTTTTCCCTTTCCTCGTCTCCGTGGGCGCAGAAAAATGGAGCGCTGTTCGGAAACAGGAGATGGATGGCTCGCGATATATCAATGAATACGAAGGCGCGAAACGTTTCGGATGCGGGCAGGGTGGCGCGGAGAAAGGGAGTAAAAATCGAACGCGCGATCGAGAGAACGAGCGACGCGGACCCGGACGGCCGCGGCGCGGCGGGACGACCGTTCTTCACCGTTCGTGGAATGTCGAAGCGTCTCGGATCGGAAGTCGAGTGCGTTCAATCGTTAATCATTGCGGTCGCGCGAAAAGAAACTCCCATTCGCAATCGCGCCAGTCCGATTGTATGTACGGGTTTTTGTCGGAGGTCATGTATACCGGCAGCCACCGCGCCACTGCACCCCCTCGGTATATATATTGTATCAGCGCATTGTTGGCTCGCGCACACATTTTCGTTGTGGCAACCTATAAATCTTCGGCGTTTCCTCTTACAAGCCATTACCGAACGTGAACTCGCGATACTTGTGCGCGACCGTAAGACGACGGAAAGTAAGAAGCCATTGAGTGGCTCGGAACGTGGCTGGAATTAATTTCATCTCTCGCCATGCTGTTAGCACTCACGCAACGACGGGGAATGAATCGCTCTGCACCTGTCTAGGAAAAGAAGAAGAGAGAAAGAAAGCTGTCGCGAACTACGTATATATGAGCGAGCTATACGGCCTATACGGGGACAGGCTTCAATACCTCTCTCGTTAGTTTACTCTTTGTCCGATTGTCGAAATTCTAAAAAGCGTTACACATCGGGCATTAACATGTCGCGCCTTAAAATAGTTTGGAAAGTTTGAGAAAATCGAGGGGGAATCTTTTACTTTTATCCAAATAGAAATAATCCGTGCATGTGGGGAACGTTAGTGATCTTCAGACATGACATTTATGACGGCGACAAATTTGACACTAATTTTAATATTGAATGTTAAGATATTCTGAATATCAAGCTTTAATGGTAAAACGAAAATTCGTTTTTAGTTAATTTTAAATAAATTTTGCTTTAAGAGAAATCTGGTTTAAAGCTTAGTTTCTAGAATTACTTAATGATAAAAACTGTGAACGTTGCGATGGAATATGATGTTCCATTCAGCGTTTGCTGTTGAAACTTTAAACTGAATCCGCATTAAAAGAGCGACAGTAATAACAATTTATTTTGTAGAGGTAGCAATTTGCAATTGTTAGGATAAGCTTGAATGTACTGAGCGCTTTGGTAGAACCGGCTAAAGAGAACGAAATCTCGGTTAATTACCATTGAGCGTTGTGTATAAATTTTGTGCGACGAGCGTGCGCGCGGACGTAACGGAAGCGCGGCGACAGAGGTTTGTGAAGGCAATGCGAGAGGAAGAGCAATTCTGGAGAAGCATAGTGAAAGAGATCGTGAGACAGAGGGATAGAAACGAACGGGAAGGAAGAGGGGACAGGCAGGAGACGCTGAAGCGGAGCCAGAGAGAGGAGATGACCGAACGAGATGCTCTTTGAGACACTGAGAGCTCCAATAAAGCCGGACCAATTACTGGCTACCGTCCTTTCCCATTCCCTATTGATTTGCATTCAAATAGATGTTATACTCTAAGTAGACGGATCCTAATGGATTATCAGTTCGAGTCATCGCGAGCTTCAAAGCTTTCCCCCTTTCCTACTACGTACAGAACTGCCTCCTTTCGCAATCCTCGTATATCCACTGTTTCATCCATTTCCTAATGAAACCTCGGAGTGGCCCTTTTTCTAAACTTACCTAATGATCAGCTCGAAACTTATCCCGGCCGCCATGTACATACCGGTCAAAGTCGGAGAGGAATTACTCCCATGACCGTAGGAGAGATCGCTGCTTGCCGGAGTATCCCTCTTGGAGAAGTAGTTAATGGAGTTGGGAAGAACTCGAAATTGAATGCCCGCTTTAGCTGATCGCGTAATCTTCTTGCCGAAAAGTTTCTTCAACAACGATCATTCTGTCAAGTTTTAAATTTCTACGTTTAAACGACTACGCACGGATTAACATCATCTCGCGTCACGTACGCGACTATTACTACAGTACAATAACTATACATTACATCTTCGGTGAAAGAAAATCGGAATTAATTGTAATTTCTGAATAATCGTCCTTCAATAGTAAATCTCTTTCCATTCGTGATACGTAACGGTCCGAAAGTTATAACACGCGTCCAACAAGAATTTATCGCGACGGTAATAAATTTTAATGGAATCGCCCGTACGCATATATGAAGGCACGGGGAGTACAAGAGCGGTCACGAACGAACGCGAGGGAGATATGCCCCTCGCGCGAATTTTCATATTTATATTCCGGCTTTTCGAGCATCGTGCCGACGACGTGCTCACGTACGGCGCACTTGTCGACGCGCCATTCTGCAACGGCGGACCCGGGTAATGAGTTAAAATGAGTTTGGAATAATCGCGGAGCCGGGCCGGTTCCGCGACGGCTAGAACGAGGAGGACGTGTCCCTCGGGCAGAGAAGGAACCGCACGGATAACGCAAGAGAACGGGAGAGAGCGAGAGAGGGAGGAACAAGATCCCTACGAGAGAGTAAGGATGAGGTGGGTGAAGGGGCTGCGAGCGGCGGTCGTGGAAGAACTTTGTCGAGAGAAAGAGAGAGAGAGAGAGAGCGTGTGTATGTCGGTGGTATGGGAGAGCTGGGAGCGCGTGTCCGGTATCTGGCTCGCTAATTAGCTGCAAGGTGGGATAAAGAGTGCCCGAGTCGAAAACATTAAAGCCAGCAGCGGGGTGGAAGTGTAATGGACGTTGACGTATGGCCTCTATAGCTACCGAGAGTAGCCGGGGGTGATGTCGACCAAGAACTCGGCAACGACCTGCTATATATACTCGGAGTACTCGCAAGTCAACGACGCGACTCGGAAAGTTAAATCGCGCCGGGCCGGCCGCGGCGATCGCCTGCAGTGATCTCGCGAGAAACGATAAAATGACGCGGTAAAAACCGGAGCAGGATAATATCTCAACCGGGCATCTCAGCGCTGACAGGAGTTTTTACTTTGTAAATTAATTTTGGAGGGAGAAAATATTCCAGTGATTATTTAGTACGTTGCAGTATGCAAATTATTTCGCTTAGTTCGATCTCGCGAATGTATATTTACAAAGATTTCTATATTGCTATCCCGGAGAGAAGTCGAAGTTTAATTATACCGCTTCTCAGGAACTTCAAAGATCGATACGTACGTGTCATGTTTGCATGGAGTTGTACACCATATTTCTGGGTATAATCATGTTTCGAGATTGTTGCAATATAACTTGGAAAAATAAATTATTAGTTGGTAACGTATATAGCTTGAGGTTGCAAGTCATACAACTTTCTCGTATAGTGACACGGAAAGTCTTTCGATTCCTTCTGAAATGCCATGGAGAACCGGGAAAAACATATTCCGACTTCGGGCACGTTGCAACGGATCTAAAAGTGCAACGGATTATTCGCACAATCTTTATCGCCCGACGCACTATCTGCAGCTTCCACTATCGCGTGAAAAGTCGGGTACAATGTAGCACAGCGTTCCGCGCATAATTGTAGGCAAAGACGAGAAAGCAGGCTACACCATAAAGGTCACAGGACCTTGCTACATTGTTATCGAGATATGAATTATACATGGGTGTAATCGTAACTTTCGACACGGGGTGTAATATCACCGGCGAAAATGTTAATGTAACGTAGGCAACGTAGCGGGTATTCTTCTTGACGGCCAAAGAGTTGGGTCGACGAGAAATCACGGGGCTTCGCCATGGCCAGGAGGACGATGATTCTCGTGGTGAGCGCGAGGAAGAAATCGGATTTATTTCATAGAGCTCACAAGTTGCCATTAATTCACGCGGCACATCGGCTCGACGGTATAGGTATGCATAGACGATAGTTACGAGCGTTCGTACATCCTCACCCGTGCGACGCGACGCGGTGCCGCGGCTCTCGCATGGAAGTCTGCATGCGTAGGCGTGGGGGATCGCGCCGGGGTGATTGCTTTACGACGACATTATTTGCGCTAACTCATGGCACCGTGCATAATAAAGTGCACGGGGTCAACGATAGGTAAAGCCGGCTTCCCCCGGCTTCTTCGTCGTCCTTGTAGTCGTATTACATTCTGCAGAATCCGCGCCTGGGAGCTCGTCGTCCGAGGAGGCCGCGCAGACGACGTATCGTTACCTCGTTGCCACGTTGGGGGGTTGTCGGGGGTGAGCTCGGGGAGAAAGGCGGGTTCAGGCCCGCATGGCGTATAGTTAAATCCTCCGGCCGGACACACTTCATGCACAAACCAAAGCATAAAAAGGACTCTCTTCCCTTCCTCTCTTTCTCGTTTTCCGACCTTGCCGCCGTTCGCGTCTCCGCGCGAATGCCGCGAATGTGGAGAGACAGAAAAAGCCATGAGAGGACAGGGAGAGGACAGAGTCGAAGAGATGAGTAACGGAGGCTAAAGGGGATTCGGCCGGCGGCTGAAAGGGGAGGACGCGCGTTGGTTGGTTGATTCGGAACGGGTAGGATGGGAAGGTCAGACGAGTGTAGGTTCGGTCGGTCGGTCTGTCGGTTGGCTGGGTTATACCATCTTTCATATAATTACTGACATAAAATGCCAGAAGATTTTCGCCCTCTCCGTCGCTCCTTGCTCGCCCGCGCAACACCCCCACCCCCCTTTCGCTCCGTCGCTCTTTGACCCTCTCTTTCTTCCTTCGCCATTCGCTTAATCCGTATCTTCTCTCGCTCTTTATTTCTCTCCATGCTTCTCTCATCGCGCCGCGGCCGTTTCTCACTCCTTCGCGTTTCTTTTCTCTTCCGCGGAGTAGAAAATTTTCAATTCCATTCATGTAAATTATTGTAGCGCACCGACTCTCGACATGTGCAACTTGTATTAATGACGTAGTAAAGGAGCAGACTGGGGCGGAGAGCTGCCCATTAGCGGATGAAAGCGGAGGGCTCTCAGCGCATAGCCCGATAATAGCCCGACTTATACCCGCCGAGGTTGCGTAGTTTAGCCCGCGTTAACGTTACGGGTCCGCGCCGTACCTCTGCCCTGCCTCTCTTCCTCCGCCTGACTGCCGATCCGCGTCTGCTCTCTGCGCGATATCCCTGGCCGTTTGCCCGCCCGTTTTCCTATTCCACGATATAGGTATATTCCTACTTTTAAACCCATCCACGCGCTCCACCACGGTTTGTGTCTCCTGCTTATGTGAATTTTCTTACATCGACACGCGAGTTCGCGCCTGGGTTGATTCAAACCGCACTTGTTTAATTCTTAAAATAAATCTCATTAAAAATTAAAAAAAACTGCCATGATTTAAGAGATTCGCGGCTGCTTGATATCTATATTTCATTAAAATTAGACTTCTGGCAAAAATATTTGTATCTTTTATTTGTGAATTTTACGAATGATATATTTTTATAAGGATAAAAAATTAAAAAGAAACTTAAAAAACGTCGCTGTTAGAGTCCCACCAGTCGAGTGTCGTTGTAAAGTCTGAAACAGGATACGCGAGTTCGGACATTAACGTCGAACAAAGTTTCAGGCGCGATAACAGAATGCACGATGCAAGGAAGGAAGAAAGCGCGCTTTTAGGTTTCTTTGGAACACTGTATTACTACGAGACTGCGGTTTCAGTAGCAACGACTGTATCACGGACACGCGATAGTAGTAACGGTATTCTCTATATCGGTTTGAATTTATCCAATCGACTCGAATGCAGTGTGCGCGTGCACACATGCACATGTATCGGTAGGTAGATACGTACGCGAGTGTCCAGGTTCGTTCTTTCGTTTCTCCCATGAAAATCAAGATGAGTGTATTCCGTGGACACGTTAATTCGAACTATCCGCGGTGGCGTTATCGCATCGCAGAAAAAGGAATTCGATAACAGCGACATACTCGTTCTTGAACGAATCCAACGTTCTTTCCCATGGAATTGTACAATGGAATTGTCGCGAGAGAAGCAGATTTCAATGAGCATTCCATCCATTATAAACATTGTGTTTCTAAGAACTTTTCATTAAAAGTTTATTAAAACGTTTAAGGTTTGAAAGTTTTACTGCCTCCAAGATATATAAAAAATTCAGAATTAATTAGAAATAAAACATCTTTAATTAAAGCTTCTCGAAATATAAAGTTATATCGCGGTAAATTATTTCAAGAGTGATATTATAAAAATTCTTTTACTTTTCTATAACTTTATAGACAGATTGAATTTAATTTTCGATGAAAATTTTACATTGAAAAGCAAGGGGTCTTTAGGCTTACGAATCTTCAAACAGTTCTGTGAAGTTCGCTTTACGTTAAGGATTAAGGAATACCCGGCATCCTGTTTCGTACGAGCGTGTTCTAAAAGGCAATCTAAATCGGCACAAGACCGATATCTCGAGACAGATAGCAAGACGTTCGGTATTGCCGATGTAACTACTGCGTTTGAGCAGTAGTCCGGAGCAATCTTCGCCGTTTGTGCTGCTGAGAACAGGAATAGATACTTGGGCGTGCGGCAAATGTTTAGCTCGCGTAGCAGAATCCGCCAGGGGGTTGCCTCCTTTGCACACGGGATTGTGCACAAGACGAGACTTATCATTAATTCTCGTCATTCTCGATGCGTTTCTTGTCGTGTAATTCTTACGATCGTTAAAGTACGATTATACATCCTATCCGTGTGATACTAATTTGTCGAATATGAAGCATCGTTAAATATCACGGCGCGTTATTGCTATAGTTCATCGATAAATCAGAACGCTCCTCACGTTATGTTTTCAGTTATGACGATTTAAATCACAGACAGACGTCGCATATTATGCAATTGAGAGTCGCTCTCTCCAAACATTTTATTGATAGAATTACAGTATATTTCCTTATCGTTCACTTTCTATTAATGGAACCGTAGCGTTCGGCATCAAGTATGTAAATATTCGGAATAATTTTAATATGTCACATGATCTTTTACATCAACATCAAACTTGGCGAGGAGAATCTTGCGATGAAGAAAGTGAAGTAATATATATCTGCAACGGGAGCGCGGAGATGAGAGACGAGATATATTCCTGACTTTCCTTTACCGGCGCGTCAGCCATCCTGCACTTTGTACTCCCGGTGACAGTCTGTGAGTCCTTCTACTTACATTCTGCTCGATGTGCACCGCCACTTCGCGTATGTCTCCTCTTTTAACCCTCCCTTCATTCCCCTGACTGCCCTCCTCTCGCGATCACCCGGAAAGATTCGAATCTCATTTCGTCAGACGCGAAACATCCATGTGGCTTGTTAAGACTCTTCCCGTCACGCGCGTATACGACGATTGCGAGGATTTTATTACGCGAAGAATTGTACCGAAAGAATCGTATCCTATATAATCTCAGTGGGTTTTTGATTTTTTTAAATGCCATATGTATAGAGAAATGGCATGCATTATTTCGTTACGAATAAACATAAAAAAAGAAAGAAAAATATTATTTTTTAATATTATATAACAGATTTATATAACTGCAGTTACATTCATAATTGCAAATTATTTAATTCTTTTTTAATAAAAATACAAGATTAATTACAACTTAAGAGAAATTATTTAATCAAATATTAATTCAAAATTTTAAGAGAAAATTTTATGTAGAATTTTTGAATTTGTAAATTTTTATTTTGTTTGGAAGTTGGAAATTATAATTTATCGTTATTATCTTTTTCCAAAAATATGTCTCGAGAGATGTAAAATTGTATGAATTTTCAATGTGATTTTAATAAATCGAGAAAAAAATGAGCCATATATTTCTAATGGCGATCGAATTTGATTTTCTTATAATTATAAAAATGGCTTAACATTCTTGATCTATTATCAAAAGTATCATATTATTTCATTCTTTTTGGAACATATAAAACTCAGATTATAAAACATACACGCGTGAACTAAAACGTACACGAAAAGCAAAAATTATAATTTATATAAATACCTTTACCATTCAAATAAAATATTTTTTACATAAAAAGATATTAGGTTTAATAATGCATTAATGATCCATTCATCAAATTTAATTCGAAATGCGGAGAATAAAATATTTGATATACATTTATTTCAATACGTTAATAAATAATACGAGGAAAGAAACGAAGTTTCGGTTGATACACGGCCTTGGTGTTTATTATCTTGCGGCACGTTATTATTGTGTGACGTAGGTACTGCGCCACCCTCGGACGATCTGACGTCACACAGTACAAGTCGCTTCGCACGTCGTTGTGTTATTATCAGTCGCGGCGCGGACGCGGTAGCGACAAGTGCTAGGGGAAAGCGTGAGCATTCTATACGAACAATTAGTCATTCGTATAGCCGTGCGATTACTTAAATTCCGCGATTAACTATTCATGAATGACGTATCAAAGCAACGGCTATTAGACATATATTTTGCGTGATTTATTAATTCGAAATAGACATCAAAACGATAGGAAATCGGGATTATAAAGTACTCTTATAATATTACGAACAATAGTTATACTCTTTAACAATGTTTTAAACTTAAATACATTTCGCATTGCGGCATTGCGCTTTGAACTTTTCGTCAATGTAATTTGTTCAGCATTTTTAAATTGGGAGAGCGGAGTAATATGCGAATTGCCATGTCGTGTAATTCAAATAATCAAAAATCGTGATACATCGATCATTTATTAATAAAATGGACATTTCGCTGAATTTATGCGTTCGAAATATATCGCGTGTATAATATTAAATTACGGTTACATATTTTCGGGCGATTCTTAATTAGCTATCGACTTGATTCGCGCTGTACCAGAATGAGGTTTTCGATATTTTATGCTTTTCGATCATTAACGGAATGAATTGATTTACTTTGATACATTTGTTACGTTGATTGAAGAGACTACGTAACAAATGTATCATGCGCGGAAATAATCGCGCTTTTTTACGCGTTTTGTCTGCTCTCGCAGTAAAGTACGCATTGCGTGTCTTATAATCTCGTTATATATTTATTCGCTTACGTTATAACATAAGATAACAATTGTCACAAAACACAATTGTGTACTTATATTTTGTTATTCAAAGTGCAGAAGTATACGAAGGTGCAGTTAGGAGCAACAGGTATAACATCGCCGTGGAGATGGTTGAACTTAAATGCGTGAAATTTAATTGCACGTTCGTTGCTTAATTTAAATTGCGAAACGTGTAAATATCATATACGTATTATATTATAATGCAAGATAAAAAAGTGCACTAAAAGTACACGCTCGTGTAGATCATTATTCAAAGTTCGAGAGTATGCGAAAACGCGGTTAGGAGCAATAGGAATAGGTGTAGTGACCGCCGCCGCTCGCCTCGCCGCGCCACCGCCCGCCCCGCGCAGCGCCGCGCGGCGATAATTGACCTTCGCTGGTAAAGTTGGTCGCAGATTTACGAATTCCGCCGCCATGTTGGATACACTTGTCGCGTTACGTTGCGAGACGATCGTACGCATCGCGGCTCGGTATAATCGCGCCTTTTTCGTGTTTCGTCTTCTCTCGCAGTACAGTCAAGTGTGCGTCGCGTGTAATTAACATCGTCGTGTCTCGGGCTCGGGAGTGCCGTGCCAAGTGTCGCTCAGGTATCGTTTCGTATTTTGGCGACTTCCGTGATCGGTGTGCGCGGTCGTACATAACCAAGTTTTCCGTAAGTGTAGTGAATGTACGACGCAACAATGGGAGAGAGGAAACGCTGGCCCGGGGGAAGCATCATGCATCGGCCACGGCGGAACAACCCTTCGGTGAGTAATTGATTATTTAATTACTGTACTTGCTACTTGCGATACTGATCGTTTGTTTCTGCCACGATCATTAAATTGGCGCGTTCCATTCGTCATTGTCTTGTTTCGTTTCGTGTTAATAGAGTGATCTATTTCCCATTTGCTACTGTTTCGCATTGTTTGTGTACACGATCGTACAGACGGCGTCAATAATGCCTTCCCGGTTGCGTTCTGAAAATCTATAGTTTACGTTACGTATACTATAGATTTTCAGTACTCTCCTATCTTCAGGTGGGAAGGCTTTAATGACGCCGTCTGTACATAATGTGCATTATGCATACAAGATAGATTCAGACGTGGACGCGAATGTAGTGAGCGGCATTTATTGAAACAAGTTGTTCATTCACGTTTATTCGCGCTCTTTGCTTGATCTATTTTAAGATTTTTTTATTTAAGAGATTGTCCGTCTTTTTCAAGACATATAATAAAGTAGTAATAAGAAATTTAATTTATAAACATATAATATCGTAACACATATAAACATATAAATTCACGACACTTTAGATTTCCAAGGGATTGGATTATTAATTAGATTTCCATTTTTATAGAATCTTATGAAATTTTCATACTTAATAAAAGAACTTTTCTGAAAAAATTATATGATTTTTATAAAATATTTATTTAAAAGAGACGAAAATGCAATGTGCGCAAAATAATTTTTTAAAATTTTAATTATTTTGGATTCTCTAATGTGGGTATATTTTTATGTTACAGAACTCCGCCGCTGCCAATCGGGTCGGTGAGTCAAATTATTTTTTATTTTAACTTAAGATAATGTATTATGACTTTATGAGAGAATTGTCTGATACATATATTTTTTATTATCTCCATTAATATTGTCATAAAATATTGCATAAAATATGCATTTGTGATATTCCACTTTGTAGAATAGGAGAGATAAATTAGTTGTAGACTCCGAAAAATCAATATGCTTCTCCAACCGGTTTCAATGCCGCGAAATAAACCGAACTGAGAGTTTGAAACCAAGTTTGATGCCTGCCAAATAACGAGCGTGCTGAATTGTTTCGTCGTCGACACACTTCCCGATGTTCCACTTTCAATTCCCAACCGATCGCTCGTTATCCCAGCCCATTGCGAGATCGCGTGGATTGTTGAAATGCCTCGAACGATTATTTTCTTCCTGTCAAAAAGAAAATCAATACATTCTCGACGTTACGACTAGCCCGGCGACAGGTTCGCGAAAAGCACGACGACCGCGACGGCGCGAGACAGTAACGGTATTCTGCCACGCGGCATTCTTCGTGCGAGGCCTCCGAACGCAGATCGTTATATCGCACATCGTTATCTACGGTCGTTAGGAATCGCGTATGATAGCTGTATCAAGTAATATAACGGGATTGAACCCGTGCATGCCAATTGTTGAAATGGCGGTGAGTCTGTTAACAGATTTACTGCACGTTCCTCGGCGCGACTACCGTGTTCCTCAATCCTCGCGATCGACGATTCGCGATCAATGAAACAAAACGGGGGCATCGGTGAACGGAAAGTCGTAGCGTTCTGGCATAATCACAAATTACACAGCGCTTAATTCAAAGCTGATGTCGCCGGAGAACGAATCGTCGGAACGCTCTCGGCAAAACCTTTCCGGCCGAGAGCGTTAGACGTAAGAATTTCTCTCGCGGCGCGTCGTTACAGGATGGAATTGTAACGGTTCGCTGCACCGTTGTCTTCTCGCGTCGCGTAAATGCACCAATAAGGAAACGGTTCTCGATTCTCGTTCCGTCGTGAATACTTGTCCCATTTGAGAACTCGGGTCTAACTTACGTAGGTGTCGGGCCGAGGGGAACGCCGAGGTCGCGTTTTCTCCTCCGATCGATCGATAGTATCGGAACGTTTACCTTTCTTTGTATAGACGATACCTCTCGTACGTGCGTATATAAACGGTGGAAGCGCTTCCGGCACATTCCCGAACCGGCAGCGCAAAATTATTGATTGTCAGGCTCCGCTAATTCATCGCGTGTCATCTTCATTATGCGGTTGAAGCCCCTCGAGAGTTCCCATTGACGCGCGTCGATTGGTGTCCCTCGTGAGATCGGTTGTTTGCTATCCGCGCTGCGATAACAGCAGATATATTCGAGTGAACGTGCGATTTCCCCGCGAGAAATTATTAACAATGACGTCGGCAAGTTGCGCGACGCGCGGCACGGTTAGTCGTTTTTTTTCGTTTTTTTTTTTTCAAAACATTTGGACAAAGCCCTCCGCGTCTTCGTTGAACTCTGACCTGATTGCAAATGCGCGCCGTGAATTACAATATTGTGACTAGCCGCTTGCATCCTACAATGAAAGTCGCGTTGAGCGATCCATTGATCGCGCGTTATAATGACAAGTAGATGAGAAGACAAGTATTATCTTTTATATCGCACGGAATTGAATTTGATTTATGTAAGCGCTGGTACACGATAATGGCCTTTTTTAAATCGTGTGAAACACGCGTCGAAGGGGAAACGTGACTAATGCGATTGTCGTATCGCGCGATTCACGGCGCGCCAATCGAGAGAGGGAGAGAGAGGAAGGACGGTTGTTCTGCAAGATGCAAAATCGCACGCTAAAAGAAGTCTTCGCAGACGACGGAAAAGCTTTAAGGCGTCTTTGCGACGGGAGCTCGTTCGCTTGTTCGCCCCAATAACATAATACATCACGCGCGTACCGGCAGACAATACAAGGGGATTACCTCACAATGGCCGATGATTTACTTCTGTTCTCATTACCCTGCTTTTGTCGCGGGGTCGCCCCGATTGGCGCCGTTGTCATTAGAAAAGTAACGGAGGCGCGTCCGCCCTCCGGCTCCGTGCCGCTCTCATATTATCCGAGCGCGTGGCGGCGCGGGCGCGGGCGCGGGCGAGGCAGGAGGAGAAGGCACGAAATTAGAAAGAATCGCGCTCGTAGCAGAAACTGTGGAAACTGCATTATCGCGACACCTTTTTCCGTCGGATTGCCTATCCGGCCTCGTCATTCAGACTAAAGAGGGGACGGGCCGTGTCCTTTGAACGTGCTCTTTGATTTCGCGAAGAATCGCACTGACAACGCGATGTATTTTACCGCGTCCTTCATCGCACAGCTATACATAAAGAAATACGGACATTCGCGAGAAAAAAAATAATAGAGCAATAAATCCGGATATATTCTTAGAGCGCAGTTATCCATGCGAATCTCAATTTCTATCATTACCAGTAATGATGATCCATCGCGGACTTTCTTTTAGAGCACATAACTGGTTTTACCCTTTTAGCGAGATTCACGCCGGATAAGGTCATCGGCTATACGTACGATCTGTTGGAACACCTGCTCGCTCGTACGAGGGGTCAACGTATCGTCGGGTTAGCGCCGTGATTGAACTTTTCACCGATCGTCCAATCTGCCACGGGCACATATCTCTTCCGTAATAATTGGTCGGCCTGACGCGACGCGGCGATCACGTACTCATGCGCCGAATGAGCTTCTCGCGTTCGCGCGTCGGTGATGTGTCCTACGATTAAGCGGCCATCGACCATGATTATCTCGAGTGATTTATATCGGTGGGTCGCGCGAGAGAGCTCGCCAGATATATCCACGGCCGGAATACTATTGCCGCGGCAACCGAATTGCCGGCGGCAGGCTAGCTGCCACGTGTGCGCTGCCGCCTGCCGCGGCGCAACCCCGCGGTGACCCCGACGGTCAGTGCAGCATCTCTTCTCCTTCGGCGATGACCCCATCGCGCGAGGAACGTGTTGAACAAGTTATGCCAGTCCAGGATTCGCTGCTTGAAGCCGTGCCTATATCGTACACGACTCTCGTGCCGGGTTCGCGCGATCCAAGTACACGGATGCATGGTGTCTACGTTGCATATTGCCATGCGCGATTCTTCCTACGATTTCTCCTTGCGCCTTGACCGAGAAGGCCACCGTGAGATCGACCGTGAAAGATCGTCCGACGTACATGCGGAAATTGATTTCGGTCCAGTAGCCACCGATGTCCCACCGATAAATCAACGTGGTCAAATATCCGGATTCGCGAGAGCCAACGTGTCCCCGTGCGAACGTGGAGTTTTTGCAGCATCCTATCGATTATTATGTTATCGGGAATAGCTCCCTTTTTTTATTTGAGATGCACCCAATCGGATATAAATATCCGCCGATTTTCAGCGGAGATTGCGACGGAACAAATTACGCGCATTTCGCAATTCGCCGCGCCTTGCACGTATTTATATTCTCCACTTTAATTTATCATTCCCTCAATATAATACACGTAAATAAAGTGATGGAAAAAGTACCCTCGCTACGACATTTAATGTTAACAGAAACTTGATACTTTATTTATTAATATCAAACTTTAAGATTTTGAAAACTATATATATTTATTATCTTTATTAAGGGTTTATTTCTTTTTTACAATTTTAAAACAAATTCTTTGCAATTCTTCGAAATTAATCAAATATTATATTCTAAGTATATAAGAGAGGAAGATTGCAATGTCTATCATACATATAGAGACTTTCAACATAAGCAGCAATTTCTGCCAATGTCTCAAATGAAAAAAGTCTGCGCGGTTAAATAGATTTCTGGCGAGAAACGTTGATTCACAATGTTTTATTTCATTTCAATCCTCGGGCTTTTAGACGACGGCGTACGCGCTAACGCTATAAATCATCATCGGTACGTGCGCGCTCTCTCGCGCACACGCACGCACCACGCACGGATGATGCGCGCCTAAGTGCACGCACGTTGCGCAGCGCGAAGATAATGGTTTACGTTGCGGGTTAAGCAATGGCGAAGCGAACGAGGTCAACGGACGACCCTCGCCGTCACCGTGCACGGGGTGAGCGAAAGCCCCCTCCCCCTCCCCATCTCCCCCTTTCGCTCATCTTTCCCCCGTGTTATATGCGTTCTCTTGCAGATGCGTGCGTGACGCTGTTCCTGTACGTCGATCCTGCAGCAGCAGCCCCTCTCTGCTGCTCCCTGTCCCTTCCCCCTTAAGTTACGCTCCTTCCGTTACGTTCTAGCCGCCGATACTCGCTGAGGTGCAACGGGCTTCTTGTCTCTCTCGTTCAACTTTGGATTCGAATACAGCGCAAGTCCGCCACCCCTCTCTCCCGCCGCGCTCATATTTCGTCTTCCACCGTCTCTTCCTCTTCTCCTCTTTACCCTTCCTCTCTCGGTGTCGTGCACCCCGGGCCCCCCTCCAGTCACTATGCATATTTCATAGCACTACTTGCGCTGCACTTCCACCCTCGCGTACTCCGGCTGCCTTCGTGCCGCTTCCTGCGGCTCTATCGCGGTCGAGGGTCAATGAGCTTACCTGCTAGGAGAAGCGGTTACTCGTAGAAATCACTTTCGACGATGCAGCGGTACTGGGGAGATCGTGAGCGATTTGTTCGCGACGGATGCTCGCTCAAGTTAGCCGCATGAATTAATAAGTGTCAACGTATGCTAAAGGCATCAGATCGATATTTCCTGTAGAACGTGGTATCAGAATCGAGAATTCCGGAATCGCTTCTATCGCAGAACGAGTGTACAGCTACTTTGGCGAAGGCCCAGAAGGTCCTCTTTGCGACGAGGGTGGCACGGCAAGTGAAACAATTAGGATTAATGCATCATATGTTGACGTGAGCGACTTTAAAATAAATACGGTTGTCATATGGCGATTAGTGGGGTGTTCGCGACGGTCCTACTTGCCGGACGATGATCGATGGCGGCCATAAATAATGCAACACCCCTCGGAGCAATCCTGAGCTCCCAGGACACCCTTCGAACAGGAGAA
Organism: Leptothorax acervorum; assembly: GCA_035220615.1. Classification (NCBI taxonomy): domain Eukaryota; kingdom Metazoa; phylum Arthropoda; class Insecta; order Hymenoptera; family Formicidae; genus Leptothorax; species Leptothorax acervorum. The sequence continues at coordinate 1,126,712 of JASTWQ010000452.1, read as the reverse complement.
TTCTCGCTTCTCTCTCTCTCTATCTTTTGCCGTGGCTGTCGCCTGTCGCCCCTCTACCATTCCGGACCACCCCAATGCCATTTCCGATATACCACGCGCCGCGGCATTCATCGCTCCGTATCGGCGACCACCCTCGACCCTTAAAGCCATTTAATTTGGATCCGGGTTATTAATTATTAATTAGCGCCAGTCCTATTATATCTCTCTATCGCGGTGCAATGCCTCCCCGGGAGTGTAATGACATTATGCGCCATTAAATTGTCGAGGCTCGTTAGTGTCTACAAGTGTACTATCGTGTTTTCAACATACAGGCACAGATTTTCTTGCACATTTCGCTTTCTCCGTTACGACATAATCTTAATTGCGCGTGAATTTCGCTAATCTTAATTTAATGCGTCAAGCCCGATAATAATATTTTTACCTCGTCGTGCACTCTCGACTGCGAAATATCGTAGAAGCAGCTAATAATATTCACACATTATGTCGTATTTATTAAAAATAAGATCAAGATAAGAGTTTAATAGATCAGTTTAATGGATTATCGAACAGATTCGCGTATACATAAGTGCGATTGACATTATTAAATCTGTCAGAATTAAATTCACGGCAGATGTTCGATCTGATCGTGTATCTGCGTAAAGTGCGACACGGTCAAGGAACGTTTAGAGCAATGCCATCTTATATTATACCGGAAGCGCATCGGCCATCCATAATGACGTGCAATAAAGCGACGTCGGATCTGTGCGGTGGCGAACGGAGGGATTTTGTTATCGTTAGCCCCGTGCGGCGAGAGATCGCGGCGGAGCATTAGAAAGTGTAAAAACGCCGATCTATCGCGAAGCTACGGCAGTCACGACCTTTCGCACGCACGTTCTATCCGTCGACTATAATGCGCGCTCGTCCTTCTCCGGACCGCGCGCGGTTTCGCGCGAGATCGATTGTTCGTGGCCTGAGGTTCAAGTCTCAAGATAAAGTCGAGGTCGTTCAACCCATTACATACGATCGACGGGCACGATAAATCCTTCTTGCCAGGACTTATGCGGACGCGCGCCGGCGCGGCGGATCGGCCATCCGCAATCGATAGGAGAAAGTCCGGATGACAGGTATTGAGGAGACAATGACACGTAGATGGATCCGTCCGCCCGTTTAAAGTCATCGACGCATATCGCAACCAACGATCGTGTATATCTCTGTTAGGAAATGGCACAATGATTTCGCGCGTAATTAATGACCGGTAAACTGTCGATGCATCTGCGCTCGTATAACGACACATGTCCTGTTTAAAGTACAAGCACTGACTGTCCATGAAAAATATTCATCTGAATTTTCAAGATGAATGCGATTATATAGATGTTGATTCCTTAAATACCGATGAAATATCGGTGTTATTCATGCAGAAAACGAATTAATTTAGAAATTGTTTATCCTGCCACACATTTACATGCTAATAAGGATAAAAGAAGTATCAAAATAGTTGAATATTTATTATATTTGCTTAAAGAAGAAAATATACATATATAACATTTTTGTCGAAAATTCTTGGACGGTCAAGTGCGACGATCTTGGCAGACGATCGATTAGTTTTTTTTAGTTTTAAACACACCGCGCGCGTTTTATCATCGGGCCAACAAGAAATCAGGTGATACCCCATACTGGAAAGTACAATATAACATAATACAGTTATCCGTTTTGGAGGGTCCGGTGGAGAAAGAACGAGCGGTAAGTAAGTAAATTTTGCAGGCTTCCTCTCCGATCTCAATGGAAGGAGAGAAACGGATCTATTCTACTTTTCCCTCCGTCGTGTCGTATCGCGACCGGCGTTTCTCTGACACTGGGATAAGGAACGCACATTCATGATGGCATTGTGGCTTCGGAATGCCACGAAGGGTGAGCTTTCCGCTTGTTGCCATTGAGAGGTATTCGAAGCCCTTCTTGACAAATCGGCGCTTGTCGGGAAACTCTATTCTTCAGGCCGGAATGTGCGCGTTGAGATTTATCGCGTTCCCGTTTGCCGAACATCTCCTGCATAAACAACGCCAATAATCGAAATTTATGCCTACGAGAATGCTTCCGCAGGAAACGATTCTTGTACGCAGTATCACGCGAGCGAACGTGATGTATTTAAAATATTTTATTTTTACAGGTTAATCTTCGATTAATAACTGATAACAAGTTTAATCGCAATTGTAACAAATTATTCTTTTATAAGATTTTTAAAAACAAGAGAGATAGATTTATAATAATTTATCTTAAGGAATTAAGTATGTTATTTACGTATAATTCAAACTGAAATTTGGAAAGCGTGAATCTGTCATGAAAAAAGATCTGTTAGAAATTTGGAGGGTGACGCATTAGTGATGCATGAAAAAAAAAGAAGGTGGCTCCGTATTATTATAGAAGATGTAGAACAATGAAATGGGAAACTCTATCGTATCCTTATTTAGAGGGGGACACGTCCGGGTTGGCAGGGAAACGCCAAAGAAGCGGCGTTTCGTACTGTAAGTTATTGCCTCGGGCCGCGGTGCATATAAATCCACGCTTATTGTTTTCCAGATCAGGAGAAAATATATGTGCGTTTATATACCTATCTACTTATACACGCACGTACATACATGTATAAACACATACACACGCATATACACAGCAGCAGACTATTCACCCCGACGACGACGTCGGGCGACGAGGAAGAAGCGCCTAGTGGAAGGTCGCGCCTTTATGCGCGTCCACTTTGTGCTGTCTGGCCGCGAATGGGAAACGAAGGAATCGGCGGAATGAGATCCTTGGATACGGAGCCAACGCCGGACGTGGCCAAGCAAAATATGGCGCCGCGGGATAATCCAGCGAGCGCAAAAAGAACTCGAGAGCCTGCGCAATGTATCTGCATTACTCCGCGTTACTTGCCGAGTCATGCTAAAATAAGCGTTTTCGTGCGTGCAAAGGCCTATTAGAATTAAGAAAATTTTAACACAGCGAAAACCGGTATATTTCTTCACTTTCTATTTACTTTCAAATTCTCATGAGTAACTACTTCACTAATTATTGACTATTATTATTATTAAAAATTCAAATCCCTTTCTAAAAAAGGCCCTGGAAAGTTTATTGTTGTATTTTTTCCGTGATGCCAATTGGTTCTCTCATTGCGCTTACTTCGTAAGCACCTGTCATCGTATATTTTGAAGTTTTGTGTATTAAGGGGTTATAGTGTAATGTACTTAATAGTGTAATGTAATAACAGTAATAATATTTTTATAGTTTTTTATTTAAATGACGTTCGTATCGCAAGTTTGCTTAAATTGGCAGCACTTATTTTTCTTCACTCCACTCGATCCACTCACGCCACGTGTAAAAGAGTTACTTTGGAATAATAAATAAGTTTCATAAAAATCACTTTCTGTGCTAATTGTTTAACAAAAAAACAATTCGCACGCTACATTGTCCTGAATTGCAGGCAAAAAACCTAAAGATTCAAGGCATGGGAAGTCTATTGTTGTGTCTTTTCCGTAATGCCGATTGGTTCTCTCATTGCGCTTACTTCGTAAGCATCTGTTATCGTATATTTTGACAGTTTTGTGTATTATATGAAGGGGTTAAAGTGTAATGTAATAATAGTAATAATATACCGAATATTAAAGCTAAATAGCGCGCGCGTAGCGCGCGTCTGTGATGTCTAGTATTATTAAAAGCGGGATTGATAGAAAATAATAAATGTAGAATTTTAGCAAAAACTGCTTTTTTGGCTAATAGTCAGAATAGGAAGGCAAAGATATGAATAAAAGCGAACAATTATATTTTCTTCAACATTAAAGGTTTATTTCAAAGACAAGCGTCATACTTGAACAAAATTTAAAGCGGTGGAATTATAATTTACATTACATTGATAAGAAGATAAACAAATGTAAGATGACGTGAGTGCCTCCTTCTTGTATCTATCTTATTGGTCGTATACACCCACGACCCACGCGTTGACTACGCTGCAACATGCGGTAGAGCATGATCGGAGGCGCGTGTAGTCCTTAACGCATCTAATCGTCCGTAGATATACGTTAATTGCCTACGTGTGTCATGCGAGGCGTGATTTACCGATTTATCGAATCGGCGCAATAGCGTGAGTCAGGTGAGAAGAAAAATCAAGAAACGCTGTTAGATCGACATGTGGAGTCACGAATGCACTCTATAATCGGCTATATCAGAGCGAAATAATTATGAAATTCGCGACCTACTCGTCTCCTTGATGTTGCACGAACAACCAGTTCGGATTTACTTCTTTTTACGGCGCAAAAGAATATCTCGGTAGAATGTTTAGCATTCCTTTGATAATATTGTTATAAAAAATTATCCAATAATTACATAGTACAATAGGTATATCGCATTATTATCTGTTAAAACGAATCAGAAAATATAATAATAGTTTTCACGTAGTATAAGAGTGTGAGATAATTATACTTTATTCGATGCGCGATTCTTGCAAATTAAGTATATAATGTTTTAAATTAAGACAGAATAAATTATCGTCTAATTACGTTAATTACCGTCTGCGCAAAATAGCAAGATGCACGCGAGCCAGATGCGAGAAAATAACCCTTATTGCTTTTATCAAATTATCCGAAGCTATTAAGTTTTCGAGGACATTCGGATATTCTCCAAGGGAATCGCCACCGAGCTGGCGATCAATTAATTCACCAAGTTATCATCTACATGAATCACACTATAATGTGTGACTCTAAAAACTAAAATATCAGCTTACGCAAGACTCATTCTTATCGATGATCGCGATCCAAGAGTTTCTTTATGAAATAATAATGCCACTGCGTCCAATTTTATTACGCAACTTAGCGACTCGATTGTAAAGAAAAAAAAAAACTACCGGGCAGATGATTAGTTAACGGCTTGCAAATGAACCAAGTATAATGTAGACGTGCTATCTTGGCCTTGCCTCGATATCCCGAAAGTATCGAAAGCGTAAATCGTTTTGTCGAGTTGCAGCTACCAGGAAGACGCGCGTATACATCGCCGCGTGGCATTTAAGACACGTTCGTTCTCCTAGAACGCGCTCCTCGCGCGCATTTTTTTTTTTTTTTGCGTTTCGCGCGCTGCACGCACACGGACCTGTCGCCGCGCGCGGAGAACCTGGCGCGTTTCACGCTTAATTACGTTCCAGTAATTCCCGGATCGTCCGGTTTGCTGGTAGCCCGTTCGCGGACGGATCATAATTTATGATATTAAATATAGAGGCGCGCATATAAACGAACGTACGCTCACTAGCTTGCTCGCACGCACGCGAAGCAGAGGCGCAGCAGTGAATGGCAGCCGGTAGTCGATCGGGAGATTTATTCCTCAGTGCTGGCTCTTGTCATGGTGGTCTTGGTTTCGCGCACAGTTTTACGGTCACCTCTCGACGCAGACGCAACGAATCGTCGAACGTGCCAATTCACGTGTCGTGCCCGATCACGCTCTTACGGAGAAATATGTATCAGCTATAATTATTACGCCACTTCGGATTTGCATCGATACGAAATTTATAGAGCATGATATTTCGCTTGTTATGATTGAAGCATATCTGTTTTTATATAACTGTATTTCTATATTTTTATATTTTTAAAGCGTATTTCATTATTATCTATACTAGATTCATTACCTAGATTCATTGCCCATTATTGTCATCAATTTTCTGACACATGAGAATATATATTATAAGTTAATAAGATATAAGAATTAAAAGAAATATATATATATAAAAGTAAATATATTTTCAGACATAACTGCATTTTAAACGTACAACATTAATGTGTGCATGTGCAATGTATGGCTCGCGTGCGTCAGAATGTGTTCGTAGGGGATATGGAACGTTAAATCTTTTACGTAGGACGCGTACGAGATATCCTGGCTCCGCTCCGCACCGCACGCGGAGGATGTCGAAGGGACGGCATGTAGGGTGTGCGTAATGCGCTTCTGAAGGCCCCAAGTTGTTCACGTGGGCCGCTCGAGATATCGGAGACAATCCTGAATGCACGCGATTCCATTTACTAGCCGGATAACCAAGCTAGCTACTGATTTGGCACGTGTATCCTAATAAGGAGTCACAAAGGACATCGACGAGTGAAACAGCACGCTTCCAACTGAGAACGTAAAGCTATTTATTTGCAAAGTACGAGTTTAAAGCAGGTGCAACCGATATTCCAGTATTTTGCTATACCGAGCAGGGGATGGGGTAATACAATTTACTCCGAGTTAACGAGATGCGATGCAGAAGCATTTTCAGAAACGGCAAACTGTGCGCGTGTCAGTCCCTCAAACGTTATCCCGGATTCTCGTATCGAGAGTAATTAAAGTAAAGACCGACTATATTGGACGGAATTTAATAAAACGCGCAGCGACACGGTAGGTTTTTGCCGCCACGTCCACGGTAACTCCGCGGGAATTTCGAATAGCATACATATTAGCTGTAAATGTATTTCCCTCGCGATGGAGCCTGGACTAAAGTCTACCGTAATACCGACTTTATTTCCACTGCGCCCTCGAGAGTAAAACGTCCTCTGCTTCACTTTGAGATGAACATTTCGTATGGTAAGCTCCGCGAATACCGCAAACTGACGGACTGCGTCTTAATGCGGCTTATTAGAGTAGGTACTCCGCGAAACGCTGTGCGTACGAGTAACGTAAAGTACTACTCTCTCGTTGACCGTTACATACATATATACACGCTTAACGTATGCACACGTGCTCAAGACGATCCGTGCACAATTCAACGAGATGGCGGGTTGCTTGATTGCCTTATCTGCCTAATGAAACGCCTCGCTAACTAGCTCCGTCGCAGCGCATATGTCTTATACAGATATTGTTATGGCTCTTTTTGCAATGGCACTTTGGTTTTAGCTTGTTCAGATTTACATGATTCTCGTGACAAAAAGAAAGTATGCGGGCATGCGGCTGTGTGTATTTCTCCGAGAATGTTTTTCGCAAAACGCGTTATTTTCACATCAGTAAGCTTTTGATTCGATAGCCATGAATATTTTGTACAAATAGTATACGTAAGATATCGTCATTCGGTCACGAATTATATTACATATATAAAAAAAAAAGATTAAAATTAATTTTCTAATCTTCGGCTTTTTTTCAAATTACTATTTTCCAGATAATTATATCACAGTCTGAAATATTCTATGTAGAATCTATCTACCGTTTAGATATAAAAATCAGTAGCTAGATTGCAGACTAATGCCGCGTGTACCTATTTCAAAAAATCATATTGTGGTAATCGGTATTCTGTTCAAGTAGATGATTGTAAGATTACAGTTTGAGCTTACGCGTTCGGCGTGGCTCAACCGTGCGATTTGACGAGCATAACGCGCCGCCGCGGCCGTGCCTAATAACGTCTTCAGGCGCGTAACAGCCTTGTGCGAAGCCATTCGACGACTGGTCGACCACTGAGCTTAAAGGGAACGAGCCGCGAGCTAAGGGAACGTGCAAATATAAATCACAGTCTACGACTGGCAGCCGTAATTTTCTTCAATTTCCACGCGATCGTCTTCCGCAATGTGATGGTCTCATTGTAATAGAGCCATCCTGTTTCCCGTATCATTTCTCTTTATTCTATCTTTATCTTTGAAGGCTTAGAAGAATCTGAACTCTAGGCAAAATCTTATACATTGCAGTATCTTATTACGTTTACGTAAAATTAATCGTATTAACATTACGATCTAAAAAAATTAAAGTAAGGATTTTTCATTTATGTGTCCTTCAAAATTCTAAGTGTGGAAAAGAGTTTGTGTCTTATTTCGCTTCATCAACATTTTATTTCGCGTGAAACAGGACAAGATACGACAACTTCCCATACACGTAGTTGAGTAGTTCTCGCGAACGACGTGGAGATCATAAATGATTGAGCGTCGCGGTGTATCGTAAAACGCTCGATGTTGTTGCGCGCTGGTACCGTCCATAGGGACGTAGTACTATAAAAAGACTATCCCGTAACCGAGCGTTAATGTGATGTAGGTGAGAGGTTAAATACGTTTCCGCTTCATAAGTTCGCTTGTAATTCCGCTGTGCGCTTTGTCCTTCGTCCTGCCGTTTTCCTTCGGCGCGGCCAGGTGATAGAAACTTAACGAGCTCTAGCTTTATCCATCTTTCTTCCTTTTCTTCGCCACGTATGCTCTTGTTCGCCAGCTCCGAGACTCTCCTTAATCAGGTGTTGGTCGTTAATTTCCGGTCAGTAGCGTTCACCCTTGTGTCTTATCGACTATCTAGTTAGACGGATAATTATCTGAAATATTGTTTCGCATCTTTTCTTTGACAGGAATTTTTATTAACTTTTTTAGAATAGAAGAATCGAATCACCAATCTCGACTGATTTTAATTTTTTAAAACTTGTAAAAATATAATAATATTGCACAAAAAATTCTTGTTAAAAGTTATATATCTCTCTCTATGAAACATTGAATAATAATTGTCATATTTATCGAGGTGTATTATTAATTATTAATTAGTAATTTTCTTGATAAGTCAATAACTCAAAGATACTCTTTCTCTCTTCTCTCGCGGCTTTGTAACTTACACGCGTCGCCGGTGTCCGTACACGCGCGGACGATTACACGCGTATAGGAGAGTCGACGAGATGTAGAAGCAGCTTGCTTCTGTTCGGAGGCAATCGGTGTGCTTTCTTAACATAAACGCGCTGCATCATTACTGGTGGTCGACTGGCGTGCCCGCCGGCGCTCTTTGTGCCGAGTGTAATTTTATTGCTATCGGCGTGCGCTCGCTGTTACAAGTCGAGTCGAGTCGAGTCAAATCACTGGCGAAATCGGCCGGGACGATTTCTGCGACCCTCGTTACACCCAAGCCGTCGGCGGAAAATGGGTGCCCTCCCATTAATTTGTGGCAATATTAATTGCATCAATAATATGAATATTTGGATTTTGAAATATATAGATTTAATTTTGAAAGTTTAAAACGCGTTGGCATTTAATTCTCCCTCCGTTTCATTATATTCCATATTATTGCATGCTATTAATAAGTGTAAGTATTAATTATTTGGGTTTTATAGAATTAAAGTATGACATTTGAGATCGTCGGGTAAGGCCAAAACAAAAGTAATAATTTAGAAGATTATTAAGTCAGATTTTTCTGCTATAGATTTAATATTATCAGTCTATTAATTTTGCAGGTAAAATCTGAAACTTTGGTATCATTTAGTAATCTATGGAACATATATATTTTTAGTCGTTTATAATACTTAATTTATATTAGTATTTTTATGCAACTCATTAAATTATTTGAACGTAAATGATATATAGATATGATTTATATTTTGAGTGATATAAATGAAATTTAAGATATTGAATGTGACAAATCTCGTAGATAAACAGCAAGACAGAATTTCTAAACTGCACAATAGGACTGATTATTTTGTTGAGCTGTCCGAAACGTTTGTTTCTGTCACAGAAAGTCACAATAGAGGTAGAGAAAATAGAAGGATTAGGGTGAAAGAAGGCAACATCAAGGTTGACGATAGGAAAAAAGAGATCTTTTTATTAGCATCACACACAGAGGAGCGTGCCGAAGCTTTCGGTTATTGAAATCAGAAGGGTAGTTTGTGGACAGGTGGTGGGTCGGGTGGGTGAGTGGGTGGTGGTGGTTGGTTCGGCGGCTGGGTTGGTTAGCTGGTTGGTTGATCGGAGCGAACGAGCGAACGCAGCCCCTTGTGCAAGTTCCCTTTACCTTGATGACAAAGAACCGAACCTCACTCAATGGAACGGACGAATGGTTATGGAAACAGCATTTAATTTGCATAGAAGGAGCCTCTTTGTCGACTCGCTGAAAGTCGGAGTGCTCCTCGCTCGTTCGGGCCCTCTCGCTTCCCTCCTCGCGCTCTATTTCGCATCCCTCCGCTTCGCGATGAAAAGGGCATTGTCCTTTATCTATCATCTACTCGATCGTATATTTTATTCAGATTACGCGTCGCCCGCGTCCAAAACAGTGAATCTCTTTATGATTGCCCATCGCCGCCCATTGTGACGACGCGACGCAAGGACCGACGACGACGCTTACGTAAGGCGGATTCGACGGGCGAGCGGAGTACTCTAATTAAGGACGCGCGTGTATAAGTAGATACGGGAAGACCAACCGGGATTCTCGAGGGTACTTCTCGCTCTATCGAAGTCGAAGGACTTCCAGAACGGTATGTGGTTTCTTTTCCTGTGATCGTGGACCGAGCGGGAAAATCGTATAATGTCTGCGTCATCAAATAAAACGGAAAGAAAAAGACGAGGGACTCTTAGCGGTGTGGGGATTTCGAGTGTTAATTAATAAGATTGATCATGGAAACGGTCGACGAAAAAACGATACGCGTATTGCGTTTATTTACAAGATCACTCTCGTTAGATTTCTTACATCTGTACAATGTTACAGATCGATATTACCGTGACAAATATGCATGTACAATCCATCCGTATGTAGGAGTGAAGTGAGCAAAAAGCAATCTGCTCACTGGTGAACTCGTGCGTGAAAGGCTATTTTATTCGGGTTTAGTAATAAGAGCGTCTCCGGACAGGTCAATCAAGAAATCTCCGAAAACTTTTTATTTTGCCCTAATTCTTAGCATATATGTTTTTCGTAATACTATTGTAAAATTTAATAAGAAAATGAAGAAAAACAAATTTATTTTTCATAGAAAGTACACGGAAAATGGAAATATGAAAAAGTTTAAGCATTATAGGAAGATGCGAGCATTTTACTTTTATTTTTACATTAGTTAATAAAAATTTCCTCGTTGTACGATTCATTACTCGCGGATGTAATGTCCAGTCTCAGTAAGTGTTCAAAGAGACATTTTTCTCGAGTAGTAGGGGAGATTGGAAACGAGTGAAAGAAAATATCGCGATATTCCGTAGAGAGAATCGACGATTGTTTGCACAGGGTAATCAGGCGACATCAAACGAGCCGATCATCAAGTGGAATTGTTTACGTAGCTACGGCTCCCGCGGGGGCCGCGCAGGACAGTCTGGGTGGGCTCGGCACCCCCGTCTTTGTCGCAACAATAATGTTAATTTATCTCCCTGTTTCTCTCTCTCTCTTTTTCCTCTTTCTCTCTTTCTCTTTCGTCAGCGTCAACCACGGTTCCCGTCTCCACCGTCGGCGACAATTTGCCGGGCACACAAAAAGAGTTGACAACTTGAAAGGGAAATCGAGCCTATTGACAGAGGAAGGGCACGCGGAACGGCCAACGCGCGCGCCTCCTCCTGTTCTGTCGAGCATAATGCGTCCCGTTGGATGAGGAGAGCCCCTCGATACCGTTTTCGTTCGGTCGGTGGAGCACAACATTATCACATGGACCCACGGCCTCCTGACCCTCGTCCTTCGGCCTTACATCTCACTCCCTCATATGTCGTTGCCCTGTTTTCCCCTTCTCGTTTCGTTCGCCTGTTTGTCCCTCTCTTAATTCCAGGATGCTTTTGGGATTTGCTCATTGGAAACATAAATCGTATGCACGAGGAACGACAATCTCGAGTAAACAAGCCATTAAAAGGACCGTCATTTTTCTTAATCTTTGGGCTTTTACCTTTGCAATGCTTTATTTGTCCACGATACGAATTCTTTCTACGAATTTGCAAACTGTTTTTTAATTCGCTCTTAAACTTTCTTTTAATCATTTTGCTTTATTTGTAAGAAATATCTTATTTCTCTTTAGACAAATTTTTCTCATTAATGTCATTTTATTTTATTTGCTTCATTTTTCTGTTTTTCTCTCTCCATTTACTTTCGTTCTCTTGTCCTTTTTTCTACCGTATCGCTTAGACAGAGAATTATATGGATCGGCTTGAATGATGATATCAACAGGCTATATCTAAAGCCCTGATCAATCACGATCCGCTTTTGTTCCATCGTGCTCTCTAATCCGCTTTTGTACCTTCGTTTTACCACTGCGCTATATGATCCTGCATTCATTATTCCGCATTCTCTTCTCCTCTCGTTATCGCCAAAGTGTTGCCTCCTGCCATTACGAAAGATTACGTTTTATAACCCGTCCTTTCAATATGTCATTTAATGCATTGTATATCCTAGCTTTTCTTTCAAGCATGAACTAGCATGAAAATTTTAGTTTTATAGCTTCATGCTTGTTTACAAGCCTGAAAATAGCTAAAGTAAAAAGCACATTAAAGTGCATAGTCGGATTTTTTTCTTTCATAATTTGGGCATTATTACGCAAAATTTAAAATATTGTAGAAAGAAGTATTATAATGTAAGAAAGGATTGTCTTTCGTATTCTATTAATGTAGACGATAAAACACGTGAATTGAGAAACTCAACTTCATGGTGTGACCCCCCAAATAGAAGGATTACCCAATTAAATCTGGTAGAGAACCTGCGAATTACGCGGTTGAACAACTTACTGATTTTCATGGTTGCCTTCTCCGTTTACTACCACCGTTCACCGATCGTTTGTCGTTTGTGAGGATGTTTGTATTCCGTTTTCCGTTTGAGGACGAAAACTACGAGGCTAACTACGACTGATTCGGCGGCGCCGTGCGATGCCGCGCCGCATGTCCGCAAAGCCTCGAGACACAGCAGGCGGAAGTAGAAAGAGAGAAAAGGAGGGTAGAGGGGAATGGAAAGGGGGTTCGTCGTTCGGTAACTCTGGAACAGAGTTAGTTGATGAGTCTGTGGGTGGTTACCGTCGTTTGTCGAGGAGAAGAGCGACGAGCAACACGGAATAAGAGGGAAGCTGAGAGGAGAAACGGGAAACGACGGAGAAAGGAGGAGGAGAGCCAGGCGGATAGAAGAACAGGACAGAGACGAGCGCGTGGAAGAGAAAGAGAGACGAGAGAGAAAGAGAGAGCGAGAGAGAGAATACTTTTCCTGCGTCTATATAGATATTTTCATGGGCGTTCACCGCTTCTCAAACCAGTGTGCAGTGGCGGTGCCCGGGCCACCCTTCCCAGCTCCTTCAAGCGCTCCCTTAGCGAGTTACCTCTTCGTTACCGTCTCTTTAGTATCACATGAACCAATAAACATCTTCTTTGATGTACGGCGCATTAATTAGTAAACGACAAAATTGTATTTAAACAATGCCGGAAGACTCCGCGCAAGAGAAGGCCAGAAAAGAGGGAGAGAGTTAGGAGTGACAGGGAGAGGGCGGGCGGATCGGCAAAGTAAGCGTACAAACAAACGGCGGATGCTTCGTCGTTACCGAGGTCGTTTGGCACGATGATTCGCAGTACCAGCCCGTTCCGTGAGAGGCTGTTGGGAGGGTGGGAGGGGTAGCGTGTCGGGGATGGTCGGCGGGAGAAGGTACTGATAGATCTTGTTAATTCATGAGCCCGCCTCTCGCCGTGCCTGAATAATTGTTGAGCATAATGTTGCTCCCTCCCGTTGATATTCAAATTAAAGGCTTCGCTTTCTGGGACGGGAGTAATTAGCGGCTTGTACCTCGCAGCGAGGTTGCTCGTGAGATTGACCTATTTGACACTGCTATCCTTTTGCCTGAATCTGAATCAAGGTTGCGTAGAACGTTTCTATTGTGGACAAATTAGTATTAGGGAGTAAATCGTCTTTTTTACATAGCATAATATGTCAGTATAGGCATTACTAATTGCGGACCACCGAGGAAGGCATAATGCGGATATAATCTCGCTTCAAGGTATTACATTCGGACGTAATTTCGGGAGTCTGTATGACGGCGTATATGCAGAGTGCGGCGAGTATCTGAATGGTGGAATAATAACGGAAGATTGCTGATTCGTCAAAGGGTGTGTTCTGCGTGAGGACTCATTTATAAATAGCCGCTCCGGCCCACCCCAGTGTGCAGAGAGACCAACCTGATTGCGAACATCCCACGTCTATTTGTATAGCTTAACCGAAGCGAATCGCAGGCCGAATATCCCTTTAAAGGATTACATCTGTACGGCGCTTAGTAACGGACGCATCCGATTCATTTGTATCTGTCAGAGGATAAGGGGGACTGTTTAAATCAATCAAACGCGCGTATAGTTTCGCGGTTGTATATCCGCAGGTATTAATCGGCGTTGCGCATGCGGAGTACTTTTTTTTTTTTTTAATGATTTACAGTAAATACGTTGGCATTCAATCGAAGATTAATTATACATTTGTGCGGCTAAATGTTAGTGAGAATTGGATCACGCGAGCACTTTTTAATTACATTCTCTTTCTACCGAAGCAAACTTTGTAACTGAACGTTTTCAATATATAGATTTGGTGTAAAAGAGAACGATGATATCACTAAGAAAGGAAATTCGTAAAGAATGCCAGGCTGCAATAAAGACGAAAAAAAATTTGAAATCTTATATAGGACAAAATTGCATCGGGTTCAATACATTCGTACATTTTGATATACGCAGACGACGTCGATGTCTCTTCAATGCCGTTTCTCGACGGCGCGGGTGCGGCGTCTTAGTTGATGCCGAGGAACTGTTTCCAAACTTCCGTAAGGCGCACTCCATTCCCGTCTTCCTTCCTTCCTTCGTCACTCGAAATTTCGCAAGTTTCTCATCGCGGCAACTGTCGGGCCCACTGTCAACACTGATATTAATTAGTCGAATTCCGCCGTCTGTCGACGCGGCGGGCGGGTCGATTCTTCCGCGCGATAGAAGGCGTAGGTACGTTATCGTACGCCGCGAGCAGACGCGCGTGCGGCGCGGCGGGGGTGCACGCCGCTCGCGCTGAAACGCGCCCAGCCCATTGGTTATTACGTTGGAGTCAACGACTCGATATGTGTACACGCAGATTGCAGAAACTCGCGGAAACTTATGCGAATACGCGGTCGTTACCCAGAAGGCACGAAACGGAAGCGTATTCCCGAGGCCCGGGCTGTTTGTTCTATACGTAAGATCCGCACCGTGCTGTGTATCTTGGCCCGCCGATATCTCCTCAGTCAGGAATATTTAGCCAGATGAGGAGACTCGAACAAACGCCTCTAAGGCTTTCTATTAAGGCCGACTCTTTGATGTGAGCTACCATGAAGCGCTTTGGTCCCTCTCCGTACCTTCCGCGCTTTCGCTCTGATGCCGATCTTTCTCGCGCTCATTCTATCAATCCGCCTCTCTCTCTATTCCACCACCACCACCACCTCCAACTCCTCCGACCGCCACGCGACAGAATATTCATCGACAGACGAAGGAATATTTCTTGCGTGTGGATCGAACTACGCAGATTTCATTTTACGCTGTCGCCCGGCCATGAATTCGCCAACCAATTTATCCTGTTTGTTTTCGGTAATTTAAAACTTTCGACGCAACTCCCTACCGTTTCGTTTTCTTATTGCGAGATTGTTATCTGCGCATAGAACACAACTTGTGGAACAAAAATTTACGTATTTATGAGAAAACATTATAGAGTCGCTATTTTATATACAATAAAGTTTTAGATTCTCTTCTATATTCTGCGAAAGGTTTTATAAGATACGATGGAATCGACAATACTTTACTTTGTATAAGAGACACTGTCGATACGCGAGATACTCAACTAATTGTAAGTCGCGCGCTTGGCTATCGTTCATCCCTTAATTTGTGCACCCCCTCATCCCTCAGTTTCTCGTTTACGAGACATCTGTCAGTACCAGGAAGATCATACCTTCTTACGGGAAAGCACGCCGATGCGGGATAATCTATCCGCTCGTGCTCGACCGCTACGTTAAGGCAGGCACTTTAAATTCCGCCCAACCAACGACGTCTTAATAAGTGCGGTTACGCGGGTACTTTTCTCGGGCCTTTTTCCCCCGTCTCTGCGGCCGCGCGCGCAGGTAAGAGTATATTGCATGCGCCTAAACGGCCGCGGATATGCGTATACGCCGTGCGTGTTTTCAGCGCGCATTGTGGTCGCTGAAATGGCCTTTGTGGCCGACCAGGCATACCATGGGTTTTCTATCAGCCGAACGCAGTTAACATTGACGCTTCGGACGGTCGAGCATCCCCAAAGTAAGCACGCACGCACGCACGTATGCACGCACGCACTGCATATGCGACCGCAGCTTAATCTATCTAGCAATACGTTGATACTTTACACTCCACACAAATTCCGTGTCTACGGGGCGTTTATGGGGCGTATGAGTTAGCGTCACAACGAGCACGGGGGGCCCCATTCGAGGTTGTTTGCGAACTCGTTAAGGACTAACCAGGAATGCGCGTGAGATGGAAATTGCGTAAATCGCTCTCGCCGGTCTTTTTGACTATTTTTCATCTGTTTAATGCGACTCGAGCCTCGAAGCAGGTTCCGCTAACATCATTCTTTTTACACAGGAATGTTATCCATGACAGTTATCTACGATTCCTGTTATCGTACGCGACAGATAGAAATATTAATTAATTATTCATGCGAATGTCTGAATCGAATTTAATTGCTTTCATGTTTTTTTCCTGCAGTTTTTCGCCGGGTTTCAACGTCGAATTTTTTTTCCGCACAACTTTCCCTCATTTAATATTACACAGCGGGACAAACTGCTTCGCTCCTCAACTCGTTCTTCGATTCTTTGATCTATAACTGGATCAATTTTGATTTATTACTCCAACTAATATTTTTAATTCGAGATATAATCATGCGATAAATATGAAAACGCACATAATGTCATCGCTTCTTCTCTTTCAACAACATACAAGAGCAGCCATGACATGATGACCAAGCGTGAAGTCAGCACGCTTAGAGTAGGCACCAGTCGTCTTCCGCCACGTGGCTACTGCCCATTACACAATACATTTTACACTGCCGACGTGACCATCTCTGACCATTACGGAGATGTCGCGCGAGATTCCCCGTAAATCGGAAATACCAGCACGTGGCGGTCACGTCGGCGCGTGGTCATCGCAATCCTCCACGGAAATTCGCTCTTCTCGGCTTAGGATCGGCGGTTACGCATCGAGTGTAGCGTCATGATTTACGTTTACGTGATAGTCGTAGGGAAATCGCGTTGAAAAAGCAACAATGGACACCTGGCTTACGGAGATCTCATCTCGCGCAGCGAGAGTGATGGCTCGCCCCGGGCGCTGCCGGATGCTGGAGCCGCGCGGTGTACGGCCAACAGTAGGCTAACTACGATAGAAAGTAGGTCCCTTCTCGCTTCTCTCGTTCAGCGCCTGAAACGGGCCGTGAATCTAGACGAGGGGCTCCGATAGAGAGAATACGTGGCTACGAGGAGAGTCCGGCCTAAAGGACGTTGCACCTCGCTCGTTCGCTCGCTCGCGGCCGGGAAACGAGCGCGGCTCGATTAAAACGCACGTTCGAGAATAGGATGTCTAATGAGGCTTTGCGTAACGCGAAAATGGGCTCGCCGGCACCCCGTTTACGGTAGCACGGTATAACGTCGCTCGTAAAAGCCTGCGGTGACGCGCGCTTCCTTTCTCAGCACGCGCTTCCAAGTTGCCAATTCAGAAGACCTGTGTCGTCGCCTTCTTTCTCGCGCGCGCGCGCGTGCGTCTCTCGTACCTGGTAATGATGGTGCGACCTTTTTTAGTTTCGGATAAAATTTATGCCGAGACTCGGTATAAACTGTCTTGTTAGACTCTCTTTTCGAGCACGAGTTTGTACCTTAACGGTGCCTAGCACCGCGCTGATTGTACCCAAATGTCTCCGAGACATTCCTGAGATTCCGTTGAACGAATTTCTACCATCTTTACTTAAAAATACAGATGAGAGGAAAAGTTAGAGGTAACGGGACATCCGTTGGGGTCCGCTTGACTTCGGTTGTGCATTTCCAGAATTAACGTGAAACGCGGAAGTCTACAATAGCAGGACGAAATCGTATAAGAAACGCGTTCCGCAGCTCGTTAATTTTGCTTTACTGCAGCGAGTACGCGCAGTAATCATAGATTTATGACATTGAGACGTAACGGCGGAATCGTTCTCTTCTCACGAGAATACCGATGTCACCCGAGTATAGGACCATTTGTATCGGCCGCGTGACGCCACAATGGAACGATAGGAACGATACAGGCTCTCTCATTAACTAACAAAGCGCTCGGCGATAAATCTAACGCTCCGCCGTTAATTCGGTTCCGCGCCTTCCCCCGCGCTTTGATACATTGGAATATGACATACCGGGCGTTACATAAACACGTTTTCATTACGGACGCGGCGAGGCTGCGGCTACAATAAGATATATTGAAACGTGATACGCCGTACCGTAAATATTCCGGGTGTGATTTAAGCGGGGGTCCCGCGCGGGAGAATTCACGCCGTACGTCACAACCATTTGTCTCCACCGTCTGCAGGTATACGAGCTTTCTATCTTGATTTCTATGCCACGACGAACAGTCGCGAGTTTCTTACACGATACGCGCCTTGTCCTGCACTGCTCCGCCCAAGGAAAGGCTCTTTTGCGTGTCACGAAGTCGTGTAATTTAATACGCGTGTAAATCTCTGCGCGCCGGACGTTCCTTACTTCGGGAGAAAAATATCGGTACTATCGGCCGAAATCGAAAGAGTCGCCGTTTTCCCAACAGCGATGAATGCAAACTTGCGATTTTGCGTCCGTTCTAACGTCGCTGTTCCACACTGAATCCGTGATGTTGGAACTGTTCTGCATCTTCAATGTATATCTGCCCAAGTCCTTATTATATCCTAGCCATTAATTATACATTTTTATTCATGCTAATTATTATTATTATCTATTCTTTTTCGCGATATTTTTTTATTTTTATCATTAGTATCGGCCAATATCGACTCTCTAATGCTTTTGTTGCATATCGCTCATTTGCTGCAAGTTGCAACAATGACATAACTCAAAAAAATTGTAATTTTTCAGGAGACACGATTTAAAGTTTTGAATTGTTATAACTTTCTATGAGAAAGTGCTCTTTCAACTGCTCCCTGGTGGTGAGTTCGTGAAGCTTAAGCATCGTCGTTTTAACTGTAAATAGTACATGTAATAACCTTTTTCCCTGTATCAATAATTCAAAAAGGGCGATTTTTGAGTTATGTCATTGTTGCAGCAAATGAGTATATTACGGTCTTGGATATTTTACGCAAGAGCAAAATATTTTCTGAATGCATGATTTTCCTGTCAATATCATGTTGCAAGTCTGCAGCTCATATTATTGGGTGCATGTGCGTATGTACCACTGAACGATTTGACTATCCTTGCTTCATCCACCGCCACCTAGAAAACAAACACGGCATTCTCGTGTATATACACACATCGCGGCTTGAGACTGGGCGAGGTACATCAAATATCCATACAAAAAGTAGGCAGGCACTGTTTAAACGTTCACAAAGCAAACTAAATAATGTTAAATAGCGGGGCGTCGTGGCCTCTGCTCACCGTGTTTGTTATAACATTTACTTTCGTGCGCCACTGTTAGCCGGCTTTACTGCCGACCGTGGAAATGTGCCTGCCAGATATCCTTCGCGCTCTCTTACGACTCCTTTCCGACATTGAAATAACTTTACTACGAAAAGCTATGTAGATGAAAAGCGGCGATTATATTCCTCTTGTTTCCCTTTCAGGCTAATACTAATGCGTTATTTTAAATGCCTGACAATATACATATAGTGTGTGAATCAAAGTTTTAATTAATATAATTTGTTATACAATTAAAACTACATATTAATATATTTCTTATATAGTCACGTATCGTACAATACACATCAATTAATTTTTTTATTGGCGAATTATTATATGGCGATAAAGATATCGTTTATATCGTGTGTAAAGATATTTCTAGTTACATTTGTAATAAGTTCGATGACTTTGCGATAGACATTGCGTTCTTTCGCCTAGTCGAACACGCGATCAAGTTTGTAGAAGATCCAAGCCTTATAAGAACGTTATCACGAGATGTAGGAAGCTACTAGGAGCAAAGAAACGTATATGGTCGTGGCGAGACTGGTGGTGATGCAACGCTACTGTTATGCGAATCCTCGCGCAACTCTGCACAACAAACTTCGCTCGTTGAGAACAGCGTCTCTTCATTTGACACGATCCTTCGCTCGAAGTGCTTAGTGTGAGATAGAATAAGATTACAATCGCGCATAAAGGAGGGGAAAACGCTTGTCCGTTACGTTGACAGTAATTTAGAAACTTCAGTACCGTCATCTCCCATTAAGCAGTCGAGAGGACATTATCTTAAGAACAGGCTGACCTGATTAGAGAGAGGTCCGTTTCAGAACTTTCCTCCGTTGAATGGGTCTACAAAGAATTTGTGACGGCATCGACGCGCGCTTCTCTTTCTCGCCGCGCGGCGAACGCGGACGGTGAACGATGCGTATCACGGCGCACGCATACGTTTATGCGACGGCAAAGAAAGCGCGTGGAGTGCATCACTCGTCGCGCGAGTAGACGGCACATAGTATTTCAGCCTCTTGGCAACCCACACCTATCTTCCGCGCGGGAGAGAAGACGCGCTTCTATAGAGGGAACGTTAAAATCTTTTCGGCTAAAGACAGACGCGGTCCGAATATCAATCAATCGACGCCCCCTTTACAACCGCTCCTGTGCGGCCGCGCGAACGTAAACCCACCCAGTTTAAGAGAATTGTTACACTAAAATCACCACATGGCCACATGGAGTGCGAGGCCGAGGACGCCGCGCGCGCTCGCCTGGTCTTTTGAAGTGCGACGAGGGAAAATAGGAAACGGGCACTTTCTCCACGGGCACTCGAATATTACTGTCAGTCGCCTTTAAACGGCCGGCAGATGCGCGGAAGCCGTTTTATCCTGCTGAAAGTGTAAACCGCGATACAGACGGTCTCACATCCTGGTTTAATATATACAATATTTTCGCGTCGACGCGACGCGACGCGACGCAACCTTCGAAATGTATTCTCATATGCAAAATGCCTTCGGTTAACTTTTTAATGTCGAGCTGCACGAATCAAATACACTATACCGTTTAGTGAAATTAGCATAATGTGTAGGAATGTTATTTAAAATTTTATATCTCGAAAATATCTTCTTCCGAGAAATATGCGAGTCAATATTTAATTATCACACAGCTTTAAAAGTCATTTAAATTAAAATTATTGGGCAAATGGGATAATGGATTGATTTGCCAGATTGTATTCTTAGCAATGATTTGTGGGACTACTTTGCACAGTACTGGAGAATTAAATAACGGAGATAAGTGCATAAGAAATAACCCATAAGAAATGTGCCGTAAGATTCAGCAATAAAAATATACGCGCGCTGCCCCGTATTTATTTGCATTGCCCGATCTCTCTTTCATCTACGAACGTGCACTTACCGAAGTTGACGATCGCGCGAAATTTCAGAAGGGAATCGCAGGAAGTCATAATTCATACGTTGTTTCGTTAACGTTTATTAGTTCGGCCTTTTAATGAAAGCTCGTCTTAACGGAACAAGAAGATTCTGTTGATTCTCGCGATGTAAGATCGTATGTAGGTACTTGCCATAAGAATCGTTAAGAATTGTTATTTATCTTCGCATCTTCATTTTTAATTGCAACTGTTTCCTCCTTTCCGCCTTTTGTTTTTCGTTACATCAAGCTAAAAAGGAAGAATGCCTATCTCGCTACATGCGTGCACTGCCGATTCGTTACGCTTTTGCAAGTTTTACGGAGAGATACCGATCATGCGAATTGCGCGCATTACGGACTACGGTATTATCAAAAATCAACAAAATGGAGCGCGTACGATTTTTCATTCACCATCTACGGCAACAACCCGCTCGCCGTATGCGGAATCTCTAAAAGTGAATCGCACTGTCGTTATTAGGATTAATAAGCCAGACAAGCTCAACGAGATGAATTGCGTAAGATTAATACCTGCACCATAACCGGCGCAGGAGAGATTACCGATCTGGTCGGGCGCTACCTCGGTAGCCGTGCTCGCGCAAGCGAAAAGCTACTCGCTTATGAAAAAGAAACATAACAGCGAGAAGGAAATCGATCGAGATACGGCGATTTGCATTTTCCCGTTGATACCGGGCGGAATAAACTCGGCTGCGTAAACAAGTTCGAAAAAACTGTAAATGATACAAAGCATCCTGGAAACGATATATTTAGTTTAAATTATAAATTCTATGACAAAATGGAAACCGACTTTTTCTCGAGAAATAATTTTTAGAAAAATATAATTTTTTTTAATTTCCTACATTTTAAATATTTAATCTTACATACTTTTAATATTTAATCAAAATTTTTAATATTTAATGTTTCAAATATTTAATTTAAATAATAAAATTTTAAATATGTAATTTTAATTATATAATAAATATATAATAAGTATTACAAATCTATGAGATGACTCTCGTGATAATAAGAATAATTTTTTGCATTTTCTTTATAAGCCTTATTATTTCTTGTATCATTAGACATTATGCTTTAAAAATAAGAAATTTTCCAAGAAACTTCTCTTCCTCTCTTTCTTTCTCTCTATTTCTCCCATGTTATCAAAAAGTGCAAGCTGCGATTCCCCGCGAATGCCACGACGAAACAAGAAAGGGGAACAAAAAGAAGTTTCCCGAGCCGACACCATACACATCGAGATTTTATTTTAATAGTTTAATCGAAGGAGCAACATTCCAATTAACCGGGTTCCCCCGGCGGTCGGCGTTTACAACGACCACTATAAAACTAGCTCGTTCAAGCGGACGCCAATGATCTCGCCAATGATGGTATGTACATGTACGATATATTTGTAGAAATGTGTGCGTGTATATCTGCGGACGCGCGCGCGCACGGAAAGCCTGCAGAAAAATTTCGCACGTAATAAAACAACCGCGCCGGATAGACGGCCGCGTGTCCGAACCGCGCGCGCGGGGTACACACGCGTACGGGGGAAAAACGACTTTGTATCGCGCTCGGTACACACATCGGATACCGACCAACAACAATTATCTCTAATGGACCGCGATGCTATAAATCGACATACACGCGGCAGCGGCCGCCCCGATGAAATCGGCCTCTCGAACGCTCGCGCTCACGAACACCGGGATGGCAGAAAATAGAAAATCACTCCTGCTGTATCCTCCGTCGTTGTCTGAGCACCATGCGTGCTTGGTTTGGTTCAGTTCGGTTCCCCTCTGTGCACAAGAGAACCCGGAGATGGAATCCACAGGATTGTGTAAGTAGCGGCACCTGACTGCAATGTTGATGATTCCACGGAGAGAAAGAGTGATAGGGAGAGAAAGAGATAGGAGGGATCGGATGAAGAAGAAAGTAAGAGAGAAGGAGGCAGAAACAGTAGATAGGTGGTTACTGGTTAGACGTGTGCGGTGCATAGAGGAAACAAACGGGAGAGATCATTCGACGAAATAGATGGAGAGGGGAGAAAAAGGAGATCGGTCTGTCATATCCGTACCCGAGGAGCGGGAGTTCTGTCTCGTAAATAAATACGCTATCCGTTCGTGCGAAACACGGAATGAAAGGATACCAGTACGGAAATTGTTGTAATAATGATTTAATCACCGTGGGCGTGTTGACCGGTTAGAATCGACCGACGGATATCGCCATTTATTGTTCACACTATTCAATCGTTATGTATTATATTATGAAAGTTTTCGATGTTTGTGGGAATTTCAAAAAGAATAGTTAAAATGTAAAAAGCAGGGTGTGTTTTTAACTTAGGAAAGATTCTTCCCAGAGAGATTCAATTAAAGAAGAGAGAAGAAAGGAAAAAGAGAGGGAAAGAGAGAGAGACAGGTGGAAGAACAGGATATTTATTACAAAACTATTATATCATGTCGACCTTTATTGCTATCATATGTAGTCGACTATTATTAATCGTATCCCAACGTATCCTTATGTATCAATAATAATTGCGTCCATAAGTTCCAAATGTATCTAAGTGTGCTTAGATACAAGCAATTTATTCATGTCATTCAAAGATGGTGAAAATATATGTTCCCATTCTTCATCCTACAATTGAGGATGCGTACAAGTACAGTCAGAGTTTAAAATCTCAATAACAACGTCGTTTAATTTTGCATAAAGCTATATATAATATGTTATTTTAACAAAATCTTTAGATTAGAAACGTATACACCATATTTTAAAATAAGGAAATTTCATCTAATTAACGCTCGCTTTTTGGTTGTGTAGGCCGTAGGCGAAGTAGTGTTAGAAAATAGGTCATCGTTGTTCCATCATAATTCAGCTACGTGTAATAGACGTGATCGAGATTAAAAGTGACGTACAGGAACGATCCACTTTTTTTTTTACAGGCCAACAGAGCCGCCAATCTACTCTGTCGGATCGGTAAACACAAAGCTCTTACGTCAGAAAAAATTCTAAGAATTGCTTATATGATATTAGAAGCTAGATATTGAATCTCTCTACAACGAGGCTGATTTAATTTTGTTAACGTTGAGCGCTTGTAAATAAGTCTTCAAGAATGCATGTATATTTAAGCATTAGATATTCAGTGTTTTTTCATAACGTGATTTCTATAGTGAGCAATAAAACCTGATCATAAAAGTCTTAAGAGATAACAGATAAAGTTTCTTTAAATATAAAACAGTATTTTTTCCTTAAATATTTTAGAGGCATATAATTGTTCTTTCATGATTGCATTTTTACATTGTTCATAAATACATAATGTAATTATACGCGTGCATTTATCAGCGTGATTCGAAATGCAGTTTTCCACAGAGACTTGTATGACATAACGATTACAAATCGTACTATTCAACGAGAACGGTCGAAGGCCACAGCGAATAGCCGAATGAAGAGATCGAGCGATACGATCTCGCGGCGATCATAAACACCTCCTATGCGTTCTCGAACGTCGCGCGCGCGCGTTATTCATGAAATGGGCTCGCGTATCAGGCGCCGTGCGCATCATAAGTCTCGCGCAATTATAGTTTCCGTATTTTCTCAAGGGCCCGGAGGATCGGCTGGTAATGAATCACGCGGACAGTATAATGCTTGCATGCGCGTGCATTGTGATGCACGGTGTAAAAAGCCGCGCACAGAAAGTGTACACGCGTACGGGCTTTAAGTTTTGCGGCCGTTTCTGCTGGCAATAAATAACGCGCTCAGCCGGTCAGCGAAAGAGGAAAGACGCTCGATGGAGAGAGTGAAGTATATATACATAGATTAGATGGAGAAGCGGGAAGCAGATTGGTGGAGGAAAGAACGAGGAGGACGAAAAGGAAGAACGAACGGAAGGAGAGATGGAACGAACAGACGGAGAAGAAGAAGGAAATTGCGGGTGAGATTTGTATAGTCTGATGAGGGATAGCAGTGAGGTCATCCAGTAACGGATTTTTAATAAGCACATGAAACATATACCTATTTTATTTATCACTTATATATTTTATTTATTTCCTAAGTTGGAATATCATATACATTAATCTTTCATATAATTTTTAAAATATTATATGGATATTATAAAGTCATTTTTCGCATCCAATAATCAAGATTTAGAAAGATTTTCTTTGCTTACTAACAACTTCCTTTATGCTTAAGGATTTATATTTGTTAAATCCGTTACCGAAGTAACGGCGGCAGGAAGAGATTTACGTTATGTAGTAGAGATAGAGCTTGTGATAACCTGCTCTCATCTGTATTCGAGGGAGAGAAAGAAAGAAAGTGCGACGCGCGGTGTAGTTCCGTGCGCATTACAATGCCATGAGAGAGCGAGCGGATTTTACATTATTCGCGGCTGACCGCCAACGTCTCAGCTTCCACTAATGTGTGATAATAGACGTACGTGCATACGCGCATACGCCCAGCGCGCGGTTACTTCGTGAATCCGGATGAGATGGACGGACCGCGATGGAGGGCGCCCAAGCTCTCGTCTCGAAAGATGCCCACATCGTTAGAGCGTGCGAGAATGCAGAATGCCTTGTTTCCTGAAGGCAATTTCTTGCTGATATAAGTTGCCGGCATGCGTATCGCGCTCGACAACAGCGCTCCTCGGAAGCTGCAGAGCCATGAGAGCCGTGCTATGCTGCGAAGATTGAAGTATACCGAAGTATACTTCATCTTTATGTCGGAGCGCAAATCAGAGTTTTACGATTAACTTATCGCGATGCTGCTTCTTCTACATACAGCTATACGTAATCCAGACATCGACTGCTATCGGACATTGTTGTCGAGAAAAGAAGACAAAAAAGATAAAGCGTGATATTCTGATATTACTTGAGGCCACGGCAAAAGTGAATGAGACTAATCTCGATCTCGTCACGGCGGTTTGGTCAGAAGATACGAAGGAGATTTGTTATTCGGAAAAAAATGTCTCACCGGCATGTCGGGCGTCAGAACAAGAGTAGGTGCCTTACGCTTACGCAACCGCGACGAGCGGTGCGTATCGCCGCGCGCTTATCGGACTATGATTCGAGTTTCACTCGGAGTCGATTTGAAAAAAAAAAAAAAGGCTATAGATACGCTGCGTGTTAGAAAGCGGACACCGACGGATAACCTGTAATCAAGACGTTTAAACATCGTGCAATGAAGGCGAGAATACGCTTGGAAAAGTCCGCTGGTTACTCGAGTCTTGCGCATTTCCGTGCAGATAGGAAAATTAATTATTGCTAAATGCGAATCACACCAACACTAATGTCATTTTAGATATTCTTCCGTTCAATTTCTCTAATCATATGCACATGCCGCGACGAGCGAGGCTAAGTAAGAATAACGGTGGTTTCTTGTAAATGTAGCGAGATAAACTTAAGCATGTTTATGTAATTACGTAATTGCATAGTCGGAGTTGAACAAAAAGGGGAATTTCCTGTGACAGGAATGTCATGAGAAATATATGCTTGCATGTAACCACATATGATTAGATATTAGGCAGAAAGATTCTTCTGGCTATCTAAAAAGAAATCGTTTTATTAAAATTTATTTTAATATATATTATTAACACATTTTCGCTGTAATATATTCGAGAAACTATAGGAGACCTTGTTGAACGCGATGCTTTATAATGTAACTGAAATGCGTGCCGACGATAAAATTCCCTTGAAGTTATTAACGGGGATTTTACATTCATTTTTCTCTTCTGCGAGCAATTAACTAAAATAGCATTAATTCTTATTGCTATTTTAATTAATTTAAATCAGTATTAATCTCCTTGGAATAATGAAAACTTTTCGATTAGCTTTTATCACATATGCAAGGCGCGACGAAAGATCATATCTCATCTTGCATTCTACACAAATTCCGGTTCTCATAACATGTCAAACGCTATTGTGCGTTTATGTATTATACGCACAAATAAAAGGGAGATTCTCATTCTCTCTGTGCCGACGATCCGGGGATAGCAGTGATTACACCGCACGGAGAATATCACATTTCGTTTTTGTGCAAGTCGCAGGTACAGGCTCGTATCTCTTCCACCTGCGCGCGGGTTTAACCGCCAGAGAACGCATGCGAGGATCTCTTCCGAGGAAGAGAAGAAAAGACGGTAAGACCGTCCAACCGCGCCGCGCCGCGCCGGCCGCGACCGGATAGGAAGAAGCGGTCGAGAACCACGCACGGAGGAATCGTGGAGGAGGGTCGTCCCATTGTTGTTTGTCTTACTGAATATTTTAATTGGACGTAGGCCCCGTCGCGTTATTTATCGTCTAACAATGCTCGGGAGACTGGCAATTAATTACGTTGTTTTGCGTTACTTTATATAAAGATAGCAGATCGATAGGAGTTAACCGGCTGAGAGCAACAATGGTATACAATGCGCAATTAGCGGCGGCGGGCCCTCCCCCGGAGAACAATGAGGAGTCGTTGGACGGCGCCCGTATGCTTGCGTGCCACTGTAGTATTACCACCGTGGACTTTATGCTCACGCTCGTGTGCGATTCCGTGCACGGGACGCGTGTTCCAGGCCGATACGTTAAGGCGTCGCGCTACAGGGCTTCTTTCGCCATCAACACGGGAGATGCTTGCTTTAGTGTTTCGTTTTATTCCCGCAGCTCGAGGTCGGGAGCACCGCGCGGCATAAATTGACGTCCGACGATTAGGTATATGGTGGAAGAGAAGCCACAAGAAAAATTAAGTCTCTCCTGATATTGGGATTGGTGGTTTTGACGTCACAAGGCAAGATGGCCGAAGAGAGTAGGCCACTTAGCGCACTTAGCCTACAATACGACGTGTGCGCGTATTAGGGATTGGCGGTCGTAACGTATTTGTAACGTCACGAAGGCAAGATAGCCGAAGAGAGTAGGCCGCCACGAGATGGCGAATTGCAGACAACCAATCCCAATATCGGCGAACGCGAAAGCGAACTAGCGGCGCCGAAATGAACATTTATAGTCTGTGACTTTAATTTTGCAAAATCATTAGAGACGCATTCCGATCGACGAGATCTTTAGATATAATTGAAGTATCAGAGCGATGTAATATCTACATTAGCAACGTAAGTCTTGGAATTCGCCTTGATCCGCACAAACGATCCTCGCATCCCGTGATGTAATCTTAAATAATTCTAGTGGAAAATAGATCTTATCGTCGCTTAAAACGGCGAGTTTCACCTTTAAGGAACTCTAGGAAATGCATAGGTATCAGAAACAATCGTCCGCACGATGTAATGCCGTAATCAGCGATGTAGCACATTGATGCCGACACTCCTGGTTGACTCGCCAAGAGAAAGAGAGAAAGGGAGAGGAAGAGGGAAAGAGAGAGAGATGGCGATATTTGATACGCGATATAATATAAGAGTCTACGATTCCAGCGTGTGCGTCGTGTAGTACAATCGTGTATGGTAGCCGCAGACGCGATTCCACGAGATGGTGAGCCGCGGGTCGCGAGTAACGAGCTGCTGCCTGCTGAGAGGGACACGTTTCCCTTCCTCGTTGTTCTCTGGATGGCTCGTCGCCTCTCTGTCTTTCCCCGTATCCCGGCGCATCATACCCGCGATCCGTCCGGATGCGTCGACGATTGTCCGTTTAGTCGTTATGCACCCTTCCTATCGCTGTAATTCGCCTCGCCGAAACACGATGGTGCATCGTTGTGCCCGTCCGAGCGCCGGAAGTGTGGCTTTGTCGTTTAAACGCTACGTCCTTTCGAGGTGATGCGTTCAGTGAGACGGAACGAAAGATACGACTGGCCAATGTAACGAGAAATAAAAGAATATTTATTTCGTTACGAGAGCAAGTATAAAATCTCATTATGGGCGGGAAGAGCGAGATGGGGTGGCTCTTACAGCGCGATCAGCGTCGTTCGACGGCTTGTTTTATATTATTATTTTTCCGATAAAATTAAGCTACTCGTTTCCTCGTGGAAATTGCTTTCTGTGCGATGAAGAAATGTACGGCAAACATGATTAGAATTGGTACCTACGATCATATATTTAACAAAAGTCATTTAGGAAGTAATATTACTATTTTTTTTGTACAGAATATTTAAAATATTTTAATTTTAATATTTTCTACTTTTCTTATATATACATATATTGAGTATTTATTTAATGATTACATATACACCTATACTGATTTATAGATATGTAGCTACATAGAGATAATATTAATTATAATTTATAGATATGTAGCTAATAGAGATAATCATAAACGGGTAAAATTAATTTACTGTCTAAAATTGTTTCACAAAGAACACATAAACTTTCATACAAGTATTAGATATCTTGTATAACTCTGAAAGAATTAAGAAAGTTTCTCTAAAAAACTTTAAAAATAAATCTAACAATATTAACTGCTTAGCGAAGAATATGGAACTTGAAGTGAAAGCTATTCCCATAATTCAAATATACAATACGAAACATGGCAGAGTAGTGATTTATGTAGTACGCGAATTAATATTTCCGTTAATTAATAAATCTGTCAGTACATATTTTACTAGATATTACCAAGGGGCTTGATTTATCGCCGGATTTAGCATACAACGCGTCAGCAGTTACAATGCCTACGCACAAGGAAGGTCAGTTTTCATTCTTGCTGAGAAGGGTTAGTGTTAGTGGATTATAGGGGATTGGTCGAGCAGCCCGGGGGGCTAACGTCAATGTCACTGGGTTTCTGTGCGAAAACGCCCAAGTAAATGCAATTACGTACAAATCAATGGCAGGGAGTTAGTATTGATTGTTCAGATATGAACATTCGTGACAGCCATTATAACATCTGAGATACAACAATAAGGAATCAGCAAAAGTGTTGCTTAACTATGTACCTACATTGCTTCTACTTTTCCGCATAATAAAAATTTATTTACAAATAATAAACACCCCTATCAGTTATTAGAAAAAATACAAATTAAAATACGAACACGACTAATATGCACTTAAAAAGTATCTTTATTTATTATAGATAGTAATTATGTTAATATATTAATAATTACATATTTTTAATCGTTTTGATCATAAATATATATGAAGATCTGAATTAATTTAAAAAGTTACTGAATCGTGCAAAAATCTCTCTAAACGATCTAGCATTGACCAGGGAAGTTTCCGGCGCGGCGCTTGAAATTTTGAAGAAGAAAGGGTGCACGATCTTTGTTCTCGTAATGAGACTTTCGTCGTTCGTGGGTAAACGTGCCTCGCGGGGAAAAAGGAAAACAGCGTATCCGACGCACAATCGTTGCCCAATTAACTTCGTCATCGGAGGGTTGCCACTAACCGCAACAATAACCGTCGTGGAGGGTGGTTGGCGCCCTCCGCGCGAAGATGTGAGGGCGAGATCGTCCTCCTCTCCCTCA
The DNA here is from genome assembly GCA_035220615.1 of Leptothorax acervorum. Lineage (NCBI taxonomy): Eukaryota > Metazoa > Arthropoda > Insecta > Hymenoptera > Formicidae > Leptothorax > Leptothorax acervorum. Next base: position 1,096,168 of record JASTWQ010000452.1, on the reverse strand, counting down.
GCGGCGCGACACTTTATCAGCACCACCGGTAGCATTGTCATTTATACACAGGGTTCGTGCCGTTCGTGTACGTTGACTACCGATCTCTCATTCCGTTCTTTCCCTTTCTTTTTCGCCGGTCTCTCTTCTTTCTTTTTTTCCCAAGTCTTCTCTATAACCATCATTAGTCGCGACCGCGCGCACGCGACGACGACATATTATTCGCGTACCAGTATGTTCTTTAGAAATTTCTTCTTTTGATTCTATAGGGATGTAGCAATGTAGCTTTTCTAGTACTTTCTGTTCTTTATAATTTTGGCACAATCGTTGTCGTTAATGACGCTTTTATTATTTTCGCACAAAGATCGACAGTGATCAATATAGTACGCGGAACGGAAAATAAAGATCTGCATTTAAAAACTTCGTTTTCTGAAAACTAAACAAACTCGTCGTTGTTAGTAAGCGTGCCTAAAAAATTCTGACTTGCATATCTTATTACCATATGATAATTATATAGTACAGATATAGTTCACATAAGAATAGAAACAACTTTCTAACAGATCGCAATTAGAAATTGGTTAGGAAATTCTCTCTTGTTAATTAAAATCAGCACAAGAAACATAATTAACGCAATGTAGTATTAGAAATCAATCAATATACAAGTCTGCAATATTTTGGAAAAATTGACAGTAAGTAGCAATTATTAGTAATGAGTAGAAATTTGTTATTCATATGACATTATCTATCGATAGAATAAATTTCAATAATTTTAGTTTGCTGAATGTGCACAATCAAATTGAAGTATATATGTTGAATTGCTTAATATGCAGTATGCTATCTATAAACCAGTTTTCTCTATTGGCCTTATCTCTACTTTATTGATATTTAATCTATATACTATAATCCAAATTTAAGGCAGTATATATCCGCTCTCGGAGTTGTCAAACTGGTTTATCGTCAGTAATTAAGTTTGTTATTTGGAAAAAATTGCAAAAGATTCTCATTCATTACATAAAACAATTTTAATTGTTCTTACAGCCGTATTTATTTATTGTTACGTGAAAATTCGTAAGTATAATATGCGCGCAAACGCAAGGTCACACGAGAGACGCCACTTGGCGCGTTTGTATACGCGCGAGCAACGACCAGCTTAGATTTGCATCGAAATAGTACGGCTTAGCGCCGGGTGTATCCTTGCCGTTCTCGCGCTCTCTCCGGGAGTTTCGGCGGTAATTGCAATAATTGTCACGGTCTCCATTGTTCGGGCTGGCGCCGAGCGGAGTACTTCGAGGAGCGACCGGCGTCCGTCGTCCCTGCATATAGAACAAGTGGTCGCTTGATTCTCGGCTGATTGTTCCATTCTGAGAGCTGCTCCATCCACCGCATCTCGCTCCCACACGTTTCCTCTGCACCCCAGAAACACACACGTATGCCTGGCTCGCGCGCCTCACGTCGCCCACCCACAACTCCTACGAAGCCACCCCTAAAGCAGTCGGTGAGCCACGAGAGTTGGCACGTTCGTCCGTCCATCCATCCGTCCATCCATCCATCCACCTATCCATCCATCCGTTGGTTTCATCCTCCCGTATACCGTCGTACGTGTACGGGCAAAACACGAAGGCGACCGTCCGAGATAAACGAGAGGGACAGATAAAGACACCAGTGTCTGTGCGCGCGTCTGGGAGTTAGCGCCTCGCTCCTCTCTTCGGGCTTGGACAAGCATACCCTCTCCTCACACACACCGAAAATGAAACAATCACTGATTCCTTTATACGTGATTACCCGTATTGTTCCAGGCTACCGTCAGACGACGGATCAAGGATTTACGATGTTATCGAGTACTATCCGCGCGTCTACTCCTACGCGTGCCGAGATTCATCAGTTGCGTAACAAACGTGACAGTACATTAACAAAATAAATATTATATGTACGGTAATATTAATTCAATTACTGCTCTTATGTAAAAGTATAACTGATGACGCCACAAAGTAGAGTCACGATTCTTTCTTCTCCAAGAGAGATTAAGGCTTAGCAAGTGTAAGATGCGCGTGTTTGCTGTTATATATATATAAATAAAGTAACGTAGTCTCTCTCCCTTTAGCTAATTGTAGCAGCGACGATGAACGCGATATACACTATCATAACGTGAACATACGGTCATAATACGCAAGGCTTATGACGTGTTTCTCGAGAGAGCACGCCGTTTTCTCCCGACGCTTTTGCGAGCACAGAAGAACCGGTGTCCTCGTCGCCACCGCCCCCTTCGTCGGGTCTCCCCTCCACGCCGGTGCTGTCGCGACGTTGCCATTATGTAGGTACAACGCGGCAGGAAATAAAAATAAAAGCAATTAAATATCTTAATTAAGGCTATTAATCAAGTTGTCGAGACGTGCGGCTACCGTGCGCTCTGATTCAGGAATGGCAGCGTCGTGCAATTTCTTGCGGCCGCGTTATACCGCTGCTCCCTGACGCTCCCGGCCAATCCGATCGCGGTGCTACATATTATATTCCGCGCACACCGATCGATGGATTTCGCGGAATGTGACATACGGTGAGATATGGCGGCGGCCCCAAGGAACATCGATCACCCGCGGGTGAGTTTGCCATGTTAGGAGAGGCATAGAGAACACGCCGGCCGCGGCCGTTCCATTTCGACGATTTTCCGCGTGAAAAATATCTGACGAGGATAGAGGAACGGGGATAAAGTAATTATCGCTGACGCGCGTGTCGGTGTGCGAAAATGCGGCTTGGTGCCACGTACGTACTTTTCTGGCGATTGCCGTGGGACATAATTCCGCTTTTGGATGTGCCTCGAGTGCTTCATTAAGGTCTATTTAGCAGGAACGATTTTTATAATATGTTGTCACGGTGTCGCCCCGTGGATTCATCTCTTACATGGTCATTGCTGATGTTTATGGTATACCTATGACTTATTCCGAATACACCGATTTGCCCGCACCACATTGCGATCACGTATAGTTTTTATATCGAACCGACATATTTCGTACGTATTTCGCTCCGTAAACTTCTTTATTAAGGTAACGCGTTGCTTTACTTACCTACTGGCCAAACATGTTGCGGGAACAGGTTGCGCTGTTCTTGATAGTTCGCTGAAAGAGCACACTCATCTCGGTGTGCAGTGTGCCTACGCGAGCTCTTTTACTGAGATTAATATTGGGATAATTACGAAAAAGGCTGCCTCGTTGCACCATGCACTTTTACAGAGATCTGTCTCTATAGCTAAAACATGCGTACGTACGTAAATATTATTTGTGAAATATGAGGTTCGTTTATTCGCACGCAACGTGAATAATTTAAGGAGCTCATGCACACGAAATGCACTTAAATGAAATAACGAAAATTTGATCAATTGCTTTATTTATGACGTTATTATTGGTCGTATATTTATTACGCAATTACGTCAAATTTTATTGCTCGCGTGTAGAGGTAGATTCGTATAAAAGACTATCATATTTTTACAGTACACGATTGACTATTTGATTTTTAACACTATCGTTCAATTAGCGACCAAAGGTCAGTATGTTTATAATAGCCACCTTTATAGGCCGTTTCCAAATGATGATATAACATTCAGCAATCAGAATCTATGCCTTGTATACGTGATTATTCATGTCGATTGAGAGAATATCGTGTTACGTCAGTTTTATTGGTAGCCATTTAGGTCGCAAATTCAAAAGACGAACGCGACCTCGTTATAAGCGAGAACCGCCGTTATCTTTCATGCAGTTTCGTATCTCATAAGATGTCAATATTTGTCAGCGTTGCGCTAACAAATACGCCATTGCAGAGGGTGAGCAATGATCAAGCCTCCACTCGTTAATCATCGCTCATTTTACTCTCCGTTTTTCATCTTTGATCTCATTCGCTCACCGCGATACCTTCAAGATATAGTAGTAGATTTTGTACATGGACGTAGTCGTCAATCGCAAAGTGGTATAATGCAATGAGTTAAGTGAGCCAAGATATATTTTATGTATCTAATTTTTTAAAATTTATTATTATTTTTATTTTACTTTATATATCTAAGCAATAAATTACCGTTGAAGATATCTTGAGAGTAAAATGCTGAATTTTGTTAACGTGGACAATTAAATCACGAAGAGCAATATAGTACGGTACGTTATTATAATGTGCCATTAAGCTGTAAATTGTACCATAAAAGGTAACCACTAATGCGCTTTATCTGTCCCCCATACTCATTAATTGTGGCAACATAAAGATATCCCTACAAGAATACCTTGTTTCGCTCACAAGAATATCTTGTGTGCGAAGCATGAAAACGCAAAACTCTGAACTCGTAGAGGAGTAAGAACGATGGACAAGCTCGTATATCAACGAAGTGTATTAATAGAGAACGATTTACGTTGGCGTCCGTAATTTTACTTAGATACAGGTAATCGGATACGTGCTGAGAGTGATGGATACTTATTTCAGCCAGTTACTTCTCAATCGTTGAGTCTCAATATCGCACTGGCTTCAGAGACGGATAATTCCTCGTCGCCGTGTAATCGGTGTGCATTTATAATAGCACGCCTAATCAATGCATATACATATACACGTACACATATAATATACATACACATATATTCTACGAAGTGTTATAAATATTACATGATGTAATATTTATGATATTTCATCGTTTGCGTATATCTGTGTGCATCGATTAACTAGATCATTAACTAGACGATTTTAGTCGGCGATTGACAGTATATCATCTTGAAGCGTAACGTAATCTCGTCAATCATATATTTTACGTGATTATTACGAGGTTGTCTTCTACTTATAAATTCTCGATTGCGTTTACATCAATCATGACCGTTTCAGAAACCTGTGCGATATAAGATTATCAGTTGCGAAAGGACATTAATTTATTGCACACAACAAAGTATACGGTGATAAGTCTAATTGTAAGCAGGAATATAAAAGAAGATGACTATGGTAGTACTGCATTTCCCCCTCGTAATCTATTGGACATTCAGGCTGTTAATTACCGTGTCACAATTACTTATTGCGCGCCGCAACATCTCTGTGTAGGTATCATTGTATTTATATTAAACGATTTTGAGTGCAAGGTAACTGTTCTTTCCCATACTCTGGTGCTGACTTTGTTTTACGACTGTAGATAGCGTCAACGATAATTTACCAGCAAGATTTAAACCTATCGCTGTGATCACGAGCGCCCTTGACTCGACTCACAATTAGATATCAGTGAAAGTGCAACGAAAGGGCATGGCGCTTAGTCTGCAACGCGATGTACTTTCATCATTTGTATTATGAATGGCTCATTCACGCCCCTTCGTGCGGCTGGTGTATGTTTATTTTCTGCATGGCTGCTTGCTATGTACAATGTTCGTTACTAAGAGAATTAACGTATATATGCAACATTTACTCATACAAATAAGAGGAATCTATTCAATATTTCAATCTATATATATAACGCAACACGTCGGATATGCAACTATCGTTAATTAAAAAACAATTTCTCAAAATGATATACATTTAAACATGAAAATATCTGATATTTTATAATTCATCATTAATTTAATTTATTATTATCATCTACATAGATGAATTGTGGTTGATCGAAGAATATACTTTTTTTTTATCAGTGCTGGTCTACAACCTTGCTTTAAGGGTATTTAAGCTCTAAGCCGTAAGAAATTGACCAATCCCAATCAAGTATTTTCCTCAAATTCTCAATTGTAATTGGTCAATTTCTTACGGCTTAGAGCTTAAAGCACATATTGTAGACCGAGACTCATATTTGTACAATTTTGTATTTAAGACATGTATCGTTCTCCCAGCGTCTGCTATTATATCCTCGACATTCAATATAGATATAGTTACGGCAACTATATTTAGGAAACTCTGCGAGCTATGATAACGTCCTGGAATTTGGAATGTCGTCTGTCTAGCGCGCGCAGTATTATACACTCATGAGCGACTGTTTCATCCGAAGACATGTCGGTTAGAGGGGTGTCGTGGAGTGCGAGAGACGATTGGATGTCGAGAGGTGGAGGAGAAAGCGAGGGTTGCCTGGAGGAAAGGTGGTTTATAAGACGGCTGCACGGGCATGGTAGTGCGCGCGAGACGGTAGCGCATGACGGTGTGCTATGTTGTGATGTAATTAGGTTGTCTGGAACACTCACGTCACGTCACACGGTGCGTTGCAAGCAAGGCGAACGAAGACATAATGCGGCGTCTATAGCCGAAGCCAGCAACCTCCAGCTTCCTTCTCCTTGCCCCCGAACACTCCTTCGACCGACACGTCTCCGAGCAACCATCTATCGCCTTTTCGCCCTCCGACACCCATTCACCCAACCTTCATCTTCCGCGCGAACCCCACTCTCATCGAGGTTAATAATGTCGGCAATAATTAGACCGCCTGTCCCAAATATGCCTCGACTGACTCCACGCTGCGATTACCAGCTTGTATAATACGCAGCCAAACAGAAAAGGACTCAAGTCCTTATCAAATGAAACAGCTTTTCTCGTGAAATCAACATTTTTATCTGAATTCGATCAATTATGATTATTGTGATGGAAAAATGATTTTGACGCTTGTATAGAAATTACGCCGCGTAAACGTCTGTTGTATTCTAAATGATAAGCCGTGGAGTGACCGAATGCAGTTTCTTTTGATGCATACGAATTGCTGGGTAACCACTTACAAAGGACGAGTAAATGAAGGGTTGTCCTTCGACTTTTTTGTTTCCCTACGTGGTAACGTAATCACGAGGTGCCTCGAGCCTCGCGTAAATAATACGTTCCACGGGCAGCTGCGAATTATGAGACTCTTCCCGGTATTGATAGTAATTGATCGTGATATTGCGCTTCGAGCCACCGAAAATATGCGAAAACTATGGCTCATCCACCGTTCGATAAACACAATTTACATGAAATAGTAAAGCTTTCAGAGTAGAACTATGAGTTACACTTGTCGACATTCTGTTCAAGTTTATTGGCAGGAAGGTTTGAACAAAAATAAATAATAAAAGATAATAAGTATAAAATAATCGGAAATTCCTGGATTTAAGGCGGAAACGAGCTTCACTTGATTTATCTCTTTATCAGTTTCAATGCACGTGCACGTTAGTCTGGCTCCGGAAAAAGGAATAAAATGAAATTCTGTGTTCGATCATCGACATGTCTCCGAGCAAGTATCGTCTTTACCACGAGGAATGAAATTGCCTTGAATCTTCTATAGTGATCGATCGAGCGAGTTCTCTCAGCAAGCGAGATTGGCTGCGAAAATAAAACACGCCTCATATGCAAATTTATCCCGCATCGTAAATGTTATGACAGTTTTGCATTGCAACAATATCGTTAACGACGACGATTGTGGAAACTGAAACCCTACATGGTCGCGTATCTGCGGCACTTAAAGCATCCGGGATTCTGCAATTAAACGGAATTAATGCCGGCGACCGCGACGCGGAGAGAACGGAGAATTCAACAACGGCCGAGCAAGAACTGCAATAATCGTTATTATCATTCTTATTTATGTCTAGCCATTCTAGCGAAGGTGAACGGTACACGTACGCTGCGTTGTTATTATAATAGTTTCGAAAACGTTGCGACCAGTGCCGAAAGGGCCTGTAAATTGTTATTAGTTTCCATTCCCATGCAGCCACCAGGGTAATTCGCCGCAAAAATAAATTCGTACTTTTGCTTTCATTATCTTTACTACTCAGGGCCTCGCGGTGTTTTCTAATTGAATTGCTTGTTAAGTGCATTTGACATTAAATCTTACGCGCCATAAAAACGAACGTGGAGACCTTCGACTAACAATAATTTACACACAACGCCAGAAATAATACTTGTGCTATGCGTGGCAAGTCCCGACTGTCCGGAGTAACTGTAAAAGACAATTGCTTAACAAAAACTCTAATCATTATTTATTATCAAATATTCTTTTGATAACTTTCCTGAGGGGGTTTTCATCAGGCTGACATGCACACGTAATGCGATCATTAATTCTATATGACAAATACATATGTATATTGAAAATTATTTATCATATAAGGTATCCATCTATACGCATATACATATACATTGCGCATAAATTAATAGGCGATATTATACGTGTTGAGGAAAGCATGGATAAGTGATTGCTGGCAACGGCTAATAGTACACTTGTACATAGTATCACGGCGGTGATAAGTGGGAACAGCGATTTTTATTTGTATCCTAACGCGAGAGTTGATAAATCATTCCTTCGCGCAGCGAAAATCGCGATCCAGTGCAACCGCATGTGCCCTCTCGCGCGCTCTCATAAATCACCGGCAGCTATTACCGTGCTCCGCTTTGGCGCATTAAGCGTGTTGCAAGCGGCGCGCAACCCTTGCGCTACAGCTTCAATTTCCCGGGCCCCCGCATTCGTTCCGCCAGGAAGGGAGACGCTCGCGTTTATTGTTTTAGCCGCTAACAGGTCGGGCATGCGATAACGCGATTGTCGACGGTGCAGACGCGAGACGCGCAAACGTAAGAATCCGCCCTCTGTCTCGCGAATATCGTCGCGTCGTCATAGTCGTCGTCGTCGTCGTCGTCATCGTCGTCGGCGCACAGAGATGTAAGCGACGGGACGTCAATCCCGCCCGCGCGTCCCGCGCGTTTGCGGATTTAATATTGTTTATTTAACCCAATATCCCCACCGGCGTTACACAATCAGGCGTCATTACGACTCAGTGGAACGGCTGCGGCGCGGGCGGGGTCGCGCTTGCCGGTCGTAATGGCGGAGCTGCGAGGCATAGTGTTCCTGGCGTGGTAATTGTATTTCCATGCTCGGTAGGTCGGCAACCACCGAGACTACTTCGGCTCGGCTGGCTGGGCTGGTGGTTGGCAGACTGGCTGACTGACTGACTGACTGAACGAACGAGAACGGCACCACCGTGTGAGCTCTGATTGACTGCTCAGTCGCAAGAGAATAGCTCACACCACGCGACAATAACGCGCCCCTTCGGCCCACCACCGTGCAGGTTTCCCTCTCTCATTTCCTCACACGCATGCCTACCTTTTCTTCGCATTCTGCCCTTCTCAGTTCCTCGTGTAGGAAGCCCTTTTACTTTCCCTCCTTCTCTCTGTCTCGCTCTTGCAACAGCGTTTTCGCCATTGTCACCGCCGTACGCCGTACCACCCTACACCCTAGACACAGCCTCGCGCTGTTTCGCGTCGAAAACAATATCCGCAACGATATTGCGTGGGCTCGATAATTCCCGCTCGGGAAATGCGATTGTTGCCGCTCTTTCGCTCGCACCCTTCCTCGAGGCCCCTCCGCGATCCGACACATGTAGAAGCGTTGCCGCTGCTACGGGGTGACGAAGCTCGCCCCCAGGAAGTTGTCGTCGGACGTTGTTACGCACCTACGCGACGAGAGCCGGAGGATACCGAATGAGGGGGCGCGAGAAACAGGTTATTGAGTAAACTAGGACAATGTCGTTTCAGCGACAGTAAATTGAACAATAAATCGATGGCTCGTGTTAGGTTTCCGTTGACGTTCTAACATATAAGCGCTTTGTTCCGTCGATTCTAAGATGAAGCATTACAAGATCGCGAAGCTATGTAGCGAATGGCATTGGCTTAAAAGAGTATCGGCCGAAGTAACTTTTGTTCCTTGCCACGCGCTCCTTCGCGTGTTCTTTTGCTAATCCGAACTTTCCTTTGTTCGCTTCTATTTCTTTGCTGCGAGAAGATTACCATTAATGCGCAACATAACGACGGAGGCGATCAGTGACGATAGAAAGAAACGTTGGCGGGGGAGACGGACCTTACGCGAGCAGCTGTGAGACAATACTGGCGGAATGAATGAATACGTTGATGAATTCGCACAATGGACGAGCAGAAGAGGCAGCAACCCTGGCTGACACAATGGGGCGACAAAAACACGGCTGTTCTCCGGCGCGGAGACCAAGTCGGAGTGAGTCGCGTAAGTGGGAGCAAAAGAGAGAGAGAGAGAGAGAGAGAAAAAAAAGAGAGAGAAAGAGAGAAACTGAGCGAGAGGGGGTGTCGAGGGGAAAAGAGTGAGAATGGATGGGACGGGAGAAAACGTCGGCAGCCGGCCAACGAACCTGCATTATTTGCGAGAAGAAGCGCAACTCTTTCACGCCGATCGTTTTCGGTGTGGCAGTTCAGACCGGTAGGGTCGGTAATGACATTGGGTTCGATCGACAACAAAATTGCCGGACCGATGATATCGGAGCGAAAAGGCACGACTGCTTGTCGTCGGCGGCGCGCAACTTTGCACGCGTGCATTAGCGACGTGATGGCGATGAAAGACGAGAAGATACACTGTCATTAGACCTGGCCCCAAAAGCACTGCAGGTATTTGCTTTCAACCGGATTTCGAAAGATTTCGGGAACAATAATACGTTTTTATTCCATGAGAAATCATGTGCTGGCCTCTCAATGCAGCAGTCTGTTCATAATTCAAATAGTAATTAGTAAGTAAATTGCTATAGCAGAAGAGAAATGTATAATATATTCTTAACTTTAGAAAAAAAATTAAAGGAAATAATTTTGCTGTTACAATTCTACTGCTACAATTCAAATATAATACCTAGGTACTCTGCGTAGCTTTTCTTCATATGTGAAACGAGTCGCGGAAAATGCATACTCATGTTTTAAGGAAACTTCATGCGTTCAAAAGAAACTTATACGTAGCGCGATTAATTTTACGGCATCCGTGTTAAATCGCGTTGAATTAAATTTTGTAATCACGCCGTTTAATGAGAAAATTCCGCTGATCGATTCGCGAACATTCCTAGGATATCACAATACCCGCTTGTTAAGATCAATCAACGGCCACCGGTTTATCATCGTGTCTGACTATTAACCCGTTCGTGCTACAGGATATAATTATTCCGACAGACTAAGACGAGAGTAACGCAGTGAGAAAGCGACGATTTATAATCGGTCGTAAAAGACATCTTTCCGTGGCGCGGCGATTAACGTTTTATACCGCTCGCAGGCTCATTCAGCCAAAGAACTCGTGGCCATTACAATTCCGAACAAATAATGCGTGTGTCGCAACTGTATAATTATGAATACCATTTTCGACGATACCGTTAGCGAAGATAGCCGTTTATGCCTTTCATAAAGATTCCTGGATTCGTCGAGCTGGCCGAACGCGAACGAAAGAAAAGGACGAGAAGACGGGAAAAAAGCTACTGAACGAAGCTATTGTACTTAGCGTTGTGTAAGAATACCGCTCTCCAGGCTCTAAACCAACTAGCAAACTTGTGTATGAACGAGGAGGCAAGCATTGGTGAAGGGCGAGAGACGGTCCACGGCTAAGCTAATAGAATATTAAACGAGCGCGCTGGACAGCTGAGGTACTATTTATATTTCTTAGACGTACCTAATATGTCCATTTGTCTAGCAATTAAAACAGATGATTGATAGAGCGCGGCAGTGTACCGAATAACGCTACCTGAGAAATGGTGAAAAATAAACTGTAATCGTTCTCGCCGAGAGCCTAACATATCTTATTTTCTCTAGCGAGGAAACGTGTTCATTATATTTTTGATAGGTTCGCATAATTTCTCTATCTCGCTAGTAAGGTCGTATTCGACACATTTGAATACTCAAGTGTCAACGTGAAAAACATAACATAGCTTTTTGATATTCTGTGCTTCACAATAAGGGCCTTGGCACATAGAAAAACTTAAGCAGTAAGCAAATTGACAATCACAGTCAAGAGATCTCGAAAACTTAAGATATAGCTATTGATCAATTCGCTTACTGCTTAAGTTTTCTATGTGCTTAAGTCCTTAAGTCTTGCTGCTTAAGTTTTTCTATGTGCCAAGGCCCTAAGACGCGACTTATTGCTGACTAACTGTATTAGCCTTAGCTAAGAAACAATGTTGATGCGGAACGATCGCGATGCATTTTATAGTTGGGAGGGAAAATAAGATCTATTTACTTCCGCGGTTATCTTGCATAATGTATTTCGTATATGGAAATAAATCTGGAGCGATGCTTTAAGTCTTTCACGAGCGCCACACACGATACTGTAGCGATGCTCACAATTCCATAGCGATGATTCGATAAATAATGCGAGTCTTCCCCTCGCTCTCACCCCAATCGAACATCCTTTCCTCTTCTGCCTCCCTCCCTCTTCTCGTATCAAACCCATCAATATTATATTCACCCGTTCCCGCGTGCTCGGAGAAAATCGCATTAATTTTCGCTAATGGTTCAACTTTAACAATTTGCATGAGATTACAGAAATCCTTTGCTGATGGTACTCGCCGCCTATGCAAATAAATGCCTTTCCGCCGCGGCTGGCAAGCTTGTCGCCGTCGATACGAAATGCTGATCGAATTTCCTTTCGATATTAGGGCAACTTACTTCGAACTGCCACGTAGGCAGAGAGACGACTGCGCGATTGGAAGATTATGAACGGAGAAGCGCGTTTAGATATCCCATGAGTCTTTCCGGTTTTACTAGAGAAAATTAACGGTCGTGGCGCGATAAATTAGCGGTTACGATAAAAGTTACCGCGATTAATTAAGAACTCACGAAGACCTGTAATCATTCGATCGTCCTCAATAAAATTGGCAGAGAGAAATTTCTCCTCGTGTGCAATAAACGTTCTCGTGTGCGCGGCGCGCGGAACGATCCGATCCGCGCCGCGCCGGAATTCGCACGAGCGGGCAAATTGAGTGGAAGTAGTAGGGCTTTTGTGGGAAATGCCGTGTCGCCCAAGCCCAGGTCCGCCTGTCAACAAAGGCCACTTCGGACACTATACACCACTTCACGTTACCGTACATACCGTCCGTCAATGTTTGTCAATTAGTCCTCCGCCGTGGGATTCGTCCATTCGCGTGAATTACACTGTCACTGGCTGTGCCAAGTAATTCGTGCTTCGCCACGCCTGTCGATAGGATCTTTCCCGACTACGTACAGTTTGCGTTATGGAAAGAAGAATACCTCTTATCTCCCACATATATAAGCGGTACCCGTAAGTGGTAAAACGGGTACGTACATCGGCCCGCCAATACGCTCATTATCGGTTATTAAGCATATATTAAAAGCTCAGGGCTTGATATTGTAATTATCCCGGTTATAAATTGGTTGTCACTTTTTTCTCACTTAAGGTCGCGCATGATGAATACGTAGATCGTCAAGGGTCCCGTTACACCTTTACCCTTATACATCGACTCCCCCACCTTTTCATGCCCGCACCTTTGCTCACCTCGTACGCCATACATTAGTCTGTATGAGAGAATGAACGGCAAAACTTCTCATGTATGGCCTGCGAAAGTGTAGCGTCGGGTGTGGAACTTTCATAAAATATACATAAATATATAAATTAATTAATGCCCTATATTTTGCAATAATGTTTTATCATTTTGTGTAATTCGCTAAAAAGTTATATTTATTCTTATATATGTTAATAAATTTTATCAGCACTTAATATTCAAAATTAAAGAGTCTATCGAAAGGTGTAGAAATTACCCGATAATACAGTTAACACTATCTACATTATTTAGATACAACCAGCGATCAGTACCAGGGATTAACTTAATGTATGCACATGCAGCTTCCCACTGGATATTCCGCATACCCGAGGTGCAAGGCAGTACCGTTTATGTTATGGAAGATTAATAGTTTTCCACCGCTTTGGGAATGCGCGGCTTATTTTCGTGCGAGCTCAGTAAATATGCCCGCGGTCGGCTTTAATCGAGCGTATCCGTGCGAGTATATACGCTATATTTACGTAGGCATATTCACGACACCGGCGCGGCGGTGTCCGCCGGTCGATCCCAACATGCGGAACATTGTGCTCGGTCCAGCAACCTGCGTCGGGTCCAACTTTCGAGCCACTTTTTTCTTTTCCGCCCGCGAACTACTCCGGCTTCGCCCTGACGGCGACTTAACGGCGAACCGTTATGATAAGCTTTAATGCACGCCTGTCCGTTCGTCTCGTATACGTGTATACGTGTACAGCCAACCCGATCCGTGACGTAACAATAAAACATTGTTAACGCTGATTGCCCTGCGGTCGCTATACCGTTCACCCGCTGGAATTTCTTGTTGCCGCGCCAGGGAGAGAGAAAGAGAGGGAGGAAGAGAGTGCACACGCATGGAAAAGCCGACGATGATGACGATAATGATGATGATGACGCCGATCCTGGCGTGGAATGGACTCTGCACGCGCGCGGACACATATGTGTTAGAACGTGGTCTAAAATATACGTATACGTTAGACGTTTCGTGCTCATGTATCACGGATGAATTCTATTATCCATAATCCAAATAGCATATAAGTTACACAAATGACGCTGTATGATCGAAACTCCTTCGAGCAGATGATCTGTAGATCTACATCGGGCACATTACGGATTACATCTGGTTAAAAATATCGAAAGTAAATGGCTATATTATCCGTGTCGGCTGTTTCGACTGAAAGGTCGTTATATCAGGCAATTCGGTGAATTATTTTATTAAGATTATTGCGCTCGGTGACTCGCAAGTGTCGTTAATGAATTTGCGAGTGTATAATGGCGATTCGCTCCCCGTGCTCGCGAGAAGGCGGGATCGCATCCGACACATCATAATCCAATTTGAACCGACACGACCAACAAGTTTTCCCCGAATTACACGGCGAATCTCGTTACACGCCGCAAATCTGCCGGTGCGTCTTCGCGGTCGCGCGTAAATATCGGAGTTCTCTGAAGAAGATCGCGCGCGCATCTCGCGATTTAGTTCGCTCGCATATAACCGTCCACGCCGTCATTATCAAGTACCATCATTGGGCCACCGTCATGTGATTCTGTGAAACCATTTGTGTACGCGGCCGACAATACACCGGCGCATCTTCCATATAACAAGGTTCGTTGTATATTGCGCGCGGGAACGATATACCTCGCCCGCCAGATAATCGTTATGGGCGATCTGACGTGTCTTCATCGGATCTTCTCCTGATGCGATTCCTCGGAAACGATTACGTGCCTTCGGATCGCGAGAGCGAGGATGGTACCTGTCTCGACGACCGTCTCTCTGTCTCTTCGTATAACTGACTATCGACAACCGAATATTTGTCACTGTATCTCCTTGTCACCGAGAGATACGAGATACTTTTTGCTTCTGACGCACTGCTTCAGATAACCACCAATCTTTTATTTGCGAAATAAAACAAAATATCCGCGATTATCCTCCGATTACTATTCTAATATAAACTATTACTCGAGGAGATCGATGTAGATCGATGTATGTTTGATTGCCAGGCTTTCATATCGGAAAATCGCTGCAGCAATCATTCAAGGTGGCTGTTCCTTGGCGAATTCGCATGTACCCATATAGACGCGTACGCGAACGCGGTATGTATTATATATATCTATTACATGCGTATCACATATTATATTAGTGATATAAAGCAGGTAATATGCTATCATATTCTTCGTATATGGGACCTGCATATCGCCCGATGGCGTTGATCGAAGAGGATCAGAAATGAGATGGGGAATCAGAATCGCAGACGGCGGGAGAGGTGAGAGAGGCTCGCGGAAAGGCGGGGAAGGGAAGGGGGGTGAGAAACCGCGCGGAGAGCGACATGCTAGAAAGAGAGAGACCGGTGCGGTGGCAAGGGTGAGGCAGGGAGGATGGTGGTGCGAGGGGCTAAGGAGAGGGCAACAAAACGCACGGAACACGGGCTGGGACGCAAAACGAGGACCGAGATAAGCCGTGCCTCCATCAGGCTGCTATTTCTCCCGTGACAATAAAAATTATAGGCTATCTGGACTGGAAAACAACAGGTCGAGCGGGCTGCCTCCGGATCGTGGTTTGCATTCATTAAGGCTCGACACGCAAGCAGTGGCGGCTCTGAGATGCTCTCTCTTTTCCTCCCTCTTCCTCTCCTCATCCTCCTGCCCCGTTTCGCGCTCTCTTTTTCCTCGTCGCACGTCTCTTCACCGTCTCTGTTTCTACCTCATCCTCTCATCCCCTCGTCGTCGTTGCGCTCACGGGATCGGGTACCCCATTCGACGCCCCTGAGGGACCCCTCCCGCTCTTTCGCCCCACGGTGCCCCCTCGCAATATCTTCGCGGCCGGTTGCTTGGCCGCTAGCCTGCCTCGAGACTCGAGACTCTCTTTCAACCTGAAGTCCCAACTTGCATCAAACCACTACAACCGGCCGTCCATTACCACTTTACATATTACACATTATAAATTACCAGTCTCGCTCATGGACTACCAATCTCGCCCATCCTCCCTTGTGCCACCCTCGATCTTGTCCCTGCGTCAACCCTTCTGAGGACCGTCTCGCGTATCTTTGGCCACGCGATCGGTGAATTTATCAAACAAGAGATTGAAATCGGTCTAATTTACGGATGATTTATAATATATTTTGAACTTACAGAGAAAACCTTGGGGTAATTTTTTAATTAACTCGGTGTTTCCGTTATTGAGAAAAGTAGAGATCATATACGTGTATAGCAGACAGCACAGAAGTTCGATCTCACCGAAATTATTTGATTATATATATTCAACAATGAACAATCCCTGCGTCAAACTTTTGAAGGGAGCCGGCTCGTTATCGTCGCTTTCATGCGGACAGGCCGGGGCAATTCAGCGCAAATAAGCCGGACTTTGTAACCGCGAACAAGGTGCAATTTGAAGCGGCGGTCCTCACGCGGACAGTGGCATCCGGCGCGCCGGTTAAACATTTCTTTGGGCAATGGAAATCTATTAAGAAAATAACCGCCTATTTACACCTGGCATGGCCAGTGATGGGATGCCGCGGTAATGTGTACGTATGCACGTGCACTTTAATAAATCAATATGTTTGCCGAGTCAGAGGTCGGCAGCCATCGGGTCGGGTCGCTCGAAGACGCGGGACCGACGGCGCTGATTGCATTACAAATCTTCGCAGGTGCGAGCAAACCGTTAATTTAGCGATTAACCATTTCTTTCCGACGCGATTCCGCGATAGATTCGCGCGATTCGACGTCTTAACGATTCATAAACATAGATTCGCGCGGATGGATGCGCCAGGTCCGCGCGATAAAGCGTTTTGCAGATTACACGTGCGTTCTTTTTAACGGCGGGAGGGCATAAAGAGGCCTGCCTCTTTGAGACGACAAACACGCATCGACGGATATTTAAGGCATCCGACAGTGATGGTCGCGACAGTGGGGACCATTACCACTTTGCATATAACATGTTTTAAATTAACCGCTCCCGGCGCCTTCCTTTCGCGTGAAAAGGCGCACAAAGTCGGTGGACTCGTCAAAGCCTCGAAGGGCGGCCACTCGTTACATTGCGTGACACACTCGTGCCAAGCCCCCTTTCGTCCTCGCGTGTATATATATTTGAGACTTTGTAATATGGTAGCCGAGATAGGCGGCAAATTATATGGATTCGCGAGAGAGATATTAAACGCACGAGTGGTGCTCCCGAAATTATCTCATAAAAATTAATAAACCACGGTATATTCTCTTAGGCAGTAAAGTAATATTGTTTCATTACGCGTAATTGCACGGTCATTATATATACCGAGTTGCCGCAAACCACATGCGCCGTATTCCTTTGAAATTTCTTAACTGCAGCGCAATTGACAGTGGTACATACATACGCGTCTATTACCACAGAGGTACAAAATTATTCTGATACCAATATGATATCTTCTCTTTGAAAGAGCGTACATTAGGAGCTATAGCTAACTTTGAAATACGAGAGCTGCGAAAACTAAAAAAATACGACAAGATTTACAATTTTATTCTCTCCTAGAGCCGTATCTGTAAAAGTCGCGATAACATCGAAACCCACAGCGTGGCTGTCCAGAGGATAGAAAACCACATTGAACAACTATTTATAATTCGAATATAAGCAACGAGTCCTTCCACTTACCACCCGCGATCAAAATAGAGAAAGGGAATCCGCGCGCCCTGCAACGCAGCCGCATAATTATACATAAAGTATCATTAAGTTGCCATAATTCTTACGTTATTGCATTATTTAGCGAGACGCCTCGCAGCGGGAGATGCGGCATCTTATCCGCGGTATATATAGCTGCGCCAGGCGCGTCTTATACGTACCTACACGTGCGCATCCACCTATTATAATGCGATACGCGGACCGTGCGTGCATTTTCGAGTCGATGTGTCACGCGAAAAAGAGGCGCGATTGCTATAGCAACAAGGAGTCAAGGAAACTTAGCCGGGCTGAAACGTCTGGTTCATCGAGGGGAGTTTTTCATTTGAAGTCGTTAGCACCTTCGAAAACCGCGTGAGACGCGGGTAAAACGGTTATTATGGATCGGTGGTGCGCTTGAAGTTAAGCCGGTGTACGTTGACACTTTTACAACAGCCAGACTGGTACGACCGCTTCGTCGTATCGGCGCGCTCGCGAGCGCAAGTGCCGGAGTCGCAGGTACCGGCCGGATTTCAAGTGTAGGTACCCAAGTACAAGTATAGAAGGTACATACGTTGGTAGATAGGTGCACGGTCACGTATAGTGGACGCGCGCGCCTAGGTATATCGGCGACTCGTCTCGGATGCGCTCGCCGTTTGAATCCCGCTTTTCGCAATATACGCGGACGACGTTTTGTTCGTCCCCAGCGGCTACAAGCGCGCTTAACTGACTGCGAATTAAAATTCCGGGATATATAAGCGATTGCTTACGACGATTAATCGCACCCCTGCTGCTACGCGCGCCGCACTATCTCTCTCTTTCTCTGTCCGTGTTTTTCTCCTCTCTTCTCCTCCCGTTGGCTCTCTTTGCGCACATGGATACACCATCCTGCCGTCGACGACCGGTAGAGAGAGAGAGAGATACGATGATCATCCTTTATTTTCAGTATCGGACGATTCTTCGGAGCGTTTTCGAGCGGGGTCCGGGACATATATCGGCGCGCGTTCGCCGCATCGGGTTTCGATAAATCTCGCCGCGTCTCTTTTACCGTGGACCTCGATCACGCAGCGTCGCTCGCGTCCCGACTCGCGAGAAACCGGACACGAGAAATACAAACGTCCGTTCGGACCGGCTGCTACGGTAATTCGTGTGTATCAAGCGTTGCGTTGGGATATATCGGGCAATTGAGAGGGGGAGGGGTGAGTATTTGCTTCACATTTTTATATTTTCCTTCGTGCGCGACTCATTTACTTTACGTCTTTCTATCTTCTATCCTATCGTTTACGGAGGAAAGGAGGATGCTTAACAAAATATGTTTTGTGTTCTATGAGTTATGCGTTTTGCATTTTGAATTGCGACATAGCAAAGATCGTAATTTATCGAAAGAGACATATTAGTTGATTACGTTAAAACAAGTTTCCCTCGCTCGACTATTTCAAGTATGTCATCAGACACCCTTCGCTGCAACCAGCCGCGACATACGGCCGGCGCGGCGGGGCTTGAATTGTGCGACGCCTCGAAGAGCTATACGCGGCAGCGACGAGATTTAGCGCCGCGCGACTCTCGGAAATGGAACGGCGAGATGAGATGAGGTACGCACGGCCTGACCTCCGCCACGGCTATCTTCGATTTATCTAAATCAGCGCGCAACGGCGCGAGGGGAGGACGCCGCGCCGCGGCCGGGCGCAAGGGCTCGTATAATGCGTGTTACACATAATAAAGCAGGAACGCAGACGCGGCGTCGGTGTCGGGGCCCGGGATAAGGCTTTCGTTTGCCACCGCGTGTGCATGCACGCACGAACGTACAACGATTGTATGCGTGCACACGCGGCAAGGAAAGGGGGAGAGCCGACGTGTAGTGGTTGCCTCGCACAACGGGCGCGCGGTGCTGCCCCGGCACAAAAAGTACATTGCATTTATAAGTCATTTATTATGAATTACACGATGGTATATTTAAAATGGGAGGCATGTCTTGTACATGGATATATGGGATATCGAGATTATAACGCATGTGGCGGCGGGAGGGAACGGGGCGAGAGAGATCCGAGACTACAAGAGGCTGCGGATTCGCGCGCAACCGCACGATACCGTGTAGGTGTTTCTCTCTCGCGTGCGTATATCCTACCTGCGTTCACGCACACATGATTATACGTGCACACGCGTCTACAAATTGATATAGCCGGCCGCATGCCGGCTCCCGAATACCTAAAGCTCGGAGATCGAACTTATACGTGTATCTATTAAAGTGAATGCACCCTTTTCGAAATATAAACCGTATACGAATGGATGATCCATATATGTAAAATGCGTGTATGTAAGGTATCTATATGTGTATATTAACGTATTTATTATAAACATGCAAAATGCGCATTATAGAGAGATTATACAATATTCACACATTGCATGCACTTTCTCCCCGCTACAGATTCCTCGATGACTTAATATGTAATAAATATTTTCCAGATGATTGATAATCGCGATTATTGTTAGATATAACATAGTGTGTAGATTAGAAGTATACGACGAAGATCTTTCCTCATCCCGTAGCGGTGTTAACGACGTTACGCCGTTTGTCGCCAGAAAGTCGGTTTCGAGTCAATTAATCTTAGCAGTTGGCCGATGCATCGGTGAAAACCGTTCGACACGGATAATTAATCGTGCGCATGCCTTCCGAAGTCGCTTGCGGTATGATTGCTTTCTTGCAATAAGTATATGCGCTATACGTCGACATCGGTGACGTTGTTAACGTGCCTATCGCGACATGTTAATCGGTAAGCAAGCGCGTATACGCTTGTGCGTATATGTATATGTATGTGTATTTGCGCATACGTATGCGATTGTGTGGTGCCAGCGGTGTAATTTTCACAACGTGTAAAAAGTTCCACGCCTTGTTCCTCGATTGTTTAAGCTGTGCGACGCGAAACGTCATAACTATACAAGCTATCGATAGAAATCTGTTCATTAGATCCGTCGAATGCCGCGCGAAAGGTCATCGATACTTATGATCGGAGAGAGATCAGCGCGTATCAGTGTATATGTCGCGTTTATAAGATCTATAATAACGAGTTACGTAAGTTAACGGAGCTGTCTGACAAATTGTCCGCCGCTTTGCGTTGCACGGTAGTTTTCGAATGACTCTCGGTACCGTAGGTACTTGGTTATCGCCTTCTAGTGTCTGTTGACTTGTACTTGCCGTTTATATGAGCCATCATATCAAATTATTATCAGCTTCATGCCTGATTAGAGAATGAAAATATTTAAAGGAGTTAATTTCACACGATACGATGGCATTTAAGCTTATCGATATTTCCACTTTTCAATCGATTTATGAAAAGCGAAACCGACGTTATTTATCAAGATGTTGGATACTGACTACAATGCCTATCATACATCGTATCATCTCCAGATTGCGCAATGACGAAACGAGATATATGTGGATAGCGCACACACAAACACATCCGAGAGAAAGAAGAGAGGCCACGGGTGTGTTGTGTACCGGGCTAAGGGGTAAATGGCCTTCCAACAGCCTAGACGTGCCTTGACCCAACAGAGAAGGAGGACCGTCGAGAGATGTTGGAGAAGAAGAGGAACGAGTTATATGCCTGTAATAAGAGAGAAGGTAGCACGAGCGAAGGAGACGGAGAGAGAGAGAGAGAAAGATAGTTTAGTGAACAGGTGCGCGACCATTGACCGCCGGCTTCGGCTGCCCACTGAATTATCATATACGTTCCTTGCGTCGGCGATCGAGCGATTTAATCGCATCGATTACCGGCGAACCGTGTGCCTATAGGGTGAGGTCAATTAAGATGGGTTACCGGATAATAATACGTTCGGGGGTGCGCGAGCTTTGCGGCTTAGAATCCTCGCGGATTAGCCGGACGTGGTGCGATCTCGTGCGCCCTGGGGAGATCGCCTCGTCGCGATAAATGTGTGCAAACAACGGGAACTGCGTGCGACGATGCGTGCAGACGATGCGAGCGACGGCGGCAATTCACCGCCATGGTAGAAGCATTTACGACGATGCGATGCATCCAGCGGACGATGCGGTCCGTGACACGATGAGTCAAGTCGAGTCGAGTCGAGTCGAGCTGCGCCGCGCAGGCCATACGGAGCTGTTAATTACCGCGAGCGCTATTAATTGCCGAGGGTATGCGCTATCGTTGTAAATTAATAGGACTCTTAACGGCGACGTAGATTTTTACGCTACGTTCACGCATCGCGCTACGTGGTACGCGCTATCGGTGCGGTCTACGCCGCACGGCCTATACGTGCGCGCTCCCTGGAAGATTGAGCCTTAATGGCAGAAAATCTAGCGTAATGGCCGAGATCTCCTTGGGTGGAATGCAACGCTCGTCGTTTTGCCCTCTTTTACACGCGGCATACATGATAATGCGCCGACTCCGATATAATCGAGATATACTATCGATAATTGCGCTCGCCTCCGTAATTCCGCACCGATCCGAGACAATCTCGAGCGGGTCTTTATCATTATGGAACATTCTCCTAAATATAACGTTTCGCTATCGTAAGTAAACGTTTTTCGCGCGAGCTACGCCCTCCCACTATAGATAAATTATATACTTTCAGAACAGTAGCGCGTAACCATCCAGCCGCGGTAGCAACGATAATTGTAATGAAAGTACGGTTCAGGCCCGGAGCATTAGCAACAGTGTTTCTTTCACCGTATATTTTCGGCGTGATAATGTTGAAACCGGTTGCGTAAAAAATGAGAATACGACACGTCCGTGACGTCAGAACGGCGAGAGATCAGATCCTAGGAACTGTACCCTGCGCACAATTACAAAAAAAAAAATATAGATTGTTCAATTGATACGGAAACCGCAGGTGAAGTATTAATTTCACAGCTGGATACAACGTATAATCACGATGGTAACTGCAATATCAAATGATAACAGTGTTATTTTGATATGTTCGTTTATTTCCTTCCTATTCGTGACACACGGTATATACTGGCAAGACTCGTTAAAGCCGCGCACTTTCTCTTACAATTAGTTAATAAATTAAATTACGACAATTTTCTTACGACAGAGCTGTTTGAATAGAATTACAACAACTTTCAGTTCTTTTAACAGCTATTACAGACTATACATCTTGGTAGTTTTGACATTTCACAATGATGTAAATTAAATGATTTTAGAGGCAGAATTATTTAGAGAATGTTACGATAATGTCCTTCCTGTAACGCTTATGAAAGTAGATACAAGTCCCCCATTCGCAGATTAACACATTATTCGTTAATCACTACATAAAATCGCTTATTCCCCGCCGGGCAAAATTCCAATCGTAAGAATCATGTAATATCTCGAACCCTCTAAAGCAGTTATCGCAATCCTGCGATCGAGTCCATTCAAAGTGATTGTGTTTTCTCGAGCGTACAGTGTCCCTTCACCTCCGATTTCCTAAGGGCATCAGTTGGGAGCACCTGTCTCTCACAGCGTGGAAATCGATTACCGGCAAGGTTCTTTAAAAGCGAATGAATAGAATGGATTATCAACGATTGACGCGCGCGATCGCTCGGACAAATATATTTAGGCCTCGTTATTCTCTCTGAATAAAGAAGAGGACTCTCTCTGTTCGTCGTTTCTACATATTATCGAGGTTATAAGTTGATGCTATGAGAACAGGTGACTTTATTGATCAGCATAGCGCAGGTGTGATCGCAAATTATCGGCGTCATTATCAAGAACCGTATAAGGCGCGGTTTGTATAGCCTTGGCCAAAAGCCACTTTTAATAAATCCTCGTGAAACCGAATTGACAGGCATGATTCCGCGACTAATGACGGCCGCGTGTAAGCCGCGAAGCGGGCTGGTCCCGGAGCTGGTCTCGCTCTTCACATGCATACCGAATAGCGTTCGCGCGTTGTAACAATACGCGTCCGGGCACGGTCGCGTCGTGCGTGCAGCCACGGCGTGAGGCGTCGGTGTGTGAATCCATACGTGGTCGCCGGTCGCCACGGTGCCAACGTGCGTGGGCTGACAGGCTGACAAGCTGACAGCAAGCCGGGCTCCGACCACCCGACACCTCACTGTCAAGCAGACCGGGACTCTCTCGTAGCTTCTCTGCTCTCGTCTCTTGTCTTCTGCCGTCCTCCTGCCTTTCTCTCTCTTTCTTTCCACCATTCTTGCTTCCTTTCTCTCTCCCATCTTCCCGCTGTTTTCTTTCTTTACTCGTCTTCCGTGTCCTCGGCCGGCTGTTCTATCTCGTTCTCCAACCTGAGAGGACTTCATGGTTAAAAGGTCCTTCGTCTCGTGACTGATGCGATTAGGCCCCCGCGAGCGGGATAAAAATACTACTGTCCAAGAGCTGTCGATTCCGTCTGTCTCACGCGGCGGTGGGATTGCTTGCAAGAATATATTGATAGTTCGTCATGGCGTGCTTTGTCTAATTGATAGACGATTAATGAGATCGTGACATGTAACTGTTCGGCTTATACGCGCGTGATGTGAATATAACATTATTACAGCGTAATTTTCAGTTTGTCTTGACGCGGCCAAGTTGGTAATAGTTGTGTGGGATATTAATAAGCTGCCTATTAATAGTCATTTATGAGTGATTAATGAGCAGTTATGACACGTGTGTGTGTGTGTAACGGTTAAGAATTGCACAACACACGACTAGCCACAGACTAGTTGGGAAGATATAAAATCAAAAAATAAATTACTGTATAACGAAGGATTTGATTTTTTTGTGCGATTCAGTATAATTATAGCTAGATATAAAATAATTATAGTTGTGTGTTATCAAAAGACGTGCTGAAAAGACGTCAACACATTCAAGATTTTAGTTTTGTCGTCTCGTCGAGCCGTATGTCCAGAATGTATCGGCCAGTGGTATGCAAGGACTATCCTGGTATTGCCATGTTGCCGACTGGCTTTTGAAGCGTTTTGCCGGAGATAAGCTTCGCAATCCCGCGAGAGGGGCCGGCGTACAATTATTAAGAACCGGTAGAATCCACGCTTGTTCTCGGACCGAGCGTCTTATAGGACTTAAGTACCTATTCGTTGTTGTCGTCCGGCGAGTGCGTCTCTCGCAATAAGATGCGTTTCGTGCTCGACGATAAATTTCTACGCAACGACGGACGGTTTGCTTGAGGATTCTACTTCCTGGCCGAGGAGTAACCCTCACCGTGTGTACGCCATCGCTGCCATTCACCTTCGTCTTGCTAAGGAGATATAAGGCACCGTTTTCTGTTCTCGAGTTTGTCGCGATGGTCGGTATCGTTCCACGACTTATCTTCTATTCGTACGTTCTCACTCTTGACGATCCGCGATGTATAATGAGATAACGTGGACGTCACGTAAACGCCCCAAGTAACGGCTAATGCATCTAATGGAATCGATGCTCTAGGATATACTTTCCAAAGCCTTTAAACGGTGATTTCACGCTCTAAGCGTTCGTAGATTACGTAAGATTCCCATGAAAGTAAGTTTATCGCATTTTTCATTGTTCACTGGTTTGGCCCGTTACTTTAATCGAGTTGCTTGTTAAAATCATTTATTTTCACAAATAACAAATTTGAGAAAAATATGTTACTTTTTAAGATGCACATCTTCAAAAATAACATCGTTTGTATGATCTCGACACTTATTATATTGATTCTGATTCATATCTTCAGCATATATTTTTAAATTCTACTGTCACGAATAAATTTCGTGCGACATCTAATAGCGCAAATAATACACGAGATTTACGAGATGTTTGACAATCGAGAGATATCAAATTCGGAGCAATTGGACGTTTTATTAAATATCGGTTGGTGAGGTTGGACGTGATTGTGAGTAGAGACAATTTTCTTGTGCACGATGGCAATATCAAGATAAGACAGAATCGAGGAAAAGATCAGCGAGAGTGAATATTTTACATGGCGATGGGTTTCTTCAATCTTCTTCGTTTCTATCTGCAGACCGCAGCGACAGTGTCTTACAATTCACGACAACGTCAAGGAGGCAGATAACATCTTGACTAACACACAACAATGCACCGTCATAGAATGCTCGCAGTAAATGTCTCCCGCTTATCGTAAATAAATCCGCGATTTTCCATTTGATTTTAAGGACATTTTATATTTCCAATCAAATATGTCATTTTTAATAAATTTGCATTAGTTTTGATTAAAAAAATTCACGCATTATTAAGTAATTACGTAATAGTTAGATAGTGTCGACTGAGAAAATGAGAAAATTGTTGATAACTTTGCTTGTTAATTTACTGTATGTAATTGATGATTAACCTTTCATATATTACATTTGTGAGATTCGCTCATTCGAGTGTGCTTAATTTTCGGGAGATGTAGGCGTGTCTCCGCAACGCTGTCGGGCGCGGGCGCAGCGAGTGAAAAGATCGCCCCGCAGTGCGGCACCGTCGTCGGTACGAGGCATTGTTCCCCGGACGCAGTACATCAATTCCGCGGCGGTCGCGAGCGGTTCACCCGCGCTGGCTGGCACCATCCGGCCCGGCCAGCCCACGCGGTGCGCTCGCGTATCCAGCCGCGCTTGTTCCGTTTCATTCCTTTGCGCGGAGCGAGCTGCAAATGTTTCTCGGGCCGTTATAGATACTTACATAAAGAGAGAATGATGTATGCCGCTCGATGGGTAATATAATGTAGGCGGCTAACGAGAAAGGGCTCGGCGCGGCCTGCGCGCCGCCGCCCGTCGTACGTACCGCGTGCCAGCAAGGGTAGATCCGTAAATCCGTAGCCTTCAACTTAAATCAGCGCGAATAACGACGCCCGTCGTC
The DNA here is from genome assembly GCA_035220615.1 of Leptothorax acervorum. Lineage (NCBI taxonomy): Eukaryota > Metazoa > Arthropoda > Insecta > Hymenoptera > Formicidae > Leptothorax > Leptothorax acervorum. The sequence goes on along the minus strand of JASTWQ010000452.1, from coordinate 1,069,556 downwards.
GCCCCTCGCCCAATGGTGCACACTATCTGCAGTGCGGGCGCATAGCCGCGAGGCGAGAGGCTTTCTCGCCTTCGTGATTCCGCGACGCCTCGGAAAGGGAGAGAGCATGGGGGTTTGAGCCACGGTTAACGGCAAGAGTACATCGTCGCCGTGTCGCCGGATCGTCTCCGGAGAGAAAAAGAGGAGATCCAGGGACGCGCCGCGCCGATATGCGACGACGAATCGAAACCAGCGTGTGCGCTATTCGTTTGCTCGCTCGCTCGCTCGTTCGCTCGTTTGCTCCCTCGCGCAATTCCAGTGTTTTATGCTTGCGCCTATGCATGCATAACGAGCTCCAAAGTCGTAACTCTCTGCTTAAACCGTCCAGCTTCACGACCGTAGGAAATAACCAGTTAACAATCGCTTATGTTAGGAAGGGCGGTAAGAATGGCGCCCGTTTCTCCGATTTTGATCGCTGCACCGTGCCGTAATTGTCAGTGTTAATCTTCGTATCACACAGAACTCAGGTTTCTATTCTATAATGTTCCCTACGCGAGCGAGGCACTGAAAATCGTTGAGACGTGAATCCAACAAACTGTCCTGTCTCTCGATCACGGGGGATACTACTACCATAAATTCGAAGATGCACGAATCTCTCAGAGATATTTCTGCCAGTTAATCATATGCACACCTTTTGTTAATCGTAATGCATCCAATTAGTTAGGTGGCCAGATTCATGCGCTTTACCGCCTATTGACAACGCATGAACATTAGCAATTCTAAACGGTGTCTCGGCGGTCATTAGCGGCCGCAAACGTATAAGTAATAATTATACGTTGAGGAACAATCGCGCAATGTGAAGAGGAGTCCTACCTACGGACGTCACTGACGGAACAGTGCGCGACTTGGTACGCAGACCGTCATTCTCTCTTCTCCCTTTCTCTATCCCTCCTTTTCCCTCGTCTTCCTTTCTGGAGACTGCTCTGCGGACCGCGGCTCTCCTCCGAGCACTAAATAAAGTAAAAGTTTAATGGCGCACATCCGTTGTTCCGATAGATATCTTAATGCGACCGGATTTTCAAGTCCCTTGAGATAAGTACGCGCCGATGAGACCCGACGGCGTAAGGGCCGTTAAACGACGGTGCATCCTGCGTTTTTTGGGTGCCACTGGGACGCGCCTTTAATGACCGCCCCATAACAATGTCGATCGGCCAAGTGGTTATTAGGCGGGATTCCGTGTTCGCCGGAGATGCCGTCCGATAACGCTCTTCGATACATTGTATTATTTCTCTCGTCGAAAACGGGTTGCATGCGCGGCATTAAAAGTTGGGCGGACGCGACGCGACGCGGCGCGGCACGGCACGGCGCGGCGCGGCGCAGCGGCACGTCCAATTAAAAGGACCGCGGAATGATCTTTACTTAAACGCAGATTTTGTAACGATATCTCGATCGGGGCATCGATGTTTCACTTGAACAGGAGAAATAATGCACGTGTAAGAACGCCACGCACCGCACGCTGCTTTCTGAATTCTAATAATCGCGCGAGCTCGTCCCTCGCACGCGCATCATCTCTCGCATTAACTTGCATTAACTGCAAGATGTGCTGCCAGTATCCCGTGGCAAGCGCGGCATATATTGTCGCGGATTTATATTCATTCGATGGGGATCGGTTCTCCCTCAAAGTATAGGCTCTCGAGAACTAGAGCGCTCCTCTACATATCGAGATCCGTTGCGTGGAAACTCTGTAATTTCGCCGCCGGGTCCTTACTTCAGATACAAGCGCTATGAAATAATAATGGCGCCGCCGAGGCAATTACGACCCGAGGCTCTCTGGACTTTGTTGCCTGTCGCATAGAGCCTGCTACCTGTCGTAAGAACTCGAGAATTACCACTTTGGCTACGCGTTGTTGGTTCAACGACACTTTCGTCATTGCTGTCGTCCTTTTAATCCAACCTTGGCGAGATGCTACGACTGCGCCATGACTATGTCGTTCGAATTGGTTTCAAATATTACGATAATGTTGCCACGTTACGTGTCTCCTTACTCGAACTTGACATCGAGGGCCTTAACAGCAACATTAAAGCAAGTGCATTCCGCAATCTGATTTTCTCTTTTTATTCGTGATATCAAAGGTAAGGTTCACGTTGTGAGAAGCGACTCGTTGAAGCATAATCCATGTTATATGCCGTGTTTATTACATGCGCCTTGCGTATCGCTTAGAAAGCTGGTGATGATTAAGAGATATCATTTTTCATATAAAATTAAACAAAATGACAACTTTCCGATTATGACTGCAAGTCAACTACCACTTTATCAGTAGCGAATATTAGCCGAAAGGTTGAAACCTCGTCAGGCCTTGTTATGATCGAGATTAATCGCGCATTGTACGGCGCACTGTGGGCGTCAACAAGGAAAGAAGCCTCCGGTTATTACCAAGCTTGAGCATTAACAATACGGCACGTATTACCGTGCTGGTTTATTCAAACATCAAACAATCGTAATTAAATATTTTATGCATCCTTGGTGATACAAGTTACCACCAAGGAATACAATCGTCTATTTGTACCCATTTTTATCGTAAAAAAAAAAAACGACAGTTTAACGCTAGTCGAATGTTCTCTTATTTTATCGTTTAGATAAGATTGTAGACAAGAAGATAAAACTTTAAAACAACATGATCGACCGATATACATGTGATCCCTCGGGATATAGCGATTCGCGGCGAGTGAAACGAGAGAGAGCCAGGATTTTAGGACGCAGGTTTAAGAGAGTTCCGGAGAAGTAAATATCTGTGGGTCAGTACCAGGCCGTAAGGGCCACAAGTCCCTCGAACAGTCGCTATGCTGGCCGCGCGGCATGGCAGGTGAGTTATATTCGTTACCGTGCGATGGGCAGACCCGGACCCGGGGAGTGCCCGGGGGAAACGAGTTACCCTGCTTTATTCCAGTTTAAACGGTCCGTCAAAGTCACCATTACCATTCCGCAGCGCGCGAACCATTTATTTATGCGGTGCCCGGACGCGCCGCTTATTTATAGCCGTCAATTAATTATCGCTGAATAATGAGCGCGCACATCCGCGGAATACATTAGCCGAATCGCCATTCTTACCGACGTTTACTCGCATCTCGGGGGCGGACGATTCTCCTCCGGCTGCCTATTCCCCCCCCCCCCCCCCCCCCCGATCTACCCTCCCACCACGATGATCGTCCGCTCGGTAGAGCTCTTCGTCGATGGTCCATCGTTCGTCTTTCCCAGAGACGCGTGCCCGCTATACACGAGACCATACAGAAACCGTTTCATACCGCTTGTTCGTTAGATTTCGGTGAGACGGAAGAAATACCGGTAAATTAATAGCGTAAATTAATCGATACGAAATTAATTAATTTACCGTCCGCATCGAGGACGCTATGATGCGTATATTGATTTTCATATACTAGTGTTATGCGGTGGATTGATGAATTAACATAGTCAAAGTCACGCTTAACGAAGGCGAGTGAAAGAGCGCTTGAAGATGGATCATCGGGCGGAGAGTAGATTTGTCAATGTTGGCGCCTGTAAACTGCTGCGGATTTCATGATGCACTGTTAACGGCTGTATTGTTCCTCTTGGTGATAATCTGATCGGGATGATCTAGCGTTTTTATATTTCAAATATGCAAATATAACAGACGATAAAATTGAGCATTGTCTGCTAATTGTCAAAATTTCTTATAATGTTTTTTTAATACAACTTCGATAAAGAACGATCTCGGCAAAACTCGTAATCCTTGGCGACTTTATCAAAGTTATTCTTGAAACGCTACATCGCTAATTAGTACAAGCTCCCCAGAAATTAAACCCCAGAAGGATACTTCATTGCCTCCTTTGCATAACGAGGGAATACAAGCTCGCGTTGTTAGCAACAGCAACAGGTCGCGTCTTAACGCCGCGCGATTGTAATTTCCGAGTGAATTCCAGAGAAAGGGAGGAATAGCGATGGCGCTGATCGCTGCGTTCTCGGGGAAACGATGCGCTATCGCGCATATAAAACATTACTCATCGATTTTGCCGAGATGTGCCGTGGTGAACACGGCATCTATATGTATGTACGGGGGGGGGGGGGGGAGATACGACCGAATAATAATAAACGGGGATAAATATCTAACGAAGGACGCGAAGGTTGCATGGCTATGGCCCATTCATATGAAACGGACGAATCTACGGAGGGAACAGAGGGGTATGTTCTGCGGCGAACGGCGCGTCCACCGTGGACAATAAATGACATTGGACCGTGGTTCTCGCGACGATACGACGGCACGATCGCCGGTTTCTGCCCGGTTTGTCCTCCCCTCTCCATCTTCCGCGGCTTCTCCTTCCTTCTTCAACGATGCGCGGCCTTACCCTCCGCGCCTTCACGTCCTCTTTCCTCTCTCCTCCTCTTCTCTCCTCCTTTTCTTTCTTCGTCCGAGCGTAGGCAGGTTGGCGTACGAGCCGCGGTCAACTCGCCAGCTCCTCTCTCTACTCTAATGAGCTTGCTATTATTTGCTTTATTGAATGCAATTAGAGCTTACTCCGTGTCTCTGCCCCCACTTCTCGGACCCCGCGCTACCACATCGTCCTTTCGACTTCCCCGCGCAAACGTGGTGGTTCACGCACGGACGCGCTCTCACATACACACGCGCGAGGTCCTCGATCTTCGCCGCGACTCTTTCGCGCGGACTCCGCAACAGGTACACGTACACGCACGCAACACACGCAACACGCGGACGCGCACAGACGTGCGCGTATAACGCGCGGTATCGCGCCGGGGGGACGGCGGGGGCATAGCAATCAGCCACAGACATGCATCCGCACACTACTGTGTAATTTCTAGAACAAAAACCCAGCCGTAATTGTGCTCATTATCTTCGGGGCTCCAGAAACAAAGCGGACGAGAAAGGGAAAGGAGCGGCCACGCGGCGTCGGATATCGCGAATCGGGCGAACTTCCGTTCCGCGAAGGCCTTACATTCTCCCTCTCCCCCTATGATCGAGATTTCTTTCGCGACGTAATGACATTCCTGGTATGATTTGTTTCCATGCAATGAGCGTAGTTTATTTATTTCTCATTGCTTGTGTGTGTGAGAACTAGGATACTTTCAGAAAAAAGGGTGTTAATGTTTTGAAATAGTCAATAGCTAATATATATTTCTGGCTATATATTGTACATATACATTTTAACGTGTAAAAGACTGCCACATAATGATCGCTTATGATTTAAAAATTTATACTTACATCGCAATATATTATTTTATCATTAAATTTCTCATAAAGGATATTGTGAGATACTTTAAATATTTATGTAAATTAAATAATATCTTATATTAAATTTTCTTGTGCACGGTTTTTTCTATATACTTTAATAATGATTTATAACCGAAATTATTTGCCAGCGTCTCTGATCCGTATAATACACGAACGAAAGCAAAATATATGGTGCTGCTGTTACTTTAATGTTCAAATTTAAATTGCTTCTGGCACCGCACAAAATCTCGAAACCCATCAGATGTTCGGCAGATCAGAGGGTACCGGAATATTTATCTTTGACAACCATGCGGCACCAAAGGGCTCGCGAAAATACGAGATAAATTGCTCGAAAAAGTACTCAGGTTAAAAGCGAATCACCCAGATATTATCCTAAGCGACTTTTAATGACTCAAAACCAACGCCGCCGCACATATTTCTGCTATGCCGAAAGGCTTAACAACGCAACTCTACCTGGAGATATCTTTAAACTTGAATTCGGTTAATAATAAAGCACTCCTCGGAATTCGAGTACCTAAGTGTTATTTTTCGAGATGAAACCTGAACGCCCTCACGTGTTTATGCTTCATTACGGGTAGATAAAAGAAAGAGAAGATAACGAAATTTAGTCTGGTCAGCAACTTTTAGGATTTCTTTTGGCTGTTTAATGAAGCGCTACATGCTACTGTCGATTGAAAAACTGTCGACAACTGTATAATCTCATTCCCTTTAAAAAAATTCTTCGTCTAAACAACGCGCAAAAAGATACAAAATGCATCCTCTCACATCAAGCAGCCACATCTTTGCTCTATGTATATAGCCATCGCATGTTACTCGGAAATCCAATTTTCCTCGGTTTTCTCGTAATCCGCGATATCCTTAATGTTCTCGGGACGTGCGTATACGGGAATAGATGCGTTCGCGCCCAGGCTTACACGCAGCGTCGTGCATTGCGCGTATCGGTCGGAGGCAGATAGGATAGGTGTAATTCGCGCGTGTTGCAGCGCGTATATGCGTGTATGTAGCGCGATGGGGGGGCGAAGCAGTCACTGGGCGGGTTTGCGAGAGGGGTGGACGGGGAGGAGGACTCGAGGTGGTGTAATCTACGTACCGAGTAGGTAGGACGGGCGCTGGATACACCGGGTACGTATATAGGTATAATGACTGGCACTTCTATGCATTATCATACCGCTGGGGCTGCTGCTCCGTTGGTGCCGGGACCGTGTGCGGTGCGGTGTGCGCCTGGGATCAGCCGTGGTCGGGGAGATGAATAATTTCAGGACGGGCACGCAATTACGTGCGCGTACGTCTCGCGTACCAAGTAGCCGGTCGACGGACCACGCACGCACGCATGCACGCACACACGCCAACACGAAGGTGCGCACCGACGACGCCGCCGTGGCGCGCCCGCGTAACCCGTCCCCTCCCGGTCCCAAACCCACCTCCCCCCCTCCTCCCTTCCCGGGTTCGCTCATCCTGGACGATCCACAATCTTGGTATCATTTATATTTCACTGCGGGCAATTATTTCGGGCCCCGGCCGTGCCCATCGGGTGTCCGATAAGTTCGAACCGCGCGCCGCGCCGAAGCCACCGCTCGCGGTGATGCTGCGCGCCGCCGCCGATCTCGGGAACGATACACGGGTGCAGAGGACCGTATCTTGGTCAACAGGCCCCGTCGACAAGTGACGCGCTCGTGGAATATCTTGGAATTTTTGCGGTAGGTAGCTCTCGGGAAAGAAGATAAAGACGTTTGTTTTTTTTTTTAGAAACCGCGCGGCGGCAGTTCCAGATCGCTCGGGCCTCGTGCGCCTTAACGCTCGGGAGCACGTAGCCCATAATTTCTCCTTCCTTCTCGATCCTTTCGGGAAGTCTAAAATTGAAGGAGCATCCGTTACTGGATGATCGATCGCGAGGACTCGGAAATAAGCGGCCGAATTGCTGCGAGCGAGAGACGAAATATTAGGATCTTCTGTGTGTGCGCGCGCGCGCGTGCTCTCTGGCGCGCGGTATTGCATTGCATAAGCGGTAATAACTCCGGCTCTCTCTGCCGGCGCGCGCTACTCACCTTAACATCGGGATATTAATTATCGGTCTCCGCGACGCGACGGTCTCGCCCGATCTGCTAATAGCGGGCGCGCGAGCGAGCGATCTCGAGCGGCGCGTCTCTCGCTCTCGGTTTTAAATGTACGACCGTGCGCTCGCATACCTATATACGCGGGCGGGGGCCGATAGTCAAAGTTCGTTAATTTCCGGTAGTAAAGTTATATCCGGCGGCGGACTCGAATGCAATTAAACGTTAGATGTTATCGCGGGGACGGGAGTCAAAGTGCCATCCACTCGGCTAAAACGAGAGGGACACTTTGAATATCAACTCGCTCGTGAGCGACGAGAGGTGGGATGTCGCCGGCGGAGGGGAAGAATACTTGCACTGGTTCCTTTTTAATGATTTTATATCGTCGGTCTCTATACATGAGCGTCTCTCGAGGGTTTTCTTCATTATAAGTTTCAGAAGGGCGACGTCTGGTATGCGTCTTGGTAAAGGCGGAGGCGCGGTGGAGAAGATCCGGAGGAAGGAAGGTCCTAAGACACTTTTACGTGAACGCGATTACCCGCGCTCGTTTTCGAGTGGTTGCGCGTCAATTTCACTTGGCGCTCGTACAGCATGCATGACTTACCAACATGTCCTTTAACGAATTGCCCAAGAAGGGGGATCCTCGGTTACAGCCTTGCTGACACTCCGCAACGGAATTGAATGAAAGTTCCTCGCGCAAAAACATGTATCTCTCTTCTCCAAATTGCGCTGTTTAAAAACATTTTCGGTGCTCCAAATAGTAATATTATAATAAATTGGCTAAGAGTCAGTTATACAAATCTGTATTCTTATTATCGTATGTCACCGTCTTCGCTGTATTTTTCGTCAAATTTAATATTAGACAATTGTTTGTTTCGCAAGTTTTCAAAAATCGTGAGTGATTGTCACTATTTATGTGATCGTTCGATATACTTCGCGAAGAATCCTGTCTTTTCGCAAACTCTTGAATCTTACGCACACAAGCCGCGATTACCGATCCCTCAAATCGTTGCCGATATATCGAGCGAAGTGTCTGACTCCCGCTAACCGTACTCCCTAACTGGCTGACCGAACAATGTCGGCGGATTATTACATTCGTATCTCTCCGTCCCCATTCTTCCTCGGTATACCTCTCCCTCGCTATGTTCGCTCCGCTCTCGTTGTCACGTCGCACGCGGTGATATCGGTGTAGTGTGGAGGATATGTGTATAATATATATTATAATAATGCGAGCCACAATGGATTCGCGTCATATCCTGGCTCTGTCCCCAACTCCGGGCATCAATTAGATCAACGCGCCCTACACAAGAGCGCAGATATCTCTCACACCCACCCACCCGCTCGACATTCGATCGCGTTTCTCTTGCTCCCGCGTGTTCCTCGAGTCACGCTCTCATCGTCTCCCTCCCTTGGATCACCGCGCCTCTCTCGCTCTGTCTCGCCTACCTTTGCTCTCTTTCTCTTTCGCGTTCGAGTGGCGTGCAATAGAGCTATTACGGGCAGACAAGCGAGAAACTCAATTTAAATTACGACTTCTTGCTGTTGTTACGACCGTTATTATAACGTTAGCATTTCATGGCGATTCCGCGTATGAGACTGACGCGCCAATATGTCGCATCATCTTCGAAATTCACGGAACGGTCTTTTCTACGAAGTATTTCTCCGTTTATTGTTAGAGATGTCGATCGATGATAAATCCTTTCGGTCATGCCGATTGATCAATCATTAATTTGACTTCATCACTTTATCACATTTGTCTAAAGATTTCAATGTAATGTTAACTTGTCTTGGTACATATTGCTTTGAGATGTTGTTGATAAACTATCGTACGAGATGGGCACTGTAAAAGTAAGGAACAGTCAGATAAAGTTTCCCTTGCGCAAATGATTGTGCGTAATTCGACTTGCCGCCGTTCGTCTACTGCATCACAATGGCTTACTAAATCCCGTACGTAAAAAGATAAGGCATCTAGACAAGTCCGACCATTCAATAGTGATGTATCGATTTTTTTTGGTCCTTGAGGTAATGTAATCGTGATGCTAGATTTCTCGAATAATATCTACTAGTAATATTTATTACACTAATGAGAGTTTTATTAAGAAGATATTCATAATAATGAAATCAAGGATAAATGTTTTCATCATTATGTTCATGTGTAATACATTTTTCGCGTGTTTCTCAAATTTATATGACAATAACGCTATTTGTACTTTTGTAGAGAATCAAAATATAATTTGCCTACCTTTTCAGACATTCAGATTTCAGTTTAACATTCCAGTCATGGTTTCAAATTAACAAATAAAAAGCATCAAACTGCATTTACCTTCTATTAATGATTCGCGAAATATTCTATACAACTCACGTTCGTCGAATCTCATTGAAACCTGGTGGGCCATTCTTCTCGATGCAATAGCAATCGTACACTTACGATAGCGGGTGGTAGCGGTTTGATATTTTGGTACATTATAATGGCGACTACCTGGCAGAGGCACGGGAAGAAATGGCCAAAGAGAAAGGATGCTGCCGCGAAGGAAACAGAGGTGGAGAAGAGATGGTTAGGCGGGCGAAGAAGAAGATGATGATGAAAAAGAAGAAGAAAATGGTTACGCGGAAGGAAAAGAGAGAATATGAAGAGAAAGAACAAGAAGAAGAAGCGCGCGAGGAGATTGACCCTCTGCTCCTCTGCTCGTCGCACGCAGCCAACACGCACGCGACCGGTTTGTTTCACCCCGATGCGATGCTAAACGAAGTTTTAGCTGGCGGCAGCTCGGCCGAACCGCTTTACTGCGTTCTTATCGTCAGGTTTTCTCCAAGAATTGACATCAATTTCTCTTATATCACCAAGCACTCGCAGCAAAATGACGTCAATCTGCATCAGAAGGGACAATTTTAAGCAATAAAACATGAAATTTGAGTTTCTTGTGAATTCGAACATACATTATCACGACGTGATTCTTTTTGCAAGTCATATAGTCGCTATTTCACAGCTCGCATTACATATATATATATATACTTCTTTTTATATATAAGTAGAGCCGATATTAGACGACGGTAAATGTTATATTACATATTCATATAGATCATTTACAGCGGTATATATTATTAATTAATATCTTATCATTGAATATGCGATAATTTTTAATTAAAAATAGACTGGTATGTATAAAAATGTCTAATACATTAAAACTAGTTGGGTTTTACCTTGTTAAAATCAGTTGAAAATTCCAACGTCGAGTTACAAAAGAACTGACAAACCAAAGTGTCACGATTTTAGGTCAGATAAAGTACTCATCGGTATATGACGTTCTTGATATTATCGACATCGTTTATTTTAGTGTAACTACTTAGCATTACAACAGCTTGTATAACTTGACGTGATGTCGATAATTCGATTTACTAATTGAAGCATAGCTTTCTCTATAAATAATTCATACATCATTAACGTTCATCTTCAATCATGATTTTAATCACAAGAAGCAATGAAAAAGACGATGTAATTAAAATACGTTCTATGGTTATAATTGTCACATTATATTCAATTTTATTTCACAATGAGGAAATTATGAAATTCATTAGAATATGAAATTTTACTCGAAATTTTTACGGCGTTAATGAAAGTCTTTTGGTATCTTGACTGCCACCTGTTTCTGACGTTCGATCATTTTTTTTTCGCATCCATTTGCAGTTTTAGCGTGAGATATTCGGCTACTAAAAGCATCCCAAACAATAAGAGCGTCTTCCACGACAATGGAAAGGGGGATGTTAGGCGAGGATGAGATGTGCTTGCGTGTCACCCTGTCGGGTAAGCCCTAAGTGATGTCTAAAAATATTCTTTATTCAATCGCACAATGAGCGCACAATGCGGGATGGCATAATGCCTCCGAGCGGCACAATCTGGATCCTCGGGCTACTGAGCATTTGGGTTAGCGATTCATCGTGAATCGGAAAAACTCCCCGGAGTCTACGTGGGAACGGTACACGCTTTGAATTCTAACCGAATATTCCTGCGGGACCGCTGCCCCTTCTTGATCGCCGAAGATAAAGGATGATCGGATTTTACGTGGGCTAATCCTCGTAAAAGTAGTAGCTGTTTAAGTTTGATGATATATGAAACATATATTTTTTCCATTTATCGACAATCGAAAGATACTTGCAGATTTTAATGATATACATTGCTTCTCGAAGTATTATTAATGAACATATTAATGAAGTATTATGATCCTAAAAATTAGAATAAAGTTTAGAAGAAAACTTTCACGATTATCATGTCGCTTCGAGAAATTTTATACGATCAATAGTCAATGTGAAAATTAAAACAACGTATTAATTGTGACGTAATTTTTATTGTATTATTAATTGTACTGTACAATTTCAGTGTAATTGACATAGGTACACCAAGTGCAATGAAAGGATAAATTATGAAAGAAGCTGAGCATGTGAATAATATATTCGTCATTACTACACGCGGGTTTAATAATACATCATTATTATCTCTGCCACGAGATGATGTAAGACGTCCCATTTTGTTAGGCGTAAGACTATCTATATATCATTCAATAATGACTTGAATTGCATTGACGTCCGTGCTGTGACGTATAACTTATATTGAGAATTGCGTCATGCGTAACAAGTGCTTTATAACGAGTTTCCACCTGTATACACGGACACAATAACTATATGTTCTTTCATGTCGCAATTCTTAATGACCGCTTCTAAGATCTTGCTTTGCTGCACGCTTATAATGGTACGGCACACATAGACAAATCGGGACTTGTATGTTTTAATTAGTTTGGACGAGCATTTGTTCGCGCAGAACGCGGTCTTACTTTTCTTGATTGATTATGGAATAAAGCGTGCTTCACGATGCGAATACATTGATCGATCGATCGATGATGAGGTCTTCTTGCGGGGGAAAAAAATACATTTCATTCTTTTCAATCGGTGCATTCTTCGGGGTTTTGTGCTGTAACTAATGCCAATGTTTAAGACGTTATTGACTACCAGGATTATTCCTACTACATGCTGCGGAACTTGTAAAGCGATTAGAAGTATCTATAAATAATGTAACATTGGTGTGCACAGTCCATAGCAGGCACGAACGGTAGCGTGCGATCAGGTGGTTTCTGATCGGAAGATTGAATGGAGAGCGAGCATGAATGAGCTATGTGGACCGGCCGAGGGATGACGGTGCTGCTTTAAATATCGACGGCAGACACCGGTCTGCTGACTGCTTGACAGTGACAACGGTGACTACGCGAAAAGTCATCGTTATCGTATGTGCGAAGCGTACCGTCTGCGTTTAGTAGCGTTAATGATGGGAGAGATGGAGAGAAAAAGAAAGGGAGGAGAAAAAGTTTTACAGGCAAAGTTACAGCACTTAGTGCCAATTATCGAGTTGCACTTAAAATGATTAACGCAGTAGTTAAAAGAGATGATACTTTTCAAATGTTGCACGGTGTCGATTTCCAATTAGCGATCATAAAATATAGCTTTGCTGAGCTGTAATTGCTTCTGGAATAAATTACGAGTAACGTAGAAAGCACGGTCGTTTAAATAGTGTACCCGTACCCGTACCGATGTGCGCGCAACGTCGGCATTATCGCCATTATTTACATTAAGTGCATATACAATCCGAGAAATGCGTAATGTATTCACGGGTACATTCGACCGATTCTCCCTTCAGGATCGGCATTATCAGCAGAATGAGAATTGCAAATTCCGCGAGACGTTCACACGACGCGATTCGATGCAGCGGAAGTGCGAATAATCAAATGCGCGGCAGCTGTAACCAGTAAAATGCCATTCGGTCGTCGTCGTTTCGAGCTCTTCATCGTGGATACGCGTCTAAACCATTGACGTTACCAATTTGTCACTGCGCGTTCAAACAGAACAGTTTGCATAAGTCACCCAATCTTTCGAATCATTAATCATCGTGTTCTTAATCTGATTATTTCGAGGGTAACGGCGATAAAAATTATTATTTTATATCTTTCGTATCCAAAAATCTCTAATCTTGCATACTTATCTACAGAACTCGCATAGTCATGTCTAGTGTGCAAGTTAACAGACTAGCTTTGGGAAAATTATCTTACAATACGATTTCATTTAAGTATTTGTGCCATATAGACATAATCGAATATATCGAATCTTTATTATTAATTTTAAAAATCTCATTTATTATTATTGATTAATTCGGCGGATAATTGTTCATCGAAATTGCAATATAAACCTTCGTACATTATTGTTGATATTGTATCGTTCGGAAAACGGCGTTGCTGAAGAAATGATAAATGACGAACAGATAGCTGACAAATGTTGCGCCGAACGATAGACTCTGCAAGACAGGTGCAGTGCGACTTCCGTAGCGCCGCTCGGGACTGCGAGATACTCGGCTACGATGCTGGCGCCGGAAGCATAAGCAACCGGGCGTGTCAGCGCTGACCAGCGCAACGCTACTTCTTTCGTCGCTGCTCCGTTGCGCTGCACCTGCAGTCTACAAAGCATTGTGCTCGGGCTACTGCATCCGCTCCACCCACGCGCGGTCTTGGTATACCGGAACCAGTCCCCAGGGTCCCAGAGGCACCATGCGCGCTTCAGTCCGGACCTCGATCGTGTGGAAACATGAATTTGTCATCGTATCATGACAACCTGTAATTATCTGTCTTAATTATCCGTCGCAGAAATGTCGATGCTTTATCTATTGCTAAATCAGAATCACTCTACGTGTCCTTGTGTCAATTTATCGCTAAAGGAATGCGAAGAAAAAGCGAAAGAGAATGGCGTGTAGATAAGAGACAATTACAAAAATTATTGAACACGCAATCTTAACGCTAAAATGATAGATCGCATAAACTAGATGTAATCGATATCTGCAATTACTCTTTCTATATAGAATAATTGCTGTATCAGATAAATGTTTCCCTTTACAATTCGTCTGTAAGATAGAAGTGTCTAAGTAGAAAGAAGACGAGACACAAGACGGTATGTCGATACCTACAACGTCGGAGGGGTAGCTAGTGAGTTAGGAGGAAAGGGTGGTGGAAGGGGTAGGTAAGGGCGAGAGAGAGAGAAAGGAGTACTTGGAGGAGGGAGGCGAAGACAGGGTTGCAAGGGGTACGGATCGAAGTACGTCGGACAGCAAGGAGGCGCCGGCACTGCGCGCCACACCCCAATGCAGTAACTCCATTGATTATTGTTGCTGGTGCACTTTCCTCCCCGCCTTGACGTACGACAAGCGTGCCCCGATTCCGGGTGCTCGCCGTCCCAGCCATCTACCCGGCAGAATCGATCAACCTCGGTAAGATTTTAAAATCGTTGTTATTCCATTTCGTATACTAAATTATGCCAAATTGTTTTATTTTTATATCAACGCAAAGAAAATATATACAGAGATACGAAAGAGATAGTAATAATATAAAAGTAGATGTAACAAGTGCACTTTTTACAGGCACTTGTGAATTAATGCTCGATTTTCGAGGCATAACAAGTTAGTAGAAAAAAAAATTGTCTAAAACCAGTCTGTGCTAGTAATGATAATTTTATGATGGAGTGCTTTCAGCATGCCCACGCTATCACTTACCGTTAAAACCAAACGACGATAACGGTATTAAAAAGTGGAAAATGCTATACAACATTCCGCGAAATATTAATGCTATTGCAGAAAAAAAAATGGTCAAACCGGTACGAGATTACGCGCGGTGTTTTCGCGTCAAAATAGGGAGGCGAAGATCGCGCGGCGCGGCTTGAACCGTGTCAAGCTGCGCTTCTATTCCTGTCGAGTTAATTCCGATAATTAGAAAGCGTATCACCTACTCGTTGCACGCTCCGTCGACTTCGAGTGTTTCACTTCATTCGCCCCATTCACTAAAACTCGCGTTATCCACTCACAGGAGTCGCATACCTCACTCACGTTACTCCCTAAACCTTCCTCTCTCTCTCTTTCTCTCTCTCATTTTCTCCTCTTCTCTCCTCCACTCTCTTTTCCACTTTCGTCACCGCTACTGCTACATGCCACCAGTCATTCACTTCGCGTGGCACCTGCTCTCCACGGCGCACCTATCCAACCTGCAACTACAAGTACGGGTGTTATACGCCGAGTGTCGCTATAACGCCCGAATACGTTCACCAGAGTGTCAAGAAAATGCACTACCCGAAGCTTGAAAATTGAAGGATAATCCTGCTCGGAAAGTCTCGAGGGAATCGTCGCCCTTAAGCCCCACCCGAGAACGGCTGTTCGTTTTCTGCTATCTAATCGCCTTTCCATAGAAATACGTGGATCACCTCGTAAATACTTGTGCGCTAAGAATTACGAGAGAACTTAATTGTAATTGTATCGGAGGATCAAAATTTCACGAAAATCTATATTGTAAAGAAGATATCTACGTAAAAACGTCAACGACGAACATCAACAATGGTGAATTATCATTGTGATAAAAGATATTCTTGTATAATTTTATAGCACTATATAGAATTAGTTTTAACAAGACTTTTTATTACAAAATCGGTAAGGGAAGCAAAACTCGTATTCTTGCAGCTAAATATGTCCAACGCGTTGAATGCGGTCTATCCGATGTGTATCCAGAGCATCGTGTCGTTTGCGTGGTACAAACAAGAACAACGAATGCCGATTCTTCTCTCCGGAGAAGGCGCCGCTCGGAGTTCCGGGAATTCCAGGATCGTCACTCGAACCATTGCCATTGTGGCGAGGCAGACGAGCACACGAGCGGCAATTACGGTCAGACCGTGATATTATCAGGCGAAGGCGTGTGCACGTACGTTTGTACTTGCACACTTGCATACGCGTACCGAACTGTCATTATACCATAGCGACCGGATCAGGTGTCGGGGTACGCGACGCTGAGGCCGGAAGGGTCGCGACTTAGAGCGTCTCAGGACAGAGGAGATAGGGAAAACGTGTATAAGGGGTGTGTGTGAGAGAAGTGTAGGCGAGATGAACGGAGGGGGATAAGACGGAACGGACGAGAGAAACGCGCGAAGAGAGCGGTGAAGGGGGGGGGGGGGGAGGAGAAGTAGTCCGAGAGAAAGAGAGAGGCCCCTTGAAAATTACAAGCTATACGTTGTTCCAAACCGACCATCTAAGATAATACCTGCTCACCCTGCAGCTATAATGAATATGTAAGACAGATTGTGGGCTAAGAGGGAGCCTCCGCTGCTACCGCAGCGCGATACGGTTGTCCATGCACAGATTATATTCCGAACCGATTACGCACGGCCGCCCCGATAATTTATTATTTGCCGCGAGTAAAAATCACCCGTGGAAACGACCTGCGGTGCGCGCGCGTTGATTTGCTTACATGAAGGGCGTATACGTAAAAGTATGCAAACGTGCGTACGTCCGAGCGTGGTATGTATAGGCGCGTTGCGACATGCCAGGATGGAGTATGAGATCGCGGTAGCTCCGGCATGCCAACCGCGATTAGATAATACCGAATTGGAACGCATCACCATTTCACCATGCTGATACTCCCGACCGATTCGCGGGCGGGCACCGAGACTGATACCGGTGAGCCGAGCCGTTGCGTTGCCGAGCAATCGGGCCCGGGTACCGGAGTACAAACGCGAGAGGAGATCGATGAATGAAGCGCACACCACCGGTGTCCGGTAGCGCTGGAATGCTGCGCGAGATCTCGAATTATCGTTATTGCTATCGTACGTTAATTATTGTGCACGCTCCGGCCAATGCCTCGTGGGGAACCGGTATTTCATGATCATCAAGAATAAATAACGCGCCGTATAATGATCTGCCGTTGGAAACGCATTTGTTTTTCTACGGTTAGGGGGGGGTTTGCGTAACTTATCACCCCGTGGCTCGATGTTATCTCGGCGTTGAAACTTAGTTCGCGCGCTCGCGCGCGGATGGAGGAAGCGCTGCACGGGGGGGGGGGGAGGAAAGGGGGGTTGATTAAAGAAATTACCGACCGTTTTTAATTGCTGCGAAAATACCGTGTCTACTCGCGAACGCGCGGCACCGTGAAAATCTTCATTTACTCGACCGCGTTGCTCAAATTTTATATATCAACGGCGATCGCACTTACTCGCCCGGACGTGTCCCCGTACTAACGAACGTGTATAGAGAAAAACTGTTTCCTCTTTTCCACCATCGGACATTTTCTTATTTTCAAAGTGTATTTCATATACGTAAGTATGCGATTAACGCGTGGAATGTGTGTCGGCATATGTGATCTCATCAACAGAGATTTTCACGAAGAAATAATTATTCATTATATTCTTTTTATATAAATAATTTTTTTTTTTTACTTTATTTGGGTATCATAGCATTTCACGGTCGATTGATCGGAACGATCGCATTCGCATTATCCAATAACATGAGCCGCGCATGCAACAAAAGGAACGATGGACCCGCTCATACGAGAGACAAGCGAATGGGAATCTTCTTTTTAGTTGTATTCGTGGAGTCGGATATCGTTCTCTCAAATGACAAGAAAGAGAAGAGAAGGAAAGAGAGAAAGAGAGAGACAGAGGCGGCGAGATTCAAGGGATGGCAGGTGACAAAGTCGGGTGTTTAGGCATCTTTCCAGGCTAAAATTGGGACCGGAGCGGCTGACAGGTGGGGCCGGGCGGCCGGGGCGGCGCGGCGAGACGGGTGGGGAAGGTTTAAAGGAGTCAGGGTAGCAAAGGAGAGAGGACGCACGGCGATACAAAGGGGCGGGAGAGAGAGAGAGAGAGAGAGGGGCCGATAAGAAGAATGAAGAGACGACTCGCTCGGTGGAAGGAATGCCGTCGGACGAGCGCCGGAGGGCAGCCGCGCCGCGCGCGGCTCCTCTCTCGCATCCAGAAGGCCCTCCCGCCCCGCTGTCTTTGCCCTCACGGCATAAGAGAGAATACCCTGTCTCCCTTCCCGGCCGGCTGCCTCAGTCGCTCCCCTCTCCCTCCCCCTTTGCTCACCGAGCCCGCTCGTCTCACCGTCGTCGTCGTCGTCGTCGTCGTCGGTCGATCGCTCTCCGTCCGTTGCTCGCCACGTACGGGCGCATGAGTGAGTCCACGCGATTGTGGTGGTTGCTGATACCTCCTGGGGCCTCACTTGTCACACACGCAGCGCGCGGGCTCACCCGTGCCCTCCCCTCCCCCTCCCCCCCAACCCGATCCTCTTGTTGTGCCCCTCATCCGGAGTCTATCCTCGCGTCAGGCCCACGCTACCCCTACCACCGATTGGGATTCCCTTTTCCCCCCTTTCCCTCTATCTCTTTCTCTTTCTCTCCTCCCGCTTCCTCCTCCATCCCGCAACGCTACACGGCACGCCAGCGGCGATACCCGTGGGCCGACACAGGTGATGCACGGGCCTCCTTACATCTTCGATCCACTCTTCGGGCTCTTCTTTCCCACCGGCTCGAACGTACGAGATGCCTCTCCTGTCCCCGCCGGGCTCTTATACCTCTCCTACCGCTCTCCGCGCCCTCGCTCTTTCTCCACGCGCGTTGTCGCGCGTTGGAAAGATCACGATTGTCCCCCGTCTCTCTCTCTCTTTCGCGCTCTCGGTTTTTCCTCCCTTCGCTCCCCCTTTCCTCATCTCAGCCGTATGTGCAACACGCCGTGGTTTCGAGCGAACATCCTCGGCGCACATCAGTAACGCCTGTTATTGTCCGCCTTCTTACAGGTATGTACGCGAACGACATGCCGGGGGCTTCGCGGCGCGGCCGCGGCGTGACGGCCCGTGTGCACGTGTTTACTCGGGCGCTATGCGTGACCCGGGGTCGTGTCGGAAGCCTCCTCCGCCCGACGGCCACGTCGAAATCGGCTCTTTTCCCGTGGACGGCATTGAGGCCTCGCATGATGCCACGCCGCGCCGGCCAAGGCATGCGCGCGCGCAAGCGTCGTTTATGCCCGCCAGTTAATCGCGAGCTTGGCAGAAACGGGGAAGTGAAATTAGAATTGCACCCGACATCGATTTCTTCTTCCCGAAAATTCTAATTTTAATTTATGTGACACATATGTACAACATATAAAACACATGTAACATATAGTCGATACTTTTTTCGCACAGTTTTTTTTTTCGTATTCTTTTTATATTAACATCAAACGTAACGCTTTAGCGAAAGGCGGCATCGTATATGGAGCATTATCATTAAATGTTATGAGTTATGACATATGCATACTTTCATTTCACCATACGATTATAAAAGAATCAAAAGCGTTACGCAAAACGTATCGGCACAAATGTCAGTTTATTTATCAGATTCCTTTTCGGATCTGACATATATAAGGCACGAGATTAACCCCGTGATTTAATTAATACCAAATTTGACGTACAAAAATCGTAACATTTCATGATCACATCTCTCGTGCTTACAATCACAAAATTAAAATATGCAAGATTAGTTTAATGCTTTCTTGATCTTAAAGGGAAAAGCGAGAATATAATGAAATAATAAAAGACAGTTGGTTAAAGCAAATTATTGTTATTAGGAGATAATGTAACTCGAAGTAAGTAACAATTTATTTAAAGAGATTAGCGAAAGTTAAAGCATTGCCAGAGGGACAGGATAGCATTCGTTGCATCGTCGCTCTGACGAATTGATGATTAGCGAATTACGAATTGCTCTCGGAGCGAGAGCTTTGTGAGCGTGTAAATGTCCACGTTGCGCGCGCAGCGGCAACTAATAATTAGCCGCGATCGCAGGAGAGAGTTTTAGAAAGTAACGCGTAAATTCCGCGAATATGCATATGCAAAGCGCATCCAAATAAACGTTTGCGCGCGTTTTGCAAATCTCCTATAAATCGCGGCGGCGAAGATGCGCCAATGCGACACCGAGAGGGGGTCGACGCGGATTTATGCAGTCGTAAAGCAATCGACGGTATCGCATGGCGGTATCATACGATGATTTAGATAGTAGCATGGATAGACCAGCATTAACCAGCTCCCGCGCAATATATCGCATTATCGTCGTTCCAGATGCGCGAACAGGCAATATATAATATTTTTTTTGTGTACATCAACGCTAACATACATGTACATCGTAATCATTTTTCTCTAGTTGGATTGGTTATTTGCGCTTGAAAATTACAACTTCGGTAGCGCAATTGCGGTAATGCGATAACACCTGCCGGTACGTTCGCGTGCGTATTGGTCGGCCCGATCGGCGACGCATTTTACTTGCCCGTACACGGACTTGGCACAAATTTTCATCCCGGTAGAAACAGTATGTGTGTCAGGAGATGTAGCGGCCCGGTGGTATTGGGCTATCGGTATTTTCTCCGTTGTCGTGCAACGGGATTATTTTCTGATGGGGAAATATTGTGCGACGTGAGACACGGAGAACCGATAGCCGATCTTATTCCATTGCAACGGCGAAGTATGTGAGCTTGACAAACGTCTTTGTCACTGGTGTTTTGTCATTCTACAATAGTTACTAGTAGAATTTCGCGCTTTTCAATTAAGTAAGAAACGTTACATTCAGTTGTAATAAAAATTATTTGGATATTCGCTGTGAATCGTTACACGCTGCACAATTAACATTTTGTAAAAATTGTAAAACTTAAATGTTTATATGGCGCATAATAATCATTTATATCATTTAATGTAATTATCAATTAGCGGATTACTGTGGAGTAGGATAATTGCGAAGTCTTGGAAAAATCACTTATTGAAATAAAAATGGTCTACCAAAAATAGGACGACGGTCTTATAAAAAGGATCTTGTTACGTCAACTGTTCGAGTTAGAGATCGAGCTGGAGATGCTATGGATGGCGGCGATTGTGTAAAACCCCTCATTCGTAATGCAGTACATTATCGGCGGAGAGGACTTATACAAGTAGCTTCTGTCGCGGCTCTTTCATAACGGTCGAAAATTAATTGGTCTCCTTGCGACCCATACATATCTCCGTGCGGCCATCGGTACATTGCACCACAAAATCTTCATGATCTTATATTTATTAGCGTCGCGAAAACGTAGCGTATTGATAGCCAAAGTCACACGCGCAAGTTGGAGATGATAAAAAGTCGTCAGCAAATCGGGCGAGAGCTGTTCTTTTGCTATCTCATTATGGAACGCCATTTTGCGGCTTTTTACTGCAATGTATTCTCTCTAACGATCAAATAAATATCTATAGCTTACATATAGTAAAACAGTGCTATAATACTTTAGGCAAAAAATATGAGAAGAAAAAAACAGAATAAAATAAAAGTCACGTAAAATTTAAAATTATTATTAACAAATAAGAGACATCGTCTTTTCATTATTATCATTTTTTATCACTTTGATAGAAGCAGAATGCGTATTCCGGTAGTGCATGCTCTCGAATTTCAATCGTTCCCGCGGGTATCATTCCGCAAGGCTACTTGCTACAATACTTACAACCGGCGGCGGCGAGCAAACGTCAGTTGCGTGAAGAGCGCTTCCGGAACATACAGCGCGAACGCAAACGTTCTCTGGGCGCGTGAGAGGAAAGACGCTTCTCCGCTCAGATTCTGCGGCATCATCGGGGATGATGTCTCCATTCTTGACCGGCAGCGGCACAGAGCGTCGCCTCGTAACGAGGGGCCTCGCTCTCTCTCGCTCGCTCGCTCGGTTTCACCGGCGTGCGCGTATTCCGAGGCAGGAGTGGACTAGCGAGAGACCGCGCGGGACAGATAACCTGGTCCTGACGGGCAGGTGGACGACCTTGATCCAGGACCCTGGTCCCGCGCATCTCATTGACACCGATAAACCGATCATTCTTTTTCGAACTTATCGCTCGCTTGCGTTTAGCTATATGGTTTACGAGTGGACTTATCGGCTTGAACATTCAACTTGGATTTTTATGATGAAGAATTAGTATTTTCTATCATGTCATAGTTGAGTGTGATTGCTTAAATTTATTGGTACCTACAATGTGATATATTGAAATAGAATCCTCCGATTTTTATTGCTTTCATATCTTCCTCATTTTTCTCTATTTTAGTTAAATTTTTTTTTTTTTTAATTCTTCAGTGGTTTTATCTTTCTTCGTGTTTCACAACTAGTCGTATTGTGTACTACGTTGTGCCAGAAAAAAACGCGTATTGGTAATATCAGCGTTAAAATAATTCGACATTATCGTAATGCTGGATTGACGTTAATTGGTCGCGCTTCGCTAGTAACGCGCATTAGAGCAGCGAACATTTCCGGTTTTACGGAGTGCAAAAAGGCGCCGAGGAGAATATAATGCCGATCCATATCGCGCGCGTAGCCGAAGGTATCTCTCTGAGAAAAAGAAACTTACTGTATGATGCGCATAAAATGCCGCTTATGGTCGCTTGCGAGAGGATTCACGACGGTCGAAAAAGGACCGGCCCCATCCCCGGCGTATCTTCAGCGAAACTCACCGAGAATCACAGGGATCGTTTTCCGTTGCGGCAGCTGCCTGCAGTAAGGCGTTGCATTTCGGGATCTCAATTAACGATAATTGCCAGCTACCGTGGCGTAGCCACGTAAAATCGGTACCAGCGGCGTGATTCACTCGCTTCGGATCTTTCGACGCGACTCGATTGACGCGCACGCAAATACGACTCCGACTTTGCTCTCCACGTGTGCAAACAAAATCACCAGCTGCTGCTATTGCCGCTTGTTCGGCCCGCACACGCATCGCGATCGTTTTCGGCTAACTGTGGAGTCGCGCGACGAATTTTGAGTAATTGTGACTTCATATCTTTTAAGTAGAAGCCGCTTGTGCTGACGGGATACCTTCGTGACAATCCACACAAAGAACAAATCGGGCTCTGGTTTGTCCAACTTTATCCATTTAGGCAAATGACCGAAATTCATGGAAATGTCACTAAAGCATGTGTTAACTTAAACGAAGACATTTGTTTAACGGAATTTACCCAGAAAATTGACGTCGCTATATTTTCAGTGATATTATTGTAGTAAACTATAAAAATTATATATTTTAATATTCATATTTTATTCAAAGTACTTTTATACAAGTAAATAGTATTTTTATACAAGTGAATATAGTATTAAATAAATAAGTAATAAATGATGGCCGAATCTTCTGCTTCGATAAAAGAAATCGGAATCAGATTTTAAATTATTATAGCGAAGGATTTTTTGTCAGTAATTATAATACATTGGTCATTTATTATTTGACATTAAGAGACGATTTTTACCGACAATTTTGATTGATACATACGTCGAACTTAGAATTGATATCTTTCATGTTTCTTAATCTTGAATTAAAGCAAACTGAAAAGTATGTTAACTACATCTAAAACGACGTTGATGAAATCGGTTCTAAATACATTTCAACAGCCCGACCGGCCGAAGAACGGCCGTCGCCAGTCGAACAAACAACGCACATTATACCAGAGGGAATAACGAGGTAACACATGCGACCGCGAGCGAGCGTCCAACGCGCTAGCTCGCCGTACACGGCGTATGTACCTATACGATGCAGCAATCTAGCCGCGTTGATTAGAGTCGTATGTAGAATCGAGAACCGGATTCCAAGAACCTGTTTCCATGTTCACGTAAGATCCCCGGAGTAATCGACTGACGGATCGGCGACCGTTCGAGTCAGCGACCCCGACCGACCGACCGACCGACCGGCCGGCCAGCCGATGCGAAACGCGGCGCTCACTCCGCGCGAAGATCCTCTCCGCAGCATCCGAGCTGTTGACGGCGCGGCGCGCTCTCTGTATCTGTTTTCTCCTCACGCTGTACCGTTTTCGCTTTAATCGACTCACCGCGATGTGCTCTGATGATAGGCGCTTGTAATCGAGAATATCGACCGATATTCGAACAAATTCTTTTATTCATTTCCTACCCAGTTCATTTGGTTGATCATCATTCTTCTTAAAGTAAAGAAATTTGATATAATTTTTTTTTGTACAGAAAAGAAACATTTTTATTTTAATATACATTTGAAAGGAGGCATTTGCGTGGATTGATATTTAGGTATGTCAGAAATTCATTGATTTTATTTTTCATTATTTATATTTATCCCACACATGATTATAACTTATAAATAAAAAAAGGAATGTTGCACTTAAACTTGCTTTTTATCAACTAACTAAATCTAGGCAGATTACAGTTTTTAGGCTTGATATCTGCTGTAAACTTACGTTAATTATCGTCATTATCGATATAGACACATTCAGAATTTTGGTGATTTTTTTCTAAGAAATATAGGGGAGAGTTGCCGAATGTGTACCGGTCGCCTAAATCGTACCTCTTCAATATTTTATATTATTACTTAATATAAGCAACATTTAATAACAAAAATATGACTAAATAAGAAATTAGTAATACAAAAAAAGTTAACAGGTTACATCTCATTTTGTGCGTGCTAACATTTTAAAAATTTAGGCACAACTGATGTAAATTTTTTATCAATTTATATAGCTGATAATAATATAATCAAGCAATTTTATTATAAATTTTTATTTTTTCCATAAAAGAAGGTTTATTGTAGAATATTTTACATTCCTTGCATGTACATATTTATAATTATTATAAAGGTTAAATTAATATTTTTATGAAGTCTATCAAGTTTCCTGAATCGTACCACCATAAAATTTCCTATATCGTGTCGGTACAATCAAGGAACTCGTGCATGCTGTATACTCATGCGTACACATCACGACAGTGATGTTCTTACCTTTTCATTATTATTTTTTAATTATTAAGTATTTAATCCTTTTTTTTTATAAATTCTTAATAAAATAGGTATTAGTTAATTATTTCTTTTATTAATCTCAATGTTTTTAAGTATTTTTATTCATAAATTCGATATTATTAAGGAAATATGATTTAAAAGACCCACAGGTACGATTTAGGCGACCGGTTGCCTAAATCGTACCTTTTGCAGCATGTTACAATAAATCTTATAACAAATTAATTTGTTATCGGTGAAAGGTTAAACGTGTAATAATAGGTGCCTGAAACATCAAGCTACAATTTCTAATGTTTATTTACGTATACCAAATGGGAAGTATAATAAAAAATATCTTAAGTGGTACACATTCGGCGACTCTCCTCTATAGCATATTAATATTAGATTTATGTAAAAGATTTTGCCATTTTTTTTTAAGAATGAGATAAGAATATGCGCTTTTATTACTCAACTTTATTTATTAGATTGAGTCTGGTCTAGGTAAAAGATGTTTAAAGTTATCATAAAGAAATTCTCTTCGACTAATTTTGTTTAATTTTACGAAGATCTGGTTGACATGAAATAGATCTTGGCGTACTTCTCGCTACAGCCTTCATCCTGTCCCGAACGTCCTTCTAAGGATAGATTTCATTCGTCCTGTCATGCGGCGAGATTCCATTTCCAAGCGTACACGTGCGCATGTGTAGTGGTGCACGCGTGTACTCGCTCCTAAACGGATAGCATCGCTGTTAAACGTTGTACCAACTAATAGATTTTCATTATTTTGAGCCACATCCGTAATTACCGACTCGTTTCGAGCGCCTATCTGTTTGTGAAATACGTGCAAATATGTGGTAGCGTGGCAGTACGCCGCCGCGGGCTGCAGGTTTCTGAAAAAGGGATAGTCGCCTTCTGGCATGCACTGCCTTCTCTATTAATAAGCCTTCGTTACTCCCGTTTGTGCCGCGGAAACGCAAATTAACGCTCGTTTCTGTCATGATTTTTGCACATTTCTTCCCCCGATACGCATCTTTCCAACGATGCATCCTTTGCGCCAGGATACGATAAAGTAATTCGCGACGATCGTTACAGGAAATCCAACGTTTCTCATTAAAACATGTTTGGCGACCGCGCGATAATTTTTAATCTGACATTCAAATACTTTACGAGCATGAATAATTTGTCTTTCCCTAAAAATTTTTGTCAATTAAATTTTCCTTACAACTGAAGAATTATTTCCATAACTGACTTCTAATTAAATTAGCATTACGTAGAAGATTTCATGTTTCTTTTGACAATTAATATGAAGTCACGTTTTGTTTGGGTACTAAAATTGAGGAAGTAGCACAGTAGAGAGAGGAGGGATTAACCGCGTTTAACAAATCGCGTGCAAATGATCGCGAATCAATCGGTAGGTCAGGACCGTTTGGGGCGATCTCGGTCGTTGACTATCGCCAGGTACATTTTAACCGCCTGCCGACGCCACGGGGCGATCTCCCTGTTATTATCTCGATGCGAGATCGGCTTCTGGATCGACGTGCCTTTGGCTTTGGAAGCGGCGCTGGACGCGCGTGATACTGCCGCGCGTGATACTGCCGCGCCGATATCTGGTCCTGGAAAAAAATATATTCCGGCTTATAAGCTCACGGGAACCTATTAATAGAGCCACTTGAGATACGCTTATTTACTCTCGGCGAATACACTTACTAGAGCCCGCGCGAGACTCGACTGCATCTATTAGCGCTTAACGCGTTTGCGATTCTAACGTCCGTCGCGGATTAACATCCGCGCGGGGAGGGAGTAAGCGGCTTACGGTGACCGAGGGTGTTAATTAATTTTCTGGAAAAATTCGCGGGGTATATCGCGTAAACACTTAAAGCCGATTTCGTGAAAATCTCTGCCGGGTGCCGGATGTGAAAATATTCGCATGCTAGTGTTCGCGTGGCTTAAGACGAATCGATGCGGCTTAAATACATTTCGTCGTCCCCCGCGGCCGACGCGAACGGGCGCTCGTCAAAGTCATCCGCGCGTGTAAATAAGCACGGACGTCGCGGCAGCGATTTATCGCGACGCGCTGTCCAGTCGAACGAACGGAGCTATGAATGCTATAAAAATCTCACACTAATAGCGTACCTCTCACGTTTGGTCTTTCGTGTTGGCCTCGCTGATAGGTACGTTACGTTAGAAGGAAAACGGCAACAGCGAGAACTGATCACCACGAAGGGGCGAATTTCACGAATGAGAATAATTGCTGGCCTTTATTACGAGCCGCCTTTCCTCAAAATTCGGTGTAACAGCGAGCTGGTATTATGACGACGCCGTATTACCTCCGTGAATAACACAATATCTCTTTCTCTCTTTCTCTCCTTTCCGACAGAGCGACGAAGCGAGCGTTAAGCTCCTTTTCTCCAGCAATCTGAAGAAAAAAAAGGCACCTTCGCTTGGAGTCGTCGGAAGCTAAGAACCGACGGACCTCAGTCTCCCGTACTTATCTTCCCCTCGCAATCGGTGCAATATATTCAGGGCGCAAACCGTCGTTGTCGTTGGGCTGAATGGACGTTTTCACTTAAAGTCGCGCTCACTCGCCGGACAAAGGGATCATTACCGGGGGTAAAGAAAGGCACCATGGCGCAACGGACACTTAAATACGCGGAATTCACGCCCCGATCACGTGAATACGGAAATGCGACAGACAGACAGACAGAGCGAGGACGGATTCACATGCGAATCCGTTTCTGCCTCCAATTAAGGTAACCCAATTTCGGTATCCGTCCAGGCGGTCTTCGAGCAATAAAATAAATCAGACGCCTTATTCTCCCTTGCGTGCCGAGCATGTAATTTAATTATAATGTTAATATGAATGAAGATAATTGGAATACGGGGTCGTCGATTCCTTAAATCGCGCGTAAAAATATCCACTCGGATAATTAATCAGCGGAACACTGTAATTATCATTATCGTATGTAGTTACCGCGGTGGTTAGCTGCGCGCGCGCGTGCACGAGAATCGTACTATTAGCTTTTACAAGTATTCGCGTGACCGGCTCCGATAACTCATCGCCGAGGGAATCGTTGTCAATGGACGCGAAACGCTGAATATTCATTTCTGATTGACCACCCGCGGCAGCCTGTAGCAGTCCCAGACTTGTCCCCTTGTCATTCCTCGTGATGCGTGGCAAGTTGATAGGTCAGCCGGGCTTGATAGAGTACCGCATCGAACAAAACGCACCTGGTATCGCCGCGGATCGATGCACGTATTCAATTTGCTGTCAGTGCCTATCCATTAACATTTACCTGCGCGTCGGCGATTACCGGGGACGTCAAAATAAATGGTAATCTCACTCATCTTGTTGCCTATTTTCCGGGACCTCGATTTCGTGGATGGGCCGCATAAACGACGTTAAGAGTTTCCTAGATTACAGAATCCGCAAAAGGTGATCTATGAACTCTCGTCTACTGTTCGTAATCGTTCGGATAGGTTACGAGCGGAATATATAATTAGCGTTACATATTACTGAAAATATATGCATTAAGCTATTTTACTCGATTTATTTCGTGTAATTAGGTTCAATCGAGCAATATAGAATATTCAAATACAGTATCCATTTGTATTATTTAGAGGGCCAGTTTTTCAATAGTCATTTAAACTGAAGTTTAGCTAAACTCTGCACTCTTCATCTTTTTCGTAAAAGGAATAGTTAGAAAGAGATGAAGAGTGAGTTAAGCTAACAAGATTAAAGTTATATGTATAAGCGACTATTGAAAACTGGCCCTCTAAATAATACAATCAAAGATTGCAAGAGAGAGAAAGAGAGAAATATCAATCACAGTTTTGGCTATACCG
Organism: Leptothorax acervorum; assembly: GCA_035220615.1. Classification (NCBI taxonomy): domain Eukaryota; kingdom Metazoa; phylum Arthropoda; class Insecta; order Hymenoptera; family Formicidae; genus Leptothorax; species Leptothorax acervorum. The sequence continues at coordinate 1,040,811 of JASTWQ010000452.1, read as the reverse complement.
AAGTTTTTACATGACTCTGAGAAAAACAAGAAAATGAGTCAGTATACCTGCGTGCAAAGACCAATGGAGAAAACGATCGGGAGGTAGTGGCGTGGCACTTCGACAAGGGAATCGCATGAGACGGCTGCATGCATCTTCCGGAGATCCGCTCATGGTTTATCGAGGTTCCACGTAGAGCATTGTGGTTGCTGCATAATATTAACATTAGTGGTGATTAGTGGCTTGCCGACCACCGATGCCGGGCAATAGCTCCGAACGCGCTACTCTCTCTCTCTCTCTCTCTCTCTCTCTCTTCTACACGCGACCTTCCATCCATTAACGAGACTTCCAAGTCGACTCGAATTTCTGCTCCTCCCTTTCCTGTTTGCTTCACGGAACAGTGGCATAGTATTTATATGTGCCCTTTCTATTTTCTATTTTCCCTATTTGCAATGTGAGCTGTGCCGAACATTAGAAATAATTAATTTATATACATGTATATAATAAGTGTTTGGAAGATATTGCGTGAAAGAGATAATTAGATGCAATTAATAGCGGTAGATGGAAAAATTGTTATACTAATTCATTTGGCATTTGTAATTATAAGTTTTATCTCGTTGCATTATTAATAGCATAATTAATAACCATGTATGGTAGCGATATAGCTGTGATAAGATGCTATAAAATATAATATATTAAGAGGAATAAATCCTCAACTTGGATTGTATGTATACGATTTAACAATCAAGTTTATCATCATAACGAATTATTTTATCTTTTAGCAAGCAGTTATACATTAGTTTGGCTTGCATTTGATGTATTTATGTGGTATGTAAATATTACCACATACATAGATATATAAAATACCTCATATTTGCATGTAGATTAAAAGCTTAAAAATTTACTCGCATTTCTTTGCGGTTTAAATATCAGAAAAATTACAAGATGGCATATATGCTTTTCTAAACAGAAATTTTCAATCCGTCAAAGTAATTCACAGAGATTTCTAAAACACGATATCAAGAAATAACTCAAGATAGATCGAACGAATGATGACATTAGTATCAGGATCACGGTATTTTAGACTCGCATAACTAGTCAAAGCGATACACGGGGGGAAAAAAATGAACATTTTCCGAATGAAATCAACCCACCGACGATATCGGCGACGGTCAGTCGATTGCAGTTAAGATACTCGACGTATCTCGTATCAGACGCGCGTACTGCATAAACCAATCTCGTCTCGACAAAAAATATGATTCAGTGGACACGAAGAGAGTGAAATTCGCCATAAACGCCGAGGAGCAATCGACATGCTTGATTAAATCGCGCCATCGATAATCGGCGTCGCGCCGATCCCGGCGAGCGTGCGCGATTTTCCTCATGATGCAGCGGAGTCGACGTGACTGCGACGGCGGCGACTCGTTAGCTCGGCTCTCTCTCTCCTCTACGCGCGGTGCATACAGCATACATATGCGTCCGAACCGAATACCTCTCTCGCCGGCGCGGAACGCATCCATGAGGAGCAAAGAGATAGGGTCCCGACCGCTGTGACTTGTTTATGCGCTCGGCCCCCAACTACTTGCCCCCGTAGCGGCGAACTAAATCACACCCCGCGGATTTTATATTAAAACAAATAATTAATTCAGATGCCCGGCACATCGGGTGGTCCGCCACGGCCACGGCGTGGATCGCCACGGCGCGCTCGGTCCTCGATCCTCTCGATCCGACGCTTTTTCGTCGCGGCGGGAAACGGAGGGGAAAGCGGCGTGCAGTCACGCTACCGCTTTAACACTATCGTCGTCAGCGGGGGTCGTCGTGGAGGCTTGTTGGAAATCTGCTCGTAAAGCTCGCGATATTACAAAATGGCCCCAGCGACAGACGTAGGGCATGGATATGTGCGTATACGTGCGTGTTGTGTCTGCGTCCTGAGAAAAATAAATGAATCGAAAGAAAGAACTCACGCATGTTGCAAAATTAAATATTTGCCGTCATTGTCCGTCATTGATCGATTTTACAACGATGGATTTATTCTTTTCTATTCATTTCTATACTCATATGCCAGATCGTGTATTTCTCGTAAGCGATTTGCCAAATAATCTTTTTAGATCCTTTTGTGGATACGCATATCAAAAGCTGCATTGACTCCGCGACTGAATAATTATGAATACGGAAGTTTGCGGATATTCTCCCTATATACATGTATACTGTATAGCCATGTGTCGAGGATTAGACGAAAATATTCTAGCTGGAACAAGGTACGTACCCCCTCGCGGAAACGTCTATAGAAAAGGACGCTTGTCTATCGCTTCGTAATGTCGGCGCCCTGTTGTGAGCCTACGAATAAATTCCTGAGTAATGGATGTTATTTAACAGAGACTCGCAGGGGGAAATACGCGGGATCCGGTACGCGTTGCGTGTATTGTAAGTGATCGAGCATGTTGCATAACAGTCGATTCGAATATTCCTGTAGATTGTAGAAAATTGTCCGCGAGGATCCTGTCCAAAGCTGCTATGTGCATGAGTCGACATTACGCGCATTATTTGTGCGAAACTTGTCGTGCGCGTCGATTAAATAATCGAGTATCTTTGAGCTTATCGAGAGCTTCTTCATCCGTGCAAAGCGTATACTTAGTACGGGACCGGCAGTAATTTCGTTACGTGTACGAAGAGATACCTCGAGTATACGATATTTTCTAAGCTTAGGAGAAAATTCATTATCATACGGCACGATCTTTCGTAACGGTTAATTCCACGGTTCTGTGGAAACAGGTTCGTTCAGATGAACTTTGTACAATATTGTAGCCGACCTGTCTATCGCTTCTAGCAACAACCGAACAGGTTGTCGCACGAAAAGAACGGCCGATTTTTTTAAATTACGTCCTTTGCGTTTCACATGCAACACAATTCATGGCAATCGTTTCGTATTTATTATTAATAACATCCATTTTTCCGGTTATATCGCGGAGGACGTGTTTACAGTGGCTAAGTAATTAAGCTTGGTCATTATTGCGATAATAAATACCTCATAACTTGACCGCGAATTCTTTTATGGAGAAATGTTGGATTTCGTGCAGGGACACGATGAGGTGCCTCGGAATATGACCATCGTTTCGCAATTGATTCTTCTTTTCACCTCGAGTATCGTTATCGACACAGTGGGGCCCATGGCGGATGATAAACCGTTCTGCTGCATGCTCTCCGAATAAAGCCGTGTGATATAAGAGAGCAGCTCCGAAGGAATGCTCCGAAAGAAATTATGTGAATACGCTGGACATCATACAACAGCAGAACAGCTCCGAAAGAAAGTGCACGCACATGTGACGATGGGTAGGTCAAAAAGTAATTAACTGTCCGTTGTAACATGTGAAATGTTGTTTTTAAGTAGTATATTTCTTTGAAATATAATCATGACATCTATTTTGCTTTTTATCTTCTGTTATTTCTTGTAAGATTATTATATAATTAAATATTATGAATTTTTTAAATTACTTAATGCACATTAATTACTATAAAGCATACATCCAACTATCTAATTATGTATGAATTAAATTAAAAATAAAAGAATAAGTAGCAATAGTAGATAATTTGCATAAAAATTTCAATTTAATTTGCAAATTTAATTTTGATATTTTAATGTTTATAATAATAAATAATTGATAAATAAACTTTACTTATTTTATATATTTTACTTAATCACCGATTTATTGCGTTATAAAAGTTATACTTTAATTGCACGGCGACGAACAGGTTCGTATTTATTACGAAACAAGCGAGGTATAAATCATATCTTTAAACATTTTTTTGCAAGAACCTTGTCAAAACGTAACGAGTCGACTAGTTTAGCGAAACCGTTTCGAAGAAGTCGATAATGAGTTAAAGGAAATTCCACTGAAACTTTGTCCATTTATATAATGAACGACGAATTATTTGTTTCGGCAGCGCTCATGTGCAAGTCATAGTTAGTAAAGAGTCGTGAAAATCCGTCTCCATAATGGAGGGCCTTTCATTATGCGCGGCGAAATACGCGACTTCTAATCGTCGAAGAAAGGGTGACACGCGTGTAGTAGAAGTTTATGAATTTCGCGAGTGCTCGGCGAGTCTATTCTGGCTGTCCTCGGCATTCGTGGTGTTTGTTGGTCCAGACTTGGACGCTTATTGAAAACGCAGCGAAATCTAGCGCCGCGGGTAATTGCTGTCACGTTTGCAACGAAACGATCTACGTGAGATGAAAGTAATCAAGATCGGGTATAGCGAGGCTCTCGGTTCTCGATACGCTTTTTCTGCATCGCAGAAAACATAGCCGATCGGATAATTTTATTTATACGTTTTATTTTACATTCCGCGTTAAATGTACGTTTTGACAGGCATTGCGACAGTATCCAATAGCTTAATTTCCCATTTATTTCGTGTAGGGTAAGCAATATGGAAAGTAATCTATATACAAATAATGTTCGTTTCATTATGTTTATATATTACTGTATTTTTATACTTTTACTATTTAATCAATTCAGGTATTGTGTGTATGATATATTATCTGTTTAATCTTATACTTAATTTTTCATACAAACATATGTACACACACATTTATCGACATTGAAAGATGCCACTGTCAAACACAAGAGCCATGATATACGAATATCCAGTCGCAAGATGCGTTCTATCCGTAAATGTCTAACCCGGAAATGGAAGGCATTAATGACGTCTGATGTATATATGATTCTTTGCGATACACGCGCTCGTATATTGTCGTTATTTATCGCAGACAAACATTTTGCCCACACATTACGATCACGAGCTGACTTATGTTCTCTCTCTTCCGTTTATTTTTGCCTCTGCCTCTCGAACGAAGCGTCGCTGATTAAACATTCATTTTAGCAAGTTCATTGTGCCTTTTCTAAAATATGCACATATCCAATCGTGGAATTTATTGCTAATAACAAATATCGGCAAGTTAATGTGAGATTGTCTAATATGAATAATTTATATCTTGCCGATGCAATAGTTGTACATATTATGGTGGCGATAATTATTGTTAGCTACGTAATTATCGCTAAAGCACATTTTGACACTGATTAATAATCCTCACACTTTCTCTTCTTTCTAGTTAAATGAGTTTCGCAATTCATGCTATGGTCGTATTTTCCGTTTTATCTACCAGTTGCACTGAATGCTTTAACCGTGCAAAGATAATCGTGTGTCAGTATATAACGTTGAGCGAAAGTGAATTTGCAGAAACATCCCCCCTGCTGGGGTAGTCTCGTTAGTCAAGGGGTGATTCCAAAGGCGAAGCCAATGACGAATTATGTAAATCATCTGTCGCGTGTAGGGGATGGAAACGCATGTTTTTGTCGTCATTGAATGCTTTCTGTCTCACGGAATATTCTGTGAAAAACGTTATGTCTGCGTAAGATAGACATATATTAGCTGAAATAAATAAATATAATAATATCGGTTGTGAGATTGTATTATCGCATATAGAAAGCAATCTTTTACATAACAGTATTACAGAAATAATCGTTTTTTGTATATCTATGTATGTACATACAAAATGCAGATATCGTTATATATTATATATGATTCGCATTAAATTGGTGGAAGCTACGAACAATCCTCGATCATGAACGTGCATAAGTCGATATGTTGCCTTTTTTTAGTAGCGATTTTTTGCATCGTCGCAGCAAGGGAACGGACGACGTACGGGCTGGGCGTATTCAGTTTCTCTGTCCGCGTACCGTCACCCGTTGAGCGATAAACGGCGACTTTAGTTCGGACAATGACGTTCAATGTAGCGTGACGGGATGATACGTTGCGGGTGCCCGACCGCCCGCCGGGAAGCTCTTGGTTGCTGAACATGGGGGCCGCACATCATTACCCACCGTTGTTGACACTAGCTTATAAACGTCGTCATTCGGGCTCGGGGATGTGTGACGGACAGTCAACACCGTGATGCCACGTCACGACTGGAAGCTAACACTCGATGGGGGTTGGGAGAACCCTTCCCCCAACCTGCGACCTTGCTTTAATTCGTTAACGAACGACGTTATTAGCTCTTTTTTTTTGACCGATAGAAGATCACTGCGAACATGACAAACATTCGCGTCGCAGTTCTATAATTACTGTCTGTACAATAATTTGTAAATTTTTTTTTTCATAGAATAGAAATAGAAAACGTGTAGAGACATTCAGTGCTTCTCGGTTACATATTATGTATTCCGCTTAGTTCAGAATTTCATGGAGTAACGGGCTGAAGGTACCGAAACAAGATACAAGAATAGTAGGAACTCGCGGAGCAGCACAAGCGCAGTTGCTCGGGCGTGCACGGGGCGGAATATAAGCTCCGATAAATCCGACTGCGCAGTTAAAAATTGATGTAGTAGTTTCGGAAGTGCATGGGGCCGGCGGTTAAGTCACGTATGTAGTCAACGGTAAACGGAAGCCCATATCAATAAGTATCGGCTGTGTGTATCGGGATCTCTGCGCGCGAACGAGCGGGGGTGGAACTGAGAGGGAGGAAAAAGGAGGGGGGGAGATGGCGCGCCGTGTTGTGTAGAGAGCTAGTCGATGGGATGGCGGTTCCAAGGCCGGGGGGTGAAATAATGGGGGCGGACGCTCGACTCGAAACATTGACGTTGCCCGGCGCGCTTACAAACACACCGACACCAATCGAGCATGGCTCTTCCTACACAAAACCGATGTAGGGGGGTTTCGTTGGCCAGGCGGCCGGTTGGCTTTACAGGGGGGAGGGGAGGAGAGAGAAAGAGAGGGAGAGAGAGAGAGAGAGGGAGGGAAAGGGGAAGGAGAGAGACAGAAAGAGAGAGGCAGGAATGGAGGTAGGGAAGAGTAGAGAACGGAGGGCAGAGTATCAAGAGAGGCGCGGAGGGAAGAACACGGAGAGGATGAGGGAAATACGCATATATATTCTTGTACAGCGTTCTATGCCATCGATGCGGCTCGTGTTTAACGCCCTTATAAATGTGTAATGCGTATACTTGAAAGTGGGAATGGTCGGGGCGGGGGACGGGAGGGCAAGCAGAGGACCGGGTGTAGGACGTACCCGCAACTCGCCGGGGTGGGCCCTCTGCGTATCGATAAACGATCAATCAACTGGTACACCTATGGACGAGGCCACCGAGGGTAAAAGAGGCGGCGGTGGCAGAGCGGCGCGGGGAAGGCAGAGACGGTCGGAGGAGAAGGAGGAGGAAGTGGTAACGGAGGACGACGTAGGGGTAGGAAGTACAAGGGATGAGAGAACGGTACGATGGTGGGTGAAGATGGGTATGTGAGAGGAAGGATGGAAGGGGTTGAACGGAAACAGCGGCGGTAGGGGCAAAAGACAGAGGAGGCACGAGAGAGACGCGGGTTGAGGGTAGCGCGGGGGAAGGTGGCGGCTTGCAGAGTATCGACCCATCGCAGAGGAGAAGGCAGCCAGGGTCGCCTTCGCCGGGTTTTGTTGATGTAGGTGTATACGCTCCGCGCGTATCTGTCTATCTGGATATCTGCGCGAAGACGTTACGAGACTCAATCTCGCTGTCGCATCGGCGATACGAGTTTGAATCGTTTCCATGCTTTAATTCCGCGGAGGCATAGCACTCGGGTGTGTTCTGCGATTTCTCCAACGTATAAGTATGCTATTCAATGTTGACCCTCGGGATTTACTGCTTGTCTGACGTGACTGCGATAGAATACATATATATCGACGATTTCGCTTTAATCTCTGGAGGTGTATATACGTCATGAGTCATTAACAAGAATGTGCGTAGTAAGAAGATTTACAGAACTCCTTAGATCATTAATGTCCCTTTAACTTGAAGTAATCTTCATTTTATGGACTTTCACATTCGCTACTACGCTCTCGAACCAAATGTACGTTCCGCCAGAGCATCCAGGAGCAACGAGTTCGATGTCTCTATGTTCCTGCGTGTTATCCCTCACCCTCCAATGTGTACGCGAGACAGGAAAGCGATTAGAGAAGGAACGCGGTCATGGAAGTAGCCGAGTCAAATTATCTTGCGACATGCTCGATGTACATTCTAAAGGACATATCGCGATTCCGTATCACTTATACACCGTTAAACATGTTAACGACCTCAACCTGCCTCTGCTACGCATCGCGTCTTCAGCGTCTTCGGCGTTAGTATCGCGTGCCGTAAACGATATATGTTCAATCGGGGAAGCTCATTTCGAGTATGTCATCGCGCATACGTCTCTCTCATTTTTACCCTCCGTGCACCTCACCCGTTCCGCACACTTCCGCATCGTTTTAGCGGCATGCACGCCGCTTAACTCGCACAGAGGGGGAACAATGCACAGCCACCGAGCGTAAGCTACGTGGATCTGCCCATTGTGGGGTCAGGTGGGTCGTCGGTCGGCGGAGAGCTCGTTGGCTGGCTCCGCGGGGTGTGGCCACATAACCATAGCCACAACGATTCTCTCCTCTCTGTCTCTCTTTCTCACTCCATCGTCTACTCTCGCAGTCTCACCCTCTTCGTCCGTCCAGCTTTTCCTCTCGTTTCACCGTCGCGCGTTTCGCGCTCGTACGCCACAGGAACGTTTCGTCTCGCTCTCGCCAACCGAATCCGTGGTTGTGCTGATAACAATAGCGAGAGCTCTTTCTCCCTCTTTCTCTCTATCTCTCGGTCGTACTATCCTAACGCTTAGCGTTCCCCTTTCTGCCCGAAGCTGGTGCGCGCGGCGGCAGTAGGGATACGCCAGTGCGTGTACGCCATCGAGAGCTACCAAGCAGGCGCATCGTCGGCCTATTACAATGGCCAGCCCTCCTAAACGTTTCATTGTCATCCGGCGTTCTCTCTGCCCATGCGTCGATGCGCGCGAACCATTGTTTCACGTCGAATGGGCGGCTCTCGCCGGCGAGACCACCGTCATCGGATAGCGTCGGTCGCGCGCCGTTTCCACGGTGAGGCCAAGCGAGGCGTGAGTTTCTGCGCGACCGACCACCCATGGCCACCAGTGGTGGAGTATATTAATTGTTTTTATCTACGTGCAATCCCCTCCGTCGGAAAAGGTATTGCGATGTCATTAGCGTGACAGATTTGCCGACTCGACTGTTCGATCAATTATCATATATAAAATTTCCCTTCGCAAATCACCGATCGCATATTTATTGCAACAGTAACATAGCTTGTCGTTAAAGTTGTGCATTAAGCTATCGCTGGTGTGGCATATACCTACGTGGTAACTTTCTCTCTTTCTCTCTTTAAGTAATTAATGTGTATTTATTATACTACTTTGTATGTGTCGCCGCGATTTGCACGCTTTGCTTTGTCCTCACTACGTGCGACGGCGCGGCAGCCAAAGCTCACTTTTCTCTTTTACGGTAGTTTATACTGCTTTTTGCGTAGGATAATCGGGATACATATTTGTCGCATTTAACATCAGAGAGTTATATCATCAAGCGAGATATATCATCGTGGCACGAACTTGTTACCACGCTACCGTGCAGCTAGATCTAATAATAAGTTCCGAGGATAGTTATTTTTTTTTTTTTTTTACCAACGTATATGCATACCGATTATTTACGCGTGCCATCGAAGTTTTCCTGCTTTAGACATTCCTTCGCCTCGGTGAAAGAACAAGTTCGTTCTGTAACGACAAAAAACAATTATCGTGAAAACTGCATTCATTAATAACGGATAACGTATCGTTGCATCGCGTCACGCCAGATATTCAGGTAGAACCGGTCGGACTAACTCGATATGCGAATCTTTCAGATAAGCACGCATCGTCAAGTAAATCAGGCCTTCTCTCGTTACACGCGTATTCTTAATGCAATATCCCGGGACACCGACTACAATCAACTACGGATCTTACAACCAGCGCTAAAGATAATGATCCCCGGCGTCCGATAAGTATTAATAGCGTGAGCTAGTTGCGTCGATGCACGGTTACAAAGCGAAGAGACGTCCTTCCGTTTCTCGTTCCATTACATTAAGTGCTCCACTTGCCGATTCAAAGCTCGATACATTTGATACGCGCGCGAGATGCATTTCGAATCGACTTGATTTTTGATGCTCGCAAAACAACGAGTCCGAGTTCCGGTTGTGATGCGCGCGGCGCTAAACTGTAATTATCACGAATTCATCTTAAGAAGTGATCAGGCATTCTTCTTGCTACATGATATTACCGATGATCTACAGTACATTGAAAATTGTAGTCTTTCGCGGCGCACGATCGCGATCTTCTTGATCCACGTCCAGGGTAATAAATCTGCCCTAATGTTGGGTTACGAGAAACAGTTATCGGAGTCTTGAAATTTATCGGTTTCTTAACAATTTTCCGCTATTATCGTCAACGATCATTAACAATTCTTACAATCGTAACCATTCAACGGAAATTCTTGTAACCTGATATTATGCACAATAAGTTTAGAATATATTATATCTTTTAAAAAACACTACGGTTGAGGCACGCAATTGATTGCAAACGCATTGTTCCAAAGTATGATTTCCGTATGCTACGTTGCGACGGTTATAGATATTCAAATTTTTAAAATTTATAGCTTGCTTGATAGTCTCAATGTTACTTTCGGCATTCGCGGTCGCGATTTGTATAATTTTAATGATCGTAGATAGAGCAATTTTTAACTTGCTCTCCATATAACGTATCGCTATATAAATATTATTTTTAAATTGGTTAAACGATATCAATATCAATATTGCTTTTAATATCATAACCAAGTTGCGCACAAATAAGATTTTTTACCGTTTCCAATAAATACGCTGTAATAACGACGATATTTTTTTTTTAAATAAAATACTTTTGCAATATTTAATGCATATCCAGTATGGTCGTTCTCTCGTGTCTCTCGACAGCAATTTTCTTGATTTGCTCCCACAGCATAGGATAGGGATGAATCGTTCTGGCAAAATCCGCGCGATCCAGGCGATACAACTCGCAGATCTCAACGGCGACGACGCTGGCCACTCTCCGCGCGTCCGGCATCACCAGCGCGATCTCCCCAAAATGCGCGCCATCCTCCAAGTGACATACTTCCTTTCCGGAAACTGTATAAATGGCCACCGTACCGGTAGCGATGAAGTACATGCAATCACCTGGCTGATTGGCCCGTACAATCACGTCGTTTGTTAAAAATATCTCGGACTTTAGCAGAGCGACGATGCGCGTCAGTAATGAGAGAGGCAGATTGTTGAAAAACGTAACATTTTCTACGAGTTTGCGGCAGACGTGCATGCCGATCTCCTGGCGCATATGTAGGGACAAAGTGTTGAGGATCTCGGCCTCGTAGAAGTATTGATGTTGAAAGCAAAACTCGAAGTAGGCTACGATACGGTGTCGAGTCGAATACGGTAGTTGCCGATGCTTCATATATTGCTTGAGCTGTGCCATGATGTCTTGATACTTTATTCTAGAGCTGTTGGCACTCTTGTAGAATTGGTTCACGCGAGCTATCAGAATCCAGATAGTTATACTCCCTAAGAGCTGCAAGAGGATCACCAGCGTGAGATCCGCTTCGTTTCTCGGTCTTCTATGCAGGAAGCCCGAAGACAGAAAGGTGGAAACGGCGCGTAAGAGACTGTGCAGATATTGTATAAGTGCTTGAGATTCTTCCCAAAGTTTGAACTCGTGTATCCAGGAGTCGTCGCTTGGTCGCCTTGGTAGATACATGGAAGTCGTCGCTATTGGCACTAGCCAATACAGGCAAGACTGCCACTGAAACGCTATCATTAGCCAAAATATCATAACGCAAACTTCATAGAGGGCCACTGGAACATCGTACGCGTGAGTAACCTTTGTCATGTAGTAACTTAGAGAGAACACGCGGAATCCGCACATCAAGGACACTAACTTGCGTGTGACTGTATTCCTCTGCCATGTGTTAACAAACGCGATGTCAGTCGGTAGAGAGCCCAACAAATCTGGCAGAAATGTGCCGTATCTTATGTACCTCTTCATTATTGTTTTCGGTTCCATCACGACAACGTGATGCAGCTTGTCAAAGTATCTGCTCGACAACAAATAAAGAAACTTTACAGAGATTTTAATAAATTTTGTTGTAATAAGAATATTAGAATACAACGCCCAGAAATTACGTTCTGCGAAAATGCGAGTATTTCTTGATTAAACTATATTCACCCTGTCATAAAGTTAACGATTATGTCCGTGCAACAGAGACAAAGTAGGACATTTTTGCAAGCTGTCCAATAGCCTAAACGCTTGTTTATCTCGAAGGCAGCTTGATATGGAACGGCCAATAGTAAGCATGTTATCGTTAGAATCATTAGGATTTCCCAGAACATTCTGCGCTATAAAAGATCTGGTTTAGTGCAATGTACTTGATTTGATAATGTATTTGCTACTAATACTATACTAATACATTTTACATATATAGGAAGATTGTAGAATTTTGTTAAGGAAATTTACCTAAAGGCACTGAATGGATGAAGAATATATTTGTAGTTACGCAAATGCCGTCGCTTTTCCGAGACTATGGAAGCGCGACTGCGTAAATACTTGCGGGCACTTGGATTTTTTTCGGATGCCATCAGCAAAGAGCGAAACGCGTCAAACGCTCTTCGGAATAAATTGCGATCGGGAAGAAAATCTTCGTGCTCAGTCTCGACTTCGCATTCATGCTCCACACGAAGCATTGTGGAATCGTTAATTGATGAATTAAAGGCAATGTAAAAAAAGGGAGTTTTATTAAACGTATATTTCTAATTATAGAAATATCATTACATGTATGAAACAAGCGTGCATCGCCGGCAACGGCGGCATCTCTTTGCATGAAAGGAGAGCCCGTCCTTTCGCGGCTGATTCGTACGAGTGAACGCAGTCGGTAGTAACGTTGCCGGTGGATGATCAAGCTTGCGTTTCTCTCGGAGTCTCTCTTTCGATATGATACCGGCCACATTGTCTTGAAACTGTCTGAGTGGAGAAAGATATATTCGTTTTAATCTGTAACTGGTAAGATGATTTTCGTACTGTTTTGAGATAATCTCTGTCGGAACATGAATAAAGTCTAGCAGAATGCTGTTGGTAATACACGATCGATTTTGTTGTTTGCGCTTGTTGTGCTGTGTGCAGCCTTTTGCCTTATGAGGACAGCACTTTATTTCTAGTTAATTATATCGGACAACGAAAAGTGATTGGAAATATCTGCATCATATTTAAAAAATATCCAATATCATGCATTTTTCGTTTTTGTCTAATATGAATTTTTTACATACAAATTATTTTAACTTTTGTTTTACAATTATCTCTTTTACATGATATTCGAGATTTCTTCAAATTTATAGATATAATTAAATTTATACGTTTATATAATATAATTTGCAAAACATCTCATATAAAAATTTTCAAATTGTTAATTTAATATGTTACATGTATTAATTATTTTGTTAAGTTTTGTAAGGTTTACTAAGATCTTGAATTAAATTTGGAAAGTTGAATTTATTTAAAAATCTGAATGTGTCTCGTTGAAAGAATTTATTAAATTTCAGGTTTGCGATTCGTGCGAACGCGTTTACTAATATGCGTCCAACTCGAAATTAATACCATCCAATATACGAAAGGCATCATATTTTTCATACGTTCCAGTTCATGGAGACGTGAATAATTGCCGGTATGATACGCGAGTCGCGTACATCACAGCCAGTGAATTTTGGTGCGGTCAGTTTATTTTTAGTGCAACTGACAGTTGGTTTCCGCGAGATATAAAAATATCGAACTGAGTGTACGAATAAAGAAACGTTTTTCCTAGCGAGTGACAAATGAACGGTACATATGACAGTATTGTTATGTAATGTTGTTATGTACTGAAATATTACACGCGTGTATCGACGATTGTTTTTGCGGAATCGAGATTTTTGTTGTACGTGTTCGCGAAAATCCTGCCCAGCTTGGATTATCATGGTAAAGATGAGAGTATCTACTAACGGAGATCGCGAATCGCTTTCAGGATGGATGATCTGTTCACGGTACATTTAAGTAACGCTTTATACAAGTCGGCTTTATGAGGGCTCAGACCTTCGTTGCGTGCACCGCATATAAAGACAACCTTCCGGTATATATTCTACGCGTTGAATTCTCAATGTAACGACGAGATTTTATGGACGATTTTATTCGTTCCCTATAATACACGAATAAATGTGTATATCCATGAATAAACTCAGCCATAACCATGCTTATTCAAGCAAAAACGATACAAGTGTCTTGCCATGCATAGGGAAAATTTTTAACATTTATATCTTCATATTGATGCGTATCATACGCTCTTAATTACTGCCGTAAAACAAAATACGAAAGAGCATCTTCGAACATTTCGGGTGCGGTGTCTCTCTTACGCAGATATCGTGGCCGGGGCTAAAGGGGTATCAGGAAACATTTTATCCCAAGCTCCGGAAAATCTACCGGTTAAGCGGTGTACGCAATTTAAAGTCGCTACTTCTGTCCGTCCCGAGGGAATTAAGGGTCAGACGCGGAGGCAAGTATATCGCCAGGAAGTCGGGTTCTCCGCAGCTTTTTTCCTCTCCTATCCTGGTAATAAATTTTCAAGTCGTCCAGCAACGTCTTGGAACTCAGGAACGATGTTATAGACGGTGCTCGAGAACAAGAAGGGTGGTTACTCAGGGTACGCTCACAACCCTCCGCACATACTAACGTGGATTTACCGAGGCCCATCCTCCGCGTAACGACGAGTGACTGCGGAAGAGTCTATATACGCGGTTCTGGGGTGGAAAGTTATGGGTGGTCTCGTTGCTGTATCAATATCTCGTTAGGGGCTACGACGGAAATAAAACCGGAATGTTCGTCTATCTCGGAACTGACCGAGCCAGCAAAATTGTAAGCGCGTCCTGTAGGGGCTGTAGGCGCCAGTCGCTCGTTACACGTGCAACTTTGAATGTAGGAATAGCGGCGTGTTTGAATGTAGGAATTGAATTATTGTGTCATGTTTTATGAGAGCTGTGCGATCGATCATTGCAATACACAGAAACGTTACTGTGTATTGCAAAATCGGCTTACTGTATCAATATCAACTAACTGGGAAATGACGGAAGCGTTAAATAGGATCTCTAATACGCGCATGTATTTGCTAGTTATCCATTGATATTTACGTCCTGCCCCTCATTAGAGAGGAAGATGGATTATTTCAAGTGCGTATAACGAGCTTCGTTTCGCAATCTCATAATTGCATCGAAATTTATCGAACTTTATATGAAGTTTCAAATATGTGCACCTATATACATATATGTATAGATCCTACTCCTAATTATACCAATTACATTTATCTAAAACATATTAATATTATCATTATATTGCGTTTCATCCTAATACATATGCTAATATAGAGGTTTCATGGATCACTGCACGCGGTTATTGTATTCAATAACGAGCGAATGGTCATGATCGATACGTAGTTATTCAAATAGCGTTGCCAATATTTTGTGGTTGCCATTGCCATTTTGCGCTATTTAGCTGATGATGTAACAGTAACACGATTAATTGTATTTGATATACTTACAGATATGAAAATTCCGCAGAAATTACATACAAGGAGAAGATATAATAACACTAATTGTAAGATTAAATAAACGCAGTTCTGCAATGCGGAACCAACTTTAAAAACTTACTTTTCCGCTAAAATAAATATCGCGAAACATTAGAAACAAAATTCTGCACTAACGTTATCTCGAATATAACGACCGAACAAATATAATCCTCTTGAAATATCAATTCCATGTGTTACATGCGTTTTTATATGCATTTTATATGTGTGTATGTGTTATATGCGTTCTTTTTTCTTGTGTTTCCAGGGGCAGCACGTTACAGATAAAGAGTCGGACCATTTTTGCATAATATATTATAGATCTTCATGATTACTTTGCAATACAGAACTAAAAATCACGAAAATGGCGCTTGGTTTCTTAATGTAAATATATTCTACATATTTGTAGATGCAGGTTCTTTTTTTTTTTAAATAAATATTTATTTATAAGTAGTTTTATTTTTATTAACACAGTAGACCATATTTTAACTTAATTGTTAGGACTGAGATGTTTCTTTTATATTTACGACGTAAGGGCTCGAACGAAAGTAATTCTTGCTTCCGCCGCAATGATCAATAAACCATCCCGTCCACGCTGCTGAACGACGCTTTATACTTCGATGGATGTAACGCCAGGGAAAGAGGCGCGGCAACTGGTGGTCGTAAGTACTTACGTACGTGTAGGTTCGCCGCGTATATACGCAGTGAGCTGCCAACGATATAGCCAGCGAGACGAAAACACTCGTCTGCAAAGTCTAGTACTGGCGTAAATATACCGAATGGTAAGAGACGTAGCAGCAGTTACCCAAAAGCCATCGCTACCGGTCGCTTATGGAAACACGGCTCCGTAAATATTTTCGAGCACTCTGGTCTTTCTCGCGCGCTACGATCGAACGGTACTCTATATTCTCGCCTTTTACATATCTATAAAATAATTAGCAGTTATAGTATAAATAACATGAATCTAAATTAAATCAAAGCTTTTATATTGGAGTAGCTAGCAATAATAGTTACAATCTATTTGCACTATGCAGTCATACTTATTTAGCAAGTAGCAGAATATCTGATGAAATTTTGCTAAAATTAAAACATTACGTCGATTTTATATTCACCGTTATTTGGATAATTTTCAAAATAAACGATTTAAAGATTTTTGTTTTATATTTTTGACAAAATGACATAAACAACCCTGAAGCTATTTTTTTCCAAAATACCTCCGAGCAATTTTTCGATTATTTTTCCAATACAGCCTGCACTATATTCCACTGTAGTGCTAAAGTTACTGGAGATATAACGCGTAATCTATTATTATAAGCCGGGAAGAGAGAGGAGGCAACTGGTGGCCGTACTTATACGCTCGCTCTCGCGTGTTCTCCGCGCGCATCGCGCGCATATACGCGTCACGGCCACAGCAAGTTACCAGTGATATAGTTTGCAGCTGAAACAACCGTTTCTACTGTCTAACAGTTGGCGTTTGGCCAATCCCTGGCGCTGATGCGCCTCTCTTCGCCCGTTATACGAGAATTAGAGTATACTGCGCTACCCATCTTGTACAGTGTACACCATGTAATTTTCTCTTCTCTCTTTCCCTCTCCTCTTTCCTCCCTCTCGTTCTCTTATTCCATCTCCCCCTCCTTTTATTCCCCGACATCTCGTGTATTCTACTCTTTATTGTCCGACTGGACCTGCGTGCGGACGGTGCCTCCGCTCCGCATTTGCATCCCGTTAAATGTCGTAAACTTGTCAAAGCGCGGGCCGTTATGTGCAGGATCGCGAGCCGTATTGCAGGCGGGCAACGTTTGCGGTATCCTCCAGCGGGTGGCCGAAAGACAAAGCACCAGGGAGAGACCGGAAGGGGATATCTGCTGCGCTGTTATTCCGAACGAATCGACGGACTTGAGTGCACTTAACGGAGATTAACGTTCTTATATCCCTATCTCGGCCCGGGGACGATATGTTAATGAGTTGATAATACCGAAATTTCGCTAACGAGGGCCGCTGTATTTCACTGTCGCATTGCAGCGACAAACAGACTTCTGCGACGGTTCTTGCGTCTTAATTCGAACTGAATCGCCGAACGTAGCAGTGCACTTAAGGCAGATTAAGGCTGCCGTAACAGAAGATAAGTGTACATCGATGTATCATTGATGTTGTAATTAAAGCTATAAAAAAGACACGAAGACAATGCACATTTACAAATGTCTTTGTAATTTATCAACGATTCGATATTGGCTCTTTCTTACTTTTATGCGATCGCATATAGGTACTTATGTATTTTGAAAAAGAATAAGTACAATATATACGCGGTTGGTTGCTAAATTATTAAAAAGTAAGTATAATTATTTTCGATTTATAGTTTATAAGTTCCTATTACATTTGATACGTAAAGGCGTAATATGATGCGACGTTAATTATGTTATGTTATTTATTAATTATTGATTCTATCAGCAAATGTTTAATAATGGTAGCAATATCGCATTTTATAGTATGACGGCATTTCTAATTACTGCTAAACTTAGATGCAAGCGATAAATAGTAATTATCTCTGGTTCGCAGTGGTCGAAGTCATCGATGTAACGCTATTTCAGTACCCAATGCGCGACTCATAATTTATTTCATTCGCTCGGTCGTGCAGCCGGAATACTCTAGTCTTCTCCAACATACATTTGCATTTGTAATGATCGCCGTCGTTTGATTTATGTATATAAATTGCATCAATTAACGATTAAGATGAAACGAAGGATGTGATAGAGTCATTGGAAAACGATTCTTCTGACATTATTATATAAAATCTGATGCCTTAAATCCAATTCGATCCCTCATTGCACTATAACGATGTATGGCCACTGCAATTTTTCATTTATGTCGTACGCCGATTTATGAGTCTATTAGCCGATAATGGTGAAAAATATGGCTGCGGGAATAACGATCTTAGCTTATAGTGATCATAAATGTAGAATAAAATGTCGCGCAACGCGAGGGGTAATGCCGGCGATGCGGCCAGGCTGAGCATATATTCACGGTAAGTGGCGTGAGTTATGAAAACTTCATGATATATCCAGGATACTTTATGCCTTCATGAAGAACCGCTGAAATAACGTATAAGCGAAATGCTTTTCGTATACTCACATAATTAAAAACTATCCACTGAGACGCATTCACTACACAATGCGGATGGACGAAAAGCTGAAAGGAGTCAATTTTTGATAAAAATAATTGCTTTAAACTAGAGCCAAAATGTTAGAATTAATTTAAAAATAAATTGATTTATTCATATGTGCATAATAGAAAAATATTTTAAATAATAATTCAGAGAATTGGGATTATATTATATTTTATAAGAATATTAATTAATTTTAACCAAGCATACCTTTGGCTTTTAATGAATTAATCTAAAAATCCTTGAAATCCAAAAAACATTGATGTTTCGACACTGAAATAGATGACATATAATTTATCAGCATAGCCGAGAGCAAATGGGCAATACTCGGGACATCCGTATAATTTACAGTACATCAGTATCCGTATCGATATCGGAATTCTCACTAGTCGTATATTGATTCTAGTGCAGATTTCAATAACACCATCCGCATTGTAATCAGATATCCATTGCATTATGTTATGATGAAACCCGTACGGTAGAGAATATATTCTACACAAATTTGAACAAAGGAATTTACTTCGTATGGCTATAAATAGGCACAAGTTAAACTAATTTTATATCTAGGCGAACCTTTTAAGCATTATACTAGCCATTAATGATTAGAAATATATAAATTTATAATTACATATGGGTATAATTTGCCCTGAGAGATAGACAGATCGTGATATTGAAATTTCTCAGAATGGCGCTGTGCTGCTACATAAGTTGCATTATGTAATTTATCCTATCTCTTGCAAAATGCTACGACATCTCTTCCAACTTAACTATGTCACACACGTCTAATGTGTCTAGTTGGAAAAGTTAGCACAAGTATTATCTAGTTGATCTGGGCTAAGTTGGACAACGCCTTAAAGATGTTATACGCTTGGCCAATTTGATGAATATTAAGGGGCGTGTATTGAGTTAGAATCTGCAGTTGTAGTCATAGATAGCAAATTGGGAAAGTTGTAGTGCTGCCGACGCTGCCAGAGCGCGTTTGCGTCTTGTTGTATTATCTTAGAAACTTTCTGACGTCTTATAAGTTTCCAACTTTTGTTATATACGTATGCAAAGTTGTGTCGCGAGTTCCGCCATGACAGGTTGTTATTGAATATGAGTAGAAACGCGTAAGATTTATTTATATTTTATCGACATATGTACGATGTAAATATCCTTTCGCAGAATAAGAATTTGTCGATCTAATGTAACATAAATGATACGGAAAATGAAATTCGCGATAGCGTAAGATAAGAATATTTTTCATAATCTATGATATACGAGAGTAATTTTATATTATTATTGTGAAAACTAAAGTTTATATTCCTCTATGTATAAATTGTAAGTCTCGGAAAGATATATTTTCTAGTAACTATTGTGATTGAAAAAAGATTTAAAAGGGGAATGCACAAAGAAGCAGTAGTCATAGAATATAATTTTCATTTTGTGAAAATGTTTATTGTTTACACAGAAGAGAAATATTCAGCCGACATTTAATCAGAATATTTCAAGCGGTGGTTGTTCATGCATTCTTTGCTAAAGTTAGAGTAAACAAATTTAAAATATTAAAGGAATAATACGAAGAGCACAAAACCACCAAGTAATTACAACGCACCGTCACATATTTCGCGTCAAGTGCTTCATTTAATTTCATTTTAATACGGTGTGTCGGTATCTATAAATATATATTTAAACACATATGTGTGCGTATTTAGCTTCCAAATGTTGAATTAACTAGTTGTTAAATAGCAGTATACATATATTGATATAAATAACATATTTATTGCGAGAGAATAGAGTATTTGTTATACTTAATCTAATTAGGTTGTATTCGGTATCATACAATCAATGCATTTTATATTTTATCTGCGCTAATCACGAGAACAATGTGAAATTAAAATATTTGTGCATTATTAATAGCCTCTTCGTTATATCGATATATAAATTCTGTGAAACATCGTCAAATGTATGTATAACGACCATTCTGCACGCAAATTGTAGAATGGGCTTGTTTGTCTTGATTTACTCACGCGGCATAATTAATGTCATTTGACCGCAATATACATTTCAGTAGAAGTTATCCGAGTTAAACGCGACTACGCGTGCCGAGCTATTTCTACTCGTTAACCATTCAAATGGGTAGGCAATTATTTGAGCGCCGTATTTCTTAAGTTAATTGTGCGCTCTTTACTTGATGGCGTAGCGTTATTTTCATTAAAGATTTACACATTTAACTATAAGTATTTTATAATTTCTTTTTAACGTTTGTATTCCAGCTATATCCCGAGAAATAAGAACTGCGTTATTCTCAATATTCGCATAATAGAGCGCGCTATTGTACGATGAGAAGATATGAACAGGGATATAACGAAGACACGTAGAAAGCATGCCGCAATATATCATGCATAACAAGTGACTAGTCCAACTCTATGCCATGCACGAGTTGTCTAAGGGATGTTATTGCGCCAGACGCAATCACACAATCATATTTCTTAACTATGGCGAGAGAAACACGGCCTATTTCTCTTTTCTTATTGGTAGCTATTCTTCCTAGTCATATTTTCGTACGGCTTTTTCCTTGCTTGCACAATTAAGTATAAACCACTCTTACACGTCGAGTTCTGCGATGCGATAAAAAATTGAAGATCAATTAAACTGCGATTATTAATCAGTTAAAATTACTGGAAGTCGTCCTTTGTCATTTGAGCTCTTAAAATTCGCTCTACGGCATCACGATCTAAATAGAAATATTATGGAAATGTCATGTCAGATCAGATATTCACTCAAATATTATGAGCTCTTTCTACTACGTACAGATAATCCGAAGGCAGATGGGTTATTCTGCGAATATAATAAACACGTTGCTTTGCAGTACGTGCTGCGGAATTTAACGAAGATAGCAGATTCAACGAACAGAGGATATTGAATACCGTGTATACTGAACATTGCAAAGCACACTCTTTGATTAATTATGGTACCAACCTGTTCGCCGATTCAATTTATTATAAAATCCACCTTCCGACATGCTTGCGGCTTAATAAAAAGATTATGCTCAATATTTTCTGCAATAATGTAATTAACCGTTTCCTGCATTAAAAAATGAATGTTTACGTTTAATATTATAAATATGTATTATTACTTTGTGTGTGTATTATTGCTTATGAAAATTCTTATAAAATTCCTATAATTTTAAGTGAAAAGTTTACTTCGATACCTTCATCGAAAGTTTATAAGATATCCGAATTATTTTATAATATATATTATGCAATTTTCTGTTTTTACATACCTGCGAAGACTACTATAAGCATCGACTGTTCGCCGTCTTAACGAAGATAAAGAATTACAGGATACTTTACTTACCCTTCTTTCGTAAAAACCGAGTCGTAAATGCTCAAGACATTTTACGTTAGTTTTAGTCGATAATTCGAACGAGGTAACGTTGAGGCAAATTATTGGGGTAAAACAGAAATAACGGTTAATGTACAGGAACATATAATCGTAATAAATACTCGCAAAGAATATATTGCAAAGAGAGAGAAATAATTACAATTTAAAATATAATGTTGACGATCTTTTGCCGATCGAAATTAATATCGAAATTGATATAGACCTGGGAAAACTATAAAACTGCACGATTTTATATTTCTTTGAGTTCTAGTTTGAGTGTTAACCGAAACGATAACTTTTTAACATCAGACAATTTTGATATTTTCATTAAATTAAGATCTGAGATAGGTACAGTAAAAGATAATTCGATTAATATTAACAGAAAGATACATATGAATCTGACATATATTATTGGATTACAACAAAGTAAGTTTAATAGAGAAAGTTGAGATTAAGTAATTTTGATATTGCATTATTATTTGGAGATTAAATTTTGCACCAATAAAGTGGAGATAAAATTAATAAGAAATAAGGACAGATACAATTACGCGCACGATAAAATTTTTACATTAAATCCGACGTTATATAGGTTAAATAATTAGAATAGCATTTAAAATATCTGTAAATTAATAATATTAATAGTACCTAATAATAAACCGCTTAACATGTAATTAATATGCGAAAGTTAAGAAAACCGTCGTGCTCTTGTAGAAACATTTATCGGCATGGTTTAATCCTGCAGTCACACCAGGACATCAGCATTACCATTAGTCATGTTGTTTACTCTCGACTCTCGGGGAAACGCTGACAGCGTAGGGATGTTTTCTTCCGTGCAACCTAGAATTGGCTCCGGCCTGGTGGAACGTGAGCTTATCGAGTAATTCCACACGTCCTGGAGGCAGGTTATCACGACGAACACGTCTGCTCCTGTTACGCACGGAGGCTGCTACGCGCACGTGTACGAGGCTCGATGCATCGGAATGACGCCGGCGCTCGGTTTACATTGTGCGTTCGCGGAATACGGTTCGGCGAAACAGCAAAGGCGCAAAGCTAGCGGGATAGCGATGGCGGAATTAACGTATTCGTGTTACGCATTACGCATGGCTCGCCATATCAGCCGCGGCTAGATGAATGCTAATTAGCGGAAGATATATGCCGTATCTCGCTAGTAGAGCGCTATTTTCTATTACTACCGTAGTAGATATTATCCGCAGTCGACGATCTTTGTTTCTCGCAGTAGTACGAGCTGTTTATAAGTGCGACGGTGACTCTTACAAATGCGGTAACACGCTTGTTCGTTATAGAAACGAACCTCTGCTGCTATTTTACGTAAAAATATACGTACACTATTGAGCATAGGGCGCGAACGATTGAATGAAGAATTACGATCGTTTATTCATCACCGACGGCACCTCTGCCTTCGGGAATCGAATGAGCAGACTCGCACCTGCGCCAGAGCGTATATACTATGTTTCTTGCTCTGCGTCAAGCAAACTCGCGAAAAAGCGTGGGATGTATGTCTGCGTAATGTTAACACGTGCGTAACATATAATGAACTAATATCGTATTTCAAGTTTAATAATATCCTCACGTTCTGTAGTTGTAACAAGAAGCGCAGATTGTAACCGCATTGTATGATACATCTTAATTAGTGTTATTTTTTAATATTATTGTATTGATATCGTAACTGACTTGAAGTTTATAAAGAGAAAATAATACCTATTTAAAAAATTTGATGTGACAGCATCATTAACAACAATATTAATGTAAGAACCTGTAAACATGTAGGTATGAATATGTAACGTGTTATGCAGCGTCACAGTGGGGAACACTTAGTTATTCCACAATTCGCTAACATATGAATTCTATGTGGTTTCGTGCCCATTAACTAACGGTAATGATCCAACAGAAATAGTTTCCCCACATCTACTTTGTCGAGCGACAAACTGTAATGGTGATGCAAGCCGAGTAATTTAATATAGCGTATAATTCAGACGAAATCGGGACCTGAAACCTGTTACCGCGTCTGGTTAAAGCAGCCGTGAAAACGGATCTACGAGCGGCTATAATAGCCGCTGCCAAGTTTTCGGCTGTGTTAAGATAATGTTCGAATCACCGGCTGGCCCGACTAATGAGTAATTAGACTACCAAGAGATGCGCCCAATTTTAAGACTCCCGTCATAGCCGCGTTAAGATAATGGGCTTTGCTACAGGCTTCGCGAAACTACCTCTCCTCCTGTTATGAATAACAATATAACTTTGTATCACCGAAGATGCCTCGAAATCCCTTTAATCAGAAGACATCAGAATAAAGCTTTATACCTACAATGTATAATACCGTTGTGTGTGTGATCGCAAATTGAATTATATGGAAATAATATAAGATAAAGGATTGCTATTTTATATCTGGTTCCAAAAATGCCGAACGTAATAGAAATCAATATATCAGTAATCTATAACTGATTTTAATTAAATAACTGTCGATAGAATATATGGTTTTAATTGCACACAAATAAAGTAACGGGTATAGCGATATTATTATGTAACTTAATTCAGAAATATGGAGCGTACTGAAAATCAATAACTTGGTAGTTAATATAAGAGAGCTGAAAAAATATCTATCGATGTCTGTCGAAACAATGATAGCAGCATATATTAGCATAATTATGTGGATTTTGAATAACCGGAAGATATAAATAGAATCATATCAACTTGCTGCTTCATCGTTTTAAACGATGTTTTTCCATTAATTATGATAGTAGCAAATAACAAATGTCGTTAATATGTCGTTAATGGTAAACAATTTGCTTAATGACATACAGAATATGGTTTGCCGTCACATCTTGCTGGCTGTGTTTTATCTAGTTGTTCCGAAATTGTTTCCTTGGAAATATTGCGGAATAACGCAACGATGTAACTGGTGGCCTTAACCGCGAAATGACGTAAAAGTTCTTATATCCAGAAATATTACCATACGGCATATTAGGTCGTAACTACCCATTATAAACGCAATCATACTATGCAACAATGTACACTGTTTTAAGCGAAATCAATTGCTTCTTAAAGAAGCATAAATAAGTTAACAATTTTACGTTCATGGTCAATTAAAAAGGAATGCAGCAGATATTGCATATATGTATACATATACTTTTATTTTTATATATACATAATATACATGATACATATTGTCGTTATATAAGTACGCGGCGCTACTAAATCGATATACCGTTTAAGCGCGAGGTAATTCCCCGTGAAGAAACAAGCGTGCAATTAGTCTCTAAACAAGCGATGTAGATTTCAGACTTAAAATACGTAACCAGGAAGCATTCGCCAAATTTAATCAGTTTCACTGCAGTCGCGTACATTATGTAGTTTGTTTGATAAATCTATGCAATCTACAGCGACAAAGATATGCGCGTAACGTCTAGAAAAAAATGTCATATTTATCTTTTACGACAAAGGCGCCCGACAAGTCAGCTTAATGTTGTTAATACTACTCTCGCGCAAGACAACGCAATTTCAGTACCTATTTAATGTGTACCTTAGATTAAGACAAATACTCCTTTATGTTCCACAGAACGGCGTCTTTTTCTTTTGCAGGCAGATACGCGTGCACCTTGAGGTTTCATCAGCAGCTACAACGTAGCAGAGCAACAGCATATCGGCGCCGCTGCGGTAGACGATACGAGATGCATAGTCACGAATGAAGGAACTAGGAAGGAAGACAGAGAGAAAGGACAAGGTGAGTGAGTGGGAAAGAGAGAGAAAGAGAGAGAGAGCGCAGAGACAGAAAGGGAGACCGACGAAGAAAGAGGGAGTATGAAGGGGATAGCGGACGAACATGGGGTAGAAGGAGAGAGAGAAGGACTACCGGTACAGTGAGTGAAAATAGAATAAGAGGAGAGCAGGTAACGGGAGGACGAGACCCCGGTGGGGAGGTCACAGGGGTAGGAGAGAGAGTTTCCTCCTTTTCAACCCCCGTGTTGCCCGCGTACCGCGCACAGCGGCGCGTAGGTATACGTACACACTAGGCGTCTATATTTTATATCCGGTGTACCCGAGTTGTCGCTAGGGCGCAGACTCGAGCCAATCGGGGTCGGTCGGCTCGCCAGTTACTTTTCGCGATTCACCGTGGCCGCTCTTCCGCGGCGCAGGTAGACGGACGGAGGACAGTCAGTCAGTCAGTCAGTCAAGTTGGTGAGACAGGCAGGAAGGATGTAAGAGAATTGTCGGCGGAGTAAGAAAGGAAAAGACAGGATAGGGAAGAGAAAGAAAACGCGGCAGGAGCGAAAAGGGGTGAAAAGGGGGTGAAAACTGTGGCGGGATAAGGAAGAAAGAACAAAAAGGGAGGCAGGAGGGTGGAAAACACGAAAAGTGCAGACAGATAAGGAGAAGAGGGAGGGAGAGGGAGATATAGGGAGGAAGAGAGAGGCCGTAGGTGCTGGCCCTCGTACCGCATTCGCCGCACAAAAGCACAACTTGCGCACTGTTGCGCCGCGTTACCAAGCTACTGCGCGAGCAACCGAACTGTGCCGCTCGGCCATCCCTGCCGAGCAGTCGAGTGCTTTCGTGCGGAGTGTTTACGTCGTCGCGCGGGTAAACACACGTTGTCGTGGATCGTGAAGCTCGCGCTCTCTCGTAGCTCCGTGTTTCCCACGCATCTCTCTCTCTTACCATCGGCGTGAATCAGCTGGAACGCCGGAGCCTCATCCCTCGTTTTTTCGCGCGGCTCCAGTGATGTCCTGCGTCCTGTGAATGGAGATAACGACGACTCATAGAGTCGAGCGCGACTGTTAATTGAGTACGCTAAAGCTACATACGTTCTCTACGGTAAAACGTTCAATCCCCCTGAACATTATCGAACACCTCGACTCCGATCTGCCCATCTACGAATAACAGAGGCAAGACTGACGACTTTACTTATGTCAATTCGTGATACATCGGACCGTCGTCTCGGAATTTACGCGAATTCGTTTCGAGAGTTCGTAAATCTCGCGCTTCGGACTTTATCGCGTCGCGATAGTCACGCCGGTGTGCACGCTCGCGAGGAATTGGGAGATTAGGATCGCTGGCTCGGGGGATTCGCTAAATTCGACGGGGGTTGGAGAAGCGGGCGCGCGCGGGCACCGCGACAGTGCAGCAGTGTGCGACGAAGGCTTGCAACGATACGTGACTGTCTTAACCCCGAGAGCTCGTCCGTATATGTGTATACGTCGATGCGCTCCGAGCGGAACTCTCACGTCGCGGTCGCCGCGAATTGAACCTGCGTGAGTAGAACGGCAAAGGGGAGAGACAGAGGGAAAAGACGTTGATCTCGTCATCGCGAAGCGCTGGATGTCACTTGCGTCATCGCGAGGCGAGGCGTACGTGTGCGAACGTACGTAGGTAGTCGTCGTTTGTGCCTGGCGTAAAACTCGCGCGGCAAAGTGACTACCCCGAAGTGCAGCGGTGATAAGAAGATACAGCCACGCGACGTGATCGTTAGCATAAATGACAAGCGCAGCCAAGGCATCGAACTGAGGTGAGTGAAGTCTCGTTTTTGCATCCTTCTATCGCCTATATGTATAGAATATATATCTACGGTCGCGAGCCCGATGACCGATCGGCAATTTTCACGACCGATTCATGGAATCGCACGTAATACCTTCGCCGGTACACGGGATTTAATTAGAGGGAATAGGTCGGCACCTTAATCGTGCGAGCTCCCGGCAAATGAAATTATAATCGAACGGCGAGTTGGGTCTCGAATTACGCGCCGCAGAGATAGAACCTGAGGCGCTTGTGCTCCTGGTGTTATCGTGCTCTTCCCCCTCTAGAGACCCTACCGCCTCGCTCCTGGAACGTACGTAATGAAAATTCAAGAAAACTCGGAAACTTTTCGTACTTTAAAATCCAACTCTTGTTGGATATGTACGGATGCTTTCTACATTATGTGAAGCTACGATGTAGACGATTATGCACAGCTACTCCACACGCGACCTTCTTTCTAATTTACACATATATATCCACCTTTATGTGATGCAAAGATATTTATATGTCTTTCTAGCCGTAAGAAAAAAAATGAACAATATTTGATACTAATATTGGTATAATGGCGGTTGTGTCAAACGCAATTAAAATTAAAAGAAATAAATGCCTACAACTTTTAATAAAGGCAATACTTTCGTATAAATTTAATCAATTACTTCCGTTGCGTAATAACAACATTTTATTCTTTATAATCAGTAGGTCATTGCGTAACTGGAGTACATAATTGGCAGCGTACTTCTTTTTACTTGTTCCAGCGATCAAAGAAGTTTTAATGAAACTTTTTATGTCTTTGATCAAACACTTTTGCTCGAACGATATTACTTTATGAATTGTTTCTCAAACTAAGAACAAGCTACAAGTCAAAGAATAAAAATCCATTCCATTGACAAAGTGACTTTGTTCGATTTGTCGTCGATGATCTTTGATAATAACGGCAAGTTTTAATCTTACATTGAACACAGTGACGTAACGCGGTATTTTTATCAAGGCAAAAAGAACTCGTAATAATGCTGCGCTCCGTAATAATGCGCAATATTGCTTTAATTTTACCGCGGGGAATATATATATACAAAATTCACGACGCCGATAAATTTCTCTCCGATTGCGGATTCAGATTGTCGATTAGCATTCATGTCACATGCTTGTCATAAGCCGATGAACGGGGAGGTCTGATCCTCATCGCTTCAGGGATCGCCAGGCCCGTTCTGCATGCTGCCATCCGCCTGCGAGCGCGTCTTGCCCGGACGCATTCGAAGACGCGCTCCTACGTGCATAGGCGTACTATCGTAATCGGAATACCAGATTGTTAAGTATCTCGGCTATCCCGGGTATGCGTAACGATAGCGTTGTCATTTTGCGTAGTTACGTAAGCGGTTCGGCAGGTGCTCGCGTACCACGGGTGGCTGTCGCGCGTACGCGCGCCACCGAGAGCAGAATCCTATGCAAATATGCATGCGCTGAAAGCTGAAAGCATAGCCGGGACGCTCGCGGGATTTTAACGCGCTACTTAGCCTATGCGTTATGCGCGCCGACAGATCGATTTGCCTAACTTACCCCGTCTTGTCTCGCCGCGATCCTCATATTCCCGCCGTCAGCGGCCGCGAAAGCTGGCCGCGAAATGTCATTACGGTAACGCGATCTATCCGCGTACCCGCAAGGACGTCGATGATAGGCGACGATTAAAGCGGTTTGGCGAGCACCCGACGTATTCCCCGGTCCTGCTCGTTCGTTCGCCGAGCGCATTTTCCTCTCGTCGCGTCGACCCTGGAAAAAGGAAGACGGAAATTTTTATGCGGTTATTCTGCCGCTGCCACAGGTAATGCGATTCTGAGTCGCGTGTACCGCGATAAGGGCGTCGTAAGCGGGGCGTGTAAACAGGGAAATTGGCAGATAATAACGCCGCGGCCTAATCTTACTTTTAACTTGCTTTTGTGAACTGGGTCGATTATCGTAATACGATTTATTTCTATGAAGTAGTTTAGTAGTTGATAGCAAGCGATTACCGCATGCTCAGCCAGCAGATTCTCAGCCGTTAACACGATGCTTCGGACTATGTGTTGCGAGAGATTCTGGTAAAAATAACTACCATAAGCATGCAGCATTAAGCTGTATAAATATCGTATGATGACTGACTCAACAACGCAACGATAATTTTATAACGAGACATTACGATATGTGTCGATATAAAAACTAATTGATTACATTTGGTATTGGAACACTCTGAATACCTGTCGCGCATTAACTCCGGCACTCTAATCGGAATGTTATATCGATCGCATTAATAATAATGCATACATTGTAACGTACGAATTATTATAATGCGATCACTGAATTGCGCGCATTGTTTCTTTGTGAGCGATGCATCATTTCACTTCGCGTTTAGTATCACGCCTGACTATCTCCGCTATCCCAATCCCCATTAATTTTAATGGATGCCGGGCCGCAGACTTAACACTCATCTGCACAATAGACACCAGAAGCAATTACAGAACACATGAAAATGCGTAACACGTATAACTGCTCTTATTGCACACGTCGCCATCGTCACTCCGAGAAGCGTGCTGATTACATAAATTTGTAATTAAGTTTCTAATTTTATGCAATAGAAAATCCTGCATTTAAAATTATGAAAGAAAATCCATATTACATCAAAAATTCATATATAGTTAATCTCATACGGTTTATCTATATTATCGAAGATGAAAAATACAAATATGAGAGAAATCAATATTTCATGTTGTTTTCCTGACGACTGTTATCGCGAAATGCTGCAAAATATCGGGCTGCGATATTAACATCTTCCTCGGTCATCGAGTTTTCCGACGCTTTCGGTCATTTCTGCCTCTCCTTCCGCTTATCGTGGGCAGTATCCAATACCCATTAATTTTAATGATGAACGTGGTCAGTTTAACACGTATCACAGTCATTGTAGCAAGCTTGTAAGCAATAAATCATATCCCCTTGTCACACACTGAAAAGTGCATGGTTCAGATAAGTACGTACGTTATTTGGTGGACCCTGCCTATCTGGCTACCCTCACTCTCCGGGTATATTTATACGTGGTATACATATAAATGGTATACTGGGTAGTTAAAGAACCTGATACCATTCTTAAATGCGATCAGCTAGCAACTATCTATCCTGATAAAAAGGATAACAGCTCGTATGACCTGCTGTTTCTTCCCATTTATTTATTTTTTTACAGTGTTTAATATATTTTTTGATATTAAAAAAATTTGTCTTTCGCAACAATTTCAATTTTCTGATATACTAGAAATAATATTATTATACTTTGTAAATAATCTTTTAAAATGTGTATATGTGTACGCGCGTATATAAAATATCTTATATCTATATTTAAAGTAAATTTTTGCAAATTTATCGACTGAAATTTATGTAAAGTCATAAATACGTATTACGTAACACCAATTTCTCTCAGAACTACATCGCAATATTGCTCGCCTACCAGTAAAGTCGAAAAATTACTACGCATTAGCGACACCACGAGAAATTATATAACCGTACCGTGGCCCACTGAAAACTGAGAACGAAAGGCTACTGTGTAACAGGAAATTATCATAAATTTTATAAAACTGCCACGAAGAAGAAGGGAAAGATTGGTAGTCCCTCCGCGAGGGGAAAAAAAGAAAGGTGCGCTAATATCGCTAATATCCCGGCTTATCGATTAGGGTAAACCGTGCTCGTACACAATGGCCGCATTTCCAGAGACGAGAAACACGCGATAAGACGGAACGTGCTGCGAAAAAATAATGTGTCTTTTAAATGGGTACCGAAATTACGCTAATCGACGACTAACTAAAATTACAAATGTCACCCGTCGTGTACAGTGGGGATTCATTTGTCACTTTTGGACATTTCTGACACAGCAGAAGATCGTATGTAGAATGAGAAAACTCGGACGAAGATTTTCTTTGAAAACAAGCACGACTGTTAATGAGACGATGAGTCTCGTTATCTCATTCGCTCGCTCGTCGCCTACCACCAGTGAATATAAACGCATGTCCTCGTTTCTGGCTCTCCTTAAAATTACATGCTTCGCATGCGGTAGTCATTATAATAATTGTTATTTTCACACCGATTAAGAACTTAATGGTGGTTATAGATGCCTATTAGTGTTATGTCTATAATATTTTACGTGAAATGGATTATAAATACCTAAAAAGAATTTGATCAAATAATAGCTAAAAAAAGAAAAAGATCTTTATTTAAATTCACTTTTTATTTAAACTTGTACTTATTTAATAAGCTCACAGCACTAACGTTGGAATTTTTATCAGCTTTCTAGAGTTTAGATTTTCTCCAAATGCGCATATAAATATATATAAAGATTTTCATATGACACTTCTCTCAGTGTAAATATAGTTCTACGTGATGAGGCATTGTTGGGTTCTTTGACCATTAAATTATTATAGCTGTCATGCATGAACGCTAACTGTTGAATGTAGGACACATTCGCACCATCAAACTAAAATATTTCATCGTTAAGATTGTACGTACATAGTAAGCGTGCATGGATTAAGGCTGTCGCACACTGTCTCATGAGAGATGACTATAGGTATTTAGCATACTACGACATTCTAAGCCGAGCACTGCTAACAAGTATTAAACATGTACGTACTAGGGTTCACACAACGAATATTTATTTCCTCGCCAGCCACGCTGCACTATAGAATAGCCGTAATAAAAGCGCATGTTAAAATCACTCGACTAGAACCGAAAATGTTTGCATTTCCGATACAGGTATTCTCCAATATATCCTATAAAAAACTACTGCGATATTTCTGGTGGGCAGTGAAGAACCGTTATTAGTATTGTGTTTTATTTCTGATCTCAATGCATACATTGCACAGACAAATGGAAATCGAGTGTTATAGCTGCCACGGAATATTTTCGTCCGGCGCGAAAGCGATGCTTGTTTCCTACCTTCAACAGCCTGCGCGCCCGCTGCAATGCTTGGCGAAGGTGATGCTCCTATTTCCTTATATGTCTCACGGAGACTTCGTGCGGTTGTATGACACGGCTGCGGCCATAACTCTCGGTATGTAGGCCAAACGGGGTGGAGGTTCTGACTTCGCGGAGGATAGATCACCATACAAACATTCACGCGATAAGCTGCGCTGCTTTGCATCCGCCGTAAAAGTTTTGGGCTCATTTTCTGCGACCTCGGTCCATTTTTTTCAACCTTTACCGCTTCGGCGATCCATTACTCGTCACGCGTAATGGCGCTCCCAGAGAATGTGAAAATAGCACGCTATTATTTGCATTTGCAGTATTCGCAAATATCAAAAGCCTACCAGTAGTAAACTTTCTAATATCGTTGTCTTGTACCGTGAAAAGTTGTTTCTCACTTAAGATACGAATGGAAATTTAATTCTAATGCTATTATATAGCAAATGTCAATCCGACATTCATATTTGCTATTCGTGTGCGAAGAAATATACGAGTTAATTAAACGAGCGTGAAAGTGTCAATCACAACTGAAATTTGTGCACTGAAGTTATTGACATACATAGCAGTTTCAAGCAGTTATTATTTGTCGTACGGGACAATCAAGGATAACGAGTGAAACTGTCGCAATAATTATATTAGTACGTTCGCGTGTGTCATTAAAAGTGTGCGAGAACAGGAAAATGAGTTTGCGAAATGTTTGCCGCTTGACTCTCTAGCAAATGCTGTTCGACAGGTAATGACATTAATCCCTAACTGGTACAGTGATTTTTCGTAACGCAACTGTTACGATGTGAATCAATGCAATTCGTTTTTTTTAATAGCATTTCACGGCGAAAACAATATTTTTAATTATTCGACAATTTCTAATAATTCGTTTATTTGATTAATATTGCAATTATAAATCATATATCAATATACACACATAAGATCAAAATTTGCTATTCGTGTGCTTTATTTATATATATTAATTGTGAACATAAAAGATTGATCGTATCGGATATAGATTATTTTGCTCCACTTAATATGTTATAATAAATTTGTTTAATTTTCTATTTAAATTCAATTCAGAGCATTTTAAAAATACAATAACAATTCAACAAATGGGCAATGTGGAGTAAGAAATGTCATTAGCCAGAGTTTTTAAACGAGTATTCACAGTTTTGGACGATTTCGAACTTGTTTTTGAAATGGGTATAACGGGTTGTGTACGTATTGACAACGGGCAATCATTCTTGGTAATTACCCAACCAACCATCGGTTTTACCGGAGATTAAATGTAAATGCGCCAGGCATATTTGTGGAGTTGCCATGGAACCTGCAATATTCAATATTACTAAAAGCTCTTTAGGCTACTTTTTGTACTTCTGTATTGCATATTTAGCTATTGTTTGTATTGGAGCCGAAATTGATCATTTTATTTCTGCATTCAGTTGAGTAATACTAATTATAATTAATCAAATCTTTTCATTTTTAACGTCCCAGTTGTAGTTATAATATAAAAAAAAAAGATATTAATTTCACCATCATTCTTTTTAATAAAAAAATATATTTTTGCTACCTTCCGTAATATTGATTTTAACGAATTATAAATTTTTATCAGTAGGAAATTTCGCGATATGTCAAATAGAGATACAGCAAATTCACATAGCCAACGTTTGCAAACGTTTACGTAATGAAACGGTGCTCGTAGCGAGATCTACTACACTGTCTGAATTGTCTATTTAGTCACAATACGGGAGACACATTCTCAACATTCTGGAATTAACCGTCGCTGTCTCGAATACGAAGTCATTTGACGTCTATCATTATTCACATTCCATTACCGTTACCGCCTGTTTCATGATGTATGATAATGTGAATTAAACAGACGTTATTATACAGTATACTTGACGACAGTTCCATTTTTCAAGAAAATTACGTCTATCTTTCCATTGTGACAGAAAAGTCTTTGCGTAGATGCCACCGGTGGAGATGAACCGAAGGCATCATTCTACACAGATCGATATGGATTCAATGTCATCTGATGCAGTCGTAAGACGGGAGATTGAGCGGCGCGACGCAAAATCGTGCAAACAGGAATCGCATTAACGTTGCCACGTTAGAATGTCCGATAGATCAGACTTTGCGAAAGCTTACTCTCGTTATTCGAGTCACACACAGCAAGATAACGCTTTTCTCCTTTCGAAAACGAGCGACGTGCACTCCTTGCCCCCTTTTGCTTGGCATCCTGTCCTCCGGGACCTCGTAAACCCGCGCTGCCGTAACAATTCCTGCCCACTTTCGTATACTCTCTTTCCGTCTCTTCTCTTTCTTCTTCAGCTCTCCTTCCGTTGCGTTCTGCGGCACCCGCGAGCTCTCTCCTTCCCCCGAAGCCCGCGTGAAAAGCCTGTCCACTTGCGACCCGAAAAATTTTTCTCTTCCGCATCCGTTTGCGAAAGTTCTCTCCTGCATCTACACCGCGAGTAAATTTCACACAGCATATTTGCTCACACAGACTGAAAGACCGATGAGATTGCGTGTGCATTTTTGCACATTTCTGTGCGCGATGTAGCAGGATGGTATGTAAAAATCCACGCACGTAGGGCTACTCACCCTCGAGATGAGGGTACGTAAGAGCGACGGGAAACTGCGTCGGCGAAAGTTTCGCGTATACGACCTGTCCGTCCGGGACAGGACGATCTTTGAAGTTGTGCGGGCAACGTCCGTCTGAAAAATCTTCTGGCACGAGGAAAGCTGACTACGAAGGTTCTGTCCGACGAACTCATTTACGATGCAACGACGTTCCGTTGACCCGAGAACGGCGTGGGCGAAATTCCACTACGCGAGAAACATCTGTTGGCGGTTATTTCGCGCGCGCGGATATTTCGTTATGGTATCTCTCGAGTGGTTAAGATTATTGGCCGTTCCGCTGCGCTGCCTTGCCGAAAAGCGCATAGCGTTTAACGGGGCCAGCATCTCTCGCGAACGTATTCGCCAGCGTGTAAGCGCGATCAAGTCAAATTTAATTGATACGTAGCGGCTTGCCCCGCTTCTGAGCTTCGGTCGTAAACGCTGCGCGTGAAGGAAAGTTTTGGAAAGAAAGTTACGATCGTTTAGTTGTTGCCGGAAGATATATTTGTTCGTTTCCGGACCGGTAGTTTGGAAAGTTATGACGCATAGGAGCGAAGTAAGACTGAAATTAAGAATGAATGAATCTTGCTTGACTTTAACGGTATGATAATTCACGCTCGGGCCACGCTCCTACTGTCATCGTGCAAATATTTGTCATGTAGTAACTTGCGCTATCAAAGCGACTAGAACATGGTAATTAGACTTGACAATTCGTATGCTTTATATGTATGAAGCGCTTTTATCAACAGACAGCTGTTATTAGATAAAACTTAGAAATTACGCTGTTACATGTTTAAGTACCTACGATGACTCTCCTTTCTTCGGCATTAATTTGGTAGTACAAATATATACAAGGTGTTGGCGTTCACGTATAGGATGGATTAACAATTTTGGATAACGCTGACAACATGTGAATACAACGTTCAAATAATTACAGAAATGTATGTAGATGCGTATTTCAACTACAAACAAATGTCAAAACGCACCCGCGTTGGGCGCGAGCCAAAGCGATAGAGGCGAAAGATATATGTATGGTAAGTTATGCGTTATCCCTAACACCGGGTCCATTTTCCATTATATTCCGATGAAATATAAACCGTGCCGTAAATAACAATCCTTTATATTGAACCATGCGCGGTGCATGCATTACGCCGCGCGACGTTTATGCCAGCGTGATCGAGAGATATGCGTGAGCCGGCCTCGCGCGGGATGCATTAGGTCATAGCCTGTTCCGCCGAAAATTTTCGCGGCACTGCGTCTCGTGTCGTTAACATTAGAATACACACGTCCCACAAATCAATCGATTACAATTGTTTCACTCGCGATCGAACCCGCCAGTGAGCGCACCAAGTCAAATATCAGTTGAATTTACGAGTAAATTGTGGCAATTGCGGATTACCAAGGCGTGCGTGATCTCTTTATGATAACGGTCGTTTATATTGCGTTCCACCGTCAACAATCGAATGGCTCCGATGTCACAGTGCGTTAGTGATTGTTGGGCCGTATTAAAGAGCCGTTTACGCGATTACTCTCAATCATTTATTAAACTGACCGTCTCGTCGCACGATTCGGAATTGATTCAAAGGTCTCTGCGAGTACATTGACTTCGGTATCCCTAATGCTTGGGTTAAGCAAAGCTTGTGCCTGTAAATTGACTTGCGACCATATCTAGTTAAATGTTGGGTTCGCATCGCTGACACTACCGTCGTATCGTCTCCCCGTGGACGCCTTCGAATAAACGAAGTTTCGAGTTATGGCGCGCGCGTACCGTCCTTACTATAAGTTACTACCATATAGTATTCTATTATGTGCCGACATACAAACGTGCATTTGCGTTATATGACCTTGGAAATACACTGAGCATCATTATCAGATTAATCAGATATGCTACAAAGCACTCAGTCGTATGTGTCATAAACTTCTTGCAGATAAATGATTCCTTAAGTTGCCGAATATAATCAGTGGATAGTAAATAGCAGATATTTTATTAAGATTGATATATATAAATTAATACCATGTATCTTCTAGTTATATGTTAATTATTAATATTTCAAGTGTTTTTCTTTTTTATATTACGAATAATAGGAATTTAAAATTATTATATATTTATAATAAAAATTATTAGTCATTGCGAATAGTTGTTAAAATATTGACACATATTTTCGTGATATTAAAAAGCTTTACAGATTTTAAACATGTCGATTTATCGGTCACCGGCTGTGAAAGCATATTCCTATTCAGGAGAGAAAAAATATGTGTGAGGTAACGATGGGAAAGCAGATTTGCATAATTACAAAACGGCGGCTGGTTGAGACGCCCTATCGATCGATTTCTGATAGAATTTTTCACAGGCAAACGATCGTAAGAAAAAACAACTTACTTTGTTGACGGAATAAAATCCAGCTAGCTATACTGAACGTTTGTTTTCACACATTCTTCTCATAATCTCGATTTCTATCGATTGCAAAATAAAAAACCTGGCTGCTATTTGTCTATTATATCGAGTGAAAAACTGTTTATTCGAGATAAATTTTCACGATTAGAGTGTTAATTTATGTGCCTCCTTACTATAAATAATAATTTCTAACGCTTGGAGTGTCAAAATTGCTTGTCGACATTGTATAATTTATGATAAAACGTCAAAATAAACGTCAGCTCTCAATGATGCCAGTGAAGCATATCAAATGAATATACGTTAAATACATATATAAGCTGTAGTAGTCACTTAGATTATTCCATAACGCAGGCAGTTCAAGAGAGCGCATTAGTTAAAACAACGCTTGACTGCCTGGCGATGATGGCAGTACATCGTGCGCCAACTTTTTCGGATATACGAGAGTTTTTCTTTGTTTAATGGGAGAAAATAAATATGCGTGAAAAAGTTCCCTTTTCTCATTTGTTTATTTCGAGTTTTCTCATAGTGAATATCATCGTATATTTCTACAAAGCATTTGAGAAGATATAAAAATCAGGAATCCTTAATAGTTTTTTTGTCGAGTTTAATTAAACAGAAATTATAAAAAAAATTGCATATTAAGTATTAAATCTATGTAATATTTAATAGTAGATATATGTATGTATGTATATGCAATCACTAACAATACATATAAAATAAATACATAAATTTTTTGCCTAAAAATGATTAATTAAGTAATGAAAATTTTCAATAAATAGATATCAAATTGTTTTCTTGAGTTCTATATAAGACGTCTCAAATTATCTAAAATATCTCTTACAATTAGATGACTTCAAAATGTCAATCTTCACTTACATAGATTAATGTATAACAAGAATTCTCGATTAATGATATATAATTGGATTTAAATATATCTTGCGCTTTGATAAATTTAGCACAAAATAATAAGAGAAACTGATCTGAATATACCATGACTTCTACTTTAAGCAATAAATCAATTCGATTTTCGAGATATTGTGAATAATTCGCAATATCTCGCAAACTAGTCGACCCAAATAAGCAATTTTGCACTCGTTGGAAGTGTTAAATCTTGGCTTTCGAAAGATATCAAGTTTATCTTGCTGTGATTTTCCTATGCAAAGATATTAGTGCGATTATATCGACTCGCGATCTCGAAAATGTCTGTCATGAAAAAGATCTTTGCACGAAATCAATTTTATTTTTCGTAAATAATCGATGTCTCGCAAACTAGTCGACCGAAATAAGCAATCTCGCATTCGTTGGAAGCGGTTTTAGCTTTCGAACGAAATCTAAATCATCTCGCTGCGTTTTTTTTCGGAGATATTGATGATAATATCGACCTGTGAATTCGATGTAATGGAGGAGTCGACTAACGTGCATGCACGCATTTCTCAATGGCGACATATCATATTTCAAAATTCGTGTACCACACGTGTTTTTCACACTTGTCTTTTAGTGCACCTGTCGAATTATGTGCAAAAAATACGTGCAATTTTCTTTCCTGAATGGCGCGTGTGGATTTTTAAAACGCTATAACTTCGCGAAAAATGGACGTAGTGACATGCAACAAAAACTGATCTTCTACCTACATTTCGCGTTCCGCAAATGCCTCTGTTGAATACGAGTGCTCTTATTATGATACTTATGTATAGGTATACATATAATGAGGATAGTTAAGGACTAAAATGCTGATATAGATATAAAATATGAACAGAAGCGTGATCAACGAAAAATATTAAAAAGTGTAAAAATATGTATTGGAAACGTAAAAAACAGCTTCTATTATATTTTTCTTTATTATAAGTAGTATTATTAAAAATATACTAGTTGTTTGGAAATAATATTTATAAAAATATCGAATAATTCAGAGAAAAATGGAAATAAAAAAAATATAAAATAAAATTGAAGAAATGTGTGTGTGTGAATAAAATTTATAATCTATAACAAGCATATTTACAGATTGCCGTTACTGAAAATCACTAAATTAAAATCAGTAAACTAATAGCAAAATATCCATTTTACACTGAGAAATCGCTTCCCTGTTGTCGCTTCGTCGAACTAGTGGAAGCTGCCGAGGATCTTTTATGTGCGAACTTGGGTGCATTGCCATGCCACCTTAAAGTCCACGAACGAGCGCTCGCTCCTCGGAGAAATGTCACTGAAGCACATCGAATGCACGTGTACTCTCCGCGTATTTGCGTTGGCATTTAACTAAAACCCGTGAGAGCGCACAATATCGGTGCCCGGTGCGGCTGTCTGGCGATGATATTCATGCGTAGTGTCCGAAGTTTCCATATAGTACACAGGACCAATCTTTGCTTCTCCCTTAGCTGGGTGGGGACCGACGTGGCATATAGGTGCCAGCGCGGGATTTGACTTCGTCCGACTCGACTTGACTTTCCTCACGACAGAAGGATTATATCTTCTCGGTCGGTTGCGCGGATTCCCTCTTTCGCAGCAGCTTGAGGGTCGTCCGGGTGCGCGGTGAAACTTTCAGTTTAATGTCAGATCTGCTGCTCCAGATATTATGAATGTTGATACGATTATCGTAGACTTATGAAATTTATGACTGACTCATCGCGTCTTGCGCGGTGATTTCGTATCGTGACAGCTCACTGGAGAATCTTTCATAATTGAAGCGAGCGTTAAGAATGGCGATAGAAAGTTATTGATTAAATGAAAGGGTAGGTGATTGATCGCAATCTGATTGCGCTGAAATATTTACGCGAAAATAGGATATAATTTTCATTTAA
Source organism: Leptothorax acervorum (assembly GCA_035220615.1). Classification (NCBI taxonomy): domain Eukaryota; kingdom Metazoa; phylum Arthropoda; class Insecta; order Hymenoptera; family Formicidae; genus Leptothorax; species Leptothorax acervorum. The sequence goes on along the minus strand of JASTWQ010000452.1, from coordinate 1,000,480 downwards.
AAATACATAAGTAAAGTGCTGGATATCGGAAATAAAATTTGTCAGTGTGTGTAAGCGAGGTTGATATGCGATCGATTGAGTTAACAAAAAGCAGTTCAATCGTTAGGAACAAATTACATCTTTGCTCCTTTTTCCTGAACATGTTGTGGATTCTGTGAATATCATTTTGGAATAAAATGAAAAACTATGATAGTGGAATATATCTATTTTTCTTATGATATATAGTTATATACGGCATTTGTACATTATCGATATTCAATAAAATTTCCGATAAATACTACCTCATATATAATAATATATCTCAATTAAAAATAAAGAAAAATATGTATAGAGGCAGTTTAGCAAACGTGTTTTGTATCACACCCTCGTGCGCTCTTGCTTATTGGCACGAGCATGAATGCCCATGACGCTAGAGATTTGATTTACATTTTAATACAACGTGCAGATAAGTCGCTTTCAATTAGTGGCACATTATAATCAATGCAAATCTCACAGTTTTAATTAATACCAATCTCGTCGTATAAGCGCATTTTAATTTATTATATTAAGCCAGCGTTATATGTAAATTTTGTTTTCCGTACGAAAAGCGTGTACAAAAGTGCGATTTGCGTAGTGTGTAGAGACGCGTTCGCGATATTATCAAGAATCTCGTTTGTATTAAAGTATGCCGAACGATAATGGATTACTCTAGAAATATTTGGTACCTATTTTATTGACGGCTATTTTTTTCGTTCAAAAAACTAAAGTGACAATTTTGTCATATCTTCGTATGCTAAATCCACATAAAAAATTGCGTAATAAAAAAATACGATGTATAAGTTTAATTATATAAATTAATATGTGCGAAAAACTTAATTTTATATTAAAAATAATTAAAAACACAATTACAAAACATTTTTTTAAAGTTACCAAAGTATTTTTTATTATGTAAATTTACAAGTTGTTTAAAAGCTTATATTTATCTGATTATTGATTATATAATATCTACTAACTTTCGATCTATATGACAAGATTAAGATACATATATATTAAAAAAAAAAACAATTATAATGTCTGAGTTCGATACCGTTGTGGTTTTTCATTTTAGTTCTTCACCGAAGTTATAATACGTCATCAGAGACAGAAAAGGGGCGCCACTAAATCCCGCAAAGGAAAAAACCTTTTTATCGTTTCTCGCGCGGCTCGACGGAATAATAAAATCTTTACGAGCAAATGAATTCACGGATCGATGAGCTGATGTCGATAACGCGAAATCAAAGCGAATATCCGCACTCGAAGGCGCAAATATCCCATATTTGATCGCATGAATCCGCCGCTCTGCAACCTAGAGTAATGCGCGGAGTGCAAATAAAGAGTATACGGGATCCTCCCTCTTTTACATTTAATCTCGGGGTGACGTGAGAAAAGCAGAAAGAGTCCTCTATTGGAAATAAGATAAGATGAAATGAATGACGATTGAATGCTGGATATTTGAGGGTATATATTGGCCTGATCGTACCTATCATATGGTAATTTCCTTTAATGGAAGATCTATCCATGTGTTCAACGATTTCTTCTATTTTCACACTGTGATGTGACGAAATTGACCCATAATTTTACCACGGTGAATACTTTATATTTGATTCTGTGTTTTGTTTATTTGATTTGATTCATTTGAAGACGTGAGTATAAATTATTATTTCATCTTGTGCTGCTTATATAATTACGTGACCGGAGAAAGGATTCATGCATAAGTCGCTAGTCCGTCGATTATCTTAATTTATGTACGATTACACTTCAATCGCGGCATATAGTGCACAACAATTCGCAATGTATCCATTCATTTGATATCTATGCTATTCGTGGGATCCTTTGTCCGTTATCGAGTGCTTTCGCAAAACGATGTCCTTTGTTCGATGTTGGAAGCTTTCACAAACGAATTGACGGAGAACTGCCGGCAGGTCTATCTATATCTGTAGCAATATACGCATGTATTATTATTCTCTAATAGAATGATTGGATTGCTACCGGCAACTGATTCTGACAACCACATTATGAACATTAAAAACAAACAAAACACCGCTTTTTAAACGAAATTTATCTTCAATTTTTTAATGTATTGACGATAGAAAAATGTACTAAACATTTTCTTGGATATCTCGACTCAAAAATTGATCCTATCGATTTTCTAGAAAATTAAATTCTTTGAAGTATAGATGAACACTTGTAGTAACTGCAATATTCCATCTATTTAATAGTAGTAATAATCAGTTACAACTCAAGCTTGGATATTGTCTTCTGCACGCGTCTAGAACTAGCCCGATTATACGCTAGCGCTATTAGATTTCTCATGAAAGCTCGAGGCAGAGTTCCACTAGCCGTTAAAAAGTTTTCTCGGCAGTATGGATGAGCATAACTTGAGAGGATTGTGCAGGCATCGAGACTCGTGCCGAATAAGGTGCAAACTATTTTGTTAGTAGCGCCATTTAACTTGAAATGCGTTGGTATTCACATAAAGGTATGGTTGAATCATCGAATGATAGCCCGATCTTGCACGAACTTTCATAACTTCCTGGATTATATGGCAGCATACCTAATACGTTGCATATAGCACTTTGAAAGTAAGTTTTCAAATCATATATATGGATCTCCATGCACGCAACGTCTCCAGCAATTATCTTCTGCATGATGGTCACAAGCAATTTTATTGCTATCGCTATATGACATGTATATTCCTGCAGATCTTATAATAATCCCAGAAGCATATATCTGTTTTTTTAATAATTACAAATATAATAATAAAAAAATAAACTGTTCTTTTTCAGTCATCATTCGAGAAATTCGAGTTGGATATATTAGAATGTATAAGCTAGAGCTAACCGTAAAAGGTTAAAGAAATAAATTATCTGATATAAAAGCAATAAATTTACATAACAAGCGTGACACGGACGACAGCGAGTTTTGCAATTAATTTCAGTGCCTATTATCATGACAATATATGCTCAAAAGGTAACGCCTGTGGCGTAGTTTGGAAAAATTAATAATCAATACAGAATTTCACACGTGCTTTCGCCTGACCGTTGTATTAAGCGTAAAATTTCAATCACATTCCCGACGTAGTAACTTATCGATATTGCGCCGTGCATAAAGCTGGGTTCATCTTCTCGCTGCCGTTTGCTGCAAATCTTGAGAAGCACCGCGTCGCAGTAGTCGCACACGTAAATGGGGGTGATGCGGAAATACATACGCGGCCGTATCTACGTGCCGTCGGAAAAGTGCTTTCAAATTTGCGATTTGCACGAGGCGTCCCGACGCGCTCGCGTCGATTCTTCGGTTGAAATGGAACGGACGGACGTTGGATGTGTAGGAGGACATTTCCAATACGCATATTTACAGGAGAACTCTGAGCACGTTATATTTTCAGAGGGAGAGGGAGAGAGAGAGAGAGAGAGAGAGAGAGAGAGAGAGAGAGAGAGAGAGAGAGAGAGAGAGAGAGAGGGGGGGGAGGGGAGGAAGGCAAAGAAAGAGTGAATGTCGTACAAATGGGACGGCGGGGCGTTGCAAATTTTATCGAGTGTGAATTCGCACAACCCATACTCTTTCCGGTCATTAATCTTGTCGCGCGTGGCACGATGAATTCGCGAGAAGACGTATGCCTCGATGTCGTCGTGTCATCGTTGTACCGGAGTTCATATCTGCTACACGTCTCACTTCGCACGATACCAGCGTCAACATAGATTCATACTAACTGTAATGAACTATAGTGGTTTGACGAAGAGATTCCCGTTTCTCTTGTTTCAAAGAGAACAGTGAAACGTTACACGCAACCAGCATTAATACCATATATTCCATCCCGGGCTAAACTTTCATCTAAATTAAGTTCGGTTTTGTTTCGAATAAAAATGATTTTCCTAAATCCATTATTGAGAAATCGTATTAACAAATATATTCTATTGTTGAAATAACAATATATATTCTATTGTAGAAATAAATAATGTACGGACTACGGATTGTAGCGTGCTTTTCTGTGCGAAAATTGTACGTAACAAAATACGTATAACAAATCGCCGGAATATAACACAGCCTTGCGCCAGTTTCCACGTTGTGCAACCCATGAAGCATGCGCGATGCAGCGTGACCTCTGCTAATGGATTGTTAACTTGGGATGTCGCGCGTTGCCATTTAAAATGAGTATAAGGCGATTAACTCTCATGTCAAGATTATCACATATTGAAATAATGCGTGGAAACGTATACACAAATACGCTATACTTTATTTAGCAACATTACTGGTTGCGCTAGCTCTACGCTTATACGAACGAATAAAATACTGTATTCAATTTCTGCAACATGTAAGCATTAAAAGCTACACAAGTTATTAACCGAATTATATAAATTATTTTTTAAATCTTCGCGTTCTGCTTTCCATTGGAATTTATTCTTTGACTTAAGCTAGTAACATGTTTGAAGTTACAAAAAGAGTGCACGATTCGATATATACATCCAGATTAAAAGATCAAGAGAGAAAGAGAGAGATAAATACATGGTGTAAAAAGTTGTCGAGTTTACGAATGTTTGCTGTTCTTCCGTAAGTTTCGCGGCAGCGCAGTCTTCATAAGTCAAACGAGACGTATCGAGAGCGTCGACTTCGTTAGCTCGGAAACTGTGCGCGAGACTCTGGCAAAAATAAATATTATTAATCGCCCAGAACTTGAAGCGTTTATTGAGCTATACTTTATTTTGCTTAGTTCGTTTAATGTCCGTCGAATATACGTCAACCTGCCGACGTCAATCTGCCGACGTCACAATTATTTCGCGAAATTTATAGGATCGTACATTCTATCCAGCGTGATATAGCAAAATATTTTTCCGCCTTCCGTATGATAGCCTCTTGAATTTCGCGAAATTCGCGAGACGGGCGGCAGACTGCGCGAGAGGGAGGCATCTCTGTAAGCCGCGGTAAGCCTACGTATGGCCGCGCTTACGAAGGATTCCCTTCCGAGCTCTATCAGCATTCGGATAAGCCGCGTTCGGTATTATGTTCTTCTTAAGGTTGCCAACATTGTGCTCGTGTTTCGGCAAAAACTGCATTCGGCCGAAAGACCGACGTGCTCGCGAAGCGAAACCTATATAACGGCGAACAACATTATAAGGATAAATAGAAATGTCATAATAGACAAAAGTTTTCTGCAAATCTGAAAGCACAATTAAAATTCGAATGCAAATCGTACGTTTTCGTATTGAAAACTTTATGCATAATCGATATGAACAATGTGTAATTAATTTCTGTAAACTCATATGTTAGGTACGTTCAGAATTTTCACATGTTTTTGAAGGAAGTCAAAATAGCAATTTATTGATACTTTATCTATTATGAAAGGGCTATTATTATGCTTTGAGAAACACGTGTCTTAAAATATTTATGCAAATTTACGGCGGTGTAGATAAGTTAACGACCTCGCATATCGCATTGTTCGATACGTGATACGTCTCAAGCATTTTCGTCAATCGAGTTACCGGGCATGTTTCCACGTCGGCGAGAAATCGATACGTGATTGACGTTGGATTAGTCGTTGAGAATGTATCCACTGTGTCGAGCCCTAGAGGAAATAACGATCGGTGATTGGACCGGGCTGAGTCGAGTTTTAAAGCTTGTCGAGATCCCGCGTGTGTACTAGTAGATTTCATCCGTGAAACGTTTGCACCACTTTTACCAATTCAACGTTCTGAATCAGCGAGTCGTGGAAAGATTGGTATTTCATCACCGACAGACGACATGTTTTGTAATATTATTTTCTAATATACAAGTTATTGAGAACTGCACAGTATTTTCGCGGATATTGCGTTATATTTTCGTAATAACAAAGATTTCTCAGGGTTATCCGATTGTCATCGAAGAAATATCGCAATGATACTATTTTATTCAAAAACTTTTATTTATAACCTATACAATCTAATGATCTCTCTACAATCCGTATTTTTACGAAGTTAAATGTATTCCTGACACACTAGACATATACTTATTTGGATCCTTTTCTATTTTCTATGATTTATTTAATCAATTTCGTATGTTTTCTCTCTTTCTCTCTCTTTCTCTCTCTCTCTCTCTGCCCCCTCTCTCTATTCCTAATGCATCCAATAATGGAGCATGTGTGTTTCGAAGCATATCGCATTTGCTTTCGACACACATGAATGAGGAAGTTTCTATAATAGAGCTCCAGTGGAATAGAATCGCATTTATCGAGAAAATTTACTGGAACATCTCTGATACCATATCAAGGCGACCTTTTTCTTTTAGAAATACGCGAGCATGTATATCAAATGACAAATTTAAACAATCTTACGCAGGGAACATATTTATTTTTTATTAATCACACACACATGTCTTTAGTTTCTTTTTATACCTTGCGACATTGTCGTGAATTATTGTGAGAAAGAGCTTGTACATGACAATAAATTTCTTTTGTTTTGTCGCTAACATGATGTCGCGAAAGCATTTTCTACTATAATTTCTGATTCCCGACTGCATATCAAAATTGTCTGTGTATCCGAAATTAACGACAAATGCGATAATTAATAGCGGCGCGATTTTAATTGCATTACGTTGATTAAACGTGTTTTAATGAAGATTTCGAGCGAGTAAACAGACTTCGTTTCGGCGTGAAGTTACAGCAGTCTCGGAGAAAGGAAAAACGTAAAATACGACGCGATGCACGTGGCGCGCAAACTATTTAAATCTGTAGCGCAGGATTGTAGACACGTCGTGGGCGGACAGGGTGCTATAGCTCACCGGGACAGGAACACGGCCTCGATTTTAGGGACACACTAGATTTCACAATCTAGTTACACGAGTGCAGTTTCCCACGTAGTCTGAATGCGGCTAAGCAGATTAAAGCTTGTTGCGGCGAATGGAACCGCAGAAAGAGAATAGTTTCCGATAGCGAAAGGTGCCGGATGATTCGGCAAAGCGATAGCGCGGTTTAGAGGCAAAGTGACATGATTGTGACGGTAGTATTTTGTCTAATTAAAAATTTACACAATACTATCTGTTCTTGTATCGGCTCAGATAATCGAACCGTGCGTTGCGATGACAACTTGACACGCACATAAGCCTACTATCATCTAATATATATAGAGGATACCTTTTTTTTTTATCGAAGAGCTAGTAGAGTAATGAAAATTAAAGATTTGTAATATAGAATAATATGGAGCTCCCCATTGTTTGCGTTGCAAGAGATAATGCGATACATTGCGTTGTATATTAAACATTAATTTAATACACAGCTGGGGAAACGAGTTTACGTATTAGCTATAATAACAGGAAAATAAAATTCCGTGCCCGAGACTTCGCGTAAAATATCGCATTGCACGCTATGCCGCGTGCGCGCGGTGAGCTCGTCCAGTACGGTTTCAATAAAAAGTAATCCTCTACATACGTAGCCTCTGTTAGAGGCACGTGCACACCCGTATGAATATACCCGCGCTATTGTAACGGTCAAAGCTTTCTTTTTGCCGCTCGTTATTGCACGTTAATGGAAAGAAGTAAAATTCGACGCGACATAATTGCTGCGCGCGTATCCTTACGCACGCGTAGGGGGAAAAAAACTTAATATCGCTGATATCGCACAATTTAGTGAGTTTAATCGAGACAATTTCGAACGTATTAACATTATCATTTTAATTAAACAATTTAACGACACTTTTATATATTTTCGTACGTTCTTTTCCATATCATACGCGCACGTTGTACTTTGTTCTCATCTTATAATTACATTTCAATTTGCAAATGAAGAAGTACTTCTCTCGAATTATACGCACGGTGCAGTTCTATTGTTTAAAATATATATATCACTAGATATAATTCGCAGCGGGACTATTAATATAACACCGCCTCGGAACGGAAATTTGATGAAAATAACATGATGAGAAATTAATTAGTAACCGTAATGGACCTAGTCACAAATTTAACCAGATTTAATCAAAATTATTGTATAATATAAATATGATTTTCCACGCACATTTCGTCCTTACTCGAAACGCATCAGTCTCCTGCATATTATTGCATATACAATTTTTGGGGTTGAAAGTGAGACATCATGAAAAGATGTATCGTTTCTCGAAATTCAAGCGACGTCCCGCACAGCGATTACCTTGTGTGCCGCACGCGTCATCTTTCTTTCGGTAGTTCGGATTAAATCCTCCGCACGTTCGTTCATGCATATTTATGCGCATATTCCGCAACGGATAATGTGTCCACGCGTAATCTATCGTGCAGGTACGTGCGCGCTCGTGTATGTACCTCGTAATTTACCCTCCGCGTTTCAGCTCGTCCGACGGTAGAAGGTAGGAGCTCCGGAGTCTATTTTTGCCATTCATTCTTTTCTGGAAGGGCGGTACGCGTTTTTCCTCTTTCGACGGTAATCTCGTCGTGTCAGATCAGAGACAGCTTGGTACCTATCCCTTGCTGAGTGCGCTCGTCTGTTCCTCCGTGGAACACCGAGGATGCCCTCACAACGTTACCCCGTTCCCAAATGTCCTTCCCCTCGTATCCCCCCGCGCACCATTTCTACGCAGTCTTGGCCTAGCACGGATCGTCTGGCACATCAGCGAAACGCTCGGCAGAGCGATACCGATATCCACTATCTCGAAGGAAACGCTATCTGAAATCGAAACATTTTCTGGGAATTTTCGCATCTAATGGAACGAGGGGCTTTTCCGAGTCCCAGGCTGAAGTGGGCCACGGTCACGAAATCCTTTTTCATTCGGACGCGAGAGGTCCGAGGCGGATCTCCGTCGGGCGGAGATACTGGGTGGTTCTTGATTGATATCGACGATACAGATATTACTTCGAGTATTGTACCTACCTACGTGGACCTATTTTCAGAATCCAAGGCAAAAATCTTTCTCATACAAGTCGAAATGTAAAATATCACGATCAGAATTGCATTTCTTTAATGTAATTTGTGTTTACGCGTTTTCTTCCTGGATTTAGATGGGGAAAAAAGAGTTGTTCGGCGCCTTATAGCGGATTTTTGTCATTATCCGTATTACGTGCCGGGCACTAGTAAGGAAATAAATTATTCCTCGGCAATATTGGAATATCGGGAAAGCATATTTCATTACATCGCGCCGTAGGCACGCGCGTATATACGTTTACGAATGAAATTTCCAGACGATCGCTTAAGCGTAACGCTACCGCGTGGAAGTAACTACTTCGCACAAAAGAGCCGTACAGTTCCATAATTCACGTGTCGTCAAATATCATGCAAATTGCCGTACCCCGTATAATTCGTTACTTCGGCATTATTCACGCGAACGATCGGACGAGCGATCATTCATTACGGTAAATTTCTTGTTTGCGAATGTCTCATTTGGCATCGAATAATGTATCATACCGGGTATGCTCGCCTTGTCCACGAGCGTTATGAGATTCCATTGTCCTTGCGCGAGACGTCACAAATTTTACGCGGACGAAGATCCGAACAAAGAAAAGCCGTTAGTGTACATATATATAGGTATAGCCGCGTCGTGAGTGCCTGTGCATCGTAGCTTTACGTAGAAGTACATATGTATGTATGTATGTACGTATATACATATGTGTAAGTGTGCAGTTATATTTGCGCTTACAGCATGCGGCCCGCATCGTACCGATATACCGGAGTTTGTTAGGCCGGAATGCCAGACGAGATGCGGAGAGTGCCTTGGAAAAGAAAGAGGAAGAAAACCCTCTGTGCCCATCATCCCGGAATGATTCGCGGCTGCGTGTGCAGTTGCATTCATACGCCCGGCCGGCAGTTCCCGTTACGGCGCTATTAATAAGTGTAGAGTGCACTACAAACCCCACGCGAAGAATATTCTGTTACAGGATAGCTTCCTATTGTTCCCAAGATAATTGCTTCTTATTGTCGATGCAAATCGAGAACGTTCCGAGTATAAAGTTTTTGCTTATCTCTTATTATAATCCTTTCCGGAGCATCTCCTTCGAGTCGCTATCTGTAAAGCGCGAGGTGTTTATTTGTCGGGCTTGCGAAGAGAGGGAGAGAAATAGCTCTCGCGCCGACAATGAACCGAGCGGGCTTAATTGCGGGATATTTAATGGGGAGAACGGAACTGCAAGTTGCCACTGCAAAAATATATAGAATTGTCAATTCGGCAGTGATTGTTTCAGACTAACGAGTTAAATTGCGCGCGGTCTTATCAGTCCTTCGCATCTGTAGGAGGATTACGTTTACCGCGCGTAATTTTCATTTCTGCTTTCGAGGAAAGTTGAAATTTATCCACCGGCGCGGCGTTCAGATTGCCCGGTCGATAAAGCTCATCCTCCTGGAAGCTATGGTGAAACTTTCAGATATCGCAACGCCTATTTGAAGATTTCCATCGAGCGCAGTTACGAATATATTGAGCTCGTTCGCAACGAAAGCTTATTATACTCGGCGAGCCGCGATAGTTTTATTAAACCATGCATATCACATAGCGATTCCCTAGTTCGGATTTCCGCAGTCAGAGTAACGTTAGTAAATAAAATACGATATCGAATTTTAAACGACACGATGCTTCCCTTGATGAAACAGTGAAAGTTTCTATCATTATTTAAACGAACAGCACGTAGGAGCGCTTAAATATTTTATAACTCTACAGAACAAAAGTATGTCACGTTTGAAAAAGTTTTTTGCAACAATCCAAACAACCAACTCAAATCAATTCTTATAATCAAACATTTATTCCAATTATTTGTTGCACTTCTGGTTTATGTGTAAATTTAGTTTCTTCAATTTGCAATCTATGAAAATACTATTAACCCATTGAGAGAGACCGCGTAACGAATCTGACTCGTGATGCGTATAAAAATGTCCAAGTATAAAAACAACGAGACGAACTCGTTATGATTTTATGCGATGCAATGGATAGTTTTTAAAAATAATTTAGTTTGAAAAATATTATTTTTGAAAATTAGATTAACTAAAAATACTACATTGTATGAAAAGCTATACACATATTTTGAATTGAACCTATTAATGTCGTATTTATTTCCCGAACATCGAAACTAGAGAGCATTTATTGATTACAAGCGCATAATTGAACATATTTTCCAAGATATATTTGGCATATTGCCAAGAAACAGCATTCAACTATATCATGTAAAGACTCGAAATGTAACAAAAGAAGTGAAATGACATGGGAATGCGAGCATTGCCTGATAGCTTTATGTATTCCATAATGTTTCAAGCCATTTCACACTATTGTCAACTTATTACTAAAAAACTTCTTTAAGGTAGGTACATTTATTATTTTATTTCTATATATTTTTATTCTTAATAAACTGAAATTTATACTCGACTTTTATATAATTTTTCAGTTTTATGAATGATGAAAATAAATGTTGCTCTCTGGGGCTTCGACGTTCAGGAAATAAAAAAAAAATTGCTCTCAATAGGTAAAATTAGCCTTCAGAAGTAAAGACAAACAAATTAAAGTGACTAAATCATATCGGCTATTACTGAGAATATTTTCTTTTTATATTCTCATCCTGCTAGACAGTTCTTCCTGCATCATGTTCGAGCTATCATATAATACATACACTGCTTTACGGAAGCAACATTTAGCCACAACCATGCGGCTCGTTAGCTTAGGTTACTTTTTTTCTTTGTATGGCACGATGGGGAAAAATTAATTATTACTTACGACTAATGCGTCCATGAAGGTCCACGGCTTTCATGCATACGTAACAAAGCGGAAAATTCATCTTACTTTATATGCTTACGGTGAAGAGCTATAGAATGTACAATGAGAAAGACGAAAATAGGATGCAAGGCCTTTTCGTACTAATTCTCGAGAGTAATATAATTTAGTTTTTTATTAAACAGAATTCATTAATGATCAAATTAACGTGATTAAACAGCGAAATATCAGAATATTTTATCCTTTTTATGTTATTATTTATAACTATATCAATGAAAATTGATAAACGTTTAGTTAAAGAAATAATGACATTTGTTGCCAGTATTTCTAAAAAGTACTGTATGCAATAAATATGAAAAGTCTATATTACTCTATGTAATAAATTAACAATTACTAAGGTAAAAAATTATAATAATTACATCAGAAACTGTAACCAAACTTAACTCATCGTTTCTTAAGTCAGAGTTTCCCTTTGCACCCTGGTTTGGTAGACACCCAATTAAGGAATCGCAGAACCCAGATTCGTGTTTTTGCGGAATGCTTAGCAAGTTCAACGATTTTAAGCTCTTCGCGAGAATCGCGAGGAATTCGACGAAGCTAAGCACGCGGCGGCAGGTTTAGTTTATTCGGCGCCACGAGGAGACCCATTGGCTAAGAGGGAAGCGCGGAGATTGATGGCGTAGCCAGTCATGTGGTTCTAATTTGCCCTCTATTACCTCGCCATAAATTTCACCGACAAAAAAGGCCGCCGCGATATCGTTATGGCGTGTGCCACGATCTTACGCTCGACGTAAAGGATGTTGGTGAAAAATTACGGACGAAAAAAGAAAGATGGCAGAGTCGGAACACGGGACGGAGAAAATGTTTTGAGGATGTCCATTCCTACGTATAATTGTCGCGAACGATAATAACAGACGTGAGAGATCTCCTAAAGATTTGACAATAAGTCCAAAGAGTGAAAGTCACCACCAGCTTTGTCATTTTTGTCTGCATTTCGATATTCTGTAGTTATCGATTTTGCCTTGACCCATTGAGCTTTGTCATTTTTTTGTTGTATATAGAAATAGCTTTTATTACACGAGCAAGTTATATCAATCGTGATGGAGACTACATATGTATAACGTAAATTTGAATACTTTTGCATCAAAACTTATGGAATTTGTTTTGTATAAGGGCAGTTGTTATATATAGATTTTACTAAAGATATTAATATTCTACCTACAAATTATACGTATATATGTACACGTTCTCTCCGAGCGAAGCACGATCTTTTTTCTGTTATAATAATTATATAACATCAAAATAATAGTCATGCTATTTAAAGTGTTCAAAAAAGCGATGACAATATTTTCAATTAAGGATATTATATCCGCGGCCATTCATGCGTCAATATAATTTTAACGAGATGCTTGCTTGAGCTTGTCTTCCGTGAACGCTCGGTGCTAATAGCTCCTGAGTAAGTAAAAGCCCGACATTTTCTAAGTGGCCACGAAGTACAAGATCAAACCTGTCAACTACACTAACATCTCGCAAGCGCGTATTTTCTTCAACGTTCAGGGTGGTCCATTTGGAACATGTCACTAAAGTATTTCTCCCTTCTTTCTTCAATATTGCGAAATTCTAATGTTGCTGCACAGTCGTTATAAATAAAAATGTCGAATCACTTAAATTGCAAAAAAGAATAACTGAAAAAAAATTATACTTTTACATAAAAAATATATACACCTACTATAATTAATAACGTCATTATGCGATATTCTAATAAATTCGATTGCCATCATTCATGCCATCTATCATTTTATCAAAGTATGTCGTTGCGAATATACTTTCATTGAAGATTAAAATAACTTCATTATACTGATGGATAAGATTATTAGTCGAGAAGTTACATTAACCTCGATATTCAGCAAATGTAATAAAGTGCTAGATGTTATAACTAGAATAAAATGTTACGTTGTCGTCTACGTCGACAGCACTGCAGAAGGAAATCGATAGGACGTTCTGCAGCCGTAAACCCAGTCATAAACCATGGAACATTTCTCCTCCCTGAAAAGTATCCATCATCCAACTTTGTTCTACTTTCTTACATTATTTATACGCGCGCCCGTTTCGCGCAAGTTATCAGTGCGCTACTTGATTAATTGCTGTGGAATATGACCCTTATAGCGATTCAACGCGCATGCATCGCGGATATTTTAAATAAGTAATATCATTGAGTAATTCGAAAGGTCGGTACACTTGGGGAATCTAGGGACCGAGTTTTCGTCGAGGTCGCCCTGCGAGGGGCATTTCTTTGTTGATTCCATCAATTCTTCTTGGAATCCATGCTCTTATTCTCGCCTCGGTTAGACGACCTCCCCTACTCCGCGTCCTACCTCTACCCTTACGGTTAACCTCACGCTCACCTCAGGTTAAGGGTGAGAAAAAACACGAGTTGGTCAGCATGAGGTAACACCGGAGGGAATACCCTTGGGTCAATGGGGTGGTCAGAGGGTGGAAGGAAGCCAAGTGGAAATTACTGCGACGCAAACTCGCTTATAGGACAGGTTGAAGATTTTTTATAACACCTCTGTGTATGACCTGAGATTTTCAGGCGTGACGCTAACAAGCTGCAGCGTTCGTTACTAAAAGGGGATACGTCGATTACGCGAAAATGCACTCCGCTTAGATTTGTATCTATGATGATATTTCATACCTAAATTCGTTTCGTAAGAGTTGAATTTACTTCGATTTACTCTGCTTTTTGCGTTTCCACAACGCTCGAACTTTATTTTCCCAATATTTTTAGATATTATATTTTAGATTTTCTCTGATATAAGTACGAGTGACACGTCATCAGGACGAAATACGCATTTTTTGCTTTTATTAAATTCATAATCCTTAATTCGTTCACGGATGCGCGACATTTTAGAGCGCGGTGATGACTAGACTGCCTGAAATGACCGATAAAAAAACTGTTGACCGACTAACGGTCGTTCTTTTGCATATTTTAGAGACTGGGTGGCATGCATTTGCCTGGAAATGTAGGTTAAAGCTGTCCAATGTGTATTCTATTGCGTTGTAAGAATACCAAAAACAGCGAATTGCATGCTCGGTTAATTTACCTTTAACCGCAAGAAGTAATGAAGAATGCGAAACAAAATCACACTCATATCCGATATGGTTTATTAATACATGAATATATTTATAATAACAAAACTGCGCTGATAAACTGCGATTTCTTGATATTACATACAGTATAATGCAATATTATGAAAATCTTAATTTAACACGACATATTCATAATTTCTTTAAAGTAATTAATAATTCAAAGTTTATTAGCTGCATTAGTTTTCGGGAAAGTAGGTAAATTTATAAGAACATTAATTTCTGTTGATATCGGAACGTCTGACGAATAATTTCTTAATGCAATAAACTTGCAAATTCATCGCAAGTGAAGTTTCAGCAAACACAATTTCTCGCTTTTGAAGCAACGAAGTTAAACGGGATTCCTTCATTGCGTTTTATCTGGTCGCGAATGAAAAGATATTCGCGAGCCAGGAACCATAGAGTGGCATAGAGTATTCATTTCGAATTAGCTCGGCGAGAGTTCACTGATAGACTTACGGGGACCATTTCGTAGCCTAGGGAAACAAAAGCCAAGAGCGAAAGTAAAAAGGAGAACGGAGACGCTTCATAAAGTGAGCGATATTCATTTGTGGGGAAATAAAGTCCGCAGGATCAGCGCTAAGCTCTCTCTCTCTAATGCGCATCTCACGATTACCGTTTATTACGTTTTGTATCTATGTTCTCGTTAGGAAATAGCAGGTGAAGTTGTAAGTAGCTTGTGCCAGAGCGGCCGATGCTGCTTCTTTCCTGACACTTCAGCCATTATACACCAGTCTCTCCTTCCTGTCTTTTCATTCTGTTACCCCCTCGTAACTGACAGATTAATTATGTGTCCTGGCACGAGTCATAACCTACAGTTGGGACGATACGTACTGTTATACGGCGAAGAGACGAAACTTTGTACGTCTACGCGCAGGAAGACGAAACACAGTCGGCTGCAACGGTTGCACGTGGCTTGTGTAATTTCTTGTGCAGTTAGTGGAATCGTACACCAGTGCATCGCGCATGTATATATACAATTAGATGCTCTGACAACTGGGAAGTTTATTTGTTTATATTAATTAACAGTTATGCGAAAATAATACTTCTTCATGCTTATATTAAAAAATATTTTGAAGTACATTCGTATAATCAATGTAATTAAATGAATGCAGTTAGCTTTAAATGCGTTTATTAATTACAGAATTCAATACATTCAGATTTTACGATTAAATAGCACGACCTGATTGACTTGGACAAATTTTGCGGACTGAAGTTGAAAAGCAGCTCTTTAGAAAAACAGATAAAAATAGAAATAGATGGATAAAATTAGAAAACGAGAGATAGAGAAATCGGTTATTCTGGATTTTAAAAATAGTTTATTTGTTTTTCGATATTCATTAGCTAGTCTCTGAAAAAAGATGTAAGCTCAGAAACAAGGCATTTCTTGCTTTCAACCTTTACTCTAATATAGAAAGTGCTTTAAACAGGAAATGCGAAATATGTCTCTCTATTATCGAAGGAAACATTCTAAAGATTTTTCTGTTTTGTATCGCAGCATTATACAGTCCTCATTCACAATGCCTGTTAGCTGATACATCGGAAAGAAACTCACTGAATGAAACTACAACTTTATAAAGAAAGTCGATTTACTTTTATCATCTCGCTTCTCCGGCGATGTGTTACAATCGTCTCTTGTTGAATATTTAAAGTAACATAAAGCTACTTAACAGAATCTGCGTTGATAAAGCCGTTATACGTTGTAACTCTATCTCGCGAAAAACTTTTAGAAAAATATTAGTTTGTTGCAGTTGAATCTTCTGTTTATACAAGAAACGTATGCACGCGGGTTACATCTGTATTTTTTACCCGTTGCATCTCTCTGATATTAAATAACGTTTTATAACGAGTTGTTTCACATTTATTAAGAAAGAATATGAAACAATATTTTTCTTCAATTTCAGGTAAGTTCCAGATAATCCGCAAATGATGCCATTTACATCGGCGACAGAGTTGCATGGTGGATGAAGTTTAGAAGTTTCGGAATGATAAAGGATAAGTGCGAGAGATAAGAGAGAGAGAGAGAGAGAATGCCGTCGACGGCGAGGATACTTCGCGGGAATCCTTTCGGTTATATCTCTATTCGACACTGTAAGTTTAGGCTACGTAGCAATTTACTCAAAATTTAAGTAGCGATTTAGATATAAACTTTATTTCTGTTACATAAAACGGAAATTTTAGCTTAAGCAAAAAAAAAAAAAAAAAAAAAAAAAAATTCGCTTTTTACGGTTTCACGCAGTTCATAATTTTCACTGAATTAAATGCTGCAGTACAGTATATAAGCGGTATACACGCTACCTGCATTCCGTAAATCACGTCCGTATTATTGGATACTTATGTCGATCGGGTATCCCGCGCCAACGACGCATTCGAAAATAAAAGCTCGACTCGTCTCCGTCTACGGAATTTCTTTGAGAATTCCGGCTGGCAGGGGGTGGATCGCGTTCCATGCACGACAGAAAATTCGAAGCTCGCGTTCGACTGGAAAGACATCGCGCACGTTCGCCAATTATTGCATGTTAGCGTGGATCACGGCGCAATTACGGTACTATAGCTGTCTCGTCGTCGTCGTCATCGTCGTCGTCAATGTCGTCGTCCGACAAGCCTTCAAGCGGGAATAAAAGCGGATTCCTTTTTTTCTTCTCGTTCGCATGGCTCGTGGCGGCGAGAAATCACGTTAGCCCGCGCGGTTTCTTTATTTAAAACCGACCGTGGTGCGCTTGGGCGTGGACTTCATTCACTTACCATTATACCGAGCCGTTGGAGGCCGAGGATAACTACAAAACTGTCGCACTTTGCCGCACCGCACCGCGGAAGGAAGTAGTTACGTTTTATACCCGGAACAATAATCGTTTCCACGCTCTATGGCGTTGCGGGAATATCTTTCTCTAAGTCTAAGGCACTCACTTTCTCTACACGCGCGAGGAAGCGAGCCGCGCGTCTGTTCGCGTCCATACACGCGCGCGAGCTGGCCGAATATCCGTTCACAACTGCCTGGCTCGAGAAGAGCATCCACCGAAATGCTACATTAACATAATCCTCGCGTACAAGGTAATGTCGTTAACTTCTAAATTGGCCGGTCATTAGATCCGGCCGCGCGTTATCTGACTGAAATTCCGCTACATTGTGGAGGAAAAAGGTGATGCGGCCGGAGCCAAATCGCTTCGAGAATCTGCCTACGTTGCGGTCCGACAACACGTGTTACGATTAGCGACGTATTTAGAAGTCCTCGTACCATCATCACGCGTGATTACGTCAACTGCAGATCCTCATTACGTTGCTGCAAATTTCCATCGCGCGCGCGCGCGCGGATAGATAGGGCCATCATTTCGAAAACAAACTGTCGAGCATCGTGTCGATCAAAGATATAATATTATAACCAACGAAAATGACAACAAAATAATTAGTTCTAATAATAATGAAGCACTAACTTTATCCGGCTGTGATGATAAACTATCGAATTAATAATTGTTGCACAGAAATCGATATATGTAACATGCATGTAAATGTTATTCTATTCGACGCGATAGACGCATATGCATCGAAACAGGTTGTACACCTGTTCAAACAATAGCCGCGTTTACATGGCCTATTCGAAACGTTATTTCCGAACGGTGAAGTCACGTGTTGTAGCCATTAGGCCACCATGTACATGGTACATGGCCTATCGAATGTACTTATCAGCGGACGTTTTCCACCATTCGAAATCACCGTTCTCCACCGTTTTTTTTTGGATCGTGTCCCATGATTAATGACCGTGGTCCTATTATCAGCGGACACGATGCTCGTTTTCGGGCATCAGGGCCAACATAAGTACCGCTCTGACGGGATAACTCGTTCTGTCGGGATAATGCCGGGGGAAACCGTGCCCGCTAACGAACATTCATCCCAATATCCACGTACCGGGCCAAACATTGGCAATTAATTCTAACCGTGCGCCACGAATGCGCAGTATCTGTCCACTATCAGTTTGCAGCTCCGGGGAGTACGTGTATGTGACAGCCGAGCCCATTTCCCTGCCGTTCCTCTGTTCTCTCCATTCTCCCATCATTCCCGTACCAATCTACCCGCCCGCCATCAGCACCGCGATCTCCTTCTATGAGCCATACCCGGTTCAAATCGCCGATCCTAGGGGCTCTCTTCCCGTCAATTTACCAAGCTTCTCAGGTCTGGCACGAAGACCGACCAGGTAGGAACACAAAAGAGAACGTAATGTAGCATACATATCATAACGAATGGTCGCGGCTATCAAAACCATCTCATTGAATCCTGCTTTTTCTTCGCCGGTGTTCTCCACCTTCGTCTCTCACGGAACGAGCTTTTTCCACGGTGCCGTTGATCCAAAATGCTCTTTCCGCTCGTACAACTCGCAAGTAGGTATTACGACCGACGATGACCCGGGGGTTAATGATCTATCTGCGCGTGACTTTCCCGAAATGTATACACGATGCCGCGTCACTAGATCTCCAATCTGCCTTTTAGACGCGTTTGTAGCTATTCATGCGTTCAAATTACAATTTGGATCTTGAATCGCGTTGATGCGAAACGCCTGTCACATTCCGCCGTCACATTCTTGCTGCTTTTTGCGCGAGTTGCGCTTCGCGAAGTGCAACGACCGAGATGAGCGCGCGGCGAATAATTCCGCGACAAAAACGAATGCGAGCGAGATTTTCCCCGTAGATTTCCGATATCGGCTACCGCAGGTTCAAGGCATATGCAAAAATGTCTCGCGCTATAGTGTTGAAACGGAGTCAACAAATCGATACGGTGCTGCCGGTTCAGTGTGACAATATTGTAAGATTAATGGATAAGTAATTGCACCGGGATCGGAGAAGTAAGCTATTTGAATAGCAATTTCGTGGAAACGCAAAGAATTTGTGAAAATCCGCAAAATAAAAATGGAATAATATTTATGAAGAATAAAATACCGAGGAGTTCAGAATACTATCCCTTGAGCAGAATGATATATAGTTAGATTATTTGTGTGTTATCATCTGTACTAATATAGAAATTTCAAAGTAGGATAGATATCCCCGTATAAGATACACATAAAAGGTACCGCCATACATCCTATGTTACCCAATGAGATCGTTGGTTACACGGGCTTCATAGCCTGTGTATACATTTACGATATCACTCTATCACACACTTCTGCGTTGTTCGGCTTTTCTGAACGTGCTACTTCAAGCTGGAGGGTACTTTTATCGATAGCCACGTAGAGAGAGAGAGAGAGAGAGTCACCCATACGCAGGGCTCATGTATTAATATATTTTGTTTGCTTTTACGGTCCTTTTGAGTTAATTTCGCATCTTTTGTGATATAAATTTATTATGTGTAAATTTAAAAAGTTATTTCAAAATTTTTAACGGTGTATATATATGTAACTTTGGTAATTTTGTCTCGTCTAATCTTTGTTATCTTTGCATACTTTCCATGTTTCCGATAATAGTGAGATACATATATGGTGCATAAAACATCTGATTCGAAACTAAGATCCCCGCGTAGCACATGTTATCTTAATAAACTGATCGTATTTCTCAATCGCTCCTTCGCCAAGTTTATTTTTTGTAAGTAATTTCGAAGGATAACATTGAGTAGAAGCGAATGTATGAGCTTTATAATACTATACTTGTACGTCCACACTTGACGTATTACAACGTCGATACATCGATAGCAAATATCACCGTCGTGTAACGTTACCGCCGACATTTCAGGGGAAATCTTTTTTCTTTCCCTCTCTTTCTTTCTCTGTCTCTTTCTCTTTCTTTTCGTTTATCGAGAACATGATCCGAGAATATCACGGTACTTGAGCAATCTAAGTGGCCACAGTGATATTTTCTATCGATGTTGGATTCTGTGTCTTTTCGTAATAACAATTCTAATCAATTCTCGAAAAAAAATAAGGAAAATACTTATTGGGGGAATAGACGTTGGGGAAGAGTCTTAATGTTTTTTTTTTTCAAGAACTACAATGTTCAGTGACAAGCGACAAAAACGAAATAGCACCTGACATAAATCCACGAAATATGTTCGTAATACCTTCTTTTGTAAAGCGTGCTTCTACTTGCTCGGCTCTAAACATAGACATGAATACCGCGTAGCTATAGCGAAAGGAGAAGCGCCTTACTACGGTTTATAATCCGGCATACCCTTTTACATCCTCCCTTAAGCCACCAGTTAGATGACGGATCTGTCACGTCTTCTACAGATCCGAAGGCAGAAATTGCACGGTTGAGATTCAATTAAATTCCTAGCATGCCCGATAATTTCTCCGACTGGATGACACGGTTTATTAAGCCACTTGGCTGGAAATTAATCGTTCTCCTGTTCCCCTTTCGAGAGGTCATTCTTCCTTATACGAACAATTTCGTATAAAATTGTTGGCATTTATTATATTCATTATACGCTATCTCATTGTATGATCTTGGAAAATGTATGAGCGTGGAAGTGTGTATAACATATACCTATGTAAATTTATTTTGACCTGTGCCGAGTAATTAGACACAATCGAATTTTTGTCGGCAAACCGCGAATATTAAAAATAATTAATTTTCATTAAATCTGAATTTGATTTCTCGCTTAATAAGCCTGGATCTCCTCACATACCGTAAATTATTAAGATCACAACATCATATTGTTGTATTACACACATACCGCCAAAATGAATACAACGCAATACGAATTTCTGCTAAGCCTCTTCTCGAAAATGTATACTATACAGCCATGTTGTCTAAATACGATTTAATCTTGACGCGGTGTCGTATCGGTATAATGTGATCTAAACTATACGAACAACTCTATTTTGCCGGTCTTATCTTGCAGTAAATTTCAACAAGCTGTACGATAGGACGTAAGTATTAATCCTGGCAAAATGGCGAAGCCGAATAGGGAGTTGGAAAGAGCGATGTAGGCGGAAGCTGCCGAGATGGCGGATAAATTTCCTGAACAGGAGATTACTCCAATACCAGTTTCCAGTTTTCCTGTTATTATAGGTAACGTTATCTCACCCGTCTCAGAGCTTTGCGATAGCGACTGGCAATGCAGTTACCCATTTTTGAAGTATCCTTTATCGTGATTTATATTTCTACACGTTACACAATCTCCCGTCAATTCTATATCGTTTGTCGAATAATAAAATTCAATATATGTCGAGTTTGTATTGAGGAAAAATTAATTTATCGAAAACAGTGTATGTTGAAAATAACCATCGATTTAATTACTCAGGAAGAACTCTAGATAGAAGGAAATTTATTTATACACAGTACTAGCCATATATTTTGTCAATTTTTGTTGAAAGTGTATGTGTTGAGCTCTATATTTTCAGATTATAAGTTTAAAATAACGAAATTTATGAAAGAGAGAGAGGTAGTTAATTCTTTCGACGATTTGCTGTATGACAGAAATTATGTACGAACATTTTTACTCGGAGAATTTCAGAGAGAGAATACATCCAATGCTACATCAGTATTTTTTTACATAATTTTTTAAGATGAGTGACAGTTTTGAGGTTTTCAGTGTCAAAGAGTCAAACACGTCGCGAAAATCTTTGCAGTCTCCGCGTACGATATATCAACAAAAATATATTTCATATAACTTGAAATATCTGTGACAGATATGAAATGCGAGTTTTATTTTCAACGTTTGCTCTTGTAATAAGTTAGTGACATGATAAATTAGCGTTCAGCGAGAGGAATTTAATGACGTGGGATATATTGAGATAAAATCATGAATCATGCGTCATCAAATCTGTGACAAAATACTCAATTGATAATTCTAAATACAAATCGTGGAGGTGTGCGGGGTAGGAAACTTTGCATTTGAGTGCGGAATCGAATCTGCAAAGGAAAGGAATTTTTCTTTACGCTCCATTATAATATATATTCGGACGTAGGAACGGAAACGTATGTCCTCCCTTGGGCTCCGCGAAAATTGTACCCGGATCTTGGGGCGGAAACGCACGACATTTGCATCTTCCTCCGTTCCGTATTGGTATTGCTCATGAATATAGACAGATATGATCCTATGTTTGAATGCTGCGGTGTGGGGAAGCTCGGGGCCGAAGCCAATTGAGCCTTTTGAGCTGAAAGCCGATATGTCCAGCGGCTAGCAGAGAAGCTTGGGTTAGCAGAGAGAAGCATTATTGAAAAGATTACTAAGAGCGCTTATCTGAAAATATAAGAGAAACCCATCTTATACTTTTAGCATGTTTTTTTAAGAGACATCACATTTTATATTTAATATAATTTTTAAAAATTAGTCCTGATTAATATGTTACATTCCTGATCTACCCCAAGTTCGTCGAGGAAAGGAATCTCTTATCACCATCGCTCATGTCACCATAAATTCTTCTAATTATAACAATTAACCTACTGCACTACGCATACATATATGTACGTGACGATTTAAACCTAAATAGGGTAGAAGATCGAGAGGAAGAAGCATTTTATATTTGCGAGTAATAACAAGCTTATTATATTCAAATGTTTTCTTCTCAATAGACAAGAGATAAATATACATATTATAAACAGAACAATTCTCCCAACTCTCTCTCGCGTTAAAAATTAATTGTGTATGCACAGACTACAGTTCGAAGAATAAACCGCGCCTGTATTGAAGGAATTGCTCTCGACACTCAGCAATTATATGCACGTACTCGACATTGGTAACGTACAATGGAGGCACGAGGGGAATGAGGACGCTACCGAATATTAGGAAAACGCGACCGCCATTTCACGTAATTCCATTTGAGATGCTCGAGGTGATGGAGACGCTTGAATGCATACGAGGGCGCAAGGTGCAAGGACGGTGACAAGAAGTGCCGGAGGTGAAGTGAGCAAGTGCAACCTGGGGACACACCGTCTGCAGCCCACGGAAGAGAACCTAATTGTAACAAATAGCTGCCTTTATCTGCGGCTGCCGCATCACGAACTTTCGCTACGACACTGCAGTTTAGTAGGTATATCTCCGCGCCTTTAGTTCTATCGCTCAACGTTGTTTTCAAAATCCTATAATACTGTTATTAATGAATAAAATCTGAAAAAGCGATCTTTTAAATATTAGCTTTAATATAACTCGTACTAATGGTTACTCATATGCATTACTGCCATGCATAAAGTCATCGTGAAATAAAGCGCGATGTTGCAAATGGTTCTGCTTTTTGCAACGAAATATTTTATTTCAAATCATAAAATAAACATTTAAAAATAAACTCAACATTTTAAAGTAAACACAGAATGACACTTTGAAATACTGTAAATTTATTCTAAAATGGTATTTTTTAAGTGTCGCACATCATATTTTTTATCGCATAATGAGTATATTTAGAGGGATTTAAATCCATATTTTATATTAATAGTATTACATTAACGTGCGTACTTTCTATTCTATCTCTCATACATCTAGATTATTTCGTAACTTACGTTATAAGTAAGACCGATACAAAGCTTACAACGAAGACTTTCAAACATCAGCTCTCTCGACGTTTTCCTCGACCACTGTGCCTCGAGCCAAGACTTTGATTTAACTTTCATTTGCCTCGAGGTTTCTCGCGGAAAATATAATTATAATGTTTTAAAGTGGAGGGGCTCTCGTGTGGCCTTAGTGGTTTCCAAAATTAACGTGCTCCTTTGTCGAGGACGCTTAAATGTGTTACGTTAAATAATTGCAAAAATAGCATTGTTTAATAAACCTCTAGATTTACTGTGCGCAATTTCGATTATCATCGCCAATAAATTTTAATAAATATAAGCTTTAAGACTTGAAGTCTATACTTATTAAGTTTGTCAAGTGAAATATTTTAATCGTAATATTGTGACTAAAATGCTGCAACACTATAATATTATTTTACGTAAAATTAATAACGCTTCGAGGACTAAGGAAATTTTACGGTAGAACAAGCACCGCACCTTCCGCCGCAATTTCGTAGACAGCATCGCGATGCCTTGTTCACGTGAACGTGTGTCTTGGCGTGCACAGGTCGCCTTACTTCGGTAAATATGTAACGAAGATATGCCAAAGTTAGCAAATATTACGCGACGTTCAGCGATCGACAATCGGTGACTTTTTAAGCCGATGCGACGAGAGAACAGAAACTTCTGCAACTTCTCGGGGGGAGCATGCTGCCCGTCTTACTCTCTCCTTTATTACGTCCCCTCGGATGAATACCAGATGCGGTTAGAACTTTCAGGTAGTGCACGAAGCGACTTCAAGACTATAATTGCTTTGTTCGATCTAACTTTCGTTTCCTGCCAACAGAAGAGCTAGACTGGCTTTTACACTTTCATGCGCTATAAATGCGTTTCCGATTACACTATTTAATGGATTATTATTGTCAATTTTCTTTCGTGCAAAATTTATTAAAAGCCAAATAAAATAACTTAGTTTGTGTATTTTAATTTATTTAGTTTCTACGGGAATAAAGAAAGAGAATACTTGAAAGCCACAAAAGCAATAATATTTTATATACACATATAACTTAAATACATACTAAATTGGGAGATTTATAATTTTTATAATTTAATAAGTTTAAATACATAAAATTTGGAGAAAACAAAATTGTATCGTTAATAAAAACGTCGATAAAAACGGTTAGTCACAGAAACTTATTTTCTGTATCTTGTTCGGTTTTTGCGGGAACCGTATATAGACGCTCTAACGTATGCATATATACATTTATTCAGTTTGAAATCAATGCGGTGCTTCTACCACGGGCCATTTCGCCGCTCGTCGAAACTTTTCAGACACCGCCGCGTATTTCTAAGCAACTAGCTGCCCCTTATTTATTGCTCGAAAGGCACTGATCCCAGCGCTGACTAGCCGACCTTTTATGAGGTCGTTGTATTACTTCAAAAAACTTACCGCGGAAGTCATATTTCCCAAATTACTTTCCTTTAAAAACGAGCGTTCGTTGTGAAAACAGGAATGAAAGGCTTTGTAGATGTTATTCACAGAAGAAGTAAACCGGAAGCAAAAGCCGTTCAACGATTTATTTGTTTTTTACCGAGAATCCGTGAGAAAACTGACTTCTAAGTTGAAAGTATACGTATATATTTTGCACATTTTACGTTGAAAAATTTGTCTAAATAAAAAATGTGGCAAACGGCCTTTTTAATAATGCTATCTAAATCTAAAAAATCATTCGTGTGTAAATTGCAAATTATAACATTACAAGATTATACATTTTTTAATTATATTAATTCTGTGTTTGTCCATAACAAAATTTGCATCAACAAATACAATTTCAGAAATATTGTCAAAAATACCTATTTCTGTTATTAGATGTATACCTATAATATATGCAATGTCAATGATAAAAAAGAATTTCTGAGGAATGCACAGATTAATTCCTATCGGCGATAATTTTGTTCGATTATTGTATTTTTATCGCGCGAATAATACAGTATATCTTATTGGAAATTGAAACGTAATCATATTGTCTCAAACAGCAGCCTGCATAGTTAGTTCGCCGGTCTTATGTGGTGTGAAGAAGAACGGTGACGACAAGAGGGTCGTAACGAGAGAACGAAGGGGGACAATGGTTTGACATATCGCGCTGTCATCGCCACGGCGCGGCGTTGCTCGGACCTGACCGACCTCAGGGTAGCGATCTCCCCTCGTATACTTATCTCCCGCCTACGCTCGATGTCCTCGTTTCTTCGTCGGACTTATCACCGCACCGAGTTCAATGAGACCACGATATCCCCAAACGAGAAATATGAACGTTTTCACAAAGCGCCGCGTCGTCCACAAGCCCTCCAATGCTACTCGACGGTGTTACGACCATCGATCAGCGGGCGAACCTCGGTGAAAAGCACTGTGGCTCCTTTCGTAGCGCTTGAATTTTCTTTTTTCGGCATCGCGTATCAAGTGATGCACTCGTTCGTCGCCCTGCATGGCAGTGTCCGCGCAGACTTATTCCGTTAGTATAATAGGGACAGAATTAAAAAGGGTACATATATAGTGCGTAGCATGAAAAAGCAAACTGCTCGACTATATAAGTATATATAGTTTTTAGCGTAGAAGACTAGCAACATACGCACACGTGTTAAATATTTTATTATATAATTGTTAAGGAGATTATGTGAAAACGTTGAGCATTACCATGAGTAGCTACGTAATTATATAAATCAATATTTCGGTATATTCCCAACAGGCCCGCGATGAAATTCTCTCACATTTGCCTAATTGACGTTCTACCGTAGCGAAGTGATCCTTCGGACGTAATCATCATTCGACCCCGAAGGACATTCAAAGTGCAAGCGTAGAAGCTTCCGATCGGTCAGGCAATTCCTGCGAACGGCGATACGCCTCGTGTTTCCGCGTTCAATGAATACGGGCACGTCCCAGCTCGATAATATCTGCATCCCCTTGAGATATTAGCATATTATGCGAATAAAGTCGGGGCTTCGGAAGACGCAAAAATGTTTGAAACAAGGAGGGGGCATCTCTAAGTTTGCGAGAAAAATTGATTCAAACGCGTATGTAATATCCCACGTTAAAGTTTTTATTGCATCACAGGCTTATACTGCGCGCACGCCGCTTTTCAAAATGGTCGTAGTTCACGCGATATAAATTGCATCGTCGATGGCTCGCTCTCCGCTCTGGTAAAGTTAGCCAAACCAGGGCGAAAAAATATGTATTTGCACGGCCAGGCAGATTGCTGGGGAAATGACACCGGATGAATCCAAAAAACAGTTTTGCGCGCTAACTCGACGCAAGATGATATTTTTCTGTCATGCAGGGCTGTTGGTTTATTCATTTCTTTCATTATTAAAAACGTAAAAAATGTCATGTATCAGTTTCCGAAACTATTTTAGAAATTTAAAAATCTTTATATAGAATAATAATGTAACATAATAGATGTACTACTGTATAATGTAATTGTCCTAATATATCTTGTTATCGTATATTTCAATCATCACAATCGGTTTGCTTACTTCTATATGCTAGTGTGTATTTATTGTATTATTAAAATTATCTACGGATATATGAGAAAGAATATTATCACAGACTTCGTATATGTTTAACGAATATGCTTTAATGAATGGCTTTTGATATGATGTGTATATATCAAAATCCACAGGAGCAATAATGCTTCACTTGTGAAATTCAATTTCATTACATTAAATTTATATGTCACCAAAAGTTTTAATAAAGAGCTCGTAAATTTAATATCGGCAAAATTTGTTCATCTGGATCAGTATTGACGAGGGGGGTGCTCTCGAACGCTGAAAATAAAAGTAATAATCCACATGGAGTATATTAGCTAGGTGTACGCCATACCAAACGATTTTTATGTAACCACTGCTATCCATTTATACGTTGCTATATATTCAACAATATAAAGTCTGCTTTGAAAAGTGAATGCAATATTTTACGCATGCCTGCACAAAAATAACCGGCCTGGACACATTTTCCGAGAAACATTTTATTAACAAGGCTTCCTCTTTTCACGAATATTTGTGTATATGTTTCTCTATCAAACAGAATAAATTATTTTGTCACGCTGGAATGTAGGAGTTTATTTTTATGTAAATTTAATAAAAATTTAATAAAAATGTAAAAAAAATAATTGGAATACGTGGAAACTTAGGTTTGACTATGATACTTTACGATACTTTACAGCTTTAAAATGTACTAATATGATATCTCGCATATGTTTTCATTATACACTCATTATCTACCATTGTATACAAGAGAGCGTTGTGTTCAGCATTGCATTCGCTGTGAACGACAATGCATGTAATTAAGAACAAACTTTACAAATGTACTTAAATGCAAAATAAAATTATAATTTACCGTCTGACGTTTTACGCTCTTCGCTTTTTCGGGGGAATACTGATTTTCTGCAAAACTTTCCACCGTCCTACTTAGCCGCGAGAAAGAAGCTGTACAGTTTTCTGAGAAGAAGATGTACGTGTTCCGCTAAGATTGGACCGATTCCTAGCAGTTTATTTTAGTTTTTGCTATATAAAAATATATACACTTGCGCGCGTGTGCGCACATAAACACATATATACCTACACACGATCTTTCTTTGAAATGTAACGCTCGGGGAGGATTTATAAGGTAAGAATTCGGTCGCGCTTAAACGTAACATATTGCATTTAGTTTTGCATAATGAATACAGTTTCGCTACTGTTTCGATTAATCTCAGGCCCGGCGGGCCCTCGTTCGCCGCAAAGCTGAAATATTCTCTATTCTCTTGTTTCACGGAAAGTGTTTAAAACGGTTTATCCCATCCTTTGAATGAGGAAATCTTTTCTAAAATTATTCCCCTGCGGGTAAGGGTTCGCATAAGCGTTCGCTGTTCCGTGTAGATGCGGCTCAAGCAGGAAAAAAGGCGGACCTTTGTACCGACGGACCCTGTGTGCATCCTGTGGCAATTGGGTCTCCCTATCTAACGGAGAGGATGCGTTATTATGAAAACTTTACGCTTCCTGTTTTCGAGACCGCTAAAAGCGATAAGCACCATTATGTGCGCGTTCAATAGGAAGGGGCCAGCGGTAATTGTACGAGAATCTCGTTTAAACAGGAAATTGAGCAGCCAAATGTTATATTTTTTAACGCGTTCTAAAACTAACGGATATTCCGATCTGTGAATAACTAATGCTATTTTAAGTTTATTATAAACAAACAGGATGTAATAGTCATTATTTTGTCGTTAATGCACGTTTATGTTAATTTAATTTCTAGAAAAAAATAATAGTATATTGTGTTACAAGTGCGGAAAGTTGGCTATCGGTCACGAGCGCGGGTAGGCGCACGAGCCGAAGGCGAGTGCGCCTCCCCGCGCTCATGACCAATAGCCAACTTCCGTACGTGTAACACATACTATTTTGTATTACAAGTGCATGTAGGGATGGGGGTTAAGGGATGCGTATATTACACGAGTGCGGGTAGTCGCACGAGCCGAAGGCGAGTGCGTTTACCCGCACGAGTGAGTGATACGCGAAGGACTTGCGGGGTACGAGGGGGGGCGAAGCCCCCCCGAGTTGGGAGAAATGACACACGGGGGGGGGTTCGGGGGGGCGAAGCCCCCCCGAGTCTGGGCGCAGGCGGGGAGGGGGGCGCGGGGGGGAGGGGCGGAGCCCCTCCCCCCGCCTATGATAAAAGCAACGTTTATTATAGTTGTCGTATTAAATAAAACAATTTATTGAATACTTATAGAAATTATAAATTATCCGTGTGAAATTATAAACTAAAAATAATAACATTTTACAATCACACATCTGTTGATAAAAGCCTATGATAAAACCAACGTTTATTATAGTTATCGTATTAAATAAAACAATTTGTTGAATACTTATAGAAATTATAAATTATCTGTGTGAAATTATAAACTAAAAATAATAACATTTTACAATCACACATCTGTTATAAAGAATGTCATTGTTTTTAATATATGCATTTTTAGAAGTAGAAATAAAAAATAGACTATTAAATAAATTTTCCTTTGATTTTGGTGGCAATAAATTTTGCACTACGGTTTTGGCACTTTTTACTATTTCTGGAGGCGTGAGTTCGTTGTCACTATCGGTTTCTGGGATGATATGATCCATTCTTTTTACTTTATAATTGCTTTATTGCCTTTATTATGTGAGTTGCGCGTACAAGTATGTACAGTAGAGTGACATATGAGTAGCTGTTAGGTTAGGTGTGTGTTGGGAAGAGGCGAAGTGGCGGTATTTTCGGTAGTTGTTTTCTGTGTGCGCTGCGAGATGGCGTTGATACCCGTTAGGGTATGGCTTCAACCCGTGAGGAATAAGTATTACGCACGGTTTTCCCGTAGGAAATGACTTTGGATATGACGTGTGGAATATTTTGTAGGTAGATGTTGGCAAATCGTTACTTTCCGCACAGAAAACACACACGGAAAGTGCTACTTTCCATGCACGTGTAATACAAAAAAATTTTATATCACGAGATAGTTAGCCTCGATATTATCGTAGTTGAAAGTGAGGTTTAAACTTGTAACAATTTTGATATTAGAAATAAATCCACGGCAATAAATTCCTTGTTTCTCTTCTTATGAATGTCATATAGAATCAACTTTGTCAAGAACTCGTGCAATTTCGTAGAGCATATCTTACGGGCGCCGGTAGGCAAATTGAATTTAATGTTGCAATTACCTTGGTTAGATGTGGACGTTTCCAACTTGCATTGCCTCGCTAACTACACCGGCAAACTGTCTCATGTCACCGTCTTCAGGATTATTGATTTAAACCCGACCCGATGGTAAACGCTGTCACGTACAAGCCCGATAGCGTATACACGTGCACGTGAAAAGTACGCACACGAGAGAGAGAGAGAAAGAGCGTTAGACGCGCGAAAGACGTACGTAGAAAACAAAATAAGCGAAAAGAATATTCGGGGTGAGCAGTGTAAAGAAAACGGAAACTGCGGGGACTCTCGAGAATAGGAGGAATAAAATATTCGCGCGGCAGAGAAAATGGTTCACGGCTCTCGCGGTGTCGAGATAAAGAGACGTTATTGCTTTTTTCCGGCAGGCTAATGCGAACGGAAAAATTGTCGCCCGAACGAGGAAACGGGAAGCGAGAGATCCGGCGAGAATAGGACGTTACCGCGAATTAACGCGCGCTTCTACGTACTTTTCACCTCGTTAGGAGTGAAAGTTAATGAGCTTCACGTGACTGATCAAAAAATTTTTGTACACGCGCCGTTGCGTGCTGGGCCGCATTCGCAGATTATATCGCTTATTACGACACACTATAAATATCTACAAGAATGTAATTAACGCAATTAGTTCGGATTTTATGAAATAGCCATAGGTAACAAACGATTTTAGTATATTGTGTTACAAGTGCGGAAAGTTGGCTATCGGTCACGAGCGCGGGTAGGCGCACGAGCCGAAGGCGAGTGCGCTTCCCCGCGCTCATGACCAATAGCCAACTTCCGTACGTGTAACACATACTATTTTGTATTACAAGTGCATGTAGGGATGGGGGTTAAGGGATGCGTCACGAGTGCGGGTAGTCGCACGAGCCGAAGGCGAGTGCGTTTACCCGCACGAGTGAGTGATACGCGAAGGACTTGCGGGGGACGAGGGGGGGCGAAGCCCCCCCGAGTTGGGAGAAATGACACACGGGGGGGTTCGGGGGGGCGAAGCCCCCCCGAGTCTGGGCGCAGGCGGGGAGGGGGGCGCGGGGGGGAGGGGCGGAGCCCCTCCCCCCGCCTATGATAAAAGCAACGTTTATTATAGTTATCGTATTAAATAAAACAATTTATTGAATACTTATAGAAATTATAAATTATTCGTGTGAAATTATAAACTAAAAATAATAACATTTTACAATCACACATCTGTTGATAAAAGCCTATGATAAAAGCAACGTTTATTATAGTTATCGTATTAAATAAAACAATTTATTGAATACTTATAGAAATTATAAATTATCCGTGTGAAATTATAAACTAAAAATAATAACATTTTACAATCACACATCTGTTGATAAAAGCCTATGATAAAACCAACGTTTATTATAGTTATCGTATTAAATAAAACAATTTATTGAATACTTATAGAAATTATAAATTATCTGTGTGAAATTATAAACTAAAAATAATAACATTTTACAATCACACATCTGTTATAAAGAATGTCATTGTTTTTAATATATGCATTTTTAGAAGTAGAAATAAAAAATAGACTATTAAATGAATTTTCCTTTGATTTTGGTGGCAATAAATTTTGCACTACGGTTTTGGCACTTTCTACTATTTCTGGAGGCGTGAGTTCGTTGTCACTATCGGTTTCTGGGATGATATGATCCATTTTTTTCACTTTATAATTGCTTTATGTGAGTTGCGCGTACAAGTATGTACAGTAGAGTGACATATGAGTAGCTGTTAGGTTAGGTGTGTGTTGGGAAGAGGCGAAGTGTCGGTATTTTCGGTAGTTGTTTTCTGTGTGCGCTGCGAGATGGCGTTGATACCCGTTACGTATGGCTTGAACCCGTTGGCTATAAGTCTTAGGGCACGGTTTTCCCGTAGGATATGACTTTGGATATGACGTGTGGAATATTTTGTAGGTAGATGTTGGCAAATCGTTACTTTCCGCACAGAAAACACACACGGAAAGTGCTACTTTCCATGCACGTGTAATACAAACGATTTTAGAGCGATCGTGTCGTAAAAACATTGCGCACATTGGAAATGGAAACAGTACGAAGCCATTTACGACAACGTCTATTGACGTTGTGTAACGTCGTATCAGAAAACAGTTTTTAATTAAATATATATTCTTAATGTACTTACTTCTTTTATTTAATTCCGAACTTTGTTAGAGAAAAACTGAAAATCCCCCGTCGACTAGATATAATCGTCAATTGCGCTCGGAGGAAAGTTAGAGTATGCTGTCTGTTCCAAAGTTAACCTGATGTAAATTAAATTTATCAGGGAAGAAGCGTTTCCGTGTTGCAGACGAGTAAGGATACGGGATCGATCTCTACGAAAAGTGCACCACTAACGTCCCGGGAGTTGCATGAATCTGGGAAAAGGTTCCGCCGCGCGCACAACTCGTAATTACTTACGCGCAGGACTCTTCGCGTTCTTTCGGACCCGACATTTGCTTGCGGAATTCATCATGGTTGAAAGCGGATAATGTGATAGCTAATAACAACGTGAAGAGGATGATCTCCTCAGAGCATTTATTTACACACGACAGCGCAGATTCATTCATCAAGCAAAGTAATCTTGAGCGCTATATATGGTTTGCATATATACGTCTTGCAATGATATCTCTTTCGAATGGCGTATCGAAAGCGATGAGATTAAATGGGTGGCGACCGATCGATTTCAGTGACTAAAGACTCGCGAGTAGATTTTTATTAGGTTTCTCCTTGACCTGACGGAACGAGATCGCGAAAAGAGGGTGTGCGCCTCTCCTGAACAAGCGCTTAATCTTCCCGGACGACGAAGCGGCTCAAAATTTCAGCTACGCTTCGCCGCTCGTGATTGATTGGTCAGAAAACGTAAGCTCGGCTTAAAGTTTTAATTTCAGAACCGCCTATACGGATTCTAAGAGATTTAATACAAACATTTTTTCATCCATGAGGATGAGGCCACTCCTGCGATCGATTCTTGTAGCTACTTTGCGTTTTCGCTTAAGCTTACGGCGCTAAAGCTCGTCGTGTGATTTGTTTTTCAATTCGGCTCGATCACGATACACATATAGATATAAACTGCGAGCGCAGCGTGGACGTCGGCATGATAATAATTCATTTCGATGTAACGGTGTAACCGCCCTCGGCCGTCTATTTACAGCGGGGCGTAGGTACATAACGTTGGATAGAACTTCAGCCGCGATGTAACTATAGATCTTTCTGATTACCACGTCGAGGCGGAAAATACGAGGGTATAAAATGGACGTTGCCCCCGCAAAAATCAGATAAGGGTACGACCGACTGCTGCCCTACTTCCTCACGCCACTCGCACAGATGCGGATGCATCTTAAATTTATAACGACGAGACGAACAAGAAGCTGTCAGGTCCACGTGCTGTGACAGGATTTTATCTCGGCGCGATTCTAGTCGTTTATTGATGTTACTTCGCACTCGTCGAGCTTGTGCAAACGAGATATCTATCTGATGAACAGCATATTGCAACAGCAACTTGAGTAAGTAATATGAAACTAGTCCTGTTTGCTAAAATTTTTTAATTGTAAAGATTCAATTTCTTTTTTTACTCGTTTATTTTATCACACATATCTAGCTCTGTAAAATTATGATTGTATTTAATGTACGTATTAAATTTAGCAATAAAATCAATAAATCATTAAAATAAGTTTGTATAAAATGTTTGTATAAATGGATATTTTTTACAATTCTTAGCCCTAAACAGCGAGTAATCCGTAACCATTGTGCAGATCAATAGACGATTGCAATACGATATCGTGTACAAGAATCCTGCTACAGACAGAAGCTCAACCTCGCTTGTCCTTTTGTACTTGTGTCACTTTGACACCGCATCACAATTGTCTCTGGTTACAATTGTACAGGACTCCACAATCAAACATAGCATATCGGATGCAAGCAGATAGACACGACCTAGATTTCAACCTTTCGTAGAAATATAGTTCTCGAAATTATTCTTCAATCAGTCAAACATTTCTTGCGGAATACTAAACAAAGCGCTCTCTCGCACTCAAGATAGCAAGTTGACAGTTCCTAAAAGATATGAAAATAAATTGTCCTATTTATATAAAATTTTATTTTTATTTTCAGAATAACAATTTTTTGGGACACTTATAAAGTATCTCTAGTATAACTTTCTCAAAATAATATAATTTAAATTGTCCTGCTTGCTCGAAAGTTAAGACCTCCATATCGAGATTTGAGAATATCCTATGAAGGTACAGTCTCTTGAGAGCGCCGGGGTCCTCGATAATTGACTCTGTCTTCAGTTCCCGGGTTCGTTTCCAAGGAACCTAATTTATTTCCCCTACGTGGTGCTGCGTATATTTTTCGCGCGTACCGTTCCTACGAATCTACGTCGCCAGGGAAAGATATCTCGAGATACGGATTTCGCTTGTAAATCTGATCCGTTCGTATCATATCCTTGTGTTGGACAGCAATTCTACGCTTTTCATGTGAAACCGTACACGGAGCAATATGCTTCTTTACTTTCCTCTTTTTTACTAAAATTTTCGATTACGTGCAAATTGTGTAAAATAAATTATAAATATAAATTATAAGTATAAATATGTGTCTTAATTATTCGCCATCAGTAAAAATTCAAAATTATACGATAAAACTTGAGATACATTTAACGTTTCTAGTGCGAGTAATAGAAATTACGTGTGATAAAAAAATATTTATATACGTGTTGTATATGTATAAATTTGTTATATCTTGATATCTTAGTAGTTTCGTTCAACAATTTTTATATAAACTTCAAATATATTATGTAACAAAACGCATGTTTTACAATTTTATCCTTCCGAGAGATGTGCAAGAAATAATACGTTAATTTCGTTATTGAAAATGATCAGTTTACAATATCCAGATTAATGCTAAATGCACTTATTCTTACATTCCTCGAGAGTGAGTCTTATAAACTCCTTTTCATTTCCTGCAATATTTCCACAGTTCAGCCTGTATTGCTTGTTTGCATATTTGTTGAGAAAGACAAAAGTACCTCTCTCTTTCTCTCTTATTATCATACTTTTTCATTATTATAAAGAACACATTTGGAATAGCTGTCTTGGAATAACGTTTTATAAGACAGTATGGGCAATAACATTAATTGCGAAACATTATTATTTATTATTTAATTTTCCAACGCATATATGAAATTCGAGACGCGAATGTTTTGCGAATGTTTAGCGCACATGCGATATTGCTTCCATAAACTTATATCGTCTTTCATTATACGGTTTACAAACTTCATACTGTTTTAAACTTACTTGGTTTAAGTTTCTATATTCTCTACTTTTTCCTTCTCGCTTCCGCGTCAGTTCTTTTGAAAATGACATGTCCGAGTGGGAATCGATTTATATGATCGATTAAGTAATGCAATTGTGACTACTGAGTTTGAAACTCGCCCATTAGACATCAAGAAACTGCCGAGGAAATCAAGTTAAAACTTTACAAGTAACAAGCACGAAGTTCCCTCGCGAATTCTTTTTCTGTCTCAGATATACGAGTAAAAATCATGCCGATGATAAAGCGGACTATTCGAGCGAACAGGTAACTTGAAATTGAATGCAGCGCCGATCACCTTTTTCGCATCTCACTTCTCTATTGCGCGAACGTTTGCGTTACACGTTTGGGTATTATGTTCGGCACATTTCGCGCGTATTATTCGATAGCTAGACAAAACGTTTCCTGTGACAGCCTGAGGGAAGAGAAGGGCGATACCGCCGGGACGGTCTGCATTTACGAGCAAGAAGAATACGGCGCATAAGACATACGGTTTTAGACGGTTTCCAGCCACGGAGCACGACGTCTTACAAAATGCAACCACTAAATTACGGTTCTTACGACAGGCCGCGTCGTAAACATTCATATCTCGTTGTTTGACATCGGATACAGGGCGGTTGGAGCGCAAACAACCGGGGCTACAATATCTCGATAAAAAATGGTGCCCCATTACCGTGAAATTTTGCGTATAAGCTCCTTCCTTTGCCGTCCCCGGCCAGCTCTTTTCGTAAAGAGCCGCAACGTCGCGTCGCCCCGAGCGACGTCAAAAGTTCCGTAATCAGCCGACGGCAATGTTAAAGATTATGACACCTCTCCACATATGCGCCTATGGTAATCAGGGGTTCTCTGAGTACCTCCAGTTCTTTCACAATGATAGATATTCTGACTATCTTTCGTATACCATCGCGTCGATACAAATCCGAATACAGTGTCCGTTTCAACGTTCTCGTGTATGAAATCCCGTCGCAACGTTATTACCGCCAAATGCAAAGCAGATACCGTGTTGTCGAGGAAGTGAACATCAACAAACGGTATCATCTTATCATATCAACGTATTGTTCGTAAGCCGACCTTAAGCCATTAGCTTAGGTATCACTACGCGAAAATCATCTTTCGACCAGTTGGTGATGCACTCGACGATATCTAACTGGCTTCGAAAATCGTACATCGTGCCGTTTGATCGGCTAATGTCGAATATATAGGCGACGCATGCTGACCGCATGGCAATAAATATCGATAATCGATATTCCACCAGAGGCGATTTGGTTCGGGCCCGAGCAACGCCAGCAAGGTGCGCCCCGCAGGAGCACAAGAGAAAGAAAAACCGAAAGAGAACGGAACGTGTGGGACTGAGCGCGAGAGACGAGATCTTTGACGCTTTCAAAACCAGAAGCGGCACTCTGCTTCGTATTAAAAACCTTACGCTCGAAAGGACGCTTTCAGCCGCCCTGACCGACTGTGAATGACGAATTTGTGACCTCCTTTGCAAAAGCAATTATGTTACTCCTTCCCTCGTCCTCTTAAATTCCCACTATCCGAAGTAGCGATATCTATAACCCCTCTGATGCCTTTTCGTTCCTTGTCACTCTCTCTCTCTCTCTCTGTCTGTTTCTCTATCTGCTACTTTCTTCTGCATGCCATGAACAATTGGCTTTTACATTTTCAAGCCTCTCGCACGGAAAATCGCTCTTACATTCAAATCAGAAGACCTGACCGCGCCGCTAGAAATGCTTTACTCTCATCGCGGTTGAAGTTTTGCTATGTGATGGTTTAATCTCCGTCTAACGATCCAACAGATCTTCTTGTTACTATTTCGCTATCATTGTTTACTCAGCCTGAGCAAAGGGACAATTTCTTTTGTCGCGTTTTGCCTGATAACGTTAGTTCTTCTTTTTTTAGCTTGATATCTTTTTTTATAAAGTAATTAGATGAAATTGCACATATCGATCGGTTCAAATCGGTTTTATCGTAGCATCCGTTGTTATTGCAAGTAGAATTGCAAATGCGATTGGTCAGTTTTAGTTAAAGCAACAAAGCGATGCACAGCGTACCGCTCTTGATGCCAAAGTCTTTGTATCAAAGGGCTGGCAAAAAAATGTTCGAATAATAGCAGGACGTACGACATAAAAGCACACAAATATCGTATTTTACTACGGTTAAAAGACAATTTCTAAAAAATATAAATGCCTGCCGGACGGATGCATAATTAGATTTTAATCGGTTGACAAATTTCTCATGTTTTATTTTGCCACAAGAGCAAAAACCGTATTTATTCGATAACTTTGATGAAGTTCTGATAATTATTTTAAGTTCTCTGTACGTAGAGTAACGCAAAGAGAGAAATATGAATTTTAGTATTTATCTCGGAGAGATGATTACGCGAGATGTTGATAAACTCGTTATTGCTACGATCAAGAAAACATGTTACGCATAATTTCTTCTTTGCAAGTATCTGAATCCAGGTGGATAAAAGAATAACTTGTGCACGGATAATTGCTTCCTAATGGCCGCGAATATGATATCTCAGTCTCCTTTCCATTATGCTTTGTTCCCTATCTGTCTCGGTCTTCACTTCACTTCACTTCGAGCTGCTCGACGTCAATCCTGCTCAACGATTTAATGATGATATCATATTGCATAACCCGATGTGTATTTACATTGCATGCTATGGAAAATCGCTTTTATATCACGCTTGTCGTATTATTCGATATCTTGCATAAGCAAGGTTGATCTCTTAACAAGATCTTGTTTTAATAATTATTCTATATTCAGGGACTATATGACACGGACATCAATACTTATGCGAGATTTTAATTTTAGCTGATCCCTGCGGTTTCTGACCCTTAAAATTTATATGCCGTATATCGCACTGCATTTTGTTGCGAGTAGTTTATGCTTTAATATGATTCCCGCGCG
This sequence comes from Leptothorax acervorum, assembly GCA_035220615.1. Taxonomy (NCBI): domain Eukaryota; kingdom Metazoa; phylum Arthropoda; class Insecta; order Hymenoptera; family Formicidae; genus Leptothorax; species Leptothorax acervorum. The sequence continues at coordinate 961,320 of JASTWQ010000452.1, read as the reverse complement.
ACGAAACTACATTTTCCAATTCGCATACCATGCGAGTCTCGACTAGGGGCGGTGAAACGGTAGGTAAAAGGGTTTCGCGCGCGAAACTTAATAAATTAATCCCGTAAACATGGAGAATCGCGTTTCGCCGGCTATTTCGTGCGTGCATCATGAACACGTGCACGCATCCGCGATGGCGGGATGCAATACGTGCTCGCGGCTTCGGCGGTGCAAGTCCCGCGGAAAATATCAGTGTGCAGAGCGTTCTGCCTCCCCTCTCTCTCCTTCGCGTGATATATTTACTTAATAAACGTTCCGAACGGCAGGAAAATTTAAATTAAATTTATTCAGTGAAAACAGCGTGTAGGCACGAGGGCGGCCGCAGCATTGTTTGCGAGTGAACGAAATGCGCAGAGCCGGGTGATAGTGTGAGAGAGCAAGTGAATGGGGGAGGTTGAGGTGACCAGAAAGGACAAATGGGCACAGAGAGAAAGAGAAGACAGCTAAAAGTAGTGAGTGGATAGAGTGAAACAGACGGAGTCGAATAGAAAGGCGGACATAGAAGGAGTGTAGAGATAGAGCGGCAGAGCGCAAGGGAGGAAGAGGGCGACGAAAGAGCTGCGAAAGTACAGACTGTTAAAACGAAGTGAAAAGCTCGAGAGGGATGGTGGCGCGTCTGAGTGACGGTGGGCCGTTGATTCGGCTGTGGGGGGGAAAAAACGCGAAAATATGCTCTCGGCACGCTTTTCGTACGACGGAAATGTGTCAAATTCGCGCGTGCTCCGTCTGCCGTGTACGTTCGAGCACGGCGGGAGCCGTCGCACCGCGCGCCGGGGAGGATCGGTGATGATGGCGCGCGCTGTGACAGAGGGTGCGGGTAACGACAAAAAAATATTCGTCCGCGTTTCATTTCGTTCACCCGGGCGTTTGCCGCCCGGGGTCGCGTTGTTTTCGTATTATCCGAAATTCTTCCGGTGTCAATGGCCCGTAATTTGAGCAAACAACGACCAGCTAAACGGCTCACGACTGCGTCCGCCCGTTCATAAATTCGTGCGGGTCTCTTTTATTACTATTGCGATACGTTTCGCAAACTGCGCGACTGCGTAACGCACGATTGAGCACTCAGCCTTCTGCATTTTCGCATACTGCGGCGAGAAATTTTATTGCGCTTTTCCGCAAGTTGTTTGCTCAATTACTTGCGCGTGGAATGCTAAATGAAGTTACAAAAATATCACGATAAAACCCTTTTTTGCATTTCCCGTGTAGGTATAACCGCGGAATTTATCAAGAGACGAGCAATGCACTTTTTGAAGTGGTGCCAACAATAAGAAAGAGGATTTACCGTTGTTACAAAAGTTTTCATCCTGTTATACATAAAAAAATAAAGTGGAGATATATATCTTAAGTTCTTGTTACATTTGCAGACTTTAAGTTGGGCGACTCGAGACAGATGCCGACGTTAACCGTTCGCCTCAAATTGCTGCTTTCACACGTCGCTTGTTTCTTGAAAATTAGCATGTTGATTAAAATTCGACTTGAAAGTCGCTTTGAAACGTGAAACTGGGCCGTAAGTTTCTCGGGTAGAAAACGCGTAGGAGCCGAGAGCCGTCGATGCCGGGTCGTGGACAAAGTGGTCATATTTCGCACAAGTGTCCCATGTCTACCCTTTTGTCTTTTCCCTAGCGGCAACCGTTGAAAGCAGCTTGCTGTAAGCGGATATTCTATTTAGGAAAAAAGTTGGAAGCATGCTTGTTCCTTGCCGTTGTATAAAACTGCTTATCGACCGGCTTTACTTATACTCCTCCTTTACTGCATAGATCCACTTCGTTTGAATATGCAAACTAATTTATTTCTATACCCTCTTTTCTCGGATCGGGCAATATATAAATACGATCTTCTCAAGTACTTTATTTAGCGGAAGAAGTGCATGACCGAAATCGCCGAAAGGAACGGCGGACCGTTAGCAACGTGAGTCGAGTATGTACCTATATCGGCTGCATAAATTCGGTCTGAGTGCGACGATGCCGCATTTATGACGAGGGCAACGTCATTTTCAAGAGAATCGTCGCCGCCGGCGGAGAAATAAAGATTCATGGAAAATCACATTGAAGTTTGAAAAATTCGATGGCACGCTCGAAACAGACTGAAGCTCACTCGGGGGAACGCTGGGTGGACGGCTGCAATTGCTCACGGAACGTATCTTCCTTCTCCCGAGCACGGCGAACAGATTGTCAGAAACCGTCGGATCGTTCGTTAAAGCGAAAAATCACGTGCACGAGATTTACTTCGATTTCATATTTTTTCGATTGCATCGTCTGTCCGCGCCGTTCCCAAATGTTGATTTATCGTGAAACAAACTTTGCTACTCATGACTAAACATTAGGAAATAAATATTTATCTTACTAAATTTTTTTTAAGGGATAAAAAAAAGCTTTTTCCATTTTTTCAGATCAATCCGACACAAATAAAGCAATATTATTCAACTTTCGATTGACATATCTGTCTAATACCGTTTTTCATTGGGAGAACTAGTGCGCACTCAGTGCACATTAAGGCCGTTGTACACAAATCAACGTAAAGTGTATGTTTAATAAAAACAGGTTAAATCACTGAAATCCTCAATATTCTTTATTGTACTATGGTAAAATAAGTATTAGGTATATTATTGGGTATATTTTATCAGTCGAAATATTTGCATTTTACTTTAAATATTAGAGATTAAATTAGTGTTCAACAGCCTTAATGTGCACTGAGTGAGCACCAGTTCTGCCAAAATAAAAAACGCTATAATATATTTGTCGTGACGAATTTTAATTATGTCATAAATCCGCACATTAATGCAACTTCATATCGTAAATATTGAAGAAATTCAAAACAATTTTCTTTTAACTCGACCTTAATTACTGCTTAACTCGTGAAGTTCGCATCAAGTACATCTTAATCATTAAGGCATACCATTCAAATTCATTCTACTTAGTTTGTGCAGCTGTGCTCGCCTCATTTCTTCTCTTTACATCTGCTTTTCTATTTGCGCGAATGTAAAAGTAAATTATAGAAATTTATTCATTCCGAGTGCACTTTATGCGTTCTGCCTCAAAATTCTACTTGAAATTTTTCCAAAGCAATAACATTGCGAATCTATCAACATTTCTGATATATTCGTGCATAATATTATTATCTAATGTTATCAATAGAGAAAGTTGAACCAATTAACTGTGTTTAAAGTAACTAAAATTATTGTAATAAAAAAATTATTTCTTGTTATCGTAAAATTATTTTCTAAGAATATTCTTTGTTAATTTATTCAGTAGGTATTTTCTATAAACAATTCTTGAATAATGATTTTATAAACTTTGTTTTCAGATTTAATAAGTAGAGGCAAAAATCTCATTGCACGGAAAATTTCGATTTTATTGACTTATAATGATAGGCGATTCATGTGAATATATAATGACTTGTCAAATTTACACACATACATGTTTCCTAAATGCATTTCTTAAAACGTATTAATGCAATCATGCCGTTTAATAAATATCATGGTGGCTATTTAGAATTATATTTATCAATGATACGTAATAAATACATTGCTGATGTAGCTAAATCTGTATCATATTTGCGTAATGGATGTAAAATTTGCTAAACCGGTATCGTACCTGCGCATATTGCAGAAGATAACAATAAAGAGCAATTTATCTCTTTTATCTATGGCTCTTGAAAAGCCATGCAGTTTGTATGATGTACCTTATTGCGGATTACAATAAATTTCAGGAAGCACATTATGAGCCTCTAATGAAGATTATGTAACGAGGCTAAAGATAAACTGAGGAAATCCGACCTAACAATTCTACCTGAAAATCCAATGTTGCGCGGTTATAGTTGACACGCGAGATTATGGAGGCATCTCGTAAATTGCTCTACGGATAACCTGTTCGCGCTATTATGTTCCCTGAGTAGTAATTGCGTAAATATAGTCCGTTATAACCCGCTCTTTTGATCGTCAACATGTTTTTTGAAGCTATAAAAGACTGACAACTACGCGATCTTCTCGCAGTGTTAAAATGTGGTCTAAAAAGTTCGTGTTTTGTGCGTTTCTGGTCATATCGGCCAGAGCCGAGCAAGATGTTCAATTGGAAATTCCTCAGGGATTTCTAAAGGGCCTAAAGACTAGTACAGTACTACAGAACAAGATATACTATAGTTTTAAAGGGATACCCTACGCGAAGCCCAATGTCGGCCTTAATAAATTCCAGGTAAGTTGATTTATTAGTATGATATATATATGCATTGCACATACACACACACACACACATATATACAGGGTGTACCAGACCTCGCGTATCACCCGTTAATGGCAGATTCCTGAGATCATTTGGAGACAAAAATCTTAATGCCAAAATGTCGAGGCTGCCAAATTGTCATCCCGATATTCGTCGGTCTTGCGGACAGTGTACAAAGAAATAAAGTGAATAATAATTTCAAATATTTCTATATCGAGTTGAGTAAAGTGTGGAAGAGTTGTTTTGACATGCAACGTCCCTGAGTGCGTAAAATTTTGACAAGCACACTAGTAAACTTTGAACCTTTCCCGTTTAAACACTGTAGCAGCCTCGACATTTTGGCATTAGGATTTTTGTCTCCAAATGATCTCAGCAATCTACCATTAACGGGTGATACGCGAGGTCTGGTACACCCTGCATATATTTTTTTAATTGACTTATTTCTACATTTAAAATACAACGTTGAATCAAAGAATGAGAAGAGTAATAAATTAATATTTCGAGCTTTTTTAATTTTATATTTAAGATGCCGGAACCAGCAGAGTCCTGGGAAGGAACATATGATGCGACCTACCATCGTGCGGCTTGTCCGTTCTTCTGTATGATACAACAAGATATGGTTGGCGAGGAAGATTGTCTTTTTCTTAATGTTTACACTCCGGTATTGGACAAAGACGCTTGTAAAGCTGTTATGGTATGGTTCCATGGCGGTAATTTCAATCATGGCTTCGGAGACGATGTATTCTTTGGCCCTGACTTTTTAGTCGAGCAAGACGTTGTTGTTGTGACGCTTAATTATAGACTAGGCGTAATTGGTAAGTGGAATTGCGTCGACAAACAATCGTGTTTTCGTGAGATACTCTGTTTAAATAATTTCTAAATCATTAAAGTCGAAGGCATATATAATAATTATACCATTATTGAATTATAGGATTTTTAAATACTCGTGACAAGAGTGCACCTGGCAACGCTGGTCTAAAGGATCAGGTAATGGCGCTGAAATGGGTCAAGGACAACATACATTACTTCGGTGGCTGTCCCAACCGAGTTACGATCTTTGGCGAAGATGCGGGCGGAAGTTCTGTCCAGTTTCACATGATGTCTCCCATGTCCGACGGTGAGATGTGCAATTGCTTGATTACTTGATCGAAATAAAACTTTTGTCGCTTTCACATCAGCGTGAAATATGTGCAACACAATTTACCGTGCCACAGGTTTGTTCAATAAAGTTATCTCGCAAAGCGGAAGCGCGGTGAATACATGGGCGATATCTTACGATGCCAGAGATGTAGCCTTCAAACTGGGCGAGAAGCTCGACATTGAGACTAGCGATTCTGCTGAGTTGGTTGCCAGACTCGCAGAATTCTCTCCGAAAGAATTAATTGCGGCCAGTGATGATTTACCGTTCCTTAAACAGGTATAATTTACCGTTCCTTATTAATTGAACGTATTATTTTCTTTTTGCATGCACGAGAGACAGCGTTACATTAATTGAAATTTGCGATATAAACACCCAAAGCAAACATTATATTAACGAGTATTGAACGCCGATAATCATTTCGATTGCATCATTGCAGAGCGCTATGAACGGCCGCACTGAAGCATTTATTCCATCGGTTGAGGCTGACATAGGACAAGAGATATTTCTGCCCGCGGATCCCTGGACGCTTTTGAAATCTGGAAAAATTGCCGACGTGCCCGTTATGGCCGGATTTACGGCCGATGAGTCGGCCTTCTATGTGCAGAGTAATCACTGATACGATATTACGCGGAAGTTACATGTTCGGCGTCATGTAAACGATATGAAAACATTTGTTTGCAGTGATGCTCGGCAATATCGACCAGATAAATGAGCACTTTGAGAACTTCCTGCCGAACGACTTGAATATAACCGATGCCGGGCAGAAGAACCAACTGGGTGAAAGCTTGAAGAGTTACTACTTCGGGAATAAATTGATCTCCACGGAAACCACGAAAGAGCTCATGAAGGTGAGTACTTAACGTTAATATCGTCCCGCTATCGCGAAACTTCGTGTAAGCAAGGTATAAGTTTAACGATGTGCATATTAAAGTTGTTTGTGCATTTTAGATGTTGGACGACGTCATGTTTGACGCCGGGATTGCACTCAGTTTGGAGGTATTAAGCTCCCGAATTTCGTCTCCAATTTACCAGTACATATTCTCTTACGAAGCGCCGTTCGGTATGATAAAATCTTTGGTCAACGTGGAGGTCGGTGAGTAACGAGTTATGAGTTACGAGTTTGCGCAGGAAATTCATATTCGCTCTGTATTGCGATGTACTCATTACGCAGCGGAAGAGGAAATGCGATATTATATTTTAATAAATTGCATTTGCTCACATTATTTTTATCTCGTTCAACTAGGCAGCGCCCACGGTGACGATTTGACTTATGAATTCTATTCGGACGCGTTGAAAAATGTGCCACAACCAGGTTCCCCCGCGGAGAAGATGGTGCGCATTTATACCACGTTGTTGGCGAATTTTGCAAAGGATGGGTAAGTCTGGACGATTATTGGTTACTAAATGACAGGTACGAAACAAGAACTAATCGTGATATTTTCAGAAATCCTACATCAAATATGAATGAGTACGTGAACGTGGATTGGGAGCCCAGAGGTACAGAAGATAATTACATGAATATTAATCAAGAGTTAAAAATGGAGAAAGGCTTACTGAGCGATAGAGTTGATTTCTGGAAGAACTTGTACAAAAATGTTCTTGGCTTCTAAAAATGCATCGTGTCACAAGAACGTAATATAAATATATTGGACATATCGAATTTTAGAACTGGTAAAATATGGCGAAGCATAATTATTCTTATAGTATATTGTGATATGACGGACAATATATACAATATTATATAAAGATTGTAAATATAATCTAAATAAAATCTTAATTGAAAGTATTAGTAGGATGCTTGAAGCTTCGCTTCGAAAAGAGAGGCACCGTAAAGAAATGTGATCGATAAAGTCTGCACTGAATTATAAAACATCCAATTAGAGTTGACAATTACATCTTCTAACTTGATATCAATTGCCATTGATATATTTAGTTAGTTATATAAACGATAGAGACTTTTAAATCACGGTTCTTTCATTTTTTATTACGCACTTGCGTACTTGCAGCAGCTATGTCTTTGCGGCAAGTGCGAAATCGCTGAAAGAGAAACATCGAGTCCATATCTGAAATAGCGAGATTGTTGCGGGAAGGAATGTTGATGCAACTCGGGTAAACTCTTAGCTGTTGGTTACCGTGGTTGAGATTGGCAATTTGTTGTAACCTGCTACCCTCTCCCTGTTTCTCCCTCCCTCTCTCTCTCTCTCTCTCTCTTTCATACCACACGCTCATACGTATCTTTCCTCGCGGTGGTCGAGATATATCTGGTGGCGTGGTTAGTCACGCACGCACGATCTCGCACGCGTTACCGCGCGCGCACGGCGATCCGCTATAACTGACGTATCGGATGAAAGGAAAATTTATGCCTTGTCAGAGCGTTACGAGCCAAATGGTAACAAATAGGGCCGCAGCCGCCGCCGCCGCCGCCGGCAAGAAACTCTTTTGTCTTTATCGTGGCGCGCGCGGTCGCGGTATACCGTGAACAACTCGCGAATAATCGCACGAAATGAAAATTATTACGGGCGAGCGGGGGCCGCGTCGTTGCAGCTGTTGCTCGACTGTGCCGTACCGCCTATATCCTTTTTCATACAGGACCGCGAAAAGTTTTCGTATAACAAGGTGAAACCGCCGACGCTGCGAGTTCTCTAACGAAATTATGCGCTTGTTTCGGCGAGAGCGAATAAGCGGAGAACTTTTTCTCGCGATGTACGACCGGACTGGGGCGACGCATAGAGAGACGAAATGAATGGAGAACCGATGTACAGACGTGAAAGAGGCATACGCGTATACACCGATTCGCAAAATATGTTTTCGATGTAGGTACGTCGCTGAATCTGTAACCTTGATACGGCGGCCAGGCCGCCGCATCCGCGTCGTACCGTCATGTTTTATGACGTAATCAAAAGCGCAGCCGGAGATGGCATTGCGCCGCTGCGAGCATCGCGCTCCACGTCGCATCGCGAAATTTAACGCGGTGCTGTTTTCAAGTACACGGGAAGTCACGCGAAACGCGAGACACACGGGGGCCACGGGTATATTGATCGCCAGCGCGGGTGCAGTTTTGACTGCGGGACCCTGTGCGCGCGAATGCAATCGATCATCTCGCCACGCGGGCGAAGAAAGTCTGCACCGGGGTGCTGACGCGCCTGAATAAGCGATATTGTTAAACGGAGTTTTCATTCTTCACCGTCAATGGGATTGTAGCGCAATGATGTTGCTGTCTCTGCAGGATTGACCGATCGGAAATACCGGGAAATTGATGAGTCTTACAGGTTCTATAAAGCCCTCAACTTTCGCGTCTCAACAACTTAATATCTCGTCTGTACGAGGGCGAAGAAACGTATTTGCTCGCGAGACGTCTTGCGAGAGGAAATTTCACTCGTGTTTCCTGCTAACGCGCTCTGACGTTCGCGGAAGAGCGAAGCGACGCGGTATAAATGTAAAGAGCGCATCATGGATGATGCAGAGCGAAACGATATAAATATATCGCTCGTAACGCTCGTCAATATTTTAATCTACTCCATTTAGCGGCACACAAAGTTCCCGCGAACCCATTATCCTTGGTACTCGGGCTTGGTATTCGCGATACGACGCCATCCGAGCAGGTTATGCCCGTCTTAACAAGCGGACAAACTCGGTTTGACGATGCCATAATTCGCACAGAAATGCGAAGCGTACCGAGTTTGGCGACGACACTTGACGAGATAAGCGTGCTTATTTACGATGGTTTGCAATTTGGAAACGCGAACTTGTTGAACTGCCAGCCGCCCTGGAAACGGTGAACTTCAGAACTGGGCGACCTGATGGTGAAATCACCGAAAAGGATTATCACCGTTACGTCGTCATTATGTCGATAAATTGCACGGATGTTTTATGATATTCGAACGACGGTAATTTGCTGTTTGGTCATACAACTATTTTACTATTGCTATTCAATCGCGTATATCACTTTTATTGCGGGCGACTTAATGGGATTAATTCGGCTACAAGTATTCCTCTCGTGTGATCAGGCGGGATTATGTACCAGTTTCCACGCTCTCAGATATTTACCCTTTTCGACGCTTAAGACGCGTGCATCCTAGTGCACAGCGCAATGTGGAGTCCCAGACAAACATTTACGTACCTAGCCTGCACGGCGATTTCTCCTCCGTAATGCATCCGATCGCATTTGGATTAGTCCCCGATCTTTAACCGCAGTGTGAATATTGAAATCCCTGGATCGTGTCGACCCAATTTAAACGTCGGCTCTTGGCCTCATTCAATATCACAGGAGAATGCATAATCTGTGGAGATAACGCGGTGGCTCGAATTAGGTGACTCGCAACTGAAACAGAAATATAATTTATTCAATTATATACGTTATATATTTATATAAATTTCCTGTTATAAATAACAGAGCACGGTGATCCAATTTGCAATGTCTAATGATTACATAGTCATGCGATGATTCTACATAGAAATGGGGATATAGAATAACGTACGCTGAAATGTCACAGGAGCAGCTGGCGAACAAAAGGGAATCCGTAACAAATCTGCAGACCGAAAGGAAATTAAAATGGCGCTCAGCTCTCTCTGGCCCTTTTCTTTCGTATAAGTAAAAAAATTTCGTTAAACCTTTGAATATGTTCAATGAATGCGCGCAACGACCGAGCAAATTTATTTTATTCGATTGTAATGTCATGCACATGTTTCCTTGTTTTTTTAAAAATAATATGACGCAATCATATTTTCATATTTTCTCCTTTGAAAAGATTATCTTCAATGAAACTTGGCATTTTATTTTTTCGCAAAATTCAAATCGCAATGCGTAACAACATTCTTATTCCTCTTTTGATTAGGTAATATTGTAGCGTCGTTTTCGTAATGCGCAGCGTCTTTAAAAGAACGATGTCAAAATCAATACCTACTTCGAAAGTAACAGAATCCTCTTAGTGGATCATTATGGGGAGACCGTGCGGGTTAATGCGCAGTAAATTAGACACTGTCACTTAACGATAGTTCCTGACAAATACGAGGGACAGTATGAAACAGCGCAAATGTTTGTACTGTATTACGGCGCTGCTACCACTCCCATTTCCGGCCATGTGTGTGCAAGCGACATGCACGTTTTAATGCTGGCGGTTCACGTATCGCCATCAGCGTGGCAAACTAGGAAAAATGAAATGCTATTGATCCATTAACAACTTGATCAATAAATAATGGCGGCTTAACGATTTCCTATAATTATGAGTGGTAGCTTGGGTTGGGACGCGTGAGATTTACTGTTTGCGGCATATATGTATTTTTATCTCTGCGACACCTGTTTTTTTCGAACAACCACGCGACCGCTTGTTCGTTTAGTCTCATCATAAATGTGTTCATTTATTTAAATTATTCATGTAGTAAGGCTGATTACGTATTCGATAGAAGTTGATAGCCATTTTACATCAATGAATAAATTTCTACGGACGTTGCAATAACTTATAAAATTTCTACGTAAATCTGCCTAATATCATAATGTTTTGCGGATCTTATATGATTCATGTGATATTATATACGCCATAGTAAACATTGTATTCCACATTAATGCGTGTAAACCGGTCTCATACACAACTCGTCCTAATCGCTTATTATTTATAGATGTGGCATCGAATGTTAGTTTAATGTAACATTTAAATCCACGTCCGCATTTATAGAATCTATGTGACGAACAATTAAACAACACCGATACGTTCAAAGACATTCAATTACGATTAATGGCACGTTAATCGTATTGTTGCTTCTTTCTCTCACGAATCTCTGGAGTATACGTATAATTTGCAAAGTGCCGGGTAAATAATTCTATAATGTATTTACATTATCGTCATTCACAACACCGACGCGGCGACGGCGGCGTAACAATCGAGCCGCGTTGGTCGGATGTCATTGTTTGCCCATCCCCTAAGGCTAACCACCGTCACCCACAATATTACAGAATTACTACATGGCCCGTCCGTTCGTCGTCGCCTCTCGCTCGAACCAATATCGTGTACATTACGTACGTACATCGGCGGACTCCGCCGCGCCGCCTCCAATATTAGTTCCGATGCCAGTACGGAAATTGCATTGATAATGCTAATTAAATTGGTTTGTTTGTTAATTGGACCTGTAAAGGTCCCGATCCTTGTGTGTCCAGGTAGATTACCCTGCTATCGATCCATCGGGACGCTCTTGCCGCGTCAAATCAAGCGTGATTCTCAGCCTCGGTCAATACAATATGTTCTCGCCTCTGCTCTACGTTCTATGTCACATATAGTTTTGGTAACAATTTTCGATTTGCCGTCACGTCGCCCGTTTATATCGCGCCAGATATCGGACAGTATCATGTTAATTACCACATTACGTATCATCACGCTAAGATAATCGTTTCTGTCCCACGTTAGATATGACATAATGATAGGTCCAAGCACAAACAAGTTATTAATCTGGTTGATGTGATAAATAATAGTCGTAATTGCATTTTCGATGAAAACTGCTGTTGTTACTTTAAATGACAAATTACAACGTTTAACACGTAAATCCGTAGGTACAACAAACGATTATTTGCTTCATGTAAAAATAGCCTCATAATGATAACGACGTGAACTTATAGTAATATATAAAGAATAAAAAACATTATACACATAGTTGTCGCTGGTTATTGAAAGGAATGGCCTTACTTACAGAGAATATCGAACGATAATTCTCCTAATAAACGATAATTTTTTTCTCGTGGCAATGACCTTTTTACGCGATCGATAGAATCAATAATGAAATAATAGAATATTCATTTTTTTTTATAGTGCCGTCCTTGTGTTTTCCAGTTTAAATGTCTCGGCAAGACTAGGACGCGTCCTTGTCCTGCTCATAATACAATAATTGACGCGATATAAGCATCAAATGCAATCAGTTCAGCATTGGAAAATTTTATACAGGTCGATTATTAAAACGTAACAATGTTTCCCGCACATAAATATGATCTTTACAAAATATGTAGGTGTAGAACTTATTAATATGTAATTCGATCATCTACATATATGCATGGAATTTATTTAAATGATAAGAAATTTCGCGTTTGGTAGTTACGGAGTTACATAAATAAATATATCTTTTTAGTAAGTGCTCCTCGCGAAGATATAATCAAAGGTTATATATTATATACATACTTCATTCGATATGAATATGTAATTCGATTAAGGATGACAAAGCGAATTCTCACCCTTGAGGGAGCGTAAATCACTAATTTGTCAGTTAACATGCAAAAATTCCCCAGTCAATTATGCGAACGTTATGACTAACTGCATTAAATTATTTTAATTAAGATTTTAATCATTGAAACAATTAGCATAATATTTATGAAGATATGCAGATTAATGTATCCGCATCACAAGCGTTTCTACATTTAAAAACACAACGTTATACTTGACTACGTTAAACGTTAACTAAGATTTTACAGACTATCACGCGACTACGGCTCAGTGAAACGAGGATGATTAATAGCTGGAGTTTACCACACGAAAATAGCCATAAGACATGAGAGAGCTATCCTGTGTGAAATACGTTGATGCCTATAGGGTACGCATTATGACTGAAAATAGGTCGTTGTTTTGGTGCAACAGCTTGGTCAATGTGCAAATCAATTATACCGCGTTTAAACAGAATCGCGTAGCGCAAAACAATGTGCCAGTTCAGACATGACGTGCGCAGTCTCGTTGATATATACCGAGTTAATACCACTCCTGAAATATATTATGTCATAAATAATTTATACGGCGCAATGATTACGCAAGTTCAATTTGTATTGCGATTTGCACTCGATGAAACCATACGGACGCGAAACGAATATTGGAATTAATCTCGCGATTGGTTACAAATCCGTAAGTCACATACAACACCAATTTATTCAGTTTGTTCTATTCGTCGTAATAATTTCGTGATGTCAGTCAAATTTTGTGCGCGACGCCGTTCGTAATTATAACTTTCGAGAAATTATCGGCTTGAATATTCTTCGGTTATATTTTCTTCATATTCTACACGCTATTTGTGATCTCGCGGGAATAACATAACTAATTTCCATACAGAAACTTCGAAGCCAATATCGAAAAATTCTCGCACAATGCAAAGCGTATCCCATCGGCTTTGTCGATGCAAGCGCTATTTTGCCGTCATGCTGAAAATGAATACGATTCCAGTTGCAACTGCGTCCGATAATTTTATTTTATATTCCGCGAGAGATAAATCTGAAAAATACTTGGATTAATAATCCACCAATCGGATTGTGATAACGATATCAACGGTTGTATGCTGCAGTGCATTCATCAATTGTTATAGCGAAGTCAATTCTGATCTGCAAAATTATCTGTCAGAGATCTGATTGGGACTTGTGTGTGTGTGTGTCTAGTACACTTAATCCAATATAATCATACTTTGTGCAAGAGGTTTGTCGCGTTTTCAACAAGCCCTGTGCAAAATAAAGTCATAAAAACGAAATCCTTAGAAAAGAGGATTGAAAAATCTTTCTTTGGACGAAAAAAGGAATATAGTGAGGTTCGTTGCGGCAAATCTACTTTAATTTTACTGCGTAATTTTATTTTCAACTTTTTTCTTCGATAAATACGACAAATTTTTTGCTTAAACCTATATATATTAATGTCAATAATACGATATATAATAATATACTTATACATTTAGCACTCTGGTGTGAGAAGAAATAAAAGTTATTTTTATATTCGGTGTCTATTTCACGCTGTCGTTTCCTTCTCGATATTTCCGCGAGTATTCTCCGCATCTTGCTATAAAAATCCAGCCATTCGAGCGCGGGGATTATTATCAGCGCTTATTATCGCTCACCTTGGCGATAGAGATTACAGAATCATCCACGCGGTAAAACGGCCCAATTTGCCACTCGAATGAACCTCGCAGCTATACCGAGCTGCCGTGTACGAGAATGAAAAAAATAGAAGGGATGGAGAAGAGCGGGAGAGAGATCGCCCGGCTGATTATCCGGGCTCAACCAATCTTCATCATGCAGCTGTTTTTCTCATCCTACGAGACGCCGCTACCAGGCGCCGTCTCTCTTTTCGCGAACGGCGAAAGAAGTCCCTGGCGACTCGCAGCACAGCGGCCGCGCTATTTTTCCTTGGGAATTAACCAACCTTGGCAATCGGCGTTCATAAACAGCGCCCGCGGATCCCACCGCTGGCGGTGATACGTGCGGGGTCCTATCGTGCTACAGCCAAAAGAAAAATCTGCCCGCGCGCCTCGAGACAAAAGTGTCCACTCTCTACCGAGCTATTTTATCTTAACTGCTGCAGGTTTTCTCCGCTCAACCCGTCGAGTTTTCCTTGTCCCTCTTCTGTGCCTGTTTCTCTGCCCCTTTGTATATATATATGTCTTTCTCTCTTTCTCTCCCATCCGGTCTGAGCTGGGCACAGAATGGAGAGAGGATAAGAAGGTAGTTAGTATGAGGAGACATTAGTGGTGGCAACTGGGGCGACCGAGCTTCTCTTATGCGCTTCTGCGACCGCCTGTCTCCCTTGCTACCCTACTTTGAGTTCCTCCCGCGGCCCGTTCTCTTCTCACCCGGCCCCTCTCCCGGCGGCACTGCTACCATCCACTTTACCACGCTATCCTATCCTGCACTCCCCCGCGACCGAGTCCCTAGACTTCATCCCCGCGCCTCAACGGGAATCAATAGTGAAACGCCAGAGGAGACTACCTGCCTGACGTAGTCGGACAGACAAGTTTTGTCTCGGTCGCGTCCTGCCGAACGTGACTTCCTCGCTACTGCGAGTTAATGCCACTACGGGAGAAATATGTTACATCCGGCAGGAAGATGCCTACGACCTACGACCGATCCCAATCGTAGCAGGATCAGCCGCGTAGAAATTCCATACCAACGCTGTTCTGTTGTGCGACATAACAAATAATACATTTGCTTGATCACTTAATTAATATAACTTATCATTGTACGCTAAAGTGTTTGCCAATTATCTTTATGTTCCATTAAATTCATAATTAATTCATCCAATTTCTTTTTTTCTCTTTTTTAAATTTAACTGATCACTGAAGTAGGATTTTATAATTTTTTAATAATATAATAAACGATACAGATTTTAAAATGAAAAGAATATTTAAAAACTTTAAATATTTTTAATAAGATTTGACGTTATAAGTTAATTTCTTAATCTTCACGAATCTTCTTATACAATCACAATTACACTGAAATAAAGAATCATAAATCGTGAATCATGAAAAAACGTTCAAATTCCTGTTACAACGTGATCAAATAATGTGTACATTTAATTGAGCCCTATAGCAAATTGTTTGTCATTTTTATATATGAATATAAACATGCATATATAGGTTCATGCACATCGTTTTTCTGTAATCCTGAATGCGTGCTTCGCGAATGATAATTGGATGTACAGTAATCTCGTTTTTACACCTTTGCAACGTTTTCATTAAAACCTATTGACAGGAAGAAAAATGTTTTTACGCTCGACGGAAGAATATACAGGATCCGTGGCGAGGACGATATTACCCAGGAATTGTGTCACGTCCTTGCACCGCGCTAGAATGTGACAAAACGTTCGTATGCACAGCTACGTGGGGAAGCACAATGTATTTCGGCGACCCCTTCCATCGCCGATGTGGGATAGCTAGAAAAGTATATATCACTTGACTGGTGAATAAAGCCGCAACATACAGCGAAACCTTATCCAGCGATCTATAGCGAAACAAATGGAGTGCCGAACAGCGGAATCTTGCGGGTTGTTCTACTTGCATGCTACTGCCCGGCATTCCTACATCGCTGAATGTATAACTAATACCGTTACTATCGGCTAAAAATATCTTTAATGCATTTTTTAGTTCGAACGACGGTTTAGTTTCCCACGGAATCGGCACGGCGTGCATATTAATCTAACGGTGCAATCAAGGTTTAAAAGAGATTCGTTTCAGTAATTATGATCTGCCTCTAAATTTCTAAAAATTGTTGTCTTAAAATACACAAGTATTTTAGTATTTGCGTGTACATCTACAGTATCGTTAGGAAGTACAGGTAAATGAAATTATGATGAACGATTAGTCCAACATAATCTCCATTGAGCAACTATTTTTAATGTTGCCGGCTTCTTACGATGTTACGAATGGCATGCAACGCTAGCATGCGATGGTAGCAGAACGTACAGCTTTAATCCAGTTCACCTTCAGTAGTCTGATGCGAGTAGACTCCAGCATCGAGTTTTTAATTAATCATACGTCCTGCTATTTGAAGCAACCGCGTTTTATCTCCCGGTAAACAGTTATTATCTTTTAAGTAGTATCTGCAAGTTGAATATATATTTCCAAAAGTAATTTTTTATGCACGAGCGTAGTTTCTTTTGCTTTCTATCTACGAATGCAAAGCTCCCAAGAATAGAACCCCGCACTCGTCAGATATGTTTTTCAGATACGAGCCATGCGTTAACCATCGGTTAACACGCTACGGCGAGTATAGCAAAGCCAAAGGTCGTTCGAGACTATTTAAAAAAAAAAAAGAATATTTTTAGCATTCGCATAATACGCTTTACGTGAGAAGTTATGATGATTACGTCATTCTAAATAGTCCCATGCAACCAAATTTATAAATAGCTTCGCCGAATCATAAGTTTCGCGGAAGCATCTACGCGATGACGGATATACGCGAAAAATTTTCAACATAATCTCACATGTGGTACATATTGGTATTTATAAACACCTTATAAACACGCCAAAGATTTATAAATGTTAAGTAATCTGATAAACTTCATATCGCAGTGCGAATATAGTCAAAATATAAATTGCGCTAAAATAATTGCTGAGCTTGTCTGATTCGATATAACCCGATAAGAGCCATTTGCACACGCGGAATTCTCTGTAATTGAACCAAGTGACCGCAGGTATGCGAACTTGCGATTGATTTCCAACAGATCTGCCGTTTCCGCATATAAACTGGCTCGCCAGCGAACGCACGTAATTAATCCGACGAGAAAATGAGCCTGCATAATGATATCAAGGTCGTGAGTAATACGGTAGTAGCAAAATAATTCATATCGCGATGAAAGGAATAAACGCGGAAAAATTTCCGTCATTTCCGTAATGAGATTATGAGTTTGCGCGCGAAACGAGTTTAGTCGAACTTTTATAATACGGATGAAATCCGTATCGGATTTTAATATCGATTATGTATAAAAGAAGGTGCTTACGGCTTAATAGCCATTAGCCATTCGTTTTCAAATCAGAAACTGTGCATATGAATCCTATAATTATTGATCTGTTTATTCAGATGTATACATTAAACTGTTATATTAAAAAAAAACAATAAACTGTTACTTTCAAAGTGACAAATAAATCATCACGCAAAGTCGCTATACGAGATGTTACACCACTCCGTGTAATTAACCACACGTGTTACGACAGCGAAGGAGATATTGGGACGTGATCGTACCTGGTAATAGGCAGCGCATTCGATACGAAATTCAGGCTGGCTGCAATATCATTGCGCTTGTTATAAATGGCCTATTCGAGCGGTAGTTAATTAGTTTATATTTAAAGGTCTCCAGGGAACATCTCTATGAAATAGCTAAACAATCGTTGCACTTTGCGCATTCATAGGCTAAAATCCGGAATAATGTGTTATGAAAAACGATATCTTATTATCAATGTATTTAAAATTATAATTTATATCTATATATTCATATACATATAACATAAGCACACGTACTTATAGCATTACGTTGCATTTTGAAAATTAATATTTTAAAACTATTAAATCAATTTCATACTTTTATACAAGCTGATGTGCTAATACAATTTTTAAAATAATTTTAAAAATTAAATAAATTAAAAATTACTTTAATATTTTACAAGATTTAAATAACGTTATTCTAAAGCGAGAGAAAGACTAAAATATTATATTTAAGAAGTACTATACATATATATATCGTTACAGATTTTAATATCTATAAAAGCACTAAGAGATATTCTCTATAATTTTAGTGTTCGCGTCAAGCTAGTATTATTATCGTGCTCTATATTTTACGCAAGTAAAAATTGAAAAGCTCTTTAAGACTAACGTGTACGATGGTATCTAGTTTCTCGGGTATTATCGATAATTATACCTTTCAAGAACACTAATATACCTGATAGGAGGCATACTCGTGGGTGGTATAACCGTACATGGGATTACGTAGGTGAAAAGTGGTGGCGAGGCGAGGGGTACGTTTCTGACACGCGATTCGGCTTCTTCGAAAGCCAAGCGAGCGTGGAAACGTTCGACATGAAAGCTCCTACGTTAGCTTCGTGCCTGTTTTCTTTCGCGCACACTTTCCGTCTGTGTTTTCTTTCGCACGATTTTTTACTACCTGTCTCTTTCTTTCGCGCAAGTTGTCGTTAAGTCGTAATTATGATCGACAAATACATGAAGTATTATATGTATATGAAGGGGTTAAAGCCATAGTGGTGTAAGTAACTTTTTTTGACCACTTTTTTGTCTTTTTCTTTCAATATATCTGCATGTGTAGACTGCATCTATGAACTCAACTCGATAGGTTAAAAAAAGTGACTTACACCACTATGGCTTTAACCCCTCCATATCATTGCTGTATATAAAAATGTATTACGTTTAATTAGAGTAATAAGGTATAGAAATTGCTCTTATTTTAGAAATTGCTCTTTATATGAGAATATTACATATTCTCATAGAGATTATTATTAGATGGTGCATAATGTGCTTAATTAATACACGCTTCAAGTTAGACATATCAAAGTTGCTACGCGAACCGCAATAACGTTGTATTAATATCCTGAGATAGTTTATTTTAATGAATTCTCTCACGAACTGCTAAACTTCGATTTTGGAATTAGTTCTACTTCGAGCACTATGTGGATTCTAACTTTGCTAGTTAAAACTCATCCACTGCGAATATACACTTTAAATTTTAATAAAGGCGTTATATTACACATTACACACAACAATTATAATCATAATGAAAACGATGCATAAAATTATTCGATTATATAAATCTTTATAGCAAGGATATGCTTTTTTATATGATGGACAGGAATTTTAATGGTTGAAACGTAAAAGAATAAAACGATAGGAAAGAAGATGTCCACCGCTAACGAGACGTCGTTAAACGGGTGCAATTATTGATGGAAGCAAGCGAAATTTCTAGCGAGGAAATATTTCGTGATTTATTTATTACGTCATTAAAAAGAGTTCTTAAATATTCCTTGTTATCGGTATCTATAATTTTTTTTAAAACTCTTATAATGAGATAAAATAATAATCCTCTGGAAATCTATACAGATAATAATTAGCAAACTTATAGGATATAAATTAATATAATTTGTTGTAAACAAGTAAGTCGTTCTACTAATTTTCCCAGTCAAAAGGAATCAAATGTCAGGTGAGTTTGATTAACTGGAAAAAGGGAAAGAATACGGTCTGATAACAGAGAGGCTGCAACCGAGACGAAGTAACTCGTTTGCATTTTTGCAAATAACAGCTGGATCAAAAGGTCATGAAAGACCATGCTCCGAGATGGATGAAGGATAAAAGCTAACACTGATATGAATGCTGACGCAAAGAACGTGTACAGTTTTCTTGAGCAACACGCGGCGTTCCCTGCTATTCCTACGTACCTTCTATCTACATCTCACTCGGTTATTCGCGGGTTCACTTACTCCCCGGAGATACAAGTGTGACATTTTTATCTACACACGCCAACCCTCCAGCAATTTCAGACCGTTTCTCCGCGTTCTCTTTTCGCCATTTACTCTAGCTGAACATGAGAAAGTAGCGAGTGAGCGGAGCGTGCTGTGTAATTGGAATTAGTTCAAATAAGAATATCCTGTATTGCGCTCGAATGTTTCACGTTACGCTTACGGCGGATTGATAATTATTGCGAGTACGTAAAAGTGAATTCTATTGCTCTCTTTTGTGCAAGTTTCAGCCTTTCTTGGATGATTGATAAGATAGCAAAACAGAGAAAACAGAAATTGGCAGAGAACTACTAATGATTCTTGTCTCATTCGTTCAGTTTGTTAAATTGACGTAACTGTTTTGTTGGTAATATGTAATATTACTTATAATATTATACAAACTTATTACGTAAAATACGCATACGGAAAAATTTTAATACAGGATCTCTAGCAGTGCTTTCTTTGAAGAAAAGTTATGTAGATGTTATGTGCCTGTATGTACATGTATATGCTATTTCTATACATATATAATATATATAGAGATACACGTGTAGTTTATTCAGTATATGTATGTATATGACTAAACTCCCCCGCCAGAGTACGAATAAAATTCGGGTTTTACGTCATATGCACAGATGCCAGTTTCAATATGAAGGACTTCGCTAAGTCTTTCATCTGTGAAATATAAATTGTTCGATATCTAAAAGCGTGGTTTCAATATTACATTTCGCAATGATAGTATCAGCATAAATTATTCAGTGCAAAGTTTCAAAATCTTATTTAAAGAAAATTTATACACACAATTATTTTGCACCAAATAAATCGTTATTTGAGGAATTTCTAATACATAGAGCAAACATATGTTGTTGTAAATGAAATATATGTAAATTTTTATCGAATTATACATTACGCCCTTAGGGATATTCACTCTATTTTATAATGTTAATGAGATATCAATAATATTGCTAATATGCAGTAATCGATTAATTAGCTTTCAGAATAAAAGCTTTTAGACAAATTGCTTTCTTCAGATTATTACTTCCATTATTACTTTCGTATCAGCATCATCGCGAATCGAAACGTGGCCTATATTTAACAAGTCGGGCATGCGAAAGAAAAGCTAAAATGGGATCGCAAATTTAGGAGGAGAAATTACCGTGTATATACGCGTTTCGCCATATAGCGTATCTATTAACAATGTAAATGTATGTGTCCCGTACGTGCAATGTAGTACTAACCAGAGGCGAGATATGTAATTCCATTGTTCGCAATTGTACCTTCTGTTAAAACTTGAATACGTGTCGTGTCGTTGCGCCGGGCTTTATATTATGAGAGGGTGTCGCCGCACGAAAAACACGGCGCGGTTTATTTTTAATTTCGTGCGAAGCTGCCGTCGCACAGCAGCCGGGATTATGTTCATATTAGTATCTTCGCGTGACCATTCGCGATATTAAAAGGCGATCGATGCTTTCGAATTAGCCCGGGTATTATCATCGGGCATGAAACGCTCGATGTGCGCGCCCGCGATAGAACGCTTTTCCATTTCGCGATAAATGTACAAAAGAGGCAGCGCGCGAGGTGTTTTTAAAATATTAACCTACACGCGGCGACGACATATTACGCTCGTTCTTCCTCGCGTCGCGGAATAAGAAATAACCGACGCTTCGCGCCGATGAATAAGCAGCTTTGTATCATTACCGGTTCGATTCCATTTCACCATCGGAATTCAATGCTAACATTGCCGAGTAGTGGCACAACAAGCGCGAGAACAGAACGCCATTAAGAAGCATTAAAAAGCTTTAGCGTCTCGCAGCGAACCGTAACACCGTTAAAACCGGGCGATGGCAGGAATAAATATCAGGGGTTTTCCGTGGTATCGCGTTCGGTTAGGTAAAATGGATGAAGTGTAGTTAGCACATGCTTACGGAAACTGTTCGGCCTGCCTATAACAGCGCTAACAATAGCCTGATCGTGTACACGCATATATCAGTAATAAAGTGAGGCAACTGTAAGCCCCTTAGGTAGACCGTGTGCGGTAGTATAACTAGAGATTATGCCATCCTAGTTCGCTCCTCATAAATTGATATTAAGGTTCCATTACAATGTAAAGCATTTTTTTAATTTTAACCCGCACGACCGCATTAAACGCGCAGTAAATTTTGCTGGCCGTTCGCTGGCGTCTCAACGTTTCTTCGTACTTCGAAACAAAGAGTTTGGTCTCTCCTACTCGGATGTGTCTCGGGCAACGTAATTACATGCTGTCACATAGACAACGGTCTGTATTTAACAAACCGTTCGCGCACTCCGCGCGCGCGCGCGCGTGCCAATGATTCAATAAAAACGGTTTGGATTAAGTTCCCATTCAATTCTTCGTCGAGCAACAATTGATAAAGCTGGTATTAGCAGCGTCCGCTGCAACGGGCACTGCGAGTATTTTCCTCTTATTGCAAGTAATCGGATGTTCTCTGGCTTGCGTATATCGTTACCCGCAGAATTCTACAAGAATTTATACATGCCCAAGTATACATATATCAGCCGTATAATGGATCAGCCATCCTGATAAGAAATTGCTTTCGGCTTGTCATTTGTCTTATATTGGATTATAATTATGCTATATTACTATTGTATTTTAATGAATCATAAATCATACAGTAAGTATTACTGTTGTCCGCAAATGATATCGGTCGTTAGTGTGGAAGAAAGTATTATACGTTTTATGGAATATATTAATTTTAATAATAGAAAATTGCGTTCTTAATGTATAGAACAGATTGTGGGCTAGGTTAGCGGGCAACAATCCCATCAGAAAATATTAATTCGCGAATGTGAAACCTGTGACTTCCATATACTTTGATACACTTATATATGGCTAAATGTAAAACCTTACTCGGTGCGCACGGAAACGACATATAGCGACCGTATTTTAGTCACTTTAGTATCAAAACTCGTTTCGCTACATATCCTTCATGTCTACTCCGGGATATTACATCTATTTAAATATTTACGCTTTCCCTTGCATGAAGCATAGCTTATGTGGCCTCTGTGAAACTTAGTCGCGATATACTACATAGTCGCGTATTTAATGCTCCACGAGATCTTTATAATAATTTGGTCATTTAATGCATCGTCGGAGAGCAAATCCCTCTCGCGAATTATATGAGATAATTTTAGAATAATCTCTCGATGAGACTTATTTTAATTCCTTCAGCTCAGCGCAATCGAATTGACGTATAGACGGGAGTCATTTCATTATTTCGCAATGCCTATATACATGTCACGTCGCAAAGAAAATTTGAATCTTTCGATAGACACCCCGTACAAAGAAGTCGCTCAATATGTCGACCATCGAAGGATGCGACATATACATGATATAGCGAAGATATCGCTTTGCGACCGGCGTTTCCTTTGTTTGTACAAACCCAACCGGAACCCCGCATTCCTTTTTCTCGCAACCGAGCGCGTGCTCCCGCTCAAAGGCAGCCACTCCGCAATAAATACGTGTCGCCAGACGATCCATTTCACTTCGTTTCCGTTTATAATGAAAATTGCACAAAACGCGGTGCGCGGCATGTGTTACCTAGCGGATAGTGGTAAAGCGTATGGAACTTGGCCGTCGCTGCAGGCAGGCGAAACGCCTGACGGAAAATGAGGACCCGATGCGACACCAGCCACCGACGAAGTAAATCGCTTTGCTTGAGTGGCAGCCATTCCGCGCGAGTCGAGTCTCCGCGTGACTGCCCGCACGCGATGACAGGTGACACGCATTGACTCTGTGAAAATGGCGTTTCCTAGTCTTTTAGTGAAACAATCATTCGCCGGTCGTCGCGCGAACGGGCTAAAGTAACATTAAAAAGGGGAGAAAAAGAGGAAAAAGATTGCACCGTGCTGTAAAAACGAGGCAGGGGGTTCGACATCTATCGTAGGTACCGAACGTTTATTATCAATATAGAAGAGAATTCAAAGATGCGACTTCTCTTTCTATAAATTCCGTACGAAGAAACATTCTTCGCGACGTGAGATTTGATTGCCAGCTGCACCGTGGAAATTTTCCGTAGGGTGGAATAAATTTCCACGAACGCGAATCTCAATAGATGATTTCTCAATTTTCTTTTTCCGTTGGTTTCTTATATTTACGCATTTTAAAAGCAGGGCATCCGAGGCACACGGCCGAGAAGCTCAGGAAATTAAAATGTTTGCGAATAAAATATCAAGGGTTATCGATTGCATCTTGACTGTGTCAGGAGTTTAGAGGTGAAGTGGTAGCCGAGGGAAAAGATGAAGAACTAAACAGTGGGGTGGGGAACAAGCCGGCGGCCTCGAAACGTGCCGCATCGTGGTTGCTTCCCTAGCAAAAGTATGGATGAAAACCGAAGGGTACGCAACATCGTTTAAAACGATTTCCAATATTCTCGTTTAAAGTATTATTAAAAGCAGTACGCGCAATTAAAAAAGATTGAACGAGATTTAAATTACAGATTTTGTAGTTTTCTTCAAATATTGGAATAAATTCTCTATATGGAAAACATCGATTTCGCCATTACAGTTGCACTTCAAATTAAATAATGACATACCACTAGATAAGAAATGCGACGTATAAATGACAGGTAATGATAAAATACTCCGTTGCGTATTTTATACTGAAAGAAGGAAAAGCTTGAGAAAACAAATTTTTTAATTGGAATTGTTAAAAAAATTATACGCTGATTTCACTGGAAAATTTGGACTTATTTTAAGAAATATCGCCCACCTCACTGTCTCCTCAAAATATTTCGATGCTCTAACGCTATTCAACAAATACATTCACATTAATATATGTGCTCCAGCTTAAGCATTGTTATATGAATTATTCTGTACCTACATGCAAAAGCAAGATTAAAAGTTTAAATGAGATACCAATTTCAAATAAAAATGCGATAGATTTTGGAACACATAATTTCAAATTCGATGTGGCATTTGTTTATCGTAATTTCGTCCTCAAGTTTACGACAAATGGAAGTGCACTTCCTTGTTAGTCGGCAAGCCGAAACTTCGAATTGACTTATATGGGTACACGTTTATCACCACGGTTCCTGCGACTTGTGGGCCAAAACAAACGGTTTGAGCCAAGTCACAATGCCGTATACTCAATGTGATACTATACAATAGGACTACATCTACCCGCTACACAGATATGATTCCTCGATGCGCTTTAATCCCGCTGAAACCCTCGCTCCACGGAAAGTAGGGCCGGCAGAGCAAAGCGAGGCAAAGCAAATGCATTCTATTGCAACGGAGCCAAAGCTCCACGCAACTCAAATAACAATACTAATTTGCGAAGCGTCGTTGCCAAATAATCCGAAACTTTCGGCTAATTGAACATGTAGGATTCGTGTTACGTACTTTTGTTTAACCTCTTGAATTCTTACCACTATTCTAAGTTATTTAAATGTGTTATTAATTTATTAACAGTTAAAATTTATACCGAATATTTCCTTATTAATTATTTGATTAAGTAAATTAAGACAATATTTTTTGTATTGTGTTGTAAATTATTTTCATGGCATAGAGAAACGTCTGATTATTTTCTCTAAAGAGATTCTTTAGAAAATTTTATACAAACTTACTTCATGATGATAAAGAGACTAGATTTTTACATAAAAGCTATAACTTTTATAAGCAATACAAAAAATATGTAGTTTAAAGTTATATTCTTTATTCGAGACAAAATTTGTTGAATTACGAAGGAGTAAGTTGCAATGATCAAAATAATTTGTGCTGAAACACGAGTTATACATCTGTAAGTTTTTATATGGATGTTCGCATTGATATACTTGCATCATGGAAATAACGGAAGCAAACAGTTCATGAATATAAATCCCTATTTTCTTACGAGCTGACATTGATGGAGTGCTCGTGTCAGCCAGGCTCCCAAACATCATTGCGAATAACCATATCTTTCCCGAACGGCTGGTTTACCAAACATTAGAGCACTTAATTAATTTCTGCGCATTAACTTGCTACGTCTTAACAGGCCAAGTATTCAAACAGGGCAGCTTCCTGGGCTTTAGGAAGAATATAGTTACGCGCTTAATATTAACCCTCCGCTGGGTGTGCCGCTAATTGAAGGGCTTGGAGTATTAAATGTTAAGCCACATGTGGGACACCTGTGGCAAGAGTCTTGGCTTTATATTTATTCGTAGCTGCAATTATGGTTGTTAACAAAATCTCTCGCGCTCTCATCACACATAAAGTTACAAGTGGAAATACTGTATCTCATTATAACGATCGTTTACTTTTTGTAATATCCAAAAGTGATTTGAACGTAATATAATGCAGCTGTAAAGTACAATGTAGACGCACATGTATGACATCAATTTTAAAATTGTTTCGAGAAACGGGAACTGTCATATATACGGCAAGATAAGCGAGTTTACGTGTAATTTAACTACATTTTTCGCAACAGTGCGAATTTGGAGCACGAAGCGTGACAATTAAAGAAGATTGAACGTTCAATGGCGCGCAATTTTAGCGGCGTAAAACTCGGAAGTAGTTCACGACGGCTCATCTCGTTCCAACCGAGAAACACTCTAACGTACAATGCATCATCGTCATTGATGTATCGGAGAACGATTCTCTCTGCTTTATTGCGCGAGTTTGCTCGTCGCTAGGCAAACCAACGTGACCGAGCGACGACTTTCGGTCGCCGCCGGAGAGCAGCAAGATTCATATCGGGAAGTGGGTCAATACGTTAAGCGCGTGGATCGTTTCTCAATAGTTGGCTTGTCCCGTACATGTGAGTCACGTGTCTCGAATACGAGTGCATGTGTCATTTCAAAAGTTCGCCGGCACCGCTGTTACCGACGATACGATTGGCTTTCGTGGTTTCGTTGATATCGGTTCCGCGGTGCGTTCGATCGACTGATACTTTGCACGGGGTTCGAAACATTCAGAAATTATCGTGAAGCTGCGCGATCAACAAAAGGGAGAAGTTAGGAAAAGATAAAAAATTATAGGTCAATTTTACGAACTATACACACTTTGGCAGTCATACATTATGCTCCATACTGCGGAAATTCCTTAAAGAGAATGTGTGTAACTGTGCGTGGGGTGTAAATTTTTCTTTAAAGAAACTCGGTTGTATACGTGATTCCTTTTTACATTTCGTTAATTCGATAGCAATAATCTTCAAATAATGTGTTCCCAAAATTTAGCTATAGAATTTAAAATTTTGTTTTTACTTACGCTAAAGCTAATTTGTTTTTAATTTTTCTGGCACAATGGATTTTGTCGTTATATGGATTTTAAAATAACCTATTGGTTATTTACTTCATTTCCGAATATACATATACAATATAGAGAACAATCGCGACATATCTGTACTGTACACTTGTATGAACAATAATTGCGCGAAGTAGAATGGCCAGAGAGATTCAACGTTTCTAACAAGTCGCGAAAAAAATATTTTTTGGTATCTCTGGTTCGATATGTGTAACACGTGCGTCAGCGTGACTCGTTAGCGTGGAATGCGGCGTAATCATTATAAGCGGGTTAACAAATCACGGCAGAGCAGTCGCTGGAAAATTACATTGTAGCGGCTCGTTGCATTCGATCGAACTTGACGGTACTGGTAATTGTCATTGTAGAAGTTAGACACCTTAGAAATCTGTAACGTTAATCCTTTTTCACGTTCTTTGTAAGCAGTAACTATTGAATTGACTCATTTGAGCAACGCAAATCTATCGAATTTTTCAAATTAAAGTTATTTTTTAAGAAATATATATATATTAATATAATTTATAATTTATTAATGTAATATAATTTATCATAAATATTATATTAGTATAATATAATGTAACTCAACAATGTTCTAAAAAAAAAAAATAATATTATCCGTTTGCGTTTAGAAAATAGCTTTCGTGATTAAAAGTTAATGCAACTCGTTCATAACATCAGGAATTGTTTTTACTCATAGTACTCATTACCTATATGCCATAATTTGCGCCGAAAAATTACATTTCTGCATACTCATTTCACGATAAGAAATCACTTTGCACCACAGAGTGCAAGCGGCCGTGCGAATTGCGATGACTCACGATCACAAAAGTCACGCAATAAAATCGTTCGCTAATAAGAAATGCTTTGAAGAAACTTGTTGCTGGGGAGAGAATAAAAATAAATTAATTACAAAAATAGAAGAAATATGCATGGTATATAATTCCCGTAATAAATGACAGATACAACGATAGTTAATTAAAAAATATTCCACGGTTACGGGTGTGAAGTTTAAGTTTCATTAGATATAATATTAATATAATAGATTATTAATAGTACATACAATAGATTATAATAATAGATTCGTCATACATCTGAATTTTTACGGGACATTTGTGTAGGAGAAACTAACAATAAAACAGTCAAGAAATTCAGGTCGAATGTATGCGATAATCTAAAGTTATGTGCGACTTCTCGTGCTTGGCACCGACAAACAATTCCACGGTGAGAAGTCACACGAATCGGTATCCGAGAACAAAGTTCGTAGTTCTTTTAGCGAGCATCCGCATCGAATGTCTTTCGCGAGGGTAGAACGGTGGCGGCGCCGATACATGATTGCACTGCCACCCGGCGATGTAGGTCATGAGCGTAATCATTCCGCGACGTGCCGGAAAGGTTAACATTCGACTGGCACGTTCCAGATCCGAAGACATTTTTCGCACCGTACATACGCGCGACGATGACGTCGACGACATCGTCGTCGTCGTCGTCGTGGTACAGTCGGCATACAGGCACGAGAATCGCGGTATAGAGGGGTACGAGAAGGGTTGGGCAAGGGGTCCGGAGGGAGGATACCGAGGGCGAGGGTGCAGGCACGCGAAAGCAGACATTTTTATGCATGTATTCACACAGCTCCCCGATGCATACTGCGGCTTCCGCGCGTAGGACGATTGTGCCTGTGTGTGCGTACGAGAGTGCGTATACGAATGCAGTGCAACGCGATCGTATACTCGTACAGCAACTCGCGCAGGTCCCGATACTCCCGATAAATATTTGCACATGGGGCTACGGGGAAATTTCCTGAAAACGCAAGTTTTCTCGCCGATTTCTACCACCGACCTTCTCTACCAGACCGTACCTCGTTCCGCGACGCTGTCGTTTACATCCCGCCGATCCCGCCGGAAAAAGAAGATGCTAGCAGGTGGGGTGGTAGGCAAATTTGTGATGCTCCGAAAACACTCCCATTGGAAAATCCAGCGGGCGATAGGGCGATGTCGTTGGGAACAGTGTCGGGGAAACGTAGAAAACGTTTTGGAACTGTCAGCGGTCGGCTTCTCGTACAGGAAGCGCCCCGCCGCGCGCCTTTCATTTTCTCCTCCCGAATTCGTAATCGGAGCCAGACAGAGAAAACACGGCGAAGGTGCATTGCTATTTCGAGCAGACGGAGAGCCGGGTTACGATCCGGCGACGTGTGTGGGTACGCACGGGAGCGAATGTGTACGAAGACGAACACACGGCACGGCAAACAATGCGTCTATTTTGAGGATATGTTAATTAAACGAAAGTGGGTGTAAATAAACGCTGTATCGTATATATTACGGAAACCGTATTACACGCCGCAGTTATGTAGGTATCTCAGGAACATTTTAATTTGTTGTCTCTCAAAAGAAAATATATATAAAATGTACAAAGAGAGCGCACACATTGATAAAGTATTTTTGTACATAGGTGACTGGATATTACGAAATTACAGCACTGCTTTTAGAGTGAACTATTTTGCCTCTCTGTTAAGACGGGAAGAAGACAGCAAAGAACACGATTATTTGATTCCCAACGTTTTCCGGCTAATGCCATCAGCGGAGAATAAAGTTTTCTATCTGGCCTCGTCTCTCTATATCCTGGGTATCCAATTTTGTGCCTTTCTTCCTTTTTCCCCTCTCTATTTTTCTCTGTTGTAGTAACGGTAACGGCAAGCACTGCTTGGTCAAGGCTTTGAGGTGTACCATGCAAATAATTCAGGTTGGGCTTCACGAAAGTTGTAGCCGAGGATGCCATCCACAAGGCTGCTTCTAAGCGAGGAACCATCGCCCACTGTCCACTGCGGTAGAATCTCCTTGAAACTTTTATTAGCGCACCGGGTGGAAATTCTCAGACACGCTCTCATTATATTTACACGTAGTTTTCATATCGAAATCAAACTGCCAATTAGATATTTCCATGTTCTCCCCCCATAAACATCCGTCAAGTTAGTGCGATTTAGACGCAAGATCCTGATACATCAGTAGAAATTTGTGAAACAAAGCACTCGGCGAAGTTGCAGCATGCAAATTCTGTTGGCGCATTACGCAACACTTACACGGCAGAATGTAAGTTTCCGGGTTCTTTCCGTTTGCGGGGAAGCATTAAACGAAAGAATTTACATATTGATTAATGAAACCGGCAGAGAGTGGAAGCTTACCCAATCTGAAGATGGGTTGCGTGAGTTGCTAAACAAGCCGGAACGGATCTGAGAACACGCCGAAGTAAAAGCTTCTAACAATGACTGAAATCAGATTATTCCGAAAAAGAACGAAAAGGTGGAAGAAGGAGAGAAGGGGGGAGGGAAAAGGTACAGAACTCGAAGATCCAGGAGAGCAGGATAAAAGAAGTACGGAACGACGAGAAAGCACCATATGGATCTGAGAGGTAAGCGTGTAACTGCTACCAACTCACAGCAACCCCGTGACCTCATTACTATCCGAATTTGCGCCGGCGCCATTTAACTTCGAATTAATCGCGCACGTTTGTTGCTATGAAATTAATTGGTGAGAAAGTTATATTGCTTCCCGCGGCGTGCAGGAACTTACGAATGTGTATATGCATATGTATAAATATTATACATAATTATATATAATTATATGTATATTGTATATATAATGTGTGTATGTATATATTATATATATATATATACACACACACATATGCGTACTACGGGGATATGCCATTTGCAGTGTATTGGCGAGGAGGTCGGTAAGCGAAACTTTAGCTTACCCTAGGGTATCAGCTGATCGATCCTGCTTTTCAGCCACTCTCGCATCTTTTTCTCGTGCTACGGCGCGAATCGACCACTTTTCCATTGGAAAATATATTTTCGTACTTTATATCGGCTTATTCGTCGGCTTCTCTCGTGTTTCTCGTTTAATCCACTGTATAGTTCCCCGCGATCACGTAAAGCGATCGCGCACGCCTTGAATAGCGAATGTCATCCGTCAAATGTTGTATGCGTTTTCGATAATACACGAAACGTTTTCAGCAATACGATGAACGGGCGATTTTTATAACTAATAATGCTATTACGAGTCAGTCTTTGAATTTATATATCTACATTATGGTTCGGTTGTGATAATACTATACTTATGACATGGGAAATTGATTATATTCCGGTGCACGTTCTCGTTATAATGTTTTGCGACCGTAAAGTTTTTCGACGTGTTTTTATTCGAGTTAAAGTAGAAATTCATTCGTCGCCCATAAACAATATGTATATGCTATACCTATACATGGCGTATGTGCATGTTTTTACGACGAGACACGTATCACTTTCACGCACACACACGCCATCGTTCTGTAACGACTAGAATACGTCAGTTCGGAAAATCCCGGCCGGATTTACCGTATTTTCCTCTCCGCACCTGCAGCGCAGCTGCACCTCATAATACCTGCGTATCTGCATTCGTAAAACAAACGCAGGACTAATAGTCTCTTCGAGTGCCCATGCCGTGGCGTTGGGCTGGACGCGAATGAAACTTATTACCAATGCAGTCGGCGTAGCCGCGCGTTAAACGGATTTGTCGTTTCGACGGGAAAGTTAATAGCGCCGTTTACTGCCGGGTACGCCCGGGGTAATTTATTGTTTGACCCTTTCGAGAGTCACATTTCCGCGTGCGATCGTCACCCGTTTCGACGGAAGAAATCCAAATTCCGGCCTGTAATCGATGCGCAGCACGTTTGTTCTTTGCGCGCGTCGAGTGATGAATCCGTAAACGCGTAAACTTTTTTAAGAGTATCGTCGTTAAAACAGCGAGATGTAGTGCATCGCGTGTGATCGTTCGACCATTGTTACGAACCGTTCCAATAAACGTATCTTATGCGTATCGCGTAAAATTTCGAAAAATCCACAACCGAAAGCAGTTTCATGTTGTAGCTCGAAAAGCTGGATTGAAATGTAAATGTAAAAAGGCTAGAACACAATACAATTTATTGTACAGCAATAATGAATGGATCAATTATTTTTGGTAAAATTTGACTGCTGATTGGCAGTGATATTTAAGTGAAAAATTTTACAGATAAAACTGAAAAAAAAAATGAAACGCATTTTATACATATCCAAATAAAATATATGAAAGTTATATATGTATATAGCACAATTGAACTATGTATAAATATACTTTAAAAATTTTAATTAAAATCGAGAACAATCTTGATAATTATGAATTTTTGTTTTAATAAAAGATCAGAAAGAGAGAATATGTTGACGACGAAACGCGTTATTCATAAATCATAAGCTCCGTCGAGTATTGCAAAATATTAAATACAGTCTGAATATTTACGCTTACATTGTAAAGCAACAGAAAGCATTATACAGACGGTGCGGATGTACAGTAAATGATTAAAAAGCTCAGCGTGTATATTGCAATAATAATTCCGCTCGAATTTGTGCAAATGTCCAATGTTCTGTTGTGAAAGTATAGGATATACACACTTTTCAATTATTCAAATTTCAAAATTATTTGCGCGTATTAATCATATACAAATACTTTTTTTTAAGGTATACTATAAGTTTCGCTTCAACCACATTGACGATTTCTCGCAAGGAGAAACTCTTTATTTTTAATCGTTGAATTTAATTGATCAACACATTAGCAGGTGGATAATTTTTCCTGCAATTACACATTGCATGCCTGCGTTGAACGTGATTTTAAATAATCTCGTCGTCTCAACTTTCGGCGATATAGTCCGGATCTGTCTTCCGCGGACCTTTTATTGGGAATTCGCAAACCGGGGGACGAACACGGCCATGGAAACATCTCGATTCAATCGGACTGCGGGATTCATCGGAGCGTGAAAACGCTCCGCAGAGCTTGCAGCAACGTCATATAGATGTGTGCACGCGTTTGCTCGCGGCGCGCGCTCTGCAAAATCCCGGGACTGATGTGGCGAGTTATTGTGCTTTGCCAGCCGAATCTCGGTCAACTTCGCTAAGCGACTGAGTGAGTGACTGAGTACCGTGCTTCGTTTATTGGCGTTCACTTCCGCCCGGAAAAACCAATTCTCCTAGGAGATGCGCGATGAACGATCCGCCTGCATACTCATTCATACGTCT
Source organism: Leptothorax acervorum (assembly GCA_035220615.1). NCBI lineage: Eukaryota > Metazoa > Arthropoda > Insecta > Hymenoptera > Formicidae > Leptothorax > Leptothorax acervorum. The sequence goes on along the minus strand of JASTWQ010000452.1, from coordinate 927,869 downwards.
CATCGCTCAACAGCGTTCTGAGGGGTGTACACAGCAACTTGTCGACATCTCGTAACTTGTTGGCATTTCAACAATAAACGAATAAGGCCTATGACATTTTTATAGTTAATGCACCATTCAACTAACTTTAAAAACGTATCTTTAAATTTGGTTTAATACATTTTAGAGAGTCTAGATTTTCTAGACTCTAATAATAAATAAGAGCATTATACTCATTTTGTCGACGTTATACCTAGCCGTAATATTAGGCCAAATCCACGCTGTTTGTCACTATGGTATTGGGGCGATAAATGCATCCGCGTAATTAATAACATGCACACGATGTGTTCACCCGAGCATTGATGTTTGTAATTAGCTGTCGATAGAAATATGAAATGTCACAAGTAACACTTAACTAAACGAATTCGCATCAAATGCACGGTTTCACGTGTAAATACTGTTACGGTTGATTAAATCAATTTATTCAATTTATAACACGTTTCTCAGCCGTGTGCATTTTAATAAATTTCCATTCGTTATGTATGTAAAGTAACTACATAATTAAATATCCAACGAACAATTCTTTGTATATGAAGTAACATAATATTGAAAAAAAAAAAAATATATTTATTTGGATCATTCTCCGTAACGTGCAACACCGCTCAACAAAACTGGATTATTGATAAACAATATTCTTCGATTTTATAACAGTGGCCGAGTGATTGTTGTTTATCTTTAAAAATTACAACATTCGAAATTGCAATCGTCGAAACTTTCGAAAAAGTGCAATATTTATGTTCCCGTTATCCCTTCTGCATCAGGAAAACTACCCTAACTCTCTAAACGTCATTTCGCATCGAATATCGTTCCTAACACACGGCGCATCCTACGACCATTCGTCTCCCGTGTCGGATCCCTCCAGTCTTCTTTCATCCGCGACTCTTACGAAGTAGGGTAGGGAAAAGACGCTTCACCTCTCTAATATTTAATCCGCGTGAAAATTGACGCGTAGTCGTTCGCTCGAGCCCCCCGTTGGAATTAGATGAAAAATTCAAGTTTAAGGAAGGCGAACGTAGCCCGGAGACACCGTCGGCCACTAAAACTTGAAGGGAGCCTGACGCACTTCTTGCGACGGAAACAGCCAATCTTCAGCGTTGATTAACTAATCTCACTACGACCGACACTGGCAAAAATAAATCTCTCGATTAAAGCTGCAACGATGCTGACGAAAAGGAACCGACGACAAAATTAATTCTCGTTCGCGGCCCTTCGACTTTGAGTTATTTGAGTATCTACATATCGATCCAGCTATAAATTGCGCTTTTCGATTTTGGTACTTTATCTCTGATTCGCAGGTTTTCCGCTTCTAATAGAAATGACATAATAGATAGCAGATGACCTATATCTAGATATAGAAAACTATATATAATATATATATCTTACCTTTCCTATTAAAATATGTAATCGACTAATTTAACTTGCAATTGGTCTCAATTTTATATAAATATAAAAGTTAAAGTTTCTTATAATACTAATTGATTTCTCATTTAGTCAATGACGTCTTTTGATTTAATCATATAGCAAAAATTGGAACGTTCCTCACATGCAGCATGTACTATTGAGTCGTTGGGTCTGATCTATCATTGACGAACGAAGACAATAATTGCGCGGACTGTTTTCCGCAACGCGGATGGGATTGGCTCACGTTCATGCGCGCACGGGCGTGATGTCTTAACTGCACGCCGTCCATAAACCTCGGCTTATCTGGAATTTATAGTAAAGCGGGTCGTTTCTTCGGTGGCCAAGAACTTCGCTCGGTACAGCCATTAAGATGCTGGGTAATGCCAGTTTTCCTCGGGATCTGCCGTGCGGCTGACTGGATACCGTTAGCGATTTGTCAGCACCGATGGATATCGCGAGAAAAAATATATCGGGGATATCTGTATGCATGCAAACACCGGGGCACAAGTTAAGCCCCGATCAAGCCTTATATCAAGTCGGAAGGCGAAGACTTATATGCTCTTTCCAAATGACGGAGAGTCGATAATAAGCACAAAATGGGTAGTCGATAATCCCTCGGTGTATTTTAAAGCGTCATAAGAACAAGATTTCTTGTAAATTGCGTTATTTGTGGTAAACGCGCGTTAATATCTCAATCATCTTTAAATCATGAATCACTTAGGAAATTTTAAGATGTTATTACAGAGAATGTTCAAAAGCTCTAAACTTCCCCGTATTAACAGCGGTTGTTCAATTAATTCTGATATGCAAGTTTGAACGCGTCACGATGAATCTTCGGACGGCGTTGCAACTAAGGCTCGGAACCAAATTAATTTTCCACGAACATGCCATCGAAGGATATAGGGAAACCACTCTGCGTGATTGCGAATAATTTGTAACCTCGAGGTTTGCGGTCCAATGTGCGGATCGAACATCGTCAAACGTTCGCATAGTAAGACCGTTGTGACGCAAATCCGCAAACTGCCATAGATTTTAATTGAAATATTGAGTGTACTGTCTTCGTTATATGCTTGTTAATTCAAGCATCGCGTGAGTTTGTTAAACCATTGGAAATGTGAACTTGTATGAATAAATATATATATATATACATATATCGAACCTGAAAGTGTCCCAAGCTTCATATTCGCAATGCCACAAAACTTTTTGTTTACATTAATAATTAAAAATAAACGTTTGAGAATGCAAACTCGCAATAAGCAAACATAAAAGACTATATATCTAAAGAAAACTAATAAAAGATAATATCTACTTATTCAATTTGTTATGTGTGGTACCTATTGTTTTCTCTCTTTGATTCCTTTTAGTCAGATGTTCAGATATATTTTTTTCTACGACTGTGTATTCCGGTGTTTCGCAAAGATACATACAACATAAGCATACGCTCAGTTCAATTACTAGGAAACATGTCAGCTTGGAATCATTCAGTGGACCAGAATTGCGGTTTGCAATTGTGGACTCCACGGGATATTGGAGTATATGTGCTAACATCGCATATAGATAGAGCTCCCGAGAAATTAATTGTTGATGAGTGTTGTAATCAATATAATTCTGTGTTCGTGGCGATTGCGAACCTCCACTCTAATCGCAAGTGTTCCCAGTGTAATGCATTGCGGTCACTATGTCACAGCATGTATGTAACCTACGTTCGATTACGAGTGTGCACGATAAATATATAACACGTAATTCGCACGATTGTCTTTACGAGAATTACGAAATATTATAATGTAACACAATAACAACAGATTTCGATGGTTTGCATCTTAATCTGTAAATATGTAATAATAACAATCTATGGATCCCTTGTAGTGCAGACATTTTAGAACTTTCTTTGTATGCAATTTCGAAGATTTCCAAAATCACTTCCATATCATCGTAAGTCTATTAAATCATGGATGTGTGTAGCGATGAGGTAGTCTATAAACGCGTATAGGACGATATGAGAGGACAAAAAGAGAGAGAGAGAGGGGGGGGGGGAAGAGGAATCAGCTAGTTGTCAACGCTAGATAGAGCGCAAGATAGTATGCAAGAGAGGGTGGTGGATAGACGAGGAAAGCAAGAAAATGAGAGGGATCAGAGGAGGTGAAAGGGGGAAGGAAGGAGAGAGAACTGGGCCACCGTGCTATCGATGCATTCGGGCGAAACCGTACTCTTCCTTTTCCTCTTCCTCTCCCTCTCGCCATTCCCCTTCACTATTCCATTCCCTCTTTCGGTTCGAACCAGCTCCGGCAACTCTCCTCTGCACAGAACCATTTCGGGACCACACGCTATAGGTCCTCTCGCAATGGTGCAGCTGTAATCCTACATCTGCTGGACCCTTTCGCCGTACATACATAGATATATGCATGTGTATATGTATATATACCTCTGGCCAGAGCTTACGTTTGCATATCAGGAGCAGAAGTCCGACAACGCATCAGCGACTTTTTTGTTTAGCTTAGAATGACTGCCCGGCTGCCGCTGCCGGGAGACATAATCGATTTTCTGACCCAATAGAGATTTCTGCCCTGAGAATACGCACCGATCCCGTAGAGATTGGTATATATTACAACCCCTTTTTTTCTTTGCAGCTATCGATGTTAGTGTTAGTATTAGTTCGAAATAAAGACTTTATTTAACAAAGGGAGAAAAGGGAAGAAGAGGATATATTAGAAAAATGACAATACTTTTTTGTTAGAAACTCGAGCATAAAAACCGTGGAAAGAAAAGTATTTGTCGTTATAATGGAACAGCAAACTGGATTGAGTAATGCAATATTTTTAGAATCAGCAGAGTTTAATGAAACGTATCAAAGGAAACATCCCTTTTTTCTACTTTTGCATCCTGATTTGATCCAATTACTGCCTTAAAACTCTTTACTATAAAACAGCCATTGATTCTTTGCATTATTAATACCTACTCGGTGCTGCTTATATGTATATAGAGAGAATGACTTGAAAATACATAAGTATATTTACTTCCCTGCATTCAAAAAGCTCTTATATTTTTCACGGAACCTGGTATAACTAATTGCGATAAGATTTGTTAACCAAACTCAAGGATAATTATTGTCTCTCTGTTTCCGGCAGCACAAGTATAAAAACGGGATTATCCTCTTTTAGTTTATTTCATTGCTAATTCCGCGTTTCTTTTCCTTATTCATATACAGAATAGTGCGCGTATTATACACCTAGCATATTATATAACGTTGCAATTCTCAAGAAGTTGCCCTCAATATCATCGTATTATAAAGGTATATTCTTTTAATTAGACAAATCTACATATTTTCTGCATTTCTATATAGGTATGCTTTTACGTAATCTACATTTTGCGTTCTAAATATCTAATGTAGAAAAGATTTTGTTAAAAGGGCTTAAGCTTGCAAAAAAATGTACAGTATCAGTAAAACTGTACAGATTGGTACAAATGACAATACGAATGTTTTAATTTTGCGCAGCTGTCGTATGTGTGGCAACTATAGAAAGTCTTTCTTTACTTGCAGCAAAACGACGCTTTGACGTTGCTATATCTGACGAAATGTCTCTTGATTCAGTTGAAAGGCAAATAGAAACGGTCGGACGATGAAACGGATGTGATACGGGCGTTATTTACGTTGGTCAGCGTTGCGGCGAAAAGCGATAAGTCGTGCAGCCGATATTACGCAGGTGGCGTGATACGAATTTTAGCTGCCCTCATAACTCGGGAGGGCAAGGAGTTTCCGCTTTCTCTAAGCGCACGTCCACTTCGAACGCAAACGCATAATCCACGACGCGAATAATTCCAAGGAATGTTCGCGCTCGTGATTTACGTCGAGATTTATTCTCGTTTCTGCTTCATAATAACTTCCGGCCGGGTAAGCTCATCTCTGGGTAGGAGAAGCAATGATTTTATGTATTCGTACTCCTCATACAAAGCTGAACTTTTATTTTAAAATTTTAGAGAAAGAGAGAGAGAATTTCTACATTGCACTGCGCTTAAATTTTATTCTATGTTGTTTAAAGAAAATCAAAATCAAGTTTCTTAACTTAATATGCGAGAACCAGGGGAAATCTATTTCCAAAATTATAAGTTATATCTAATTTTAATATTTTTCTTTTAAATATTGTAAAATTATTGTTATTGCAGATGGCATATACACGTACTTCGCTCTCATAAATTTGCGCAGCATTTAGCGGCTCATCTCGTGCGGAGAATTCATTAAAACGCTTTTCGTGCATCGAGGTCGATGTAGAGGAAATGAGTAACCTGGATTTAGCGATCCTGAAGATTCGACCGTAAACAGAGTTTCTCGGTATGTTACCTCCGAGATTCACGGCAAAACCGCGGTAGATTTAGACTACCGCCTTGGAGTGCTCCCGTTCAGATCTATGGTGTCTGACTAGTAATGCGCCAAGGCGAATATTTCGCGCGGGCAGAAATCTCAGCGGCAAATCCCCATACTGTAAAAATCTGGATTTGCATCTCACGGTGATTTCGCGTTAAGCTGATTTTCGCTATCCTATTACGCGAAAATTTCAAAAGTACATTTTGCTAATTTCCATTTACCTACAGTATATGCGTTTTGAATTCTGGCACACAGACGAAATACGTGTGTTCTTGCACGCAAGTAACTCTACCATAAATATTATTTATGCAAATAATTAGTGCATGTAATTTGCCCTTTTCTCTTTATGACCTGAGTTTTCAGATTATTTTCCTAATTATATATTGTTCGCGGGAGCCTTTCCGCTTTCAAATTAAAATCAACAACTTGACATGAGATTTTTCAGGGCGTTTATATCATCTCCTTTAGTTAACAACAAATGAATATGTAATTGTTGGTTTGATTTTGAAACATCACGTCAATCATTCGGAAAGCGCATAATTATTTATATTCTGTTGGATATTGTTTTTAAATTCTCATCAACCCAAAACGAAAAATAGCTAAGTTTTTTATATTTTAATTGCTATTTCAAAAACTAAAAGATAATAAATTTTAAAGTAGTAAGTAGACGTAAACGGTAGCGGACCCATGTAGCGACTCCTAGTATAATTACCAGCAGCCTGGTGTGTATAAATATTCATAAGGCGTTTCAAGATATTCCTACTAACGCGCAACGTGACCATGGGTCTTGTCCTTAATTAACAGCTTTATAAAATAGACTGTTGATGGAGTCTCCGAGATTCTCTATCTTCGCTATAACCCTTCTAGCTAAAGTGGAACGTATATTTATGACAAGAGACCGTTTTGGAGGACATATATTATGATTAATATCATTTTGAAAGTATCAATTAACACATTTTTTAAATAGTACAGTTGAATGATAGATAACTTAATCTCTTTCTGACATAATAAACTTTGGATCACTTTTACGGAACTGGTACGTTTTTGATGGTTCACAGTGCCTTCTCCTAGATAAGCTTTAATATTTTGTTTGATAATAAGTTCAAACGTAAATTTATTAAGTGCTAAAAGCTTCAATTAATTCATAATAGTATTAAGATCGACGCGAGTGACTTTAGAATCTTCTGGCAGAAATGGCTAAATAAATGATGATAGAATTGCTTAACGCCTCGATTAGCCTTTCGCCAAGTTTCTTCCAACCAAGTGGTACTCCTGCCTGGCCACGATCGAGAATACCTACAGCATTTATTTCTCAGAAAGATAATATTGATATTCAAACATCCGCGATGTAATCATTTGCGCACGCGAAAGCGGGCGCGAGTTTTCTTTTCCACGTCGGGAATATCGTCCCGGTATCGATCGGCGCAGTCAACTATTACGGTCTGCAGGTGACGAGGCCTCGTCAAAGGCATGTCGCAGTTATGCGCACATCGTCTTACGATTGCAATCGCACGCGGAATATATATTACGTCAATGAACGCCGGTGGATGTCTCACTAGGGTTACCTAGTAGTAGCTTACGCATCGTGCAAGGCAAGTTGAGGCAATTGTCTGTAAATGATGAATGTCTGCGAGGCGGGTAGGAACTGCGGGTGCTACGTATATATGGGAGGGTTACCGAGATCAAATGACAATTACTACCGCAGAACACCCGTTGGACAATGACGTATGTACTGCTTCATGCTGGTCGGTACCAAAAGCCGCATATTCTATCATGGAACAAAGGATAATGCATGCATCTCGCACTTAGTAACGAGACTCCTAGCGCTGTCAACACTGTCACGAGTACGAACAATTAATATCGAGTTGAGAAAGTATTAGAAATAAGCAGTCGCGATGAGCAGAAGCACAAGGCGTGCGATAATAAAGTATTTATCGACGGATACTAATTTTTTTATTGTCCATTTAATATCAATTACATTTTTCTTTGGTGACACTTAAACCCCCCATGATTGCATATAACAGGTTTGATTATCGTATAATTGAATTTATTGCAATGAAGAGAGAAACGACATTGATATTAATTTAATTCCGATATTAATACTATTAAGGGATTATAATCTAATTTAAGTTGAAATTTGAGTAAGCAAATATTTGGCAAAATTTACGAACAGAAATGTATAAAATTTGAGAAGATTTAACCTATATTAATATACGGAAATTTAATTGGATGATTCGCTAAATTGTTATTATCTGAGATTGCAGTTATATATTCAAATTTTAGGTACAAATTAAAATTTATTCTGCTTTTCTAATTCATAATATATTTCACCTTAATATTACTAAAAGATAAAATAACATTTTATTTCTTTTATTACTTTTAAACTTAGTATTATCAACACGATTAGGTTTAATTTATTTTGCAATCAAGCAATTTTGCGTAAATAATTTTTCTGGAATGACAGCAGTAACAGAATTCTTGGGGTGTACCAATGTTATCTCGAGAGCGTTGCACTTTATCGAATTCGTATCTATATCGCGATGCTCGTTAAAGGTTATTTATCGGCTAAACTTTTTGAGCCCGCAGATTTGCGCCGTCTTTTTCGTTATCCACGCTCGTATATCACCCGCTATTCAATCAAGGTATCTTGTTCTAAGCCGAGCAACAAACCACCCTTAAGCACCAATCATGACGGCTGGACTTGATAGATGGATTCAATTCACGGTAAGGATACTCTTATTGGACGAAGCCGACATTCCGCTACGACCATCGGAGATACGAGTATCATAATCTTCCGATGCATCGATCATGTTCGTCAATTATGATATGTTGACGATGCTTGCAACGTTAGTGATGTAACAGAATATGAATGAACGTAACTGAAGAATAATATAATGTGGTTGTCTGTTATCTTAAAAATTCACTGCCGTTGATAGTACCACAAATCAATTAATCTCTTAGCAGCAGAACTACGATAATAAAGTTATTCGATATTGCTATTCAAAAATACAAAACTAAACAGAAACTGTCATGTAATTAAAAAAGATTGGAAAAATTGATGACAACAATCTAGAAATTAGATTTATGCTCGAAATGTAAAAAAAAAAAAGAAACATTTATAAATAGATAAACATTCCAGTTTTAACACCTCTGAAAATGAATGAATAAAAAATATAAATATTTTTTCAAAAATAAGTCGTGCTGTTGAGGTTTAAAGTTCTAAATTCTCCAGCAAATGTGATTCTATCCGTGTTAATTTTCCTGATGACAAGCATGTCACACTTTTCATATTGCCGCATGTCGCGCGTCTCGCTCTCCGTTTGCAACATATTGCAAATCCATTACTAGCGACGAGCTTCGGGTCGTAAAGTTTATCACGTTATCCATGGTCAAGCATACTCAAAATACATATGCGCGATATTTGTGTCGTAGAGTGCATTTCTGTGCAGTCATACGCTATAAAAGTGTAAAATTTCGCTCTTAAAGAGACTTTTGCATGGCTGGAATGTACCCATCATGCCGTGTTATGGCTCTTATGCCGCAGAAGTTAATTACGAGCCGTATTTTCTGAAAGCCGAGATAAAAAGGCAAGACTAAATAAATGCCTGCATAAATACCACACGTTATGTAATGTTATCAGCTAAATCATTTATATATCTATTTACGATATGTGTTATTGCTGTTGACACTGTTGACAGCACATTTCTATCATCATCTGATGTTCGTTTTTATATCAAGCGTGCAGATAGACTTTTTTGTTTCAAAATTTTTTCTGCAGCGTTACATCGTTATTCGACGAGCCGAATACGGATGCCTCGTAATCGACAAAGGGTAGGATGACCCACATTTAAATCCCTAAAATGACAGTGAAAGAGAGAGAGAAAAAGAGAGAGATAAAAAAAAAGGGAGAGCCGTGATCGTCAACGAGAAATAGGAACGCCAACGTCCCGATTTCGGGCTTCAAAATCAAATGGATAGGGATATGGATGGACGGATTAGACGGAGGGGCCTGGTTGGGAGAACGTGGTTGCCGAGGCACCGTCGAGGAGTCGCTTGACCTCCCGACTTGACATCGTAATCCGTCATTTACGAGCAATTAGGCATAGCGCTATGTATGTACATACGCACGCTCGAGTAGAGCGTCATCTATATATCGGATTCTACTTATCTAGCAGCCATTCGATCCCGACGTGCCGGCATTATCAATCTCGTAAGCATATCGTGGCCCGGCCAGACCTGGCCCCTGCACCACCTATCAGCCTAATCTATACTCGCGCCTACGTACGCGATGTTCCTATTCCCGCATGGTGCAAACATCGCCATTGTATATATCCGTTGGACTGTCGTGCGGGCGTACTCGAGGTAATAGCATCGAAAATGATGCTATTCTCGGAAATAATGGTACGGCCGCGCGCCGCCTATCGACGCGTCCGATCCAGGCTTGACCGGGCCGCGTGCGTCCGTGCGCGATTGCAATGTGTCGTCGGCATCATCATCGGGGTCGTATGATCTACCCTATAGATACTCACGCGCGGATACATTGGAAATTGAGTAATTCTTTACTTATCGTCATTGCTTGGATCAATGCAGACTATACCTCTGCAATATTTATCGTCAACGTTTAATCGCACGATTCATTATATAATAGAAATAAACGAAAACAAATATTACTGTTAACGATAAAAAGATTCACATTGATTGATATTGCTGTTAATAATAAAAAGATGCAACGTGATTCAAATGCATCGCATACTATTACAAGGCATACTCGTCTTCATTGTGTATTTTATCTGTGCCATTCTTTGCAGTTTTCATTGCACTCGTCGCCTACTAGTGTTGGAGATTCGCGTAAGAATTACTTCCCGGCTTGATTGACGAGCCCGTGCTGCACTTAGGTGCCAGGCACGCCGTTTTATCGGGGTTTTCGGTAATTAATCTAATCCTCGTAACGATGAATGGACAAGTTCGTGATAAACGACGCTGTTACATCGTGCTCGCCTATCACCGACTAATTTATTAATACCGTGAATATTACTTTCGGTGTAGTCGTGGCTACTGTCATTGTTCTTGTCCGAGCGATTAGTGTAATGATAATAATTATGATTGACATCCTTATGAATCATTCTCGAGAGTGCAGGATACTGCAAATATTATGCGGTACTATCGAGTAAAATACAGTACCTGCCCAAAAAATATAAACTAGTTTTACCGATAATCGAACCTGCTGGCGCAATTTGCTTCGTTTTTCTTTGTTGATATCAATACACGCTATGCACAAGCAGTGTAAGCAGTGGCTACTTATTTTCGAGCGTTCTCATTTCTCGCAAAAATTCGAAGCTATTATACGGTCGTAAAAGTAATTATTGATTGTATATCTGATAAAGAGAATAGGTACTTAGAACTCAGCTTAAAAGGTTTAAAAGAAAACATACGTATATATATATATACCAAGACTTTAATTATTGTAAGACCATGTTGAAATGGTTGATGCGACTGTGTTAGCGACAATAAGCGAAGCGCAAGCGACAGTGGCACGTACCGGATGGAGTTCGTTTGTTGCGACAAATAAAATTGGTGATACAATTATGACCATTATCTCTTTGCACCACAACTACAGATATATTGCGTACGTATATTCGATATTCGGTTAGCTTGCAGCACTAGCTTTCTCATCAAGTTATTTTTATGCCTTTTCAGTCAGACATCGGGATAATTGTAACTATATGTGTTGATATACATATGTTATATAAGTATTGGCACAACATATATCAGTATATCAGATTGATGTAATGCTCAGTGTATAATCACTTACGTTTACACATTTAAAAAAGAAGAATAAAATGCCTTTATACTGAGGAAAACGTGTGCACTGTTGTTTTTTTCCTGGAATCTTCTGAGCCGAATAAAACTGAAAAATGCATTTCATGCATCCAAAAATTGAACAGATGGCAATCGTTCGAGATAAAATAAAAAAAAATATCACAATACATGTTGGATTTTTCACCGATCCATCCACAAAAAATAAAAACGGATTTTTATTGGATTTTAAGCCGAGAGGTGTACAGTATAATAAAGACTTGACACTTTTTCTTAAATAAAACTGATTTAAATTGAGAATTTAAATGTTTGTATTAAAAATTTCATTTTATTTGCCATTAATATTATTCAGGAAATTGGTCAATTTAAAGTAACTTTATGTTCGTTACACTCATATATGCATTTTGATTAAGAAACTTAAACTGATTATTCTGTTTATGTATTCTGGTTATGTTTATAATTTGTTATTATTTTAATCACGCAGTAATAGTATTTATTTCGCAAAAGTTTATATTATATATTCATAATGGAATATATAATATATATTTATTATATATGTATAATGTATATTTCATGAACCAGTTTAACGATTTCTCATATGTATTACATCAATCTTTTCATGGAATTTTAATTACGTTTTATTTATTCTTTTTTCTGTCACGAGATTTGCTAACAACATAAATAAGATTCCAACGTGAATAATTTTGCAGTTTCAAGAATTTTCCTAAAGAGAAAGAAATATGTATGAAAAAGTACTTTCTTGATCAAGCAGCATAAACATTGCGCAACTTGCATTATTTATTTAATCCAATATGCATAGTTGTTTCCGTATAGCAAAAGAAACTTGCAGCTGTAGTTGCGACGTTCTGAAATTCAAGCTATATTAAATTCATGTTATGTACCTACATCATCACCATATTTCGAATTTATTTTTTAATTATTTTCCGTGTTATTGGGGAACAACTAATAACGTAAATGAGATAAAACAAATGAAAGATCGATGTAAAGTAATTATTGTAGGTAATATATCACAATATTACAATATCATATGATCTATATACAAATTTTGTTATGACACAAGCGCTCATTAATTATTTGCCTTATCACGTGCATCAACTGATCGATGTTACCGATTTTGAAGCATGTTTAAGCTTTTATAACAAGCGCATCACATAATTGTGTATTTTCTGAATAATTTAGCCGTTTAAAGTTATAGATCGCGCTTTGATGTTACATCATAGTTTGATAATTAGCAAATCTATTTCAGATAGAATACACGTTCAGATAGAATTATAACGTGCGATTGTCATTCTTTAATTGCTTATCGATAATCGATATTCATTGTAATCTAATGCGATATTAAGTGTCAATTGGCCGTTTCTCTAAATGGCAGGTTTATAAATGCATTTCTAGGCCAAAGTAAGCAGTACACGGTGTCGAGACTCGAATTAGGATTAAAGTCCTCGATTTATGGACGACCGCAGTCGACGCACGATTTCCCAACGGTTTCGCTCAGCACCGATAATGTGCCGTAAGATTTAGCGGAGGTCGAGACATTGCGGACGTGTCGGTTTAACTCGCATCAAGTAGCAATCCTGGCAAATTACTGTCCGTGTCTACAGCTCCGGAGGTATGCGCAGGTATGCTCAGGTAGATAGAGAATGGCTCCGCGGCATATATACAACGTTTGTAGGCAGACAGTACACAGGCAACCGTAGCTAATGAAGATGTTTGTCAATACTGCCGCGTTACCGTATGCCGTAACTGTTATCCTCTCTCCTCGCACACCCAATCGCGATAGGGCTATACCGTCTTGTTTCTGCTCTATATTGGCCACAATGCAGATCTCAGGCTTTGGTATAGATCGTCATAGGCACATGCAGCTGCCAGCTACTTGGATAACCGAGTACAAGACACGATACACCCTGCGATATCGGATTACAACCGAATCGCAATAGCGAATTAAATCTCCGATGATGCGACTACTTTGTACGTAATTCCACGGCTACTGCAATTCATGCCAAGTGGCGTAATCTACGACGTCATTGCCATTGCACTCGCGCATATGAAGTAGAATGAGCAAAAGTTTTATTACTACTATTTTACCGAATAAATTCCAATTACCTATCACATTTGGATGCTCTTGTAGATATCTGAGATTATTCAACGTAATATTCGCTTAATTTCTCCGTGCATGGCATAAGATAATTGAGCAATGTCATGCTACATGATAATAATGCAGACTTTATTTGAAAGCAAATTGACGTGTAATTTTACTCGATTTTAAGCCAAACCGCATATTCAGCGTTAGTCATTAGCTACGACAATTAGAAACATATTCAGCGTTCTTATTGTCATGAAAGAGATTTGTCGGTGATAAATATAAATAAATTCGATGATTTGCATGTTACGATTTATAACTACGGCTCTGCTAATTGTTATTATCTTTATTTCGCTCCGCCAAGCAGCAGAATCGATATTTATATTAATAAAACAATTTTTCAACTATCGCGAGAAGTCATTAGTTGATACTTGAATTCTCCCAACATGTTATCTATTCTGATAAATATCGATAATCGTAGCAGAGCGTACAAAATATATAAATTAAAAAATAAAGTTTATTTATCTTGTTAGAGAGAGAGAGAGAAAAAGAGAAAAAGAGAGAGAGGTTTACTATGCGCAGTAATAACGTTATATCAATATTCCGTCACTCATTACCACGAATTTACAACATGCAGGAATAAAAAAGTTTCATTAATATGATACATAAAAAAAAACATTTTATTTTTTCACCGAAATATTGTTTTTCGGAATGAAGATCGATACGCGCGCATGAATACACGCGTGAATAGTTTTATTCAGCAACGGTATTAATTATCTTAAAAGGAAATGGAATTCGCGAGTGTATCTATGTGTAAAACGCATGTACACTCAGCGTGAATAAATAAACGTAAAACATGGGTCAATATCTGCGCTTAGATCGTTAATGCATGCTTTCGGGGGAGTGCGGTGGCTGTAAGAGCTATTTCTCGGCTGGGCGCAGGGTTTTAGTACGTAATTATTGGATTAATACGCATTGTGCAAACGTGGCACGTACCGCACTTATTGTAGTACCAAGATCCACGCTTCGCCGCGTAATTATGTTAGAATTCCTATGGGCCGGTTGTATTTATCTTTTTCGTATCCTACTTTCCGGAAAATTCGATCGTTTAAAGCGACGCTTGGCCGAGCTGCGCTCGTAGTAATCTCATAAATATCCACGCTATGTTGAAACATTTAATCAAAGCGGAGAAAAGCAAACCGGGCTAACAGGTCTGAAATAGGTAATTTAAATTACAGTGCATTCGTTCAGTTTGACGTATGTATGTTCATGACTGACTTTTAGCAACCACACTCTCCGCAGATAGTTGTAATTAAACCAGAAGTACGATAAGCTATGTTGATGAACTTTTAATGTTGCGTAAATTAATAAATTTACAATAATAGCAAAATGTTATTTTTCATTGTTACGCAACATTGTATAATAAATCTTGGGAAATCCCAATATTATATCAATTTTTTAATTGTATTTTTCTGTTATATTTTCTAATAACATAAAATCTTATAAACTTTTTCGTTCATAGGCAGCTACAACAATGTCATATTTTATTATCGAAATTCTCATAATATTATATAATAATTATTGCAATATAGATTGTACTTAAAACTTAATCTTTAGAGGATCAGCTCGCTACTGAACTTCCGTTTTAGTAATTCATTAGATATTTGATCTTATCATCTCCAATTACGACGCATTTCATAGCAATTTCTGAATATTCCAATCGTAACAATTTATGAGAAATTCTTAGATTTAGCTTACGTCAGTAAATAATTATATAATATTGATTTTTTTGCATATCATTAGCTTAGATTTAGATAATGGATTAGATTTATCATTTTAGAAAATTAAACAAACGAATGGTTTCTGCACTTAAGCAACAAAAGTCATTTGAAATAAATTTAACATATTTTCCTTTTCGCGATTTAAAATACATTGCAACAAAACGTGGCATTAATAAAAATTGTACATGTATTTTTACATATACAATTCCACAACCACCATAAAAAAATACTCTAATGACGTATATAATGGTTTTCAAATTATAAGCAATCAAAGTTGATCAATAGTATTGCGTGGAGTTCATGCTCAGGATTGTGACTGTGTTCATACACATAAGCATCGATCTGTTATTGACTCTCACAATCAGCTAGAATTATGAAGCATATAATCGATCTGTAACTATTTAATTTTCTGAGATGATCTATGTAAAAGATTTTTCTTCACGACACAAAAATATTTATTGGATTTTACTTTATTTGAAATAATATCAATTATCGACGAATATAGATAAATAAGCTATATTAAGATAAAATTGGCAAACTATAAGAATAAAAGTATAATTAATAATAATTAAATATAATTATTAAATAAGTTAGTTAAAATATGCTACGTTAAAATACGTTATGAAACATTTCCTGTTTTCTTTTTACTCAAGCTTGTGATGTATATGGATATCGGAAAATCTTGATGTTTTGCATCAACTCATATAATATTAGTTACATGAATTAATGTTTAATTAAAACACAAAAGATTATTTAAAAATGTATACAATTAAAATTCAGTATTGCATAAGTAACATGTTTTAAATGAACAAATTTCGCGATAAACATGCATTATTAATGAACAATCGATATAATATAATTTTTCTTTATTCGAATCGAACGATGCGTACATTAATTCATTGATCCGAAAATGATGGAAAAATCATATTTAATTCGACAAAAAATTCAAAACATGATACAAGATATAGGTATCGTGATCCCCAAACATCGTTAAAGATATAATTATCGCATAAATATAGCAACAAGAACAGCAATTCATAATTCCCATCCCCTATCGCTTCGATTTTCACATTAAATGAATAAATCGCGCGAAATATCTGCTTCGATAAATAATCGTTGCCT
The DNA here is from genome assembly GCA_035220615.1 of Leptothorax acervorum. Taxonomy (NCBI): domain Eukaryota; kingdom Metazoa; phylum Arthropoda; class Insecta; order Hymenoptera; family Formicidae; genus Leptothorax; species Leptothorax acervorum. The sequence goes on along the minus strand of JASTWQ010000452.1, from coordinate 911,248 downwards.
CGATACGTTTACGCGTCATTAATCGCGAGAGTTAATTAATAACGCAGGTTGATAATCACTAATTATAATAATCGTAGAGAATGATCACGTTTGATGTCTCTTACTGCTCGTCGTGATCGCGTTTCGAGGAGTAATATGACAACATGGAGTGCCTCACGTTCGGGTCCTACCGAGCGAATGACAGCAAGTGACCGTATATGTAGGTACACAATAGCATGCTGTATACGCCACAAAAATGCGAGCACTGAGTACCGTAAGCTAGGCAATTTGTCGCTGCTACAATTTTTTTTACGCTCATTATAAAATAAATATATAGGGTATATTTTCTGTTCTCGATATTTCAAATCGATCTTGATAAAGGGGATATCACTACGCATTAAATCTAATATCTCAATTATATAAAAATCTAGTGTTTTTGACTATCAAGGAACGAAATTTAGCTTTGTTTGAAAAAAAATAATTTACAGGACAGATATATGGACAGATTAATTTGTTATTATTATTCTTTCTCTATATTTCTGTTCCAAATAAAACAAAATTTGAACTTTTAATAAATCAAGAGACCAGTATTAAGTCGTTCTTTCTTTTTTGTGGCAATTTAATTGCATTTTCTTGATTTATTATAATTACATGATTCCACTAGTCTCGGAATATAAATAAATACGGATTATCACCAGAATTACGTAAAAACACTCACCAGTCGATGTCATCCTGTCGGTGTGCTCCTCGATCTGCTCCTTCGCCGCGCCGTCAGGAATCACTCACACTATCCGAAAAACATGACTAATTAATCGCAATGTAAAATATATTCGAAATATATTTTTAACTGTTGTTATTATCTCTTTAAAATTATACACAAGAATAATGATGATGTGAATATTGTAACGCATTGTAGAATAAAAGATTAATAAAATCGCATTCTTTTCCACGGTTATAATATAAACGTTTTAGCCAATTGAGTGTAAAAATGTTGTTTAAATAGACAATGCAGTTTTGCATTATCACCAGAATATGCGCCCTTTCCGCCTTTACAAATGATGAGACGTAAAAACACTCACCAGCCGATGCCATCCTGTCGGTCTGCTCCTTCGCCGCCCGCGCCGTCGAGAATCACTCACACTATCGGATCCGAAAAACATGACTAATCACCGCGCGCGTTAATTAGCCGCCACTCGGCACTTTATTCGCGATACACTTCGAACCGTGTAAATAACGCAAAATACGCGATACTCCGCCTGTCAATTCGCCACGGCACTCCCGATTCTCCCGAAGCTCGTTGCACGTCGCGACGTATTTCGCGTAATTGAAAAAAAAAAAACCGAAAGGACATCGCGCAAGATGGCGGCGCAATCACTGATCTACGTACCGCGAACGGCTATTATCATGCGAAATTGATACTCTCGATATCGTTGACACTCGATCGGATGCTATTTCCACGCGTAATTAGCGCGAGACGAACACTCCGCGACGAAACGGAGTTTTTCTGGTCACTTTCGATCGCACGGGGGATAAGTCGACTCAACTCGACGCGACGGTTACAATAGCGTGAATAGCGGACGCGATCACTCGCGACTGATAATAAGCCGAACGCATTACGACGATTGTTCATCACTCCCGACAGTCCCGACGCTCCCGATACTCGATACTTCGGGAAACGCGACTCCACGTTGCAACAGTCGCACGCCTCTAAACTAAATTACATGTTCTACGGGGTAATTTCCATCGGTCCTTGATACTTTTTGTCGCTCGCTCGCGTACGACCCGTACGACTTTGCCCGAAGCGTGAAGTTAGGTGGGAGTGGTGGAGGGGAAGGCGACTTCTCGGAATCAGGAATCGGCTCGCGACTACGCGATTCAAAACAAACATCTCAACCCACCCCTCTCGCACGTGCGAGAATAACAAATATCAAAATAAGATTGTTAGAATTAAATTTGTTTCTTTTAACTGTCTCCTTGTTTTCTTGCGTATGAAGAATAAAACATGAATATATTCGGACTTTAGGGACAGACAGAGAGAGAGAGAGAGAGAGAGAGAGAGAGAGAGAGAGAGAGAGAGAGAGAGAGAAAGGGGGGGAAGGTGCGACAGATATAAATAAACCTTTTAAATAAAAAAGACTCCCGACTGCTGCCTAAAGTAAGTTAAATAATAATAAAAAACAAAAAAATTAAAAAATTAAATGGTAAAAAAGACGTTTAAAAGGTTTAAAATAATAATATCTGATAATATTAAAGCAAAAAGTTTTAAAAATTAATTGGTAAAAAATAATAAAATAATATGAAAAGGTAATAATTTTCTAAATACTTAATACATATACATATATATAACAAAAAATACTTTTTTACTTTTACGTTATAATTAATTGAACATTTAAGGAGCAGTCGGGAGACGCCAAATCTCTCTCTCTAATATTTCTCAATCATATATTTTCTATATCTTACAATATTAATACTAAATATGTAAGTTGCGTACATATATACATATACGTATATGTATAATATACGCTGTGTGTATGCGCGCGCGCGTATGTGTCTGTGTGTTATGAATATATGCACATACAAAAAAATTGGTATAATTTATCCGCCAAATAAGTATAAAATTTATATCGTAATACAAACGTACAGCCTTCCGCTCATCGCTGCACGCTCATTGGATATCGCACATCGCGTGCGACGTTATCGCGACAGTAAAAATAAAAAGAAATAATAGATTACTTTCTCTTTTTCTTTCAAGCAAAGATAAAATTTATTTTTAAAATATCTTATTCTTTTGTTTTTAAATATATAGATAAATATTAAATTTATCATATAATTTAATAATTTTTTGAAGTAAAATAATTAATACATTAATCAAATTTTCGTTAAAATAAAAAGTTTAGTAATTTATATATAACAGTTAAAATTTGACTACTAGTAATCAATTTGTCATTATTATTGATTGCTTATACAATAGTATTTATATAAAAAGAATATAACAATTAGACAAAAAATCAATATCATCTAATTGTGAGCTGTGAAAATCACAAAGGAGATCACAGATAATGTAATTGCATGATATAATTACGAGTATGAAAATTCTACTTTTAGTCAATTATAATCGTAATTCGAAAGTTATTATGACATTTTTCATATTTTCGTATTAAGAATTTCGATTCTAATTCCCAAAATGTGTTATTTACTTATGACATTTATGATAACCATGGGACATTCTATGTCTCATGTGTCTACGACACGTTCTACAGTTCTTTCATCATTTACGTAACAGCAAACAGGTAGGATACATTTACATATCATATCACATGACTGTCCGTTCCAAATTTCAACTTTGATTCAGATTCCATTGAAATGCACATGTTTTTGCATCTAAGTACAGCGCGGCGAGTTACGCTTTCGTAACAATGAAACCAAACCAAATGTGGCGCACATAAATAGTCCGATAGTCCAACTGCTATTTTGGGCAGATCTGAAATTTTCTCGCTGGTCGTACAACCAGTGGCATCGGGGAGCTTGCAGCTGCTATATACTCTTTTGTTTTGTAGAAAAGTATCCTCGAGCGTTATGAGAGAAATCGACCAGTTGAAAAAGCTTTTACACACACACACCCACATTTCCTTTCTCCCCCTCTCTCTCTCTTTCTCTCTCTCATACGATTTTCATAAACATATCCTTTACGTATAACACCAATTACGAAAATAAATGGAAGCTTATACGCGCGATAATAGCGATCATCAATAGCCAGTATTCATAGTCGGATCTTATTTCAAGATCGTCTTAAGTAATGTCTTAAGAATCTTAAGATGCTAATACGGTCATTTCATTGGCTGACGGAGTCTTAAGACTGCCTTTGACCAGACTTAAGACGATCTTAAATATAAGATCCGACTATGAATATACCGGCCAATGACCCCTATAATGCTGCAGGGTTTGCATAAAACCGCGTCAATAAACTGTCATTGACGGACATCGTATTTCTCTCTCGGACACTCTTACATGTGTCGGCGGCACGATCATCAATTTTAAAGTTACGCGGGTAAAGTTTATTTCACGAGTGGCGTGCAAAGGCCGGGGCTATTGTGAAGTTGTTCAAGTTGTTGGAGACCCAACCCCTCTTTCCAGCCACTGCGAACGAAACCCAGCATTCGCGTTCCTCGTCGAGCTCCTGGTAAAGGGGTATCGTACCGGGGGTGTACGTGCGCCGGAATGTTCCCGGGACAGGGTTGTTTTGTGTGTAGAACACGCTGCCTTCTGACTACATCAACGTAAGACGGGGGACGATACGAGAAACTCCGGAGAAGAATGATGAACGCGCACGCTTTGCACGTAAATGCCGTCCGAATGCAACCCGAACGGAATTCTTTCTGTCGATACGACGGACTTAGCTAGGATACCTTATGCTCATTGATATATACGCATGAAAACGTGCCAGCTTAAATTTCTCTCGCGCTTCTATTAACGATAAAACGCTTACAAACACAACGAGCTGCGAAACAAACATGAAAATATACGTTTCAGAAAACAATGCATTCATTTATTGATCGTCGCAACATCAAATATTGATCTCTTAATGCGCGTATCTCGTACGTATTCCATGTATCGGTAACCTACCATTCCATGAAATTTCCCAGGCTAGCTGGTAGAAAATTATTTTATTCCGATTGTTTTATACTGCTCTCGTGTGCTGTTCTAGCTTTATTAAATTCTGAATCTGAAACATACATGTATGCTATATGCTTTCCCGGGAAACAAATTTGTTCTATACACAACCGCATATTGTATTATAGATTTATATATTGATACCTATGCGAAAAAAATTTAATAATACAATAATTCCTTTATACCTTACAGATGTGTTTATATATCGAATAAAATCATATAGATGGTTAAAATCGCATGAGTTTTATTTAAAGATAACTGCGTCTCTAATACTTTCATCTAGTTTCTTTTTTAATTCTCTCTCTTTTGCCATGTTTTCTCATGCCAGCTGTAAGATCATTATTACGGATATGATCCTATAAGTTGTATCTGTAGAATTACATAAAGTAGCTTAAATATATGCGCCGTAACTCTAATGTCATCTTCTAGTAATAACGAGATTGTGTCGAGACACATGTGTCTGCACAGTTAGTAAGTGCAATAATGAATGCGGTGTAGATCCAGTAATTGAAGTTAACTGCTCAAAGTCGTGATCATTAATTATATCAGCGGAGAAACCGATAATGATTTTGACCCAATTAATCGCTTTAACAGGGTGATTTGCAGCACGCGCCGCATCAGCAGAAAAAGACGTACGCGTTTAACGTGACGGATAAAAATAAATGGAGCGTTTGTATTCGTAATTACACGCGGTCAATGCTCTTGTTACAAAATGTATATCAACATTAATTATTCTTTTTAAAATAAACATATATGCATACATTTATCAAATGCAAACGTTATTAGTTATTTATTATAACTGTACAAAAATTATGATAAACATAAAAACCTTTTTGGAGTATCATAAATAATTTACGACATAATCAATTTAATAAAGTAATATCAAATTAAAAATTCACATTGCGTAGATGTTTAAAAAATTTACGCAAATCGTAAACACTTTGTAACATTATAAGTATGAACTTTTAATCTTTATTTTTACGCAAGATACAGATTTTTTTACTTATTTTATTATAATTTTCAGAAAGGATAGGTAACGTCTTTTTGGTGGGAAGATCGCAACATCTTTTTAGTAAGCGAAAAGTATTAAGGTTGCAATGAAATGCTATTGATTACGCCGAATTTAGTTAGTCTAATTTATATTTTTAAAAAACGTAAAAATTTTTCTCAGGAAATGGTTATAAGAACCGGGATTTATGCAGCGATATAATCGGATCGTTATATTTATTACAATCCTTCGATATTCCATCGAAGTATGAAAATGTCATCAGCATGAATATGCACAAGTTTGAAACCTAATTGCAACGCACACGTCTTTTCTCTCTTGTAACATTATTACCTTAGTCCTGATTAGAGTTCTCTTTATTGATCTTAGAATAGCTCACTCTTTAGCGATATCTTGCTTCTACTCGGCTATATCTCTGTTACCCACTCAAAGTTAGTTCGAAGCACGCGACAAGAAAACAATATCCCCGTTCGTGTCTTTCATTCACTCTCGAAGAGCTTTTCTAGAATCGTACTAATCTTTAACAAGGGAGCCCTACACCCTGTAACGCATTGTGCAAGATCTTACTGCTTTTGTGCTTCGTGGAGCAAGTTTCAAACTCGGTACAACTTCAGTTAGCTTTAGACTTCTTGGCCCCACTGAATGCTACGAACGAAATTTATTTATATCCGTACACGCCACTTCACCCACAATAACAGAAACTTCGTCTGTAAAGTCATGTAATCATAGTGAAATGAGGGCTGCGAGATATTCCAGTTAGGTTCCGAATATTGAAGCAAAAATCTGTCGTAATTACGTTCGGCCTTTAAATATGCAGTAAGTTCGCGAGAAACAATGCAGAAAAATTGATCACCGAAACAGAATGTCGTAAAATATTTGATGAGATAACAAGTTGATGAAAGAATATAGTGATGAAGTTTCCAAGACTTCCTGTTGCCTTTTATATTCATGCACAAAGTTGTGAAACGCAAAAGTGGAGGGAAAAATATTGCTAGGTTGAGGTCCGCTTTATAGCGGAGAGTTGATTGTGTGTGCGTAAAGTGGATACAAGAGTCTCCATGGAGTAATGTATGACGGCGTGGTTTTTATGCGTCTGCGAATGAATCAGTAAAGGCATTTTTAGTAACGCGAAGTGATAATAAATTATATACACGTACCCGACACATGCAGGCCTCGGGAGATACGTTCGTGATAAATTCGATGGGTAATCGTTGCGGCTATCAGCTGTGTGCTGTGTATAAAAGCTGTATTACCGTATTTCTTTTTATTTCATTTCCATGCGCATACCTATCGATTATTTGTCGTTAATTATTTTACCTCGTTGCAAAAACAAAAAGGACCAGGCGTATATAAATGACTCACTTTCATATCTCTTTAATGAGGTCATATGTTTTATTCAATTTCATAATTGCGTTCATCCCTCCTATACGAGTCATTTTTATCGCTACGAGAGTGTCGTTTTGACAAGCTTACCGAAATAAACGTGTCATTTAGCGCGCTTTAACTTTCGCTGTACTTTTAATTTTTAATGACATTGCTTGAATTAATTATTCCCCATGCGATCGAGTACTCATGGCTGCAATTAGTAATGACCAACGCGTCACTTTTCCGAAAATACGCGCAACATGAACGTAAGCCACGTCACGTAGTTTTGAAGTGCAAACCTCTGTCACGGGCGATGAGCACGCGTCCACTAACCCAGTTACAAGTTAAGACCTCAAGCTAGATCAGCTGCTTCAAGATATACTTTTACCCATTATTGTTTTCGGAGGTATTTTATCGAAAGTATTTTAAATTGCTTCATTAAAAGAAAAAAAGAGAACTGTAAATATATATTAAAATAAATATGGTTTAAATATATTTCCTCTAATAAAAGTTATACATATATCATTATACTAAACATGAGATGAAGCACGTTAGAAATAATACAATTTACAGTTAATATAATATATTTCGCTTGTTTCACATATTGTATTATTAAAACGGAAAGTCAGCTCGGTTAATAAATTTAATTACGTTATTATTTCCAATCCAGTGAAATGGCATAATTGCATTTATTATTAGTTATATTAATAATAATTAATTAGCAATATTATTTGTGTTTGTTGCAGGACAATTTCTGATCTATCCAACGGAAACAACAACAGGTAAGATGCAAGATACATATTTTAAACATTGCATGAGATAGCAGCTACATTAAAATTGATTCATATATATTAAACGACCTACTCATGTTATTAACATATCATGCATGTTATTAATATGTTATATAATTTCAATTTTGTTACTTATTGCGTGTTAAAGCGTGGTAAAGCGCAATCGCAGCTTTCATCTGTGCTTTACGAGCGACGCTTTTATTCGACAATTCCGTTCCAGCGAAATTCGCAGTCTGGAATATAGTGCCAACTTGAGACTTGGAAAGATTCATGACGAATGTTGGAGGCGCATTCGGCATTCCTGCGTTACGCAAAAGGCGCGCGCCAACCGCAGCAAGGAAACAAAGTAAATTACGTCATGTATACTTTCGCTGTTAAGACGAGAGTTTATTCCGCAGACGGTTTAATGTCGTAAGTTTACAGAGGACCCCCACGGAAGAGGCGGGGTGCCTTCGGCTGTTAGGTATAGGTGTCAACGTTATAGGTGGCTCTTTTCGCCAGGGCTTTCTCCGTGCGTCTTACTTCCTCCTTCGGTTCCCTCGAAAGGAGCTCACAACGTCCGTGTATATTCCTCTCCTCTTCTACGGCTCTTCCTACCTCTATCCTACCTACCGCGCAATGCCCGAAGGTATGTTGCAGCTTACAGTCTCACTGTTTATCTTCAGCCGTGAGCTTTTGTGTTTGCACAAGCTCCCTGGCACTACCAACCGCTGCGTATCCACATCGACCCCGTCCTTCGCGGCCAGCTCCGTGCAAGGCGAACTACCGTGGTTCTCTATTTATTTAGTTTTTTCTCGGAAAGTTTGTGGATTCTGTAGGAGAAATGCTTAATTGTCGTAAGTGTCCGCGCCGCTGCACAGACCTTGGAAACATTCCTTGACGAAGCCTCATCGCGAATTTTTGCCATTCCAAAGATTGAAATTCATATAGTGAATGTAACGAGAGTGAATTTATTTGAATGAATTAATTTTAATATCTTTCAGTCACGATTCTATATTTTATTTAATATTCCCTTAAAAAATGTATTATTATTCGTTTGAATAAGTCCGATACATTTTACGATACTTTCATATCTTTCTATCTCACTGCGGTATGAATTTTCACGGGCTGAAAATTTTTAAATCTTTTTATTATATATTCGTACATCTCTCTCTCTCTCTCTCTCTCTCTCTCTCTCTCTCTCTCTCTCTCTTTTCCTTTTTCATATCCATATTAATTGAAAGTGACGCCAAAATATTCACGCTGTATCGTCGAGTACATAGCCCTGTCAGTTGAAAACCATGTCTAACGGGCCGGCGTGAATGGATATTAGAAAAGTTTCCCCGTGAAATTCTGCACATCGACGAGCGGCATTGCTGGTGTTGCGGTTTCGCGTTAAAAGAAACGTCTAAATTACCCGCGATAGCATCGAATTCAAAACAGGGACGCGACGCGCACGGGTTAGCGCGGGTTAAAAAGTACGATGTGGATACTGCGGGCGATGTTCCGTGGTGGTAGTTTTTGCAATTAGCGATATCGGCTACGTCATCCGACACGTTCGGTCGGCCGGGCGACGCGACGCGACGCGACGCGACGCGATGCACCGGCTGGTGCGGGAATGCGCACTTCGTAGCGTCGCGTCGTCGGTCGTCGGTGCCGCCTGGCGTATCGCCAAATTTCCAGCTGACCCATCCTCTTTCTCTTTCCCTTTTCCCGCACCCTCGTACCCTGCTCCACCTGCCTGCCGTCGACTCCCGCGTTGTATATATCGACGCCCAGGGCCATGCGCGTTATCAAACGATTTATATCGGTGTTTTGCAAAATTTGTGGAGCCAAGGCCTTGCGACTGGTACGGGGTGCGGGCCAGTCCCGCTCGGGGAATGCATTAAACGTTAACGGCGAAAATGGATAACGAGAGGGAAGCGGCCGGATGGTGTGCGCGGCGCGGCGCCGGCAAAGGGCACCTGCTCGTGCATCGCCATGAGCCAAAAGATACCGCCGCGGCGTGTTATCGGGTTTAATCTAGGCTCGTTAATAACCTTTCGCTTTTGTGCGCGCGTATACGCCGCAGTGAGAGATCCGAGGGTGTAGGCGCGTTTCCACGCGCTCATTCGCGGCCAGTCGAGGCTCAGAATTTATGCCTGTCCTCGATAACGCACGCCGTAACCCGTAACGCGAAAGTCCGGAAGCCACGCCTCGCATTTACCGCTAAAACGCGCCCATCGTGGCCGTGATCTCGATGCCGCTTTTGACTATCCGTCTTCCTTGTGGGTGGACAACGCGTCGCTCGCAACGAACGAACGCGTCGTCGGCGCGGGCGCGGGCGCGCGGCTGTTCGCGATAACGTCCGCGAAAATATTCGTCCCGTTACCGTAAGTCTCGGCGGAAGTGTCGCTGGAAAATCCTGATCCCGAATTTTCTCTCGGCGTCTGTTGGCAGTAAGAGATTCAACGGAAAATGGGACGTACGTTTCGCGTTAAGAGAAGTTCCAGGCCGCCGGGGATACGAGTCGGCGACGGCGGCTTAGCCCCGAAGTGATTGCGTAAAGGGCGCAGCTGCAGGCACATTCGAGGATTCTTCGGGGAATCCGGGCGAGCACCGTCGCCGGGATAACGTCGGAGAACAAAGAGCGGACTAAGCTAAAATAATTGCCAATTACAAAACCGGGCTGGATATTAACATTATCTTGGGGAGGCACCGCGGCAGACCGCCGACGTTACCTGCAGCTGCAAGACGATGAGTTTCTTTGTGAGAATGTTTTTCCGCGCGTTTCTCTGCAGCCCGGAGAAATCTCGAGGTAGAGAGCAGTTGCCGCATGCGTTTTCTTCTGCGATAACCGACTGTGCCGCCCCGTCGTCGAGATAAAGAAGATCGCCCGCCTCCGAAGAGAGGAGCGCGCGGACATTCGCTATGAACAATTATTACCACAGCTCGGAGCGCTCAACTTTTGAATATCGTTATAACGTGATTTTATCTACTAGTGCGGAGAAATTCACTAATGCAAGAAACGAGAGAGAGAGAGAGACGAGTCTTGAAAGTGCACACCCGCAATTGCGCGGATATGAAGCAACGTATTGCGCGCGTTTAATCTGGCTAAACACAAGATATGGTAAAACGAAACGAGATATGAGGCAGATTTACGGTAATATAAGCAGAATTGCGTAACGCGAAGACTCACGAAGGAATAATTTAACATTTTTTGATAGTCACGTAATCGCAGTTGACATGAAACGAATTTCATGGATACGATATGATATACAATTACCAGTTCACCAGACTTGGAGAATTTTTCAATGAAAATCGTTGATATTCTTCATAATTTCCCGCTGCATAAATGGCCTAAAGCAATATCGCAATTGTCACTATTGTGCTCTTTCCTGCGCCAGCAATCTATCAAGAGATTTTCAGCTTCTTTGTTTCTTCCTCCATTCTCTAACTCTTCTCTTGCTCTCAAGCGTACAATCCTGAATGGAGAGTCAAATCCTCGACTCAGCTATTCGCGCGAGAGAAATTTCCGATTAAATCGCATTTATTAAATTTGTCTCGATTTACCTCTAATAGATATATAACTCCTGTCTCTCTAACAATGACAGCAGAAAAATTACAAATGACACGATACGAAACGATTGTAGTCGTCGTGTTCAGGCAATTATCGGACAGATTTCAGCATATTTGTACCGGAACAGTTCTGTCACAAATAAATACGAACGACGGGTTTCCGACAGGGAAATAACGAGATTCCTCAACCGCAATTCTGCGTTGCCGGCCATTATTTTCCATTAATCCGCTATGGCAGGAAAAACCCGATTCCGGATTGAAGAGTCACTCTCGTCTCCTCATTCGGATTTCCGAGACAACTCTGCCTCGATTTCATTCAAGATAAAAGCAGAGAAGTAAGTACAAAAAGGGCCTTTGCAAGCTCCTCCCCCCCCCCCCCCCCCGGCCCGCAGACTCGGCCTAAGATTCAGAAAACGCGTTTGTATTAATTAAAACGTAATTAATCAGAATTAAATTGACTCGGCCGGATAGGGAGGACGGGAGCGAGACGACGAAGGAAATTGATTGGTTAAAATGGAAGAAGAATAGCATGGTGGCGGCAACTTTTCTCGACGGATCATCCGCTAATTCCGCGTATTTTCGCGATCCAGACGTTCCAAATCGAGAATAATGTAAATATTTCACGAATATCCAATTAGTCTAAAAAAAGAGGTGCTGAATATTCAACAGTGTTTAATGATCTCTTGAAAGAGATTAAACTTCAGTTACCTACTTGCCTATATGTATCTAGATCGGGAAGCAAAAATATATGGAACACTTACGTTATATTTTTATATCAAAAGTCTTCAAAATAGATGTGACGTAAAGTCACTTCTCTATACAGTGTTGTGCTGGTATAGAGAGCGACACATTTTCCAGCCAGCCGTACCTATATTCCGAAAAACGTCGGTCAAAAGGGAGTAAAAGAAAATTTTGATTCGCGCACATTTATATCGGTTTGTAAAATTGCATCGGTGTGGTTTACTTGATTGTTAAAAGACACGGACATGCAGTTCTACGTGTAAAATTCAAGGTGTGCAACGCCACGACACAGTGCGAGAGTACAATCGCTAAAGCATTTATAAAGTTCTTTCAAATGTTCGGGTCCATGGACATTTTAAGAGTCGACCGACTTGCGCGCGGTTCTTACATCGGTCTACGTTGGAAAGTTCGGGGCTAACTACGGCGAAACTATTCAACATTTTTTTCACGTTAATTAAATACCGTTCTTGTAATGGAGTTAAAAGAGTCGTGGCACTTTAAAATGCTAAATGGGAATTAGGTCACAAACGTACCGTTAAACTCGGTTTTTTTTTTTCCATTACTTCCCATAAACGCGTTCGGTCGATGTACAGTATTTTCATCTATTTTCCAAGCTTTTGCGAAACATTGTTGTGGCCGAAACTTGGCATTGCTTTTCGATGGCTTTTTTTAAAAACAAACAACTGTTGACAGCTCGGCGACCTGCTACAAGTGAATTTAAACGCGCATTCCTCTGTCAGCGGTTGCAAATGTTAAGCGTATCAAAATCAATGTTTCGTTGAAATTCCGCGAAATTTATTGCAAATGGTACACACACACACACACACACACACACACACACAAGTGGTGCATGCTTAAATTTTTATATCTCACAGAGAGTGAAAAATAATTCCAGCATATACAATTATATAAAAATAATATCATTGCAGTAATTGCCTTACATGTTATCGTTATTTTTAACATTACACCCATTAGTAACGTCGATATTACGACACATTTATTACCACTTCTCGTTCCCGCCACACCTGGCGTACAATTTCGACGTTCGAGAAAAGCACTCGCAACGAAGGCAATTCAGGAAAAGGAAATACGCGTTCGATGTGGCGGAAACGCGATCGCCGACGTAAGTACTTGCAAGCGCGCAGCGCTTGCACGTGCCCAAAACTCGTGGCGTTACATTTTCGCGCGACTTACGCGAGGAGCAATAAAGGCAAACGACGCGTCGTGCCGCACCGTACGATTTATTATCTCGCGGTAAAGCCCGCCGACTCTCGAATGAATTGCTCGGTCGCAACTTTTTCGTAAGGTCCTCGGAGAACAAAGCCCGACTATAGATACCGTGTGATCGGAAGGACAATAGAATTAATGGCCGGCGAGGAGCGCTCGAGAGAGAATTTTTCCGCCCGCCATCGTGCCACAGGGTCGTCCACCCCCTTCCGCCCCCCCTTATCCCCCTTACCGTTGCCCCTCACGGCGTGAAATAACGGCTTGCCGCTACGCCGACGTTGGATATCGAGGTGGCGGCGGTCGATTCGGGGGAGACTTCGGCGGGAATTCCGACGTTGGACGTGTCCAAACGTTATCGGAGGGCGGTCATCGCTGAACGCCACCAGAATATAGAGACCGGGGCTGACCGGATGCTACTCCCGGTTTCGTTCACATTTCCTCTCTCTCTCGTCAACGGACCCTATCGTGAGAAGCGAATGAAAATGCCTCCCGCTCCGATCTTCCTGGAAGGAACTATATCGTATGTTAGTATATGTTTTCGCAGCCGCGACGTAATGTAATATATATTAAACGAGACCCCTTCGCGCTTCGACCGTCGCGTCGCTTCGTCAGTTCGCTCGACGAACATTTGTCCCTGGATCGATTTGGTAGGTACACGGGATGGGGTTGTGCGGAGGAGAGAATGGACCGTTCGAATCGCGTTATAAGACGGAACGCGATGAGCCGTTATCTCGAATTTATCGAGGATTCGACGGATAGGCACAGGAGAACGCGCCCGTTCTAAAGGACATCGGTTGCCGTGCTGCCGCGCTCCTGGTGAAAAGGCCGCGAATAAATTGTGCGCGGAAGCGGATAACGCGTGAATCTAGAACGCCGAGGACAGAAATCTGGTAAAAAGCAATGTCGTGTGTTGTCTGGGTTATAGCTTGCTCGAAAATACAGCTCTCGTTGAGATCAATAAAACCTCAATCCCGCTCTCTGGCCCGCGGCTAACGGCGTTCTCGAGAAAGCTCTCGCGCCTTTTATCCGCTTCCCGATCGCGCACCACTAGGAGTGTATATTAAGTGGCACTAGCATCGATTAAATCCAATTCCTTTTACGTTCTTCAATCACGCGTTATTTCTCGGATGTTTATCGTGTGGATTTAAAAATAATGGATGCTTAAACTAACCGTGCGTGTCGTCGATTACCTTGATCACATCGATTGTTGAATCGATCACAAAATCATCATTATTATTTAACAAAGAATATTCACGTGATCATATGTACTTCGCGTACGTACGCAATCGCTGGTGGTGGATTAAATTTACTAGTTGCACTAATGTTAACAGACATTTGCATTTTAGCAACGAAAGTTGCAGCGCGCGGATGATCAAGAATCAATAGAATCTATGAACGTGCCAGGAATCTTCTGACCTACGTGCCTCAGTTCGACGAAACAACCGCAATCGGATCCTGTGGCAGCGATTACGCTATAGCAGCCGCAAAAGCGCTTTAACCGAATGCACGGTCGCGGCGTTACGCCGACATTGGCGCACGGCCACTCGAAACGACGACACTCGTAGCCGACCGAGCGAATCGCATTAATGATGGTTACCGGAACTGCCAGCCGGACGAGGATGCTTTATCGTGCTCCAGCCGCGCCGTATGCGGACGGACAAGAAGCCGTGAGCGGATAATTATACGGAAGTTTCCAATTACGGATAACGCCGTAGCGAGTAACCGTATAGGTGTTAGCAGTCAGCCGCTATCTAATCCCGAATCGAGTGGGGTCCTAGGACCTCCAGCAGACGTCGTGTGCATTAAGAGGATAAGCCGAACCGTGATCGTAGATTAAGCGCGTAACACTGCGTGACATTAACCACCGCGATTGCGTTACGCATTGGAGCACGATATTCCGCGAATTTGTGAAACGTGGAGAAACTCATTATCTATACTCTCCTATCTTGGGTTACTTGCGAAAGTATGACATAAATCCCGTATTTAGAAAAAGTTTATAATCACGAAAAGAATATTAATATCGCGTTATCTTGTCAATAGTTTTGCAGCTAATGAATGTATTATTTTAAAAATATTCTGCTATAAAAGCAGCGCACGGAGATAATATAATTTATGCCTCACGCTAATTATACAGACAGACTTATTGTACTATTGGAAATATTATATTTTAAATCATGAAAGTAATAACATTGTTAGATGGTTAAGGACCACAATGTGGATTCGGCTTCGTTGAAATTGGCGCTTTGCCCAGTGGTCTTTCCTTCGATGTGTATAAGGTATCTTGAGCGTGTGACCGTCGCAGAAGTGATTATGTGCGTGCATATACATCCAGTGAACCAAAATGGTCTTTCGGAAGGTCCGAGCTAAAAAGAACGTTACTCTTAATGAGCTGGCCCACCGCCAGTTCCTTGTCCGATAGTCTGACCCATCCTGCAACTCGAGTCAATTTGCTCGGTCGTAGACTTTTGAACACGAGCGCCCGTCGTTTGATAATGGTTTCGGAAAAAAATTCAGTATATATTGTCATTTTCGTTACTTGTTACAATTTAACTTTAATAAACTCCATTGCTTACGTGCATCTATTTTTGTAATAGTAGTAAAATGCTTTCAAGTGTAAAAAATGTGCCTGATAAAGATATAGTTAATACAGCCAATAAATACAGCTAATAATACAGTTCCTCGATCATGACCGATTTACGTGAATCTCGCTCGCACTATAATTAAGTATGCAGATATATACGGCACATTTCCGTGGGCTCTCCCACGCGCGCGCGCGCGCGCGAGAGAGAGAGAGAGAGCGTTTGCTTCGGAAACTATCGCAAACTATGATCCAAGTTTATGCGATATACGAACAGAGTCGGCAGAGAAATCCGAAGAACGACGAGCGGAATTACAAGTATTACGTTGATATCGTCTCGCGACCTTATCGATCGTTCAAAATCCCTTTTCGTAGAATGCAATTTGGAGTATTCGTTGGCTCTTTCCCGTTTCGTTACCCCCCCGATGATGGATTACCCCATTACGAACGGATTCTTTCTTCTTCTTTTTTTTTTTTAACAGGGGTCCCTACGAGCTGACCCAGTATCACGTGGCATAATAATAGCTGTGCCGGCGCACGCCAGAGTGGCTCGGCCCTCTTGTTCTTTGAAACAATAGGACGTTACTTTGTTTTCTGACGTACCGTCGTTTCGGGCCGGCGAGCATACGCGGAATCTAATCCATATCCTGGCGAGGATGAAATTTACTACTTTAATAACACCGCGCGCTCCGCTATCCAAGCGCAACTATTATAGGTACATATACATACGAATACACCCCGCGACCGCGCCACCGGTGTACCAATGTTCTCCAACTTCCATCCAGCCTCTGTCCGACAGACGGGAACGATTTCCGAGTATTTGGGTCAAGTTGTACCCGTTGTTTGCTAGTGACCATGTAACGCGCGCGCGGCCGTTACCGCTGGCTGCAAAACGTAAATCCGGTACAACCGTGGCAACTTGTTTCCTGTCGGAACGGAAAGTAGCATCGCTAATTTAACGACGTAACACGATGCCACGGTGTTCGTTACCTGCGAGCAATGATATTTCTGCGGCGCGAAACAACATCGGGACTCACATCCGCTGACGAATTGCACGAAAATGCCCGAGTATATGTGCTTCAAATCGCTGACGCAAACCGTGAAGTCGGCTTAATAATGACATAAATTACTCATTGAGTAAAGCATTCTATATTGCGATGTTTTATTTTTGTATTAAAATAAACGCAGTTATAATTTATTACTTTGATCTGATATCATTCGAATCATTAATAATTTTATAAATATCCTTATTATGTGTAATCTTTTCCACGTAAGAGAGTCTTTAAAAAAAAGTTTAAATTCATTATGTAAATAAAAAAACCGTATTACTTTAAAGATTTGATGTTATCGCTGATAAAATTTAATACATAGCAAACTTGAGGGTAACATCTTTACGAGAACGTATTGAGAAAGAAGTCTCCACGAAAATCCGGAAAGGCGAGGTACACACACAATTCGACGGGATGGACTATTTTGGTGCCCTATAAGGGTGCAGATTGGGATGAAGGAGCCGCTCCTTTATTTTCTTTACCTGCGTGGGACGGTCACGTGCCGCAACGCACAAAGGAGCGGGAAAGGAATGGAGGGAGACGGAGGAGCGAAAGGAGAAGAAAGAGAGCGATACACGATGTTAGGGCGGATCTTGGATACATAACGTAACGGATGGACAGGCAAGCTAAGGCTAGATGGGTAAGGCTATACTCCAAAGCTAAACTACTTTGCCCCGAGCAAGACGGGGGGGTTGCGGGGCTTGAGTGCTAGCCGCTTGTTCTGTAATCCAATAGAGACCCTAAGACCTTTCCCACTCCACCGCCAATATAGGTACACACGCCGATAGGTACACCCTATGTACATCGGATACGTATGTAAATTTCAATATGGCGCGTCGAGTCTGCGCGTTTTTTTCTACCATCTACCCAGGTTGACCGAAAACAATCCACGATACCGGATGAAAATCCAGACGATATCGGGAGCATTGTGGAAAAAGGATTCGCTGGCGTGGACCCTTTGGGCTCTTGAGATTTTCGAAATGTGAGGAATATGCGAAACTTATAGATGACATTCTGGGTGACCCGACCCTCTCTAGATGTTCTAGCGATGAAACGTGCAATGATTTCCAAATATCCCGCAGCATCCAGGATGATTGGATAAAGCGTTCGAGCTGATACATTATTTATATTTATGCGAGTGTAATGTTCCCTCCCTTATTCGATATTACGAAAACTGTGAATATGCCACGCAAACGCGCATTTCGATGGAAATCCAAATCGCTATTTGTATGCGCTCAATAGGCGATAGTATTTTGATACTCGGTTAATATTATTATTAATGGAATGAAACTGTCGAATTACTAATCATCCACAATTAAATTAAAGCAACTACATCATTGATTTGTGCAGCTATTTCAATCAAACTAGTTGTTGCATTTTTTATGTATTTTTTATATATTTAAGAATTTACAGTATATTATATATTTTAGAGATTTTTACATCACACATTTATGCATGCTTGCGTTTAAAGATTGTCATTATTAATGATAATAAATATCGCAAAATCCGTTTTTAAACTAATTTTTTATAAATTACC
The DNA here is from genome assembly GCA_035220615.1 of Leptothorax acervorum. Lineage (NCBI taxonomy): Eukaryota > Metazoa > Arthropoda > Insecta > Hymenoptera > Formicidae > Leptothorax > Leptothorax acervorum. The sequence continues at coordinate 892,767 of JASTWQ010000452.1, read as the reverse complement.
TTCATAGCTGACTACATTTTAAATGGTTACATTTGTCTGACCTCATTTACTATCTCGCGCATAAAATCTCTAGGTAATACGTATATAATGCGTTTACCTAAATGCACTGCTTTCCGCGGAATGCATGTACCTTCATTACCCCTTTTCGTTATTACGTAAAATCTTTCTATATAAAATTTTCATACATAAGAGAATTATAAGGTATTATTTCGTCGATAAGCATCTTGTTAGGGCCATTCAGCAAATTAAAACAATTATTATATAATTACTGATATACTCTGTTAAATATAGGTTAATAAAGGAGGAAAATTAAACCAACCTGAAGTTAAATAACACTTTGTTATTTTTAACTACCATGTGTGTCGAAATTTATTATTTTAACATAAAACAGTAGATATTATTTTAACTTCATTGGTTTAGTTAAATTTATACTGTTTTAGTTAAATTAACGAAATATTAAGTAAGAGTAGTGGCGATCAATAGGAATGATTAAAGTGACTTAAATTGAGTGTAATTTGACATTACGAATTTAACAGTATACATATAACAACGTTGGCAATGCATTTGATATATCAGATATACAAAAAATTTTGAACGCTTATATAATAAGGTGTATTAGATATACGAATCGAAGAGTTACTAGTAAATTTTCGATATAGGAAAGTGTCTTGTCAGCAGCTACATAGAATTCGTAGTATTAGAAGCCCATATCACGTAGTAGTTCATCAGCGGTAGAATTGGCTACTCTTCTCGGGCATCAAGTTTTCTTGACCTGAAAACTTGAAACCCATGCTGCTTACATAAGAATGCGACCGTACATGAGAATGGTACCATTTACCGCATTATTCCAAACAACGGTGTTATGTAATAACTTAAAAATTTATATTTGGCACAATTACGGAGCAACTTTGCCATATCGTCACACAATTGGTGACTGTTATAAAGCGACGTTAATTATTTACAAGATCTAGATGCATGATTGTTACATTTCCTGAGTGCTTTAGTTCCAATAAATTAATTGCATCGCTGAAATAATTAGAACAAGAAGTTCTATATTCCAATAATTTTTATCGAAATTTCCTGAATGCAAATTTGTAGAATCGGCAGAATGTCGTAGCTGGTTAAAAATTATCGTCTAACAAATTTATTATGAAATAAAAATATTTAAGAATGTGATATTGGATTCTTTATGAAAGAATAATAAGCATGTATTCTTTGTAAATGTGTGTAAATAAATATATCAATATCTGAGATGTAAAATTGCTGGCAGGATAAAACAGGTAGGAATATCCTGCGAATTATCCCGTACCCTGTAATGTACCGACGTCGGTGTCCTACCCTTATGACAGGGGTAGTTTTACTGGAGGTAGTCGGTAAGGAAGGATGGTTCACAGCGAAGGGTGGCTTTGCCGATGGAGTATTGGGAAGCCCTCTGCAAACTGTGCACTGGAGTGAAACTCGAGTGATGGGGTTACCAGTAATTTTTTGCCGTGTATAGTAACGCACCAACAACATTCGTTGCTGTTTATGTAATCATTTGCTGATAATTTCCCCAAAATGCTTAGCAATCTTGCAAAGTTTATAAACACAATTTACCACAAAACTGTTAATAACAATAAAATTAATACTTTCAGCTATGCATGTAGTTAAGGAATTCTTACATTCAACTCCACATTTGTTCGGTATACCTACTGAATACGACTAATTACTAAAATTTGAAGTAACAACGTTGTTTGTCGACACAAGGAATGGATATTTCGTGTGCACTGATGAAGTAATTTTTCGATACCAAACGCTTCGAGCGCGATCAATCGAGCGCTCGTAGGGTGAACTTGCTGTGCACGATTTTGTGTGCCGTATTTTACTGCGTCGCTGCTCGTAAAAGCTCGGTCGCGAACCCCGGAATATCGTTCCGGAATATCGATTTCACGGCTGCAGATATTCCTGCACGTGTCTTAACTCGTGCCGGCACTTCCAGTCGTAAATGCGAGGTTCCTGCACCTTCCGGGGCGGTCGCCGACGAAGTCGGGTCAGACGTCAGGAGTGAGTGACAGTCGTGCCGAGCCATTTTCTCGTGTATAACGGCCTGACACCTTGCATGACAGAAGAAGGCATGACAGAAGGCCAGGAATGGCCGATGGTTCTGACAGGTGCGCGCGCAGGCGAAGATAGACCCTCGATGCTATAGACGTTCCCATTGTGTCTTATTCCCGGGTTATCATTATCGTTCTGTCTTCACCTACACTCTGAATTATATATACGTCAAAGAGTACGATGCAAGCGTTGCGAGACACTCGTTATCGCATTTCAAAGCTTTCGCCGTGTTACATTATGCAGAGACAATGTCATTCCTCAGTTGTGTTCGTCCATTTTTAACGGTGTCACTATGTCATTTTCGTCTCGATTTTAAATTTAAAGGCAACAGAATAAGCACATTGATGTAGGTAATCCGTATTGATTTTTTGTCCTGCTGGCAGATGTTAATCATGTGACAATCTAACAAATTTGCAATACAAATAACAAAATATAATCGCATGCTAAAGAAGTTATGCGCACATATATCTCACTAATGCGACAAAAATGTGCATATAAAGAATATATAAATGTTATAAATACATAAATTGTAAGTAATGCATTTCCGTTACATTTTCACTTATAGATAGCATTCGATAAAAGAAGGATGCGAAAATGAAAGGGTAGCGAGTTATCCATGGATAGACACATAAAGTAAATCAGGTGAATAAGACGATAACGATTGAGATATTGTATTGTCAAATAATACTGACTAATGGCACATAAAATGGTTGCTGTAACATCAAATACTCATCAAGACTGTACTTATTTTAATTGTTGCATATTACGCAGAATGTTGTCAATGTCGTTGTCAATGTCGATGTCAATGCAAATGAGGACAAACGCGTGAGTCTAGGCTTACTTAGATGACTCCAGTCTTTACCTTTACGTTTACAGCGCATAAGATAATTACTCAACGTCAAAATAGTGTGTCATTTAGTCTATTAATGAACCTAAATTGTCAGTAAAGGTTGCTGATAATATTGCGAGAGAACATTCAATACACCGAATTGAAGAAGAAAAAACACAAGAACTTACAGAAATATATAAAACGTATCATTAAAACGTATCTAAAAAAGGTTTTTCTGTGTCTTCCTAAAATGGAGATTTATGAATTATCTTAATTATATTTTTAAGATGACGACAAAAAGACCGATGTAAAAAGCTGAGATGTCGCATATTAACGCGTGCTGTTTTTTTATAAATCTGAAAAACAATACGGAGAAAGAGTGACGATACTTATGTCTCGCCTGAGAACGTAGCGCAAAAATACAGGGGGTGCGCGCGCGGGTCGAACTCCTCGCATTTCTTTTTCCACTGACATTGGAGAGTGATTAAAAACTTGATCCTACGGCGGCGCTCCATCTTTATCCGTCCACCCATCCATCGCTCCTGTCCTTCGAGTTCGTTTTACTCGACCTCCAACCTTTCGTTTACGATATAGGATAGCGGACAATATGGCGGAGTAATTGTTGTTCAGAGGGAACTCAGGGACGATAAGCAAGGGGGCTGGTGGAGGAGAGGGTGCGGGAACACGAACGAGAGGAGAGAGAAGCTCGACGGTGTCGGATTACTGCTGGCATTGTGAAGTCCAGACATGGGGAAGAAGAAGAGAAAGCGGCGACTGGGGTGGAGGTGTATAAGAACAGCGGTACGAGAACGGGACCGGCGGATAAGACGGAGGAGATAGGCAAGACAGCGGGGACGAGCTTGAAGCAGAAGCTGGGCGAAGAAGAAGAAGAAGTTATTAGAAATACCGTAAGGGAGTACAATACCACATCCACCCCAGAGTAAAAGAGTGAGGATGCGAAGGTGGATTCACCCTAGTTCCTTCTCTCGCCCCTTCCTTCGGCTTCTTCGTGTATCTCAGACCTCGTCGGAGGAGTCGGCTTTCGCGGGACGTCGACAGAATCGAGATGGCGCGAGGGAATGTCGCTGACGAGAGAAAAAGAGGGAAAGAGAAAGCGAGAAAGAGAGAATGAGAGAAAGGGAGAGAGAGAATCTCTGTACCTTGGCGCTTCCTTTATTTGCCGCGATTTATTTTATGATACACACGCGCGCACTAACAGCGACCGGGCCCACACACAGGCGAGCGGGGTCCTCGGTACTGTGTGCCCGGCCGAGTGGAAAAATGTGATATTCTCTGACAAATGGACGGTGGCGGCTCGTGGCAGAGATGTACGTTTAAATGCGATTGTTTATTTCGTGCTCGATTGCCCGCTAATACCAATTTGTGATGTTCCGCCGGTTTATCGCTCTTAGCCGCGACATCCCGACGGAGCTAAAAAGCATTGCAGCTCTGACGGAATGTAATCTCCTCATATAATTCAAACACATCTGTACAGTATTGCTACATGGAATATATATATACGTATATTCGACATACGATATTAATAAAATTAAACTAATGTTTGCAAGGGCATCTAAACAAGCATCTAAAGTTATAAAATGATATATGCTTCTGCTGCGAAAAAAAATTATTTTTTATGCACGTTTATTTAGAACTCATCGCGTGCTCACTGCGAGTTAATAAACATACAATTTACATGACCAACCTAATAATTATATCTTGCCATAACTGCTACGTATTACGCTATATGCGCACTTTTATACATCTCTGCCATTAAACATTATCCAGGGAGTCTATTATCGTGCAGTCAGTCTAGTCAATAGTCTGTTACTGCGCGCACCTATACTTAGACACAAACCCGTCCCATTATCACATTACTAATATTCTCACTGGTCTCATCAATAATTTCATGCACCATGCAATTTCACGCATCATGAATACATCAGTCTTACATGTGTCACGTTACGATAGCTATGATCTCTCCTCCATGTTTATCTATTATTAGATTATTACATAATCACAAGTTTTTATTAGATCGAATCTTGCAAGGAAATTTCCTTATAATGATTACGTAAAGTGTACGATTTAGTATCAATAATCCTGTAGGAAGAGCTCAAAAATTATCGCGCTAATGTTAGATTTTGAAGCCGTATCATGGATGGTGTTGACGACGTTTTTCTGTCGGATATTGCTATTGTTCTCAACGACAAAAGAATATTTGTGATGCGGAACGCAGAAGTGGATCTCGTAAGTGCGAAATAAGGGAGACCTTTCTGGGGTGTTGGTCAGTTGTCAAAGGGGTGTCGGGGCGAAGGAAAGGAATGAGATATCGATGGCTAGGCGAGCATAGCGGTAGTATAGGCGGTCGTAATTGTTATCCGATCGAGACCAAGGGAAAGGGTCGCCGGAGGATGGATGTGACGTCATCGGGAACAGGTTCACCTATAATTGGATTTATGATCGGCGTACCTCCATCTACGCGTTCACAGGCATGAAAATATTTTATTCAAGCGTTCTGATCGCAAATTTGCGACGTATGTTAACACAAACATGGGCGCGCATAATTTTTCACGTAATATGGAGACCTGAAAACTAATAATTTTGAATATTCATAAAAATAGTGTTCGATGCGTTAACGTAATGCATTGTTTTAACTTGATATTTGGTCGACATTAAAAAATTATGAAATCAAACTAAACAATACATATTTAAGAAATAAATGTTATATAAGTTAAGAGTTGCAGATGATAATATTTGCCTAATCTCGAATATACCAAGAATGTGTGTATATATGCGTATATATAGGATATGTGTGTGCGCGCGCGATTCGCATTTACAGCGCAATCATGGCACGATCGGGGAAAGTTTTAATTACCGGTATCAATTCGCATAACTCGCGCAGAGCCGAGAATTCAAGGCTTTTCCAGACACGCTGAATGAAGTTCAGACATGGGGCATATCGCTATACGTCGGCGGAATCATTTCTCACAAGTTTTAATTGCCGCTGTCTATTAATACGACGATTACGGTAACGATATCTGCGTTCATTAAAATCGGCTACACAAATAATTCAGTCTTCAGAAAACAGAGTTTCTTCGGAATGAAAGTGTTCTTGCGTGTGACAACAATAAAACAAATTACTTGCTTGGTGTAAAACTGGTAAGATAAATTGAGTCTATTTATACATCTTCTCTTTAGCTATGTGCGTTGCTATTCTCAGTCGTTGACTTAATTTATCGATATCTACGGTATATGCAGTAGGAACATATCACTATATATGAAGCTGATTTCATAGTGATATGCTTCGTGTCTGCACCAGCTGAATTGCACTGATTGTATTCTCATGCAAAGTATGTCATTCCCATTGACTACATTGTTCTGTTCGTATTACCGATTATATTGCAACGTAACTGTGTTAAATGTGCAAATATATTTCTACTTTGCGTAGAAAGACAATAATATTCGTAACGTTTTTGTGTATATTACCAATTATTCATCTTTTAAAGGTAATTGAAAGCAGTCTTTCTAAACATTAAAATAATAATTTCTTTCATAGTACGCAAATGTTCGCCTAGCATTCGAGAATATGTCTAAGCAATCATTTCATATTAATATTGTTATACGTAATATAAATGATTGTCGGGCCAGTTCATTACAATTTGATGTAACGCGCTTGCTGAAATGCAAAGAATCATTTTTCATCTCGCGATAGGAACATAATCAGATTTCGTTGGAACTATCTATCTACACTCGAGAGGGCCTTCCTCTAATCTTTTTCAATAGTTAATAGGATCAGAACGTTAATCAATCAAGTGCGAGGCAATTAACGTAACCTTTTGACAGGCGTTCTGTCCAAGATGCGAGTATCTGACGTGGATTTCTTTAATCAGTCACCCTCAATGCGGGAAGTAAGGAGACGATGGGACACGAAGAGAGGAAGAGAAAGACAAACAGAAAATAAGTTGTAGCACAAAATGAATCGCGCGAGTGGAACTGACAGATAATTTTATAATAATTGAAGAATAATTCGACTATGAACTGACTTTATATTTTTGTTAAAATCATTTATCGGGATATTGTAGTACGTGTGTAGGTATCCTTATCACAAATTACGAGAGCGTCTATTCAATTTCCTTAGAAGTACATTTAATATTTAAGTAAATTATTTAAAAATAAATTAAGTACTAATTAATTACTCGCAATACACATATTTATAATACCTATATCTTATGTATATTTCTTTTGAAAGAAAATGCAATTTTTACGAAAATTACGTTATTATCCTATGAAATATGAGAAATTGTTCGTTTCCCTTTTCAAATTATTTAACAGTCATCGCTCATTTTCTTCTCCCTTCTCCCTTCAATTTCGATTCATCTGTGATTTTAAGAACGTACCTAACAATTTGACTTTCTTACTTCGCGTTCGTCGGACTACCCTTGAAGAAAATTGCTGCCCATTTTTCTCCGTCATCCGGCCTCACCCCAATGAGCTACCGTGAGTTAAAATCTGAAACTCGATGGTACGAAGATGCGTATCTTTTCGCGAAATAATCTTTTCAACTTAGCTTACAAGATAATAAGTCACTTATTTCTAATTTGGACAATCATTTCAGATGCACGAATCAAGATAATATGTACCTAAATTTAGTTGGGACAGGTGACATGATAGCGTCAACGTCATCATCAAGCCGTATTGTGTCCAACATCGCATTACAGCGAATATGTGATTATACTAAATACAGTATAATTTATAATATAATGTAATTTGAGCTACAACGCAGAACTGGTATATTATCTGGATTAGTATAATGTCACGGAGTATAATTTACATTATACTTGATGATAATTGTATATATTATATATAAAAATGGAAACAAAATTTGATATTAAACAAACACAGATACACTGTGAATATAATATAACATTGCTGTTATATTATGTTATATTGCTGTATATTTCATAATAAAATAAATATTTAAAAAAAGTTGCGAGACTTTTCGAGAATTTGCAATACATATATTTAAAATTCACAGCTCGTTGACACGGTGAAGTAGGAAGATAAAGAAAAGCCGAACCACGAAAGTTGTTAAGTATCAAATAGGGCTCGCCCCATTACACCGAAATACCCTTGTAGCTCGGTTAGCCCTGCTTAGCCTGATACCTTCTTACTTACATTCTAACAAGACTGTATGCCTTTATCATTTCAATTCGTGTTATTATATATTCAATAAGCCGTAATTATATTTTAAGAAAATAAATCATTTTAATACTGCGAATAAAGACGCGATCAATGTTCTAATAAAATACGATTATTAAATATCTTATATAATATATTCCAGATCTAAAGTACGAATTGAATTTAGAATATCGAGAAGAATGAATTAACACGAAGAGAATTAGATTTTATAATACTGATAAGTAATTAAAAATAAGAAACACAACGCATGAAAGACAAGTGACGCTTTTAACACGTCATTGTTGCTTGCAGCAGGTATGTACAAAACGCAGCTATATTAAATTGATAGAATATAACGGAGGTAGAAAATAAAACGACTATGGCTGTTGAGAAACAAAAGTTTCGCGTCTCTGATTTTTAGCTCAGACCACGGCAAGAGCAATTACTTTAGGAATGATCGTCACGGGATAGGGCAGAGTGAACTTGCTTAAGGGAAGCGCGCAGGAGGTGGCACGGGATGCAAGAAGTGGATTGTGCAGCGACAACGTTAATAAATCTCTGGTAATTAGAAAGAATGTCCCGGGGAGACGAAATTGCTAGTGGGCCCGACTTGGTCGGCCTGTTCATTTTTTACGCTACACGAGCGTTAAGATCTTTTAATGCTAGGTTATAAATGATTTGCGAAACCGGAGCGCTGTGCTCCTCGACGCACCGTATATTCAGACAACCAGACAACCACTTGCTCGTTAGTCACGCCGGATTTGTTACAATTAAATTTAAAGATAGGCTGAGCGTCAAATGGTATCAATTTACACGAAAGGGATAAGTTAATTAGTAAATTGTTCGCGAAAAGATATATGTACATCTCTATACGATATTAATTTTCATGCTTAACGCAACTTCCATGTTTAATATGCGTTTTAACAGAATTACGTCTCGAATAATGATATATCATATTAATATATTTCTATATAAAAGCTGTATGCTTGAATGGATCTTTATAAATTAATGAAGCAAAGATTTAAGATGTATTAATACCTGAACCCTCCCTGTTCGCAGAAAAAGTAATTACCAACGCGAATTAAATCGGTGTAAAATAATTCTCCGGGACGGAAATATAGTTAAACGTCTCAATTGCAACGCCGGCAGGTCCGGTAGGCAATACTAATTAAGTACTAGTGTACTCTCCTGACGGGAAGCCCCCAGAATCCGGAAACGAGGGTAGATGTAATTAGGATGAGTTGTGACGCCTGTAGCGAGGAACCCTTGACTTCGTTGCTCACGCTTCTCTACGCACAAACGTAAACCTACGTTTATCTATGTAAGATGCACACAAGGCGGACTCAAACCGGTTGTTTGTTAAGCCGGTTTCGAGTTTGATCATTCCTATCGGGCTATTACGGAGTATTAGTCTGCGTGTAATGTGCGCGGTTATCCGATCGGTCGTCGCTTTTAACTGCCCGAACGATCACAGAAGCGAGGATTGCATAATCGATGCATTATCCTCTCGACTTTGGCCCATCATCCTCACAAGAGACATCGCGTAACGCTCGTCTGCGCTCGTGGGAACCGCTACCACGGCGAGTAGTTGGACTTCTATTAATGTTGTACAGTCGGCGCGTCGAATTAGCATAAAGTTCCACGCCGGAGTGCCAGCGCGCCCGGAAACCAAACTTTCGTCGAACTCCGTGTACCGTACGCGTGAACTACAGTGTTTTGCCTTTCCACGCTTCACCCGCGCGTTGCCATTGTTTTGAGAGTCAATTTTTCAAAATATGCAATATAGATGGATTGAAGTAGAAAAATTAGTTTTTTAAATATTTCTAGGAATCTCTTGTCATTGTGCGCATGTTAACGTGAGAGTGTTATGTTAGAACACGGCTAAGAATTACTGTATATATAATAATAAGATTGCATAAATTCTGTAAGAATAATTAATATTACAGCAACAAGAATTATAAGTATTATTGCAAACACATTCATAGTTTCCACGGTATTTTATTTGAGCTATGTAATTATCGTCGATATCGAATAGAGAAAAATAGGACGAATACACGATGATTTTACGAAACAAATAATTAACCGTAATTTTCATATTATAATAATGAGAGATTATAGTACAAAAAATCTTAACAATACAATATTATGTAAATATATGTGTATATGATACCTAATATCTTCTATAGAAATAATTATTTGCATTTCTACTATAATATGTTTTAAATAATATTTAAAGATTCTTAAGAATAGTAAATTAAGATATTTCGTATTATCTGCAGTATTTAGCGGGTTAGCAGATGATCATAAAAGTACCCTCGTTACGAGTCGAATCGAAGAAATTTTATGCACCTACTTTCTCTAATTGCTGGACGTCAGAATCGCTAGTAAATTTTCTTGACAGAATCAACCACACCCCATCCAGAACTCATCAGGATAAAAGTCTAGAGAAACACTTAGCAGAGAGAGGGCAAAACTCTCTCTGCTGGTAATAGTAAAAATTCACTTACATTCACATTAGCACACTATTCGTTATAGGTAGGTACTTAGCACAGACTTAATCGCGTTTAATGTGTGTGTGCAATTTCAACGCACCCATATGTTCTAGGTGTGAAATATATCTTTTTTGTATGATCTTCACACAAAAATAATACAAATTATTATTCTATTTATAGATATTCAAGCACTATAAATGTATAATATTTTTTTATTTAAGACATTTATTAGAAATATCTTATGTTATTAGAGATCTTATACTATTAAAGATCTTAATGGTGGAAGAACTCTTGGAACTTCTAACGTGTAATAGTAACGCTTCAAAAAAAAAAAAAAAAAAAAAAAAATGCCGAACTTTGAAAGAAGCCGTCCGGCTAGGAAGTACCGTTCCGAGAGACCATTTTACGGTATGTAACGATCGCGTGTACGCGGTACTTCGTGACTCTTGAATAATAACGAGTATGATAAGACGGTCTAGCATTAACAAATAAAACACTTTCTAGACGGAAATAAGCGGTGTTCCGGGATCTAGATAATGCCTAATAGAAAAAGTTCGCCGCGGTTAAGTTTTCGTACTTTACGCGGGTCTTTTCGTAAGATTAATTTAATACGGATTAATTAGGACTCGTCAGTGTTCGGGGACAATGTCGCTGCGCGAAATAAATCGCCATTGCCGCGTTGTGTCATAAATAGAGCTCAACGCAAAACGGAACAAAACGTTTTTTTTTTTAATTATACCGCGTCTCTCTAATCGGCCCTCTTGCTCCCGCTTGTATATTGCCGCTGCGCAGGGTAAGTATTTACTCATTTACTGCATCCGCAATTACACCTCGGCTGCAACGCGACGGAATTTCTTTTTTTTCTCGCGGGAGATCCGTTATTCCATTGAAAGGTCGTCGATATCCGTGATGCTTGCCTTTAAAAAAAATTGACGGGCGAAATGAAATACGTCATCGTCGATGGCGATATTTCATAGTTCCGGACGATCGATTCCGATGCGAAATTCCAACGAGAGACATCGTCCCCTTCGCGACGTCGCGTCGTTCCAACTGCAAATTAAAGGCGTTTAAAACTACGCCAGATGCCACCCCTCCTCGAAAATATTCGCCACTTTCGCGTTTTCGACATTCCTGAAACTCGCTCGTACGCAAACAGCAATTCGGATTCTTAACAGTCGAGTCGCGCGCGAACTTAATTACGCGGTTCGCCACAAAAAGATCCTTGCCAAGTGAATTTCTTAAACGATCAAGCCGTCGTAATCCGCTTTCTTAAGTTAGCAAAGCCTGCGCGGGAGCGCGGAGGAGAACTGCGTGGAAGCTGCGGTTGCGTTCGAATAATTAGCGAGATGGGATACTTACCTAAGTATCCGCAGTAGGCCGAGAGGGAATCTTGGGAGACGCGGCGGTGAGGAGACTCCACGGTTGGCTGCCGCTCGGGTCTGGTCTGTAATTTCGATAATTATGGGTTAATGCGTTTAGCCACGTAGTGGCACACGTAGCAGGAACATGATTCCAGGCGTACGTGAGATACCTGCAAATTAATTAAACGATTACCGTATTCGACCAAATAACACATAATTGTTCAATTGTTACATGCTTATCGCAGATGTATAAATTTCGCGCAACTCAAAGTCACGAATCTCATTCACTCTCGCTGAAACTGCAATACGAAAATTTGCACGATAACTTCAACGAGAATTATGTAAATTAGTGCAAATAATTAGTAGAAAAATACCCATGTAGCTGTTATTAAATTCTAGCAATTGGATGAAGCGTAAATAAAACCATCTGTTACTAGTCCGTTTATTGCCTGTCTGTTACTACTGGCTGTTGCTACTAGCTGTCTATTACTACTACTCGTTTATGTCACTCGTTACCAGCAATCGTTGTACACGATTGATATGCGACAGCGCGCGTTGCGCTAATTTACGAAAATACCCGACCGAGGAAATCCGCAGTGTATAACAAAATGTTTACGTAAGAAGTTGCGTCAACACGCGCTTAAGTTTTGACGGCGTCGCTCCTTAAGAGCTTTCCATCGCGAGCAAGGAGCTTCCCTTTATGATGAAACAATATCGTACGTCGCCTTTTTCAGCCACCCGCATTTCTTCCGTTCCACCGGCGACCTCGTCTCGCCCACTCATGGTTTTCGTCGCCTCCGCCCTATCTACATTCCTAGTCCCAACGAGCCGCAAAGGAATTCCAATTTTAAACAAAAGTTTCCTGACGGCAGTAACCTCTCTGGTCCTCCCTCTCCGTTCCACTCCTTCGCATCTTCTACCTTCTCTGCTGTCGACACATCGCGGATTCTAGGCGCGCGTTCATGCATGGCCCCAACCATGAGCTAGGCACATCGCTTCTTTGTCTACTAACATGTTTCGTTCGTGCCTCCTCCGCCCATTACGGAAATTCTGTTGCTTCTTCGCTGGGCAAATTTTTTCCATTTTATACGATCACGAAATTGTTCCATTTTTTCTTCGTGTCATATCTCGCGATAGCACAGTTTTGCAGTGTAATTTATTTACGTGAAGGAAAAGGTTTAATTATTCGTTCGTATACGGATAAATAATATCCTAACTTGCAAGAGCTTTAAAAAACGGATAACGCTCATCTTTCGCGAGCGCGTATCGTCCCGGATATACTTCAGCCGGTTAAAGAAAGCAAGAAAGATGGAAGACATGAAGAGGAATCGCGACATAACATGCACATCGTATATCGAGCCTTCTCCGCTTTTTCTCGGATCGCCCATTTTAATGCCCTTCTCCACGTCTGCGAATCGTCCGGGTAAAAAAAGCGCGAGTTGCCGACGGGGAAAATCGTAGCAAGGGCGACGATAAACAAACGCTAATCCATAAATCCTCTTGCAAACGGCAGAAAGCACGCGCAATATACGTATCGCCGACTCGAGACGTACATCAACGCTGCGTCTGCTGCAATATCGATAAAACATTGATCCGCCATTCGTGCCTGAAGTCTCTTGTATAGGATTCGCAATGCCGTTAGGCATCCCCCGCGCTACGTCGAGCCGAGCCGGGCCGCGCCGCGCCGTTCACAGATATACCAAACGCGCTTGCATACAGAACACTATACCACCGTTTCGACGAGATTATATCCGACTCTCTGCATGCGTGCACCCGCTGCGCCTATTGGGGTGCACACGTACGCGTCTGCCGGTATCGTGATCTACACGCGAATCACGAAAGCTCCGCGCATAATTCGACGCTAATGGTATTTGGGTCGGGCCGCGAGACCGATCTTCCAGCGACCAATCGCGTGGTAAAATCCGTATGATTATTTGAAAAAAATGGCTCTCTCTTTCTTCCTTACGTATATCCACAGACACACACACACACACACGTGTAATACATATATGCGCCATTTAAGAGAAGTCGAGTTTTTTTGGAAATTATATATCATGATTTTTTAACGTATATATGCGATATAAATATAACTTACGAACATGTAATTTCCGCTCTAATCGAAACGAAGTAATTATGCAAACTGAGTTAATGGCAATATATAAAGTTACTCGACGTTATAGATTGCAAAATATAGATTGCAAATAAATAAAAATTTCTAATGTTAGTTCGGCTATATATATAAAACATCTAGCCTTCTTATTTGGAAAACCTATTCCAAGTCGACGTTTGCATCAATTACAATTGCAAATATCTGTAATGATGCCGTATGATTCGTTCATACTCCGTTTTATATTTTACGACGCGACCGATTAATATTTTCTCGGTTGCACGGTTCCGCTGATCGCGATCGCCCTATAACCCGGCTCTATCTGGTAGATCAAAGCACGCGAAATCAGGGAGCGTCTACATTATCCGGGGCGATGGCGCTTAACGTTGCGCACCGTCGCGGATTTCGATGACCTATCCTACCAGCTAATACCCGCTTCTTGCCGGATCAAAGTGCGTATTTCCGTCGGGCAATGAATTGGCAAGCCCGTCTCTGAAGATGGTACTGTAATTATAAGGTTGACGGCAGCGGAGCGCGAAAGGATGAGGATCGATGATGATGGACCGGTGAGAGGAACGGGAAAAGGGAGAGGAATAGGGTTGCGATGGAGAACGCGACGAGATGAACGGCGCGGCTCAAACATCGCGGCACAAAATTCACCATCTAATCCAACTAAGCAAATTACTCCCAACTTCCTGGGCGACAGCTACGCACGCTGTCCCTTCGCCCTGCATTCCCGGCAACTTAGATCAAAGGGAACCGGGGCGTCCTTCTACGCGCGGGAATATCGCGCCCGACAACGTTTCATCTCACGGCGCCCGTACTTCCGGCGCCTCTTTTCCTCCACCCTGACCGTTTCACAGACGTTAAACTTGTATGGAGCGCGCCGGCTTGGTTGGGCGATTGAACGCGCTCGACCGTTCTGCGATCGCGATCGAAGCAGACGCTCGTGTAACGAACGCATCGAAATGCATAGCTTGTCGTATGCAGGGATATGACGCGAGTTTAATGCGACCAAACTCGAAATCATCAATTTGATACAATTACTGATTTTACATCGCAGCTTTTGATTCTATATATGTTGTTAAAATATATGTTGGAATTGCCATGTTACACATAGCTGAACACATTATGCTAATGTATCAACTCTCTAGAAAATCATTACAGCCTACTTATATATACGCACATGATCGCAAAGCCAATGTATGCGTCCAAATTACTTCAGCCGTGTAAATTACGAAGTGGAAAATCATATCGGGATAATTGGATCGCGTGAGTATCTGTACGATTAGGCTACAAATCCGAACAGCTTTTCGATCATGTGTACCATTTAGAGACGGTGAGCTCGCAATCGTACTCGCTTCTAGCTGAATAGCACTTGCGAGATAGAGAGATGGCTGGAATCGACGTCGCCGGATCGCCGGCGGGTAGAGAGGTACGAGGAAAGGTAACACTTCCGGAACGCAATATCATTCGGAGCGAAGCGGACCGTAATTCCCACTTGCTTGGTCTTCGAGGGCGAGGCAGCAGAAGCTGCGTCTGTTGATTATCCGGCTGGTAAACACGGCGCATTGTTATCGATTGGGCCAACAATCTGCCGCCCCCATATTGACGCAATACTGCCTCGCAGTTGCATAATGAATGGTTGGCTAATGACCCTACGGAGCTTGCGGAAACCGCTGCGAGAGGATGACGGCGCGGCCGGGGGCCTGGGAGTCGAGCCACTTCCGGCATTAAACATGCACCACCGCCACGAACGAGTTATCCGAGACATTTATCCCGCGTTTGAGAGTTGCCTGACATTATCGTTTATCATTATGCCGAGTTATAAAAAACTATGAAAAATTATAAAATTAAAGTTTTTTGTATTTTTACGTCGGCTGTGTTAACATATATATTTTTATTTAATTTTTAACTACAATCATCCATTAAAAATATTACACATTCGATATTTTTAGCGATAATTTAAAATAATATGTGATTTCGTGAAAAAATTTAAATACATTTTTCCGTCTTTTATTTCATTTTCTTAGAATTATACGCTTTATGTTGAATATGAAAAAAGTATTACACATTAAAATTAAAGTTTATGTAGATTACCACATAGCGTGTGGAAGCAACACGGACATCTGAAGTAAAATGCGAGTCGCTTTGCATACATATCTAGTCAAGCATTCCTGCGGTGCTTTCTAAGAAACAGCCGCGTTAATCTTCGAGCATCGCATAAATTGAGATTTATCTGTACTTTTGTAATTATCATATGTTTGTGTCATAAATATATTAAAGTAAAAAATTGTTTAGAATAGAAATGATTGTAAGCTGTTTTATTTTTGCGATACAATAAATGGTATTATTTCAAGAAAATTAACTACGCTGTGTTAGTTACAGTTAATAATAACTTTGTTATTTTTTATTTTCAGCTCTGCTGAATACACGGACGCTAATAAGCAGATTCTGACCACTAGTCTGACGTGTCACTGTAAGTACTTTACGTTTAATATATCTATTTGACATTTAGCTCTAGAAATTAAAGGTATTTTTTTTGAGAATCAAACCTACACGAAAATATAAATAAAATAACGGCGTTCAGTTAATTTAATTACTATAATGAATTCCAATAATCAGAACTGCGCTTGATAAAGAGCTTCTCATTTCGACGCATAAAGAAATCCGAATTGAGTTTCATCGTGCAGAGAGATTCTTTTACCCTCGTACCGCGACACAGCGAGACTTTCTTCGTATTTTTGTCGCGTGAATTATTCCTTTCTCGCGGGGGCTCAACGTCGTCTGCACCGTTACGCAACTTGTACTTTAGTACATCCCGACTGTGATTCTTTTGTAGCGGTAGCCGGCTTTCCGTCACTTTGCACGGTTTGCGTCGCGAGAGATGGTGAAACGTTAGACGAGGGTCGCGACTTTCGCATGAAACTTCCTCCACTTTTGTCCCCGGCTGACGCCATAACGACTCTAATCTCCTTACGCTTCAAGCTGTTTTTGCCGACCAAACGAAAGTGCTTACGGCGTTGACCAGTCGGGTAAGAGACTTACAATTTACTTCTATCTAAGAAGCTTTGCAGGACGCGCAGAATGTTGTCGCTATTCTGGGCTTTATTTAATGTTCATGTCATTTTACATTTGCGCTACAACGCGAGTTTATCCTGGCATCCGCCGGTGTCATTTTTTTGCGAAAGCGTTCCGGTGAATACTCTAATGTCGAAAGAAGTAAGAGAAAAAATTGTAGAATTTTTTTGAAGCGACGGAATTAAGATCGCGAAAGAGCGCACGTGAAAGAATTTAGCCGCGATTGAAGAACAGGAAGATATAAATCCTCATGTGACAATCCTATCGTAAATCGCGAATTTTACAACGTCTGTATTGTAAAGAACAACTTCTTATTCTCGTAACTGCGCGAATGAGTGTTGCGACTACGTCCATGATTAGTGCACCGAGTGTTCCTAAAATGTTTAATCCAACTTCAACAGTGCGTTCTACTAAACAAAATAATGAGAAAAGTTCATATAAACGAACAACCATCAAACGCTAACTTTTATTTACTTTTGTTATCTAGCTTTTTAATTTGAGTGATCGGAGCGATTTGTAATTAGGAGTATTCCTAGGGTGTACTTGCTAAGAAAAGTTACATTTGAAATATCTACGATATTCGGCCATTCTATGCGCTGATGTGTGTGTTCGCAGTAAATTGAATATATTCATTTTTTTCCATAAACTAATGTTACTTTGTATAGCATAGGTTACAAATTAGAGCAAGCATTTGATAATGCGCATTTATGTATGCGCCAATTGTTCATAATTGCCAAATATAATTTGCAATCTTGATCCTTTCCGTATTAAGAGAGAGTCACATGGTTTAATATAATAATAAGCAAGAGAAATAATCTAGTTTAATGATGTTACTTAAATCTCATTGTTGCAGCGTATGCATGCATAAGATATGCACAATTCCGATATGAATCTGTTAGAATGCATTGAATGTTTTAGATGGCGAGAGTGCATTAAACGGCCCGTAAAATTTTCTCGCGAAAATCTACCAACACTGGCGAAAATTCGTTTCTATTTATAGCTTATTCTCTTCTACGGGGGTTGTAGAACGTTTCAGAACATTTCACGGATGTAGTGTTGAATGAATCATCCCGCGTTCCTACGCATGACACCCCAGGGGCTTTCGAAGGACAATCCAATTTCTACGACTAGTCTTTCGTTTCAAGAATGTTGTTTTCTGCAGGTCGGAAAAGTGACAGTCTGAAAGTCTCGGGGACCTCGTGCTTTCTTTTTCGACGATATCAGATAGATTTTGTCTTTTTATCGAACTCGTATCTCTGTGTATTAAAAAGTCAAATGTTGCCCGTCTATTTTTGGTTGCATAATATTATTCCAATTTTGCTTAAACATACCTACATACATATACGTATATAAATTATTTATCTTCGCTTATAAAACTTTTTTATATGCATATATATAAGCTTCGGGGTAAACCTACATCCGTATTTTCCGTTATCGTATTACGTTGCAATTATTGCAAAAATTAATTATTCCTCATGGGACTGGAAGTATTCGACTCATTGGGGAATCGTCATTCACATTCAGACATTTATTTCAGTTGCGTCCGAGATAACAGCGTTATAATTAAACAATAAATTTCACTTTGATTTACAATTTACTGATAATAAAGAAAGTTTTAAAAAAATAATGTTAAATTTACATTTATAATTCTTAAAAAATTTGTATTATATATGCATAATAAATAATAATAAAATAAAGAATGACTTCTATTAATAATTGTTGTTTTCACACAAACGCCTATACATTAAGATCGTAACTAACATACTGCAATTTTGCTGAACGTCGTAAGACAAATCTCCCACATTCGCGAGCCTACAAAAACAGATCAGGGTCGACGATTGCGCGACACGTAATCCCACCCGGAGAATCGTTAAATGGTTCGTGCGACTTCGTGTTAGTGAGAAACGACGTTCATCTAGCAGCATCCAACGGAGCCAAAGTGGGTTTACATCGCAGTTAAGTTTCATCGTAACGCCCCCGCGACGGTTGGATGCCGTGATGCTAAACCGCCTTTCCTGCAGTCAGTGACGACGTCGCGCAGGGTGGATTTACCGACCATTTGGCAAATGAAGACGAAACTACATCGTAGATTACGGAGCAAGAGCGAGGCAGGAGTGTAGGGCGCAATAGAGAGTATCGAGTATCTTAATGTATCTATCGGCGGATACCTATCGGCAATAGTTAACCATATTGCCGCGATTTCGATAAAAACGGAATGTTCGCAATTGAGAATTTTATCATTTTATATTGCAAAACCAGTGCGATACTCCTTGCGATACTCCATTGAAATAAGATCTTATTCCTTGAGATTGTGTTTGCACCGATGCCCCTGTTATTTCCGCATTCCGATTCCAAAGCACGATCGCTTTCAAGATCGCAATGCACGCTGCTACGTACGTATATTTGTGATTAAATAGAAGAGTCATTACCAAGAATAATTGAGCTTCAAAGAGTCGCTAACAATCGACTTTGTAATCACTGCAATCGAACGGAACGGTCGTTAGGATCCGATGCCTTCCTTCTCTGATCTCGAACGAGACGTCTATAAACGGCGAGGCGATGGACCCGTTTGCTTTCTATCGACTGCTACTTTGAACTTTCGATAGCACTCAGTCTATGACACGTGGAAGCTCTCTTTCGAAGTAAATTAAACGGAAATCATTACCTTTCTCTCTCTCTTTCTCCTCTTATTCCGGGCGCATCTCTTTCGCCTTTTATCGTTGTTAGAGCTACGCGAGCATTACTCTTCATTTTTCGCATTGTTTTATTTGCAATAAGAAGTACATATATCTTTTTGTTGCTCAGCATAGAAAGTCTTTGTTCATGACATAATATATTAAATTATTAATAGATCAATCTCTGTTCATTGCCAAGAATAAAATGCTTCCGTATATGAATCGTTACCCGACATAAATAGAGATTCATTTAAAATACATAAGATATTGATGGAATCATAAAATAAATATTAATATAGTGCCGAACTAACGCAAACGAGCAAAAATATGCTCTCGAAATTTTCAAGGTGATACATCTATAATTTGCTTGCAAAAAGAGTGCCACATACATGTGACGGTTATTCGATACTTGTGTGCCTGCTCACCGTGCTAAAAATTTCCGGGAAAATAAATACTGTGTGCTCTGATGCTGGAGCCACATTCGTGTCAATATATTCACGCCCCGGTGATGCCTCGCGGTTTTTCGATTTTGTCAGGGCAAACAAAATTTATGAGTAAACCGCTTCACTGTAATGTTATAATGCCATCCATCCTCATCGATTATCACCGCTTTTAATAACTTCTATCTCGTCTCCATGAATCATCATCAATCGCGCGACAGATTTTGAAATATATTTTAAACTCTTCTATCAGAGAGAGATAGGAAGAAATGGAGGAGTGAGGTGAGAGGGAGGAAGGGAAGGGAAAGGGGAAGGGAGGAGGGAGAGAGAGAGAGAGAGTGTGTGTGTGTGTGTGTGTGTGTGTGTGTGTGTGTGTAAGAAGGAGTCATCTACGAGCAGATTCATCTCGATCAACAAATTATTATAGAAAACATGACTCTAAAACAAGACATAAACTATAATATTTATAAACTAATAAATATAGAAATAAATTTATTTGGTATAAATGTAACAATTTTTTCTAAAATTTGTAAACGTGTAAATTTTCTCGTCACAAAAAATGTTTTCAGAAAATAAATGTTATAGTAATTAATGGCGAATATACACGATATTTACGAAATACTCGGACGAACTTCTAGGACGTATTTCTCACGTCAAAATAAAGAAAAAAGTTTATATAAACCTATAGTCAAAAGTGAGTGATTGCGAAGTTATATATGTATATAAAACACACCATGTATATAAAAAATAAAGATATGTAATGTGATGCTTCACATTTATTGATATGAAAATTCTTGTGAGTAAAAACTAAACAGTGAAAAAAGAATAATGCATGTCGTTAATTCGTCGATATAAACGATCCACTTGATCGAGCAAGCAAGCTCATCTTCGTGAGAGATAACACCGGGCGGGCACGATAGGTCGCGACAAAAGTTAACGAGATGGTGTTAATTAAATCCCGCACGGTCGATCGCGAGTGGGAAAATTTGACAATGGATGCGCCTACACGTTCACGTCGATGCATAGGATATACATATATGTATATACATATACATATCCATATATACATATATATTATACATACATTACACACATGTACATACATATAGATATACAATATACGTCAGCTTGTCTATGCATCGACGCGCTACCACGACGGATCGGTCGGTGGGCACGGCCGGTGGTCGAACTCCGATGAATCGATGACCGCTTTTAGTAATGATGTGTACATGGCAGGCCATCCTCTCCCGATGGAACGCCACGCCGGGGTCAACGCAGGACGCCGCGGCCGCACCGGAGGATCGTGTGTAGTGGCAGCCGGAGTTTGCCGAGGGGGACTTATTACGTCCCTGGAATTACCATATAAATTATCGCGTGATGAACCCGCCGGAGTGCGAAACCGTGCACGCTCCGGCCTTTGTCGAGGTTTCGGTTATGGTTAATCGGCCACGCCGTTTAATTGACATTCTGCACCGCAAAATGCCACGGAGGCCGCCGCTGCCGTGCAATTTTCTTCATCGCGCTATCTATTCGATCCGGGGGAGAGGGGGGGGGGGGGATGATGGACGGCCGCGTTTAGATCAATTTTAGCCAAGTGCTGGGATCTACGCGTAATCTCAAATTTTCTTTGGGACTACAGTATTTGTCGCAAAAAAATAGTATTTCGTTATCGGTTTCAAAAACAAAAAATTGCTTGAGAAGTATACAGTAAAAAGATAACACGAGGCATATGGGTCCTTCTCATTCGCGATTCAGGAGATAAGAATATTTAAACAGGGATTAATAAACGAAGAGACTGTCTATTATATATTCATCTCTAATTCACCAATAATTAATAATAGATAATCTCTTCGTTCATTATGGAAGAACGTTTGTTACGTTAAATGCACCGGTAATATTATCTATTCAAAATACTGTATTTAATATAATTCTGTGTATCTTGGATTACGTACGGCAAAGCGCCGAGAAACGCACACACCAAGCACAAAGTAAATTTATGCCTGTGCATGCAGTATGCGTTATGTAAATTATAAACACAGCGACACATATGCTACAATTAATATGTATTCAAATTTCTATCGCCAAAGTCGACGAGTGCCTCACGGGTGTTTCGGAAACGTTACTCAGATTAAAGCTGTATAATTATCCGGCGCGATTATATCGAGGCAGTAGTGACGGCGGTCCATGACGGGGAGCTGGGTGAGTGTATACCTAATATTTAAGGGGCTACGCCTTCTTGACGAGCAAGGGGTTCACGCATCCCGAATGAATATGCAAAAGTCTTTCTCAAACCATATCTGGCTACACAGGTCGCCGGTCTATGTTTCATGCATTCAGATGCCCTTCTTACATTCCTAAAAGGCGAATGGCACCGTGGCGGACTTGAACAATGTCGTCTAATGTTACCTTCATTAGATGCCGTTTAAAAACCCGGTCCACATTTCTCGTGAAATTCCCACCGCGACGTGGTATGCAAATCTCACTCAATTCGCACGAACACGGGGAAACTCTTAAAGCCTTTTATAGTATGCCTTCTCTAAGACTGAATTCGTGGTCTGAAAGTCGGAGTGCCACTATATTCTCAAGCGTAGGTATTACGAGACGACTTTTCGCGCGGGTTATACATATACGTGCGGCTGAGGATTTTTAACCCCTTCTAAGAGGTTACGACACGCGCAGACTGATTTATATTTACGGAGTTACGAATATCGCGGTGCGCCACGAGTAGGGTGAAATCTGACGTACGTTTCGCGTTCCCCCCCCGTGAACAAAGTTTTCGTTTATTTAATACGATAAACGATGCGCGTAAAACCAAGCATTGCATATACTTTCGTTATTCTCGCAAGAACAATTTGGTATTGTCGTTGAGAAATGATGAAAAACTTTCGCGTTTATGTTGACTTATTATTACACAAGTGAAAACAGTTCTTTCTTGCCAATAATAAACACGTGCGACATGCCTCAATATTAAGAACTTCTACCCTAATGCTTGTCCTATATCTGACGTCGCAGCCAACGAATTTTCCCGAGATTGCACCGCGTTCCCTCGTAAGATTATGATTTTTGGCACCAACTTTGCCTTACTAGAACTCGCTGGAACATCTCCGCAACAATCTTATTAACCATGATAACTCGCAATACGCGATAAGAGAAAGACTTTACGTAACGTTTAACCTTTTCTTGCAAGTCTTACCTATTATCTTCATCATACAAAACTTTCCCAAATTTAATTATATTTAATTTTATAAAAAGACGATTTCATTTCCGCTAAATGTTTTTACGAAGAAGTAAAATCTTTTTTTCGTTAATTACTGAAAGATTAAAATTAATCATTAAATTAATGTGTCTAAAAAAAACAGTTTGTTTTTTCTTCGAAAATTTTCATATAAAATTTTTATGTTTAAAACAGCAGTGTGTGATAATAGCAGAGTCATACTTGCAGTCAGCAAATCCCTGACAGCCCTCTTCGCGAAGCACTTTATATCATACAGGCCCATTATATTATCAGCCATGTGTTATAAGTTATACTTATAACAATAAGAGTTTCCCACGGCTAGATGGTCTACTTTATGTTTACGATCCCTTGTAAAAATTTTCTATTAAAACGACGAATGCCGTTCGCAACCGTGAAATAGACAGTACAGTGTGTAATATTGGAGGAGGTATACAATGCTACATTATCTATTTTTTTCCACCATGGAATTTTTCCTCTGTTACGACGGCATGAAAGAACTACTCCTTGACCGTTACTATAATCACGCACATAAATTGAAAATTATTTCTCGATCGTTTATTCGTGAAATTAATTTCAAAACAGGCTTGTTCAAGACTATCGCTGAAGTAATATAATCGATCGTATCGAGATTAAATGGTGCGAAAATCTTTCTTTACACAGTTCATAAAACATCCTAAAAAGACGCATAACAAAAATTAAATATTTATCAAATTAAATTTCTTAAATCGACGTAACTGGCAATCATTCCTGACGGTCATAATCGTCAGGACATTTTAGACCAAGATTCTGATCCTTCTATCTAAACGCTTAAATTTAAGCATCTTAATTTAAAATAATTTAATTTTTATTGCGAAAAATATTGGTTAATTATACACTGGCAAAGTAAATGTGTTTCATCGTGTTTAAATATTTATACAATAACAAGTATGTGATTTAAAATACATAATAAAATATATAACCCCGCAAGGCCAACAATTTTCGGACCTTGAAAAATTTGTATTTCCTCCGATTAATGATAAAATAAAGAAATAAACGAAATAATATAGTTATCATTATTATATTTTTAAAACTGGAATTTTATCGTTTTGATATTCTTTACTCTTCTGTTATTCATTGATTAATAACATGAAATTTGTTGCGCAGGAATAAGCTCATATCCAAGTCAGATAAAGAGAATCACAGGATGCGAACGTCAAATTGATATGATAAAATTGATATAAAGTATCACTTCACGCGTCACTCAAATTGTTTTAGTGCTGCTTAGTTAAGAGAGAATCGGGGTTATGAAAAATATCGGTCAATAACATGAAATCACGAAGATTGACAGACGATCGTCCCTTAATGTTCCTCTCGCTTTGCTCGGAAAGAGGCACTCGACTGCGCTTGCGGGTTCTTCGTTAACTCGACTCGCACCACGGAAGGTTTCCGATTCACTTACGGTTTGACAAGTCGCCCACATTCTCGACACACTTACGCGAACGAAGGAGAGGATGCGAAGGGCCGACGAAACAAAACATCGTAAAGTGCCCTCGTGTGTAGAGGATGCGACCTGTTAGCTACTATTGAGGCAAGTGAGAAAAGTGGCTGTGAGAGGTGCACGGCGATGCATAAGGGCGCATCTCCCAAGTATATACGGTTTATCCCTCGCCTGGCTTTGCGACGCATTGAGATTTATTAACGCGACGCCCGATACCGCAGGATGTCTCCTCATAAATTTCACGGTTGCAAATTTCTGTGAATTCACGCCGATATGCTCGTGGATATGAACCGTCTCGTCTAACTCCCTCCCCCTCCCCCCACCGATTTTGAATTATGGCTGGATAAAGGCGCTCGTCATTCTGCAACGCGGTTCCCTCTACAGCATTTGAATATTATGACGATTGCCGAATTATTTTTAAAAACATGTGCACGAAAGCGTTGTTTATCAAATACGAATTATAAATTTATGACGTATACATTACAACCATTATTGTACTTTTACAAAATCGATCTGGCGTAGCTTATGTGTGTTTGCCACGTATACAGAATTTAATTTACTTCCATCTCATTCAATTTTCATATAATATTTGCCGAGCAAATTCCCTGACCAATTCTATCGGATACAGCCATCGGTAAACGGCCGTATTTATTTTCTTTTATTGAAACGGGATCGTGCGCGCTTCATGAGATTGTTTTTGGCATATTCACATTTATATCACGTTTGAAAGTCCACAATTATTACGTATCATTAATCGTGCAAATATGATCGACGAGGTATCTTTGCGTGCCGACAATGACAATGGATTAGCATTAATTCCGTTCTTCGAATACGTGACCGAAAACGTAACACGGCCATCCCATTTGTGATACCAGACCTAAACTGAAATTTCATAGTCCAAGGAACAGTGAGTGATCTTAAGACATCACTGTTCGGTTCTCCCTCGGAGCATCAATCAGCGGTCCCTGCAATCAAGGGAGAGCAACAGCGAGCGAGGACGTCTCCATGGGAATTTCGAGAGGCATCCACCACTCAATTATCTACTACCATACACATTCAAGATCTTATCGATCTACAGAGGTCTCTATTTGAAGAAGGGTCAACAAGAAAATTCTACGAAAATCTAAGATCGCTTACTACTGTAACTACATAACGAATAGAAAATATTCATTAACATTAATGATGGGTCTTTATTAATTATATCATCAGAATCAAAAAACGATTAAGAAATATAAAAAAATCGCTTCGAATAGTTGGTAATTAATCGAGACATATAGAATACGTTACATATGTAACGTTTTCGCTTTGAGCTCTCGTCTACCAAGCAAGTCCATAAACTGTTTAATGTTTTGTTACTTGAAATATTATCGAAACCAGAGAAGAACATTATCTCCTTAATCCTTTACATATTAGGACTGATAATGCATATTAATACATTCTATAACCTAGACATAAACAAACCTGTCAGCATCCAAGCTAGAATTATCTGCATTGAATATCAACAAATGTCGAGTATGCAATTCGATTTCGTTCGGCCCTGAATGATTCTGAGTAACGGCCGTGAATGCCTAATGAGTCGCTGTTGTTCGACGTTGACGTACCATCGACGTTCCACGTAATGGCATCATTATTATTCCACGCAACAATTTTCGTGTTATGTTTGACTCGCCATTTGGTATTCTCATACAAATCTTAAGATTTTCTCTGACGTGCAGACGCTATTAAAAGCAGGATTTAGTATGCCTCTCTTGTACACTGTAATTGCTTCAAACATGGAATTGACTTCAATATTTTTTAAAAATCTACCTCAAATCATAAAAGGGATATTTTTTATATGCATAATAAAATTTACAAGAAAACGTTCAACTATTTAATATTTTTTGTAAGACTTATTATGTTCTCCGTTGTATAAATTATCAATCACTTGTTACAGATGCTGCAGTGATGGACGGCGAGGGCACGTTGGGCCGCGGCCATGCAAATGGGGGCCGTGGGCTGCGCCGTCAGCGGTCCCTGGAATGGAGAGAACGGCGCGGTTATGGAGCCAGTGCCCAATCCAGTAGCGATGATGAAGATAACGCACGTCACGCAGTGGGGCCCGTGTCGGGTGCATCCGTCACAAGAGGCGCTCGTAGCCCCGGGCAGGTCTTTGCCTCCATTTTGGCGCAACAGTATGGCAGTAAGTGACAGTTTTATTCTTTATTGTAAACTTAATTGTTTCTATACAAAAAGCTTAGTAGAGCACCCCGAGTGTATGTATTTAGAAAAAAAAAGAGATATTTAAATAACTTCGTTATTTGCGTTTAAAGATACTCTTCTTAATTTGTTAATTTTTAATTTGCGTTGCATTTAACGCAAAGCGTATACTAACGAATAAACTAACAAGAAAACAGAATCTTACCGATATGCGAGCATTGCATTTATATTCGGTGCGTGTTATAAATCTGCGATACAATCCCATGTTTGTTATATTCAACGAAACGATACTCGTGTATATTTGCAATCGTCCGATTCTATACTGAAAAAAACGTGATTCTGCCAACAATCACTGTCTCGTTGTTGATTTTTTCATTGATATCTGCTTTTGATTTACAGTTGATACTGTTTTCATGGACGAATCCAGTGACAAAATATAATATTATAATATTTATTCAATATAATGATTTTTCGATCAAGAGATGTAATTTTAGCGTATTTTGACACGCTTCATAACTTGTTTTGCTATAGTAATCTTCATTTAACGCTTAACAATATTCATATATAAACATAAAATATATTATTAAATCATATAATTAATTTCATAACAGATACAATACAGATTATAGATACAGCTTTCTATTCAATATTAATAACAATTTAAAATATTGTTTTAGCGTCAATATAAAGATATCACCGGATAATGGACAAAAATCTTTAGCAAAATAATAACCTTGTTACATAAAAGCAATCTTAATATTTCAGTAAATATACTCTCTTGTTCTGGTAAACATAACAAAATGATACAACAATTTACTTTCTGAAAAGTACCTTTAATTGAATTGTTCTCCATTAAACTTCAATTTTGAATTAAAAGAGCGTTAATACAGGAAAAATCTCTAAACTTAATAAGAATCGCGTATCTTGATAAGAAAACAGTAAGAATTTAATGCCAGATTTTGCGCATGAATGCGTGCAACGTGTAAATAGCAAGGAACGTTATCAAATATCCCTTTATTAAGTCCAATTGCGTGTCGTGACTTTCGCAACTGCTTTAATTGCTGTGCGTCAGACTAAAGTTGCTTCTTTTTCCTCTATTTGATCTGGTATACCAATAACCAAGTTTTACGTGCCTCGTTCATCATATTCCATCAAACACCCAGGAGCTCGCCCATTCAGTCCGCTTCCCTTAATCTCGCCTCGGCTTTCCACCAAACGCGTAGATTAAAGGATTTACGAAATTAGTTTTACTTCCTCGCGTCGTCTACAAGCACTGCCGGATATTACGTTCGAAGACCAAAATCAAGATTGCCGAGCCGGCAACCTCCTTCTAATATAATACCTAATATAATGGGTGTGAGCACTTTGAAAAGTAAATGAAGCCTCACGAATAATAATTTTCACAGACGCATACATTATGTACAGAAAGCAACGGGCGAGTCACGTCTCGAAGCTGTCTCGTACAATTGATTGTATCAATATGAATGTACCTAAGTACTTCTAAAAAACACATTCTAGCTCTAACGACGTAACGAACTGGGCCGGAAAAAATAATGCAATAAGTCCGGATAAGTTGTCTCATATGGTATTCCGTTATCTGCTCCCCTAATATCTACTTCATCATCTCCCTCGTCGCTTCTCCATTCCCACGTTTCATCGATTCGTCTTGAGGTTGAACAAAGTAGGGGACGTTGCGCGCATCGACGATAGGGACGAACTCAATTAATAGCGATAGTCTGGTTTATACTATATTTCTTAGTTGCGGTATCAAGCGAGAGACAGAGAGGGAGAGTCCAGCAGTCCACCTCACGTCTGTCTGCATTTGTTCCAATTCACTTGCTGCCGATTACCGCGCTGCCTCTCCGCATTGATCCCACGTCGTCCTACCCCATTTTCATCCCTATTCTCCCATTTCCTCTGCCCCGTATCTACACCCGACCCCTTCTCTCGAGCTCATCTACCACTCGACTCGGTGGGTACAGCGCAGTGTCACGTAACCGCACTCGAAATGTATCGAAAGAGGCGATGTACCGACAACGTAATGACTCGCCTTTACTAGCCCGCAGCTTCTCCTGTTTGTCCCATTCCGTTTCCGCATACCATCCTCTCGTCCGCCTATTTGATACGCACTTTATTGTAAATCGATATTATACAGTTTTCCGCGACGATGCAATCTCCAATGTTTTCCGTCTTTGGAAGAGTGGGCGCGTGGTCATGTTTCAAAATCTCGTCATTTATTAATATATCTTTTGTCTGTTGGCCAACATTTGTCATAATTAATGATGAAAGAACGGTCAAAAGTTCTATTTGTGTTGTGTCGTTTTATAACTCGACGCTGCACGATATATGTTAAGATTTTAATCATTTCTTTGACAGTGTATTGTCGATAATGAACTGTTCCGGAAGAACCCCGATAATTACGATTAAAATCACCCCACGCGCAAAAAATCAATAAAACATCGCAGTGAAACAGTAAATTAATAGTTCCAATACATATTTTCCAAATCACACTCACATTTTCTTCTTCGTGGATACTCCCTAACAGGGATATATATGTCACGACATTATCATCTCTATGACATAATGGAAAGAGATCTCCTCTTTCCCATGCCTTCTTAGCTCGGATCAAAATACCTATTATAGCTCTTCGTCAGACGCGAAGGAAAGTACCGTCTCTTTATTAATGGTATCCGATGTGTCACGTTACAAGAGGGCCCAAGCGTGTCGATATGGATGGCAGCTCTTAATCTCCGTCCGCACAGTCATCAATATATTGATGTCCAGTCGTGGGGTCCAGGCTGTCTCCAGGCTAGTCTGGACCAAGCTGGCCTAGACATTATATTGCCAGCTCATTACACCAGCAACGGTTCATATCACGCTTTACTACCTTCCGGAAAATGTTGCCCTCCGAAATGGCAATGTGTGCAGAAATCTCGCGTATACGATGACACCGTATAACGGCGCTACGTGTATTATCCCCAAGAGATTATATAAATTGGTAATTTGGTACGGCGAAATAAATACAATGGCAGTCTACGGGATTATTACGCGAGTGCACGCCTATCTGTTTATCGGGCCGTTTCATTCGCGTTAATCAAATATACGTTTATACGTTATTCAATATATGGATATTGATACATTGATTCATATGTGTCTATTGTTCCATATTTCGAACCGCCTTTTCTCCCCCTCCCCCTCTCTCTCACCACGGGATAAATTCTATAATCGATACATCGCGCGTAATCGATCAAAAGCGACGCGTGCGTTACTGTCGTTTATAAGCCGACGCAGCGTAAATCTCGAGGTTGCAATCACGTGGAATCACATCATCGATTTATATTTATGTCAAATATTTACAGATCGCTGTACCACATCGTTACGTTCTGCGTTCTACAGATAGCGGCTGGTCGGGGAAGTGTCATGACCGAAATGAATAAAACAAATCCAAAGATATCATAGCAAAGCGTGTTCTTAGTATTAATGGGGGCGGTAACGAGAACTAAAAGCCGACTGCTTTCCCAGCTAAGACTCGAGATCTTCTAACCGCGCTTGAGCTCTCCATCTGGCCTCCGAGCATTTTCAAGTTACTACATACCACGGGGCACGGACTCTTAGCCGATGTATTCTCAAGGATTTCAGAAGATGAGGTTAAGCCATGGATAAATTTTTAATGGTCAGATGGAAGTTTCAGCTTCGCGAAGTAATCGTATGGTACACGCGAGATATCGGATAGAAGGATTAGTTTAGAATTCCAATTTGATTTGAAAATAACCAAGTCATTATAGCTCGAGAATGACGAAGTCTTAACAAACTCATAATTTGTTGCGCCCAACGGACGAAAAATGATATTATTTTGGTACATTATATGATAAAATAGATCAATAAGTTTTGAGCATCCAAGTTTTTAAATTTCTCGGGTATTTTGAATGAAAAAAAAATTGAAACGGAATTGATTTGATAGTACTGCTAATTTTCTCCGAGTTGCTATCTTTACGCGAATGTTATCAGGAGTTTTAGGTACGAACAAAGATTATATAATGGAATCCTTATTCGAGTGTAACGGCATATATATGTGGGAGTTGGAAACTCTAAGACGCTAACGTACGGGATTAGATATCTGGAGTTCTCGTAGCGGGCCCGGAAAATGGGTTAAAGCAACAATCATTAGAAGGTAATGCGAAAGTTTCGTCGAGAAAGAAAGCAACGGTCTACCGTTTCCACTTATTCCATCACGTCAGAAACTTACACACTAGCGAGCGTCGTAGCTATCAGAAGGAATGAATAATTTGAAGATGTCGGATCGCATGATCGAAATTCACATGTCTGGGAATCGTTTTAAACGTCAAATTACGAGGGGGTGGGAAGGCGCTCTCTTCGAACGATCGCTTGAATAATTACGTTACAGACAGTCAATCCATTTAAATCACTCTATTGCCGACAAATTGTTCATTAAAATGCAGCGGATCGAATTCCTGTCGCGCCAATTGCGTAACGTAGCGCGCGGGAATATTCTGATAAATTCTAATAAATCTTGTCTCGATGAACCTACTGTCGACGGTTGAGAAGGGTCGCTAACGCGTTTGTAGACAAAGTAAATTTGCGTTAACAAAATTACTTTGCATCATAAAGTATATTTAATATACAGTTTGCGATCATTAATACTCAAAAGTTTATTTTCAAGATTTATATATCTCCGACCATTCTAAAAGTCACTATTTACTTAATTTATTTAAAACTAGAAAACGGAATCAACAATACTTCTACAAAGATATATCATATATATATATTGGATTTTTATTTACGAACAAAATTCCAGCTTATTTGTGTATAAGCATCAAAATTTAAGCTTATTAAGATTATGTATGTTGTTAAAATATATATCGTTTTCAATCTTTGTTTATTATATAAATTATATATTTTTAAGTCAGACTTGTGTTTGATTTTTAAAAAATATTGTATTCGTTTAAATATAAATATATCGCGGTGTAATTAAAATCGTAGCGGTTTTATGTTATAAAATCTTATCTATGTAATTATAATGTATAATGTAAATATAATGTATAATTTGATACTGTGTATCAAACGTTAACGTGACATGACCAGGGATTCGGTAATATTCGCATAATATAGAGTCAAGATTGAAGAGGTATGTAAGGTAGGCCTACATGACCATAAGTACCAGGATACGTGCTTGTGTGCTTGACTGAATGTTCTCGCTCTATATCCTATACCAGCCGCCGCGCCGCCGCAACATAGTCCAGCACGCTGTGCCAGTACATATGTACATGTATACATTACCAATAAATTTTCGTACAAATCCTTCCCCTACTTCCTAATCTCCTATCACGCAATAATGGTACCTGTTGTCCCGTCTTTAACACCGCCGTCATGTCAGGTGTGTAATTATAACGCGCTAATACCTCGATTATTCGCGCAAAAACAATGTCTATTTAACATATTTGTTCAGCATCAATATTCAGTAATACTAATATCGCTTATCGATCAATTAAAACTAAATAACATCCTATGACGGAAGACGAAGTAGTGAGAGTCAACAATTAGTCATACTAACACGCATTCAAGAGAGAAATGAAAACTTTTAGT
This sequence comes from Leptothorax acervorum, assembly GCA_035220615.1. Lineage (NCBI taxonomy): Eukaryota > Metazoa > Arthropoda > Insecta > Hymenoptera > Formicidae > Leptothorax > Leptothorax acervorum. The sequence goes on along the minus strand of JASTWQ010000452.1, from coordinate 859,998 downwards.
ATTTGCATAATCATATAAATGAATAAAAAACCATAAAGGGTTGCTATATAAATCATGGTCAATTTTTTAGAAATTTTGATTTCTCAATAAATCATCAAATATCCATAGTAATGTATGTTAGGCTTGAAATATTAAAATTGTGTGAATATTATCCGGTATATGAAATTTTTTATAACTATGTAAAAAAATATAATCTCTCCCAGTAATGATAGTAACGTTATAACCATTGCTGTTGACGCAACAGCCAAATTACTGACTACACACAAATTACGAACTGGATACGTATCTCCTCTTACCAACTCCTTTTCCTCCTATGCTGCAGCGCTTGATCATAGAGCTCGTTTCAGGATTACGTGCCGACGGGCGACCCTGCCCGTAAATATCACTCTCGTTTTACGTAGATGCGACTTCTCATCGGCAAAATAAACATGCCGAAGGTAAAGTTATCTTAACGAGAAAAATCATGCCCGTTTATCTACTAAAAATGATGTTTTCTTGTGCTTATTATTACTGCGTAATCAAGCTTTTTATTCAGATACGATAGAATCGCGATATACGTGCACATATGTATGCATTTGGAGTTATCGGTGTTTTGTAAATTATTGTTTTTATTGATCATTGTAAATTGCTGTTGCATGTGTATAATTGCCCGATACTTTTTCTGATGCAATAGCAATTAGAAAGAAAAACGGTTGGTATTTCTGAGAAGATAATTATCTCGATATTGCATTTGCTGCATACGAGATTTGACATTTACAGAGCGGTTGCTAAAGTAACTAACAATTTAGCTACTGACACAGTTTGACAGTACAATAATGAATATCTAACAGTATCGCGTATTTGATTACAAGAGAAACCGAGATCGAGTGTCAAACAGCGCTGCAGGCGATTAATAATGGCTAACGATCTATATATGCGATTTAATGAAACGCGTTATTACGTTTCGGGACTCAATGCAAATATCTGGATGTCTATCCGAAAATCGACCGATACCACGCGCGTTCGCAAAGCTACAGAGCGAGAAATGCAATATGACCACTCAATATCCAAAATTGCTTATATATATGCCTCGCAAATGTAAAATTGTATATTCCGTAACTGTCCGGCCAATAGTGTCACGGGCATAAATCGAACATCGGCTGTATGTCCGATGCGAAAACACTTGTCCCTTCCGGTTGATTATCTAAACGATCGTCGATTAGACGCGAGCATGAAGACTAGCGGGCTCCAAAGTTTCGCAGAGCAGACCAGTTCGCCACTCTGTCGCACTTACCCGATACTCACGGGTAAATGCCGCCGATGAAGGAAAGGAAAAGAAAAAAGGATAGGAAACAAGCGTGGTACCCGATACCGGGTTTCTCATTATTTTAAGTGACTTCAGAGGCAAGCCCAGCGTATATATGCGCACCATATATCACCACTTGCCACTCAGCCCTGCAGTATCGTATAATCGAGTTGTCAGGCAAACTACCCCTTACGGAGAATGGGTCTACTATCGTTGTCGCCGCCGCAGACGCCACCGACGCCATAGTAGTCGCCTAATGCACGCGTTATTACGTTACGCGCATTTAAAACTCCCCTCCTATTAGCAGTTTGCCATCCTCTGTCGTCTGGATCGAATCCGTGGAAGATAGCAGTGCACGAGAGAGAGAGAGAGAAAAGCGACGCGCGCAGGTGTAACTTAGTTGTGTCGCGTGGTCGGATTTAATGCTAGGAAAGCTGTTGTGGATCGTTCATATAGTAGCGTATTTGCGATTTTGGAATATCTTCGTATGACAATTACACTAACATGACATGACCATAACACTGACGTAAATGACATAAACTTTACTTTTTCTAACTACCACTTTACATCAAATCAAAGCGAAGAGATAGAAATATTTTTCTTTCTTGAGAACGCGCGTTCGCTAATATATCGTATAATCTACTTTAAATTAATAGATTACACTTTCGAGAGGGATATCAATATATACAATACGAATATACTATACTAATTGAAGTAGTGAATCGATATCAACGTGAGGATTATCTAGACTGTTGCTACGCATTAATCGAGATATTCAATTATAACGACACGCGTCCTACGTGCGGGCAAATTGTTTCCAGATGCAAATCTACCGATATCGTCTGTCGCATTGTCGTCCCCTGATATTCGCGAGTCGGTTTGTCACTTATAGTCACCATGCCCACTTCTGCCGTCGCATACCTCACCATGCAGAAGCAGCACTCCTATTATTGCTTGCTTTGATGTCGGAACAGTCCTTCTAAATACTGAATTAATTCCTGAAAGGAAACGCATTGCGTCGGGCGCTCAGCTACCGACGCGACTGTCGTTATTTCAGGCGAACAATTATATCGAGATAATTTTACGACGTTTAACGTGCATTACCGCCATCCAAATGGATTCGGAGCGGAGTAACTCGCAAGTATCGAGCAAACGTTATGTGATATCGAAATACTCGAGTATGTCTGCGCTACTATCTCGTTGGTATCGTTGCACTGGAAAAAAGAAAAAGAGATATAAATCGCTTCCTAGAACGAGAACACTCCAGAGGCCCGAGAAATCCGAGCGAAAAGCCGATAAACCATGCTGGTTTTAATGAACTTTCATTTTTCCGCGCGAACCTTTGGGAATACAAGAATAACAATTTTATTTTCACGTAAAAGAGACGGCAGGATCGAGTTGGAACGTCGCTATTTATTACTTTCGTTTTGAATCTATTTGTAGATTCAGAAAGAAACCGAGAAATATGGTTTAATTAAGATTTAATCAATAAATTGTATAAAGATTGAAAGCTAATAACATATTATTAGATTATAGATGTCAGATTCTTGTAGTATAAATGCAATTAACACATCCTTTACGATTTTTTAAAAATCTATACTATGATTTTCGTGTTATATAAACACCGATTTTACTTCGTACATGTGAATTAATTTCGTTCAAGTGTTACCTGTAAGTTACGCTTGTGCATCTCATATACAGCAAAATGTTTGCTCGCGAGGGAAAGCAACGATTACACGATCTGCTCGGTGAGCATCGACAAAATATTGCAACCGACCTTCACATTGGAATAATAACAACGCGAACCGCACATCCATATTCGTTTTGCGGAATAAGGGCTGAGCCTACCTAGCGTAACTCGTGCGCGGGGTCACTTAATAATGCAGATGGAGAATGCCCCTAGTCCCGGAACACCATGTGTAAGTCATGATTAATATTTCAGTTGTCGACCAAGAGGTTGAGGCGAGGGGGGACGGCAGGGAGGCGCAGTCTAGGGGGGAGGGGGGATGTCCGGAGTATGAGGGTACCGACGGAAGGACTGACCATTGCAAAAGCGTAGGAGGTGCGCGAAGGTTTCGTTGTCCGGTGCGTTGTTAATTATTCGCAAAGGAAATTAATGCGCTCCTTGCAATAATTTACACCGACCGCGGAATGAATGGTGGCCAGACGGAATTATTCACGCTTCGTGGATCATAATTTCGGGCGTAAGGTTTTAACGTCTCGCGTGGAGATAACCAAGATGTCGACGGCTATTACTAATGCCTCTAAAAGGAGCTCTGCTATATACTTACTTTATCTATCTGACATAAGGAAAACGTGTGCGCGATGCAATGGGAGTTCTTGAGATTAGTATAGAATGTACATATCGGATTCAATGCACGGTAGACGTGCTCTCATGTCGCTCATAAAATTATTAGATACTTTAAGCTAATATTGATTGAATTCAGATCACTTCATACATATATCTGCTTTTTGTCGAAATTTCCATTAATATATCGCCTCTCTCTCACATACGTATCGGAGACTTTATTATATATTTAGACATAAGAAGATTTTAATTAAATTTCGAGGTTTAATGTATTTAAATTGAGATCTAATTTTACTCGCTCGAAGTGGTTCTTATTAGCTAATGATGTCACTTTAAATCCGGTCAATAAGAAATCCCATTTACACTAAAAATACTGACGGCTAACGTTGAATTTTCCGTTAGAAGTATTCAAATGTATATGCCTATCCTAATTAAATGCAAACTTTTTAATATGTCTAAAACTCAACATTTTAACGTATGTGTAGGACATTGGCTAAATTTAAGATGAGGTAAGTCAGTATTAATATACCATATCAAATACATAACGTACAGCTGAAATAAAAATCAATATCTTAGAATAAGATCAGCTTATGTCATTCTGAGGAAATAAAGAATAAATGTCTCATATTTTTCGTACATGTTTCAATATTTTCTTTTCATTCTTTCATCTGCGGAATAACATATTTAATATCTTGAAGCCAGGGAGTAGCCCTGTGGCTTCAAGATATTAAAATAACTCTCTATTATTACGGTGGCGTAATGAACACCTCGCGTAACGTCTCTAGAAAATTTTAGCAAATTTTACATAACGAATTGTCAAAGCAGAACATTAAGCTAGACTTTGTAGCAAAAAGCGGTAGACCGCAAGTAGTTGGGGTCGTAATGAATTTACCGCGGTCGCTCTTTAACAATGCGCATCTCACTATCGCGCTGCTGTTTTGCCGCTAACGATAACCTGGTAAAATACGTTCTGGGCTCAGCGCTTCCGCAGCGTAGGGCTGCTCGAGGCTTAGATTTTCTAATCTATTTGACACATTACTTGCTATCAGAGAACTTGAGATTATCTGAAAATGGAGCTATATTACATACGCATTAAACGAGTGTAAATGCAAATTCTTACCATTTTTTAAATCATTCTTTTAATATTTATTAATTTTATTAAAATTAGAAACCTATATTCTCTCTACACTGTTCTATTTAATTTATAATAAAAATTATCATACTCAAATGTACCTATAACTTTAAATAATATTAGTTTTAACATTAGCTACAGCGTTTATATTCTTACAAATCGATCAACCGATAAGGCAAATCAAACAATTAATTTTGAAAATAGATTAAGAGAATCGCAGAAAGAAATATATTTTCATGCATGATATATACATGATAATATCGGATATTATAAATAAATATTGAATGAATTCACATGTAAAAGTATCATGAATAGTGTGGATTTATTTTCCGTGGAAAATATATTTACTCGAATCAATAATTTAACATTGTACTCATGGCAATTACAATATTACTATTGCGGTTTTCCCTCTTTAATCTCGATGTTGATTTCGCAATGTTATACTGATTGACAATTATATAATAACTAATTTATAATTAATTAATTAATTGCACTTTTAACAAAAATATTAGGTTCGTTAATGTATTTGTGTAATTTCTTGAGAGACATAATTAATTATTGCTAATATTGCACATTGTCTACAATACCTCAACAAACGTTTGCCTATGTAGCTTCTGCAGTATAAAAAAAACATTTATTTGGTTATTATTGGATCATTACAGTTTTTTTCTTGTGTTCATTATAATCCTTGTTTACGTTAAAGCGGACTACTTTGTTTTCTATGAAATACCGGTAGAAAAAGAAGAAATGGGGAAGGAGCGTAGAGGGAAACTGATGGAAAGTTTGAAGCTAGGGGATCTTCTATCGATGGTATGCTATTCCGCGCCAACGTCGTCAATAACGGAAGATATCGATATGTAATTCCTAGTTTCAAGGATGATGAGAAAAGTTCTCGTGCCGTTCATAAAATATATAACGGATGTACTATTCATTACTGTTGAAGGGGGACTTAACGGTAGTAGCCGGTCGCACGAGAAAAACAAAACATTAAGTAGATGGGAATACTGTAGCGAACATTGAACTTCGAACCCTCGTCGTGGACTACAATTCTGTTTTTTTATAAGCAATGTGAGAAAGGTAGCGGGCGATATTAAACTTCGGCATTCTTTTACAAGCGATTGAGAGAAAAGTTCGTATCCATAATATACATTTGCCAGACACAATTGCGAACAATTCAACTATTATGAATATTATCTTGATCCCATTTGGTCTAATTAAAATATAATTTACATCATTTACATTCACTAATTTAATAAATTAATGGAACTCAGAGTTTAATTTCGAATCTCTAACTAGAATGTAATTTCTGTCATTTTTTCGTGAAATTAATTACTGAATGTATTCAATTATTACATGATTTATAAGCTTGGTGCTAATATTATTTAGAAAAGAAAATCGAAAAAATTACCTAATAAGTATATTCTATAAAATGGTCATCAATGGGAATGCGTGTAACATATTAAAAAAAATGAAATTTTAACCGCAGATACCAACTGCATTTACATAATCATATCTTTTTGCCGGAAATTCAAAAAATTGCATACACTTCTCGATCGCCCCAAGCTTTCAGACAAATATACTGAGTTTCTCCTTTACTAACGTTCATAACATATAGTCCTTTCTTTGATAATGTGCAGACAGAATCGACTATTGCCTTTATTTTTCTTCATCTGAATGAAATAACATTGTTCCATATGAAAATTGTATTATACATTATTTTCGTCATAATATATTATCTTTTCTTACCATATTTCCTGTATTTTATAAATCATAAAAGTTTTAGTAAATACTATAAGATAACAAATACCTTAGATAATTCAAGTTTTGATAAATTTCAATCATTTGTTATAGTCCAATTTAGAATTTGCATACCAAGAATTTTACATTTGAAAATTTTCAGTGATTGCAATCGTTTTTCCGACACTCCACATGTTCATTTCTCTGTCTCTTTTTCCATTGTACTGGCAGTGTTGCCAGTGACAGCGGTTGTGTTTGACCGAATGTTTAATTTTTTTAGACTGCGTAAACCCAAAATGACGTATTAAATTTTATGTGTTAACATTGTGCGTATCATTTTATACTGTAAGCGTCAGTCGAAATTGCTACTACGATAAAACGTGCCTTTTTATGAAATATCATTGCGTTAACTCTGTTACACGCGTTGTGTTACAATGGAACGGTCTTTTGACAACCGTCATATCGAAAATATTTCTAACGCGGTAAAAATGTCAAGTATTTGCAAATGTATAGGTATTTATCACCTGTAACAACGATAACTAAGAAACCAATTTTTTTTCTAAGTTTTATATATATATCTTTGTAATATTTAATACATTTTTAAAATGTATTATTCTAATATATATGTAGGTATATAAAATGTAATTATGTGAGACCAATAAGTTTCGATTTTGCAAGCAGAGAAAATAATCTTCATCGCTGTGGCTTTGTTGGTCATATTTAAATTACATGATTTTATAAAAAAAAAAAAAACACATTTTACGAGATTGATATTAGACGTTATTAGAATTCCATAGAAAGCTACGCAACTCTTTTAAACGTTATTTAAATGTTAATGGTTTCTAAATATTTTGAATGTTTGAACATTTTTTTTATATTTTAAATGTTATTTATCTGTACGGATACAAGTGTTCGTATAAATAGCTCACAGTAGCTCCTTTTAATATAATACTTTCCATTCTTAAATATGTGACATACGTCCAACTAGAGACCCTATAATAAGAGTCTGGCCATAAGGCGATTTTGTCAAAATTCTGCGAGAGAGAGGGATATTACATTTGATTCGCCATCTCTTTCTTTTTTACCTAACCATGAGGTTAGGCTAACCTCTTCTGACGCGTTTACGCACGCTTATAATTAACAGTGCACGCTGTAGCTGTAAGTGTTCCAAGCAAGCAGTCGAAGTACATAAAAGAACATAATATTTAGTTTTCTGAAACGTTTATTTTTTATTTATGTTACTGAAATATAATGTTCACGTTAATAATGAGGTTAGTCTTTGATAAAACCTGACGGACCAATCAAAACTGGCTGTCGTATGGCCAGACTCTAATTAGAGGGTCTCTAGTTCCAACTATCTCTGTAAGATAGTAAATATTCCTTAAATCCCAAACACGTAATAACGCCGTCGCATAACACCACGATCGATGCGAAACGTGCGCACGATGTCGAACGCACGCGAGATAAGTAATATCATTACGACAACTTCTACCATATTGTATAATTTCATCACGAGCATATACCTACGTGTTGTTGTAACGGAAAATTGTTCGCATTAACGAAAACTCGAAATATTCCGCGATGAAGGGAGACGCTGTCGTAGGCGGAATGCAAAGCACGAAGGGTGGGTAGGTATGTCTCATTAGCAGGCATCGTTATTTTCTCAAACGGAGCATCGGCTTATTATGAGCCGTCGTAATTGTATATACGTCTCGTCTCGTCCCCCCCCCCCCCCCCCCCGAAGGGCACGAGGGCGCTTTAGGCTTTCTATCAAAGAGCTTGCAGTTTAAGAAGCGGAAGGAAGAGGCGATGGAAGGCATAGAAGCAGTCGGAGAGTGGCCCTTTCAACGGAGACACTTTGCACCTGTTGAAGGTACAGCCACTCCTCGATCTTGCCAAACCCTCCCACTCAAAGTGATCTCCAACCTCTGGCAGTTACTAGAAAAACGCTGGCGAATTCCCTCCTAGCGCCCGATTTCGTTTCGTTGACATCTCGGAAATTGGTTTTCGATATGAGTCGCGACGTAGGTATCCCATTGTTCCTTGTGCGTGCGACAGCTGCTCGAAAACGCATCTCGCATCCCTTATTGTTTTTTTTCTTCTTTCCCTCTTTGACACATGTACACCTTTCGCAACAGTACACTTTTCATGCGCGTTTGAAAAGTTCAGTAAAAGGAGCCTAAATTATAATCAGGAGTCGCAAAGAAATACCACGTTCAAATCAAATATTCATTCGTCATCGGAGAATACTCGAATTCAAAACACAATAGCAAAACTGCAATGCTTTTGCATATGGAAATGATATTCAATATTTGTGTCAACGTTATTTGCAGTCGTCACAAACATCTGTTGCATTCTTGCGAAGTACGCTTACGAGACTGTATATTGCAACTACCTTGTGCGTTTCCATATTCGAACCATACAATTTCGTGATGACTGGAATTGGCCAGGAAAATTAAAAATACGTTGATCAATAATTATTAAATTTTATGTGTGAATTATTTCTCTCCCGATTTCGATCCCGCATATATTCTAGCTTCTAGCAATACAGAGTTCCGTATAATGCAGCCTCTCACGAATATCTCCCTCCCCTCTCTGTATTTGTATTTTAACGCAATGCGAAATCATTAGAGGGGAAACGCTTCGGAAAAGCGCGTGTTAACTACGGACCGCAACGCAGCGTCGTTCACAAGCAAAATTTTGAAGAAAATTAACGCGCTCCGCCCGAAGTTGCGTCGTCTACCGTGTCCAGGTGTACACGGGCCGTTGCGCGGAGCTTGCGAAAGCAGCCGGGGGGGGGCTAACTCTTCCGCAAGCTCGCTCGCAGTCTACGAGCCGTGTCGGTGCTACCGCTCCGCGCCGCGTCGTGCCAGGGCGAAGTGCATTCGATGTTCGCAGTTCGCTGCCATGGCAACAATCCCCTACAAACAAAATGCATCGTGTGCACACGACATGCCACGGTTCTCCTTGTCGCGCCGGGGCCGGGGCCGGGGCCGGTGCCCACCCGCCGTGCGTTTAGTCGCCACGGAAGGAACCGTTGCCGGGGTGAAGAAATGCCACCGGACAGGACGAGACACGACTGTAAATTCCGAGCGTGGCGAGTGTCGGAGGGGACGGCGCGGCGCGGCGCGGCGCGGCGGCCCCGTGTGCTTTGCGAGATAAATCGTCCGGCTAGCTCCTGCTCGTGCACTCGCACGGCTGCCGGGAGTGTCGAAAGGGGACACCGGTGAGCACGCGATCGGCGCCGATGATTAACGGTCGATTAAAGATAAGCGCCGACTGTTCGTTTTGCTACGTCGACATGCCGGCCGGCGAGATGTTGTTACGTGGTTAACGCTTTCGCGATCGATACGGTCGATGCGTACATTGTTGCGCGGGTTTATCGATGAATTCCGAACATCAAGTTTCTGCTTAACACCGATGTACTAATAATTACTAGCTCCATATTATTGCGAACTAATAATTATTAGTTTCATGAAGACTGCAACTTTAAATTTGCCTGTAATTTCATTTAGATTACGTATATACAGTTTAAGTAAAGATTGAAGTACCATATATTTGTGTTTTAGTAGCTTGGATCGTATTTGTCGATTTTAATTGAAGCGAAACGAACAGGATATCGGTTTTTACTTTTGTAATAAACACGCGATATCGTTTCAATACTTTCCAGCATCTCGACATAACAAACGAGAAATGAAACGAAATAGTGTCTCGTAATCACAGACATTTGTCGGGCTGGCTGGTCCAAAAGCGACCGTAGCAACCGATAAATAAACGACCTTTCTATCCTCTTAAACGTCACGGCGACGTTTTCGAATCCATACGGATTAGAAAATCCAATATAGAAAGGAGGAGCGCCACGAGGGCGTAGCGGAACCGCACGAGCGGGAGGGTGACCGAGGTCGCGCCGAAGGGAAATGGGTAGAAGAGAAGAGGAAAGGTCGGAGGAGGAAGAGACGAGGGGTTAGTGAAGAGTGAGGAGGAGAGGGAGGAGAGAGAGAGAGAGAGAGAGAGGGAGGGTGAAGAGGGCATAACACAATTACATGTGGGGTTGATGCCGAGCTCTCCGTACGGCATAGCGGCGGGATGAGGGTCGGGAACCACGCGGAGGGTGCCCCAACGTTGGGTGGCAAGATTGAATATGAAAGTTTAATGCGAGCAATATCAGCGCCACTGCCCCGGCCCTCGGCTACTCACTCTCAGACGTCTCGACTATCAGGATGCCCATCTTGGCTGTATCTCTCTTTATATCGCGAGTGCGCTTACACTGTTCACCGGCGCGGGCGGCTTCGAGCGGGAAAGAGGCAGATACGGCGGAGAGCACTTCGAATCTTTGATGTCCCGAGGTAACCCGCAGATCGCCTCGAGCTTGTTTCACGCTCGCGCGTAAATTCCTAACCGATTTGAAAAACTGATTTGTCAATCCGCAGCCGCGCGTCGCTTTCGACAAGCGCGTCCATTTCGATGCAAACAACGTTTAGAACGCAACGCGCAGCGCGAGAACGTAATTAGCACCTCGTTTGGGTCTCCTCTAGAGTACTCTAGCCCCGAATATCGGCTATTTTCAACGCGCGAGAAATGATGGATCAAAAGGAAGCCCGCGATATTGTCAATGATATATTCGATTTCCTTTTGCACTCAATCTATAAATCGCTAAATATCACCATTGTATATTTATTATACAACTTGAATTATTTTTACGTTATATCAATTGACAAACTGTCACATATTAATCAATATCGTACGCAATCTCGTAATCTTTTATTTCACAAAACTTCAAAACTATCTTCGAATTCCTCCCATCCTAATCAAAAGAGCAGCACAAACGTATTGTAAAACAGTTAGCAATCGTCTATCCTTTACTTTCGCATGAAAAAGAATAATTAACAATTAAAAACTTACTTTTGTGTAAAGATACCCTGCTTGTGGATGGGATTCACGAGCTCGCTAAGGCGTTTAGTGACTATGCCTTCGGCTATTTGTAAAACTTTCCTCATTAATTACCGACAAGATTCGATTTCGTCCCCTCTTCTGTACCAATCTCCCATCCCAATCTTTTCTCACTATGATTTTGCCCCTTTGTCCGCCATAACGAAACGAAGTTTAATAGTGAATTAGAACGTGCGTTTCTGCAACCGGCAATTATGTGCCAATTAATAAGCCGAACGCGATATCGCCGTCATATCTTTAATTTAAAAAAAAACGTACAAGATTTGATTTTACAATAAGAAAAAAATTAGAGATAGTTTCTGTATTCGAATTGAAAGTAATTCCACAATAACATTTTATTACTGACGAAAGATTGACTAAAAGTCAATCTTCAATTCGCACTACGCGCGGGAGTGTCACAGAAAAATTCCTTCCTCAGCTAACTATGTCGCCCCACTTCAGCGTCACCTCAGCACATCTGCGAGTATATCTCTCCGTCAAAGAAATAACTCCCAGTACACCTTGTACGTGTCAACGTGGTTAAAAATATACATACGTACCTATACGCACGCGGTCGCACATCGCGCGAAGGCACACCGACATACCGACATTTCTTACGGCAGAAAGTCCCCTCTAACCCATGCTTCTTATGTTCCGCTATCGCGCGCCGAATAATGCAAGCTCTCTCGGAACGGCATTGCTTTAGTGACAAGCGCCTTTAAGAGTTTAGACATGCGTCAACTTAAGCAAATGCAGATCAGAGCAACGACGCGCGACGAAGTGCTCGGATCTGACAGAGAGCTGGCGGAAATGTTGACTGATAGCGATAGAGGCAAAGCTAGATAGTTGGCAACATAACATCAGTGGGAGACCTCTAAAACGGAATGATGGTTACGTCATGGAAAGCCTCACTGCAAGATAGGCGTGATATACGTTTATATATATGGTTTCATGTATGCTGCGATGCATCTGCGGTTGTCCGCAAGCGGTAAAATTGCAGATAACATGGGTACATACCTACCTATGATCAAAGAACTCGTAAACACGATAAAATTTTAATTTATTGTGAACTCGGAGCTAAGGTTTGCAGCGTTTGCGAATAATCTTTCTGTCTTTGTCGCTCACTCTCCTTATCTTTTTTTAAATTAATTTAGGAGAACATATGTCTTGTTGAGAGTGAGAGAGAGAGAGAGTTTGAGTTGAGTTTAGAGAGAGAGAGAGAGAGATGAGAGATGCACAGCTGATAAAAATAAATGTCATTAACGTGTGATTAATTTGTGTAGATGCGGGAGACAGATCGTACCGTACGGGATCCGACACGGAAGGCGCAGCAACTACGGACAACCCTACAACACCATTTCCTACGCCGCCCCCAACCTTGACACCGAATCATCGGCAAGCTTCTCCGTTTCCCCTCGAAAGCACAAACTCTCGCCGGCATCATTATAACGGCAGCATATCTTCCGAGAGATCTCGCAACGGCAATGGTAGGGAGTTAATTAGAACCGCAAACGGGTTGGTTTGCACGCAAGATGATACTTACGGGCTCGCTCGCCGCAAGATGAATCTCATCAAACGCAATTTTATACTGCGTTGTACAACCGTGACACGTGCAAGACGAGCTTATTCCGATAGATGGACGCAAGACGAGAAATCCTGGTAGATGAGCAATTTAAAGTGATAAGCAATGTGATATTACGCATGGCAGCATCGACTTCGGTTTCAACCCTTTCTAATATACTAACATTTCGCACTTTAATCCATTTTGAATACTCTACACCTCCACTTATTAAAAAAGTTGTATGTTTTACGTCAAATACCGTGTCGTTAAAATTAAGATAATTCCTGCGCCGTATAAGAATTATTTGCTGAAAGTTAAAAATTAGTCTACGTAAAAAGATGTTATTTAATCTTAATAATTTCGCTTCTTTAAAAGTAATTTTGAAAGGATTTAAGAACTCGAGTATTTTCTTTGTCGACGTGCTAATGGAAGATTGAATTAAGCAGTATGATTCTTACTCGTTAGCAAAACCGGCGCTTTCCAAAGGAAAAAAATTCTTACCAGGCTATTCAAAAATATTCGTATCTTCTTCATTGCAGGTGAGACCGTTTACGCGGCGTCCACAAAAAAGACGACTTCCGGTGGCGGTACCTTAGGTCGAAGAACACGCCGAGGTCACGCAAGCGCCTTGAGCAGTAGCTCCACCGCGAGCGATCGTTCCGAAACCGTCTTCCCCGATGAACACACTCGTATGCATCTCACCAATGGTGAGGAAGAATATACTGGAGTTTCTTTTTCACGCATATGTCATCGCGCGATTATTATTTCATACGCATGATCATCGCATCACATCGCATGCCATCGCTTGAGACAATTGTAATTATTGAGTCGCAACGAGTGTATTAAGCCAAAAGAATAAAATAAAATTTCTATTATTAAAGACTTAACAAAGAATTCATTCTTTGTGACTCATTCAACGTGACGGATTGGGATAAATCCTCGTCGATCGCCCTGAGCGGATCGGCCCTTTAAATCACGACGTAAAATTTGCCGCGGTGCGATAAGTTAACGATCCATGCCTCAAATGCGATTACCGGACTAACCGAGTTACCGGCTGGTATCGAGCCCCTGGCCGGAGTTAAATCGGGTTTCTCGTAAACGTGTTCCTCGTTAAAAGCTTAATATTAATAGTTAACCCAGAAACGCGAACGGAAAAAGGGAATCGCATATGGAACTCGGAAAAGGAAATCGCGTCTATAGATCCTATGAACATATTCTTGTATCTTCTGAAACCTTCATGCGTTGTATGTGTGCACGTTATCAATTATTCGAAATTATTGATTGAGGAAAAGAAAGCAGAGTACTTTCAACCTCGATTTCTCATGAACTTCACATAAGACGTTATTATTAACGAGTTCTCATTACACATTACTTCCGTAATAACTTCGGGTGGCGTAAGAAAACACATTTCTTTTATTAATTTTGTCCTAAAGACGTACATACATAGCCATAATTTTGACTATACACATGTCCTCATTATGATCCCTCGTCTCACGTTTCCCAATCGATGCACGTCTGCGAAGCTTCACGAAAGGGCCAAAGGCGAAAGATCTTGGCAAAGGCAAACGTTTCCGAGCCATGCATTATCGCGTCTAGCGAACAATGCCGTAATCGACAAACTACATTATACGCTGGTTCATTAAATAACCAAGGGACCTTCTATTTTGGCAGTTAGGTTCATTGTTGTCTGATGCAGTAATGTACCAGCGGCAACACTAACAGTGTCGGTAGCTGCGCAATGGCAGCGGCAATAACACAATACAAGTGCGAGAGGGAAAGAGAAAGAGAGAGACTCGAGCTCGGGGCTAACGGAGTTAGCAGTTGGCGCCTGGGCTCAGCTAGTTAGAGCATAGACCACCGTCAAAGTTAGCGTGACCCTGCTGACTATATTGTTTCAAACGCCAACAGTATTTAGATCTCCTGTCGTTGCTGGGCCGCACGCTATCTTGGCACACGCACTATCTCACTGTGTAACGCAGCTTCGAGCAGCAACCACCGGGAGATAAGAGAAAGTAGCTTTGCGGCTTTGAGCCGGCGGCCGCGGTCGACGAGCGGCTTACGCTCGTCGGCTAAGTTTTAAACGAAATTTCGTCGGATCTCATTTCGTGTCGACGCGACGTCGATGTGGCGGCGGTCACGTCGGGTTCGAGGGAAGCTGGCTGCCAATTAGTCTACCGATATCGCGAGACAGCGAGAGCATGGATGAAAGGACGAAGGATAGCCGGGTGGAAAGCTGCAGGCGTGCGGTAAGGAGCGAGAGCTCCACCGCATCTTCGTGGACGGTTACCTCCGGAATTTCGAAGGCCGCATTGCTCCTGCCCGCTCGAGTACGATCACATTACGGCTTACGCGTAGGTTTCGTGAAAATTAGCGACGCGAATTAAGCTCATGACGCTCGCTCATGGGCATTTACGACGTGTATGAACATGCGTTCAAGGTATATCAAAAGCGCGAGTGTATATTATATCATATATAAAAATGAAGTAACCCTAACGGAGATGATATAGAATTTTCTATTCTATCGTCTTTTTTAGTTCTATGCTTATAAATTTATATTAGCGCTCTGAGCGCTTTACATGTCACAGAAAATCATTTTAACGAATCACCAATTATCGATTAGATTTCCCGGCAATAATTTTTTGACGCACGGCTTCATGAGAGTGCCGATGGTGACGACAAGCATTATGTAAGATGCTGCAATATACCGCGTATAATTACCAGGATCTCGTAAGCAGTAATTTGAGTCTGAATCTGCGATGGGATATTGCTTGCCAGAATGTCCCTGCGGTCTAATGGAGGCATGTCGCGGCATCTATTAGCAAATGGCTCCCAACGGTCAGGGCTTACCCGCGTTAACCCCGTGTGCGCCGCATCGCCAGAAAGACGATTGATATTACATTAGACCGCCGTAGTCTAATGTGACCCAGTCGAGGAGCACGTTATTGAATTGGCAAACGCGCGAAACCCGATAACGTTACGGTAATTTGCTACCACCAAAGCTATGAAATGTACACTACGCTAAATGAGCGTAATCGTCATTGTAAAATGAAGAATTAGCACGATATAGGTATGTAACTGCGCTGCAAGCGTTTAACTCTGTAACAAAACTATGAATAAATAAGTATTGAAAACAAAATATAATTCTATCGATATGTATAGTAAGTTCTTCTTGCAATTTAATACCATTCGTTATAAATTTTTGTTAATCCATAGAATTTTCAAACAACCATTAAATTCGTGAAACGTATATGTATTACATACATATAGGTATATCAATTAGGAGAGATGCGCAATTTTTTTGTGAAAATTAATAATTGTGCACAATGTAAATGTGCAGAAGCAAATCACCGTCGGTGGAAAATAAATTTTCCGCGGGTTTTCGCAATCGTTCAACGATGGTCGGTAATTTTTGACGCGGGCTCTGATGCGGGTTGTTGCATTTAATGTCGTGGAACAAATCATGCGCACCAGCAAACTTGATGTTATCAATTCGTTCGATTGATGTAGGTTTCGCGGCATATGTTGCACGAACAAAATAAATGCACACGGAATCAATTGACTTATGTATACATGAAAACTTTAAAAATAACTATACTGCCGCGCAAAAATACGCCGGTATTTTTAATAAACGATAATACGGTCGGGTAAGCACTGTCGGGTAAATAACTCGCGTGATTTTTCGCTTTTTGATCGTAGTATTTAATCAAGAACACTTGATTCGTCACTTCCAACTACAATCGAATACTTTTTTGTGACGATGACCATTCGGGAAGTTATACGATTGTGTCTGCTTGGTTAAGTGCCAAGTTTCGACGAATAGAAATAATTTCAAGCGCCACTTGCAAACTATGCCAATAGTCCGTGTTCACCATTACCATTATCGTTCTATTCCTTTTAGTCTATCTTTTTCCGGACTAGATATCTGTGGCAGCGTAAATCTTTTATTACATTTAATTGTTTGCAACGCAATCTTTTTATCGTTTGCAGAAATAAAGGTCAATGTTCAATGTTCATGTTATAAAAGAAAGCAGATACTCTCCGCGACGATGAAAAGAACGCGCGAGAATTAAAATCACGAGACATTAAGTTTATGGATGACGTTATTATAACGGTCCTGTCTCACCACTTTACTACCAAAACGCTAAGGTAAATAATTCAAACAGAATGTAATCAATGCACAAGCTTAATTGTCGTAAATTATCATATAATGCTCAGGTTACGAGCAACGTGATATTTATGAACTTTCCCCTCCGTGAAAATTCATCGTAGCAAAGCTGTTTTATGAAACCTCATCCTATTTTAAATACATGTAATTATTTTTTTCTTGCCTTGTCACCAGAAAAAATTTAGAAAATATTTTAATCCAAATATAAGTAAATATGTTCGGTTTTATTATTTTGCTATGCATTGAAAGCCCGAGGATATAATATCGTAAAAGCGTTATATCTTACCAATTTATCAATGGTAAATGGATCTAGGCAAGGCACGGATGAAATTTTGTGTGTCCAGCGCGAACGAAGGCGGAAGCGGCACATAGAAATTGTACGAGACAGTTCGGACGAAGCATTCACGAATGCTAACTCGGTTTATTAGACTGTTTGGTCCGGAAGGAGTCAAGCCGGAACGATTCGTTGGACTGGTTATCGGACAGTAGGTACGGTACCTACCATTGCGGCAATACCGCGCCGGTATAGCGCTGGCAAATAATTCGTATTTACATGAACGTGTACTCCCCGACGCGGCGGAGGCGTTAGACCGACAAATCGAATTACAGACGCGAATCGCTAACCGCATCAAGTCACTGTCGGCTACCTTGCATCCCCTTGCACTGTCTGACTAACCCTTCTCGCCGCCCGCGGATGAGGGATAACTCGGTTGAACTCGGTATCGGTGATGCACCGACATACTACATAATTGCCTCACAACGATTGGCCAAGACATACCGCCGGCGACGTTATATTGCTCAATAATGTGTCCAATTAGATGTCGTACTAACATCAAATAGGTGTATGTACGCTTGTCACGTTTGTAATAACAGTCGAAAGCAATATCCAATAAATTCGGCTAAATAAGTATTGTGTCAAGAAAGTTGAATGCCTTGATCGTCATACTTAAACGACATATTTAAAACAACCTAATTACTCTAATAATGTGATTTTTATAAAGTCATTTCATAAAAATTTAAAAATTATATATTTAAAAATTCTAATAAATTGTATTTAGAAATAAATTCAATTACAGCTTCTGTATAAACCAAACTTGCTTAAATTTTACGAATATGAAACTCAAAAAATAAACAAATTAATCTTCTTAGTTAAAAAAAATAATTTTGTCATATTCGTAAAGGAGAGATTGAGCAAATTTTAATTTAAATGTAATATATATTCTGCCATGGCGGAATAAGCCGCATTATGTAAATAGTGAAATCTATATTACCGAGTTATATCATGTTCATCATTTTGCAGAATTAAATTGCACTGCACCTATTGCCACCAGAAACTGCATGATTTATTTTGCGCATTCTGTAAACGCTATCCTGTGCTTTATGAGAGACAGTAACGCGGTTTGACCACTGGTCAATGATGTACCAGTATTAGCTATAATTGGCTGGAACCGTATTGATCTAACCTTCATATAGGCAGCGTTATCTTCTATCCTTGCTGCGTATAGGTAATTAGTTATGCTGGCGAATTTACATGTACAGTGCAATAAGTCGTTTAGTAAAATCCAGTAGAATTTACGCGGAAGTCAACAAATCTGGGGATCTTCAAATCACATATGTTACGTTATCAAGTAATTGACTTATGTGTATGTGTGCGAAACGTATAAAAAAAGATGATATCGAATATATCCATCAAATTGATAATAAAATTGTTTGTTGCCAATCGTCGATATAATTGATCTACTGGAGATTCATCAAATTCCGCTGCGCTCGTTGCGAGATATTTTTGCTTTTGGCAATTTAGCCGTCGGATTAAATTTAACCGGTTTTAACTCTTTCACCCGCATTCTATAGCAATTTAACGTTAACGTATAACATATTTCACAATTTCAGAAGAACCATCTTCAAATATGTACTTTTCTCTCGGCTTTAATTTGATGCTGCATCGTGCCGCGTGCGTATGTAAAGCAATACAACTATCACGAAGACGGAATGTATCCCGCGATTTGTAGCACATTATTATAAAGTATGTATATAAGTCTGTAAAATAACACATTGCAAATTCAAAGGGTGGCCCTCTCTGTAGCGGCTTAGTACCGGTTCCGAGATTTTTCCTACCCCGTTGTCAATGCGATATCGACTTTGTAATTGAGCGTTACAGGTGTTCCGAGCACTCGAACTGCCGGCAAATTGTTCAATAACTGGAACAAATGTATATTTCGACGGTAAAGTTGTCCGAGATACGCGACGGACGCGGCTGGCGCCGACAGCTACGCATTGCGCATTTCACGGTCCGGTTTAATTAAGCGATTATTACTGCTTATTACGGAAAACATCGACGCTGCTCCCAGATGACTTCGCAGAAATAATTTCCCTATCGCGTTTATAATTTCTACGATTAATTAGTCTTCGATCTGGTCAAGTAATAACGGTGAAAATCATCGAAAATCTAGAATAGCCTCAATGCAAAGCGTTGTCAGGAAACGAAAGCGAATATTGCAGATACATCATTATCATTCACATGCATGACAATTGCATTAACCTTCGATGTCATCCGATTAAATCACATTCTAAAATGCATTTGTGATCCCGTTTTTCCCGTGAAATTATTAAATTAATCACGAAATAGCACCTACTGTGCTCTGTCTCGAGTATTCATTTTGCATTGATTAATCAACTGAAAATTCCTAACTGCCGAAGAGAAATAATTATCTATTAGTTACTTTTTTAGTCAGTTATCTCGCAAACAGTACCTAATTTTAATATTACTGTCTATAGAATTTTGATGGATATACAGATACAAATTTGGAAAACTGTGATCATTTATCACGTTCAATGCTTTGTAATTTACTTTTGTGCGTTTTAACGTAAATCTATCGTGTATAATAATTGGAACTAATTCATCATACATCCCATCTGCATGATGTACCTAATTTTTTGTTGGAATTTTCACATATGCACATGCCAAACCCGCCGCACTAATGCACTTTTCTCTCTGCACATTCCTTGGCACACAGGTCTACCCAGGCCTATTTATCTCACAGGTATGTAAGCAATCTGTAGGAAAACACGAATGTATCACGTACAGATTTGATGTTAATATTATGTGCATTCGCTTTTTATCTTTACAATTTTATCTTTACATTTTTATCTTTTTATTATTACAAAAAACATAGTACTATAGAACAAACTAGTCATAGGAAAATATTATATAAAGTTTTCGTCACTATTTTATAATTTTTCAACAATTTATTTTCTCATATTTTTAATGTTATTAAAGTTGTCTGAAAATTTCATATAGCTTCTTTCACGTCGACTATTAAGGGCTACTTGCTATTGACTTGCTTGCCGATGTAAAGAATTTCGGTAATTATTAGACGTCAAACTATTGTTTACTATGTGGCTCGAGTAATTGTCTTGACATTTACAACACACATCCATAAGTTATAACGACTCGCTTAATAGATTTTAATCCACAGGACCAGGGACCGAAATTCCATTATCCCACATCCGAGTTACCACAACCAAGTTACGTAGCTTCACGAAAGCGCGATAGACCACTGTATTGCAGTTAAACTTGATTTACAATAATGTGCTCTGTAACATTAACAACCTTTAATGGTTATACATTGCTCCAATTATGTATATATGCTCAACATAGTATCGGTTTATAGCGTCATCGTCGGCTGTTTTAGCTAATTCGCTATAACTGGCGCCCGTACGTGTTATATAAAATGACAGAGATGAAAAAGATATAAAATTTATAACTATTATCTTCTATTTGTGCTGAATATGTTAACAGCGTTTTAATGTTTTTGAATGTCAGTTGGCACCCTCTGACATAAGAGACGAGCTTCTCGTGGGTAGACTCTCAAATATTTTTGCTGCCCTCAACATGCCTGGTAGGCACTCTTTTGTGCTCTTTATGTTTAGGTAACTTTAATTATTCTTTGGTGGAGTTCCTTTCAAGTCTCAACAACTTTATAAGTAACTTAACTACGGGAACGCCCGCAACGCTGAGCCCCGAAGGGCCAATGGCGAAAGGGTACCGGTGGAAATGGAAAATTCTTAGTATTGCTCTATTAAAGCTCCACAATTACTATGTTTCAAACACGAGAACTTACGAAATTCTCAGAAAATATATGTCCATTATTAACGTATACATATGTATATGCATGGATTACTTGTGAGCGTGTACGCATGAGCAAAGCGAGACACGTAACGCATTGTGTCGCGTCGCTGTCCTAGCTTTTAATGTGCATTTATGAATAGTGACACCGGAATTGCAATATACGCCGTTAATATCACAATTATGGTACTCGACGATTATTCAGCATTTCCTTGTATATTCCTTCGCCTATAATGGGTAATCAATTTCGTCGTGTAATGGCAGATAGATTCTTTGAATTTGCATGCATAAAATGTTACGAGGAGATGCCTAATTATTGATGCCGCTTAATTGCTCGCAGCGTTTCTACGGGCAGACTAGAATTTCATGAATGCCACATAAGAGAGAACAATATCGCAATGAAATGGATGGAATTACACCGATACAATCAATAATTCGCAAGATAAACACCGAATATTTTGAATTTATCGACGCATTAAATAAATCTGTTATTTGAGAAATCAAAGAAATTACCAAAATTGTGACTATTGTGAGATTAAATTTTTCGAAGATCAATAGTTATTTTCTATAGTTCTGTTATACAACAAATAAATAGGTAATTTGATTTCTCATATAATCGATACAGTTTGATTCAAAGTTGCTAATATTACATCACACGTGTTTACGCAAATAATGTTCTATATTGATGTTGTTCAGCATATCAATTTGTTCATGCTTTTTATCAAGCGCAACTTGTGCTGTAAGGGATAATGTGCACTCTATAATAGAAAGAAATGTAATTTTGCACTTCCAGATACCGGTAGGGATTCTCCTCCGGAACCCGCGCCACCGGAAGTACCGCCGCGTGGACCGTCTTTACACGCAACGCATACTTTACGCACGCAACAAAACCGAAATGGTTGCCCACCGAACGCATCAGGAAGTTTCACTGTGCCAAGTGACCAAATGCCGACCGAGACGTACTCGGGTAAGTAACAATTCACCCGATGCTTCATACGTTCTAATGACACTCGTTCGAAAAATAAAAATTCTAAGCTCGAAATCGAAGCTATAAAATAAATTAACTTAAATCAATTTTATTAATAAGTTTAAATGTATATGCTTCTCTAAAAAATTTCTCCTTTGAACTCGTGTGCGAGTGCGTATTTATTTAATTTATTCCTCCGTAAATTAGTGTAAATGCATGTGCGAGCGCGGACGTCGCTAGTACTCCATGAAAAGAGCAATATAATAACAATTGAATCGTAACATGATCCATTCCGCTAGCCCGTGGGATACCGTTATATGACGCGGTTCAGTTTTAACCGGCGAATGTTTAATTTGGTGCATACTCCGGCGCAAATTATGTAGATGTGCAGATGTGTACGCGATGGTATGGGGTATCTGTTTAATCTAATGGGGTGTAGATCAAGGGGGGGTTTGCATTAAAGCACCCGTTAATTCATTGTAAATATACTCAGCGTATATTCGTTTCTCTATATTTCTATGTACATACCATTAGTATATTCCTGTGACTAAACATCATTTGTACTAGTGACGATTCTGAATATTGGAACGTGCATGTGCACGGAGATTACATATACGCGCGCGATTAACATATGGTTGCATTCGATTCACGTACCACTCCTGTAAACATTTATCCTCCTCCTCAGTCCATAGCACTTGTCAGCGCATGGTGAGCCTCTCACATATTCCTGTAGCGCGCACGTTGATCATGATATTATACAGGCATATGGGACCTACTGTTTTACGCCGTTTCCGAACGGCTAAAATCGAGAGGTTTCTCTTGGCAAGAATACTCTCAGTGGTTTGCCATTGCCTCCTGAGAGGGAGCACGAGCGAAAATTTCTAGATCCTACCGGGAATCGAACCCGAGACCTCTAGCATAGCAAACCATGCGCTGGCTGCTAAGCCACGCTAGGCTCCAGATAAACATTTATATAATAATAGAAATGCGACATATTAACAAGCGCGATTACTCGTGCGCGATGTAGAATGAGGCTGCCGGTATTAAACATTTAAATATACCTACTTTACTTTTTGTTATATTCCTACACAAGCAAGAGCTTATTATTATACACAATTATTCAATTTCTTAAAATCATAGAAAATTGTAATAGACATTATAGTGATCTACGCACGTTTATAATCTGCCGATAAAATATAAGTTTAAAATAATTGTTTGAATACTGAAAAGTATTCTCGCATGTCGAATCTAAAAAAAGAAACAAAAAAAAACGTAAATCCGAGATCTTTTATGGGAACACAAACGAAACGTTATTCGGCGCACTTTATTTCCAAGGGATCACTCGAATTTTACGAGAAGTGTTTTGCCAGTATATCGAATGCTCACATGGCTCACTATGCTTACACGGGAATTTATTGTAATGCATTCTCGATAATCCGTGCCGTTTTAACGGAGCGCAAAGTTTGACCGAACGCAGCGATTCGTTCTCGCGCAAAGAGTTGCACGCACTCTCAGTCCAGTGCAGCGATTTAATAATATTGGTTCCGCGTCAATTACACTAATTAATGTGAGCCACGTGCTGCTATAAACATAGACCTCAATATGTAGACAAATCTTGGGATAGCGCTGTGCTTTATGTGAATATAATGTGATCCCATGTTAAAATATGCATGCGCTATGCGGTATCAAATCTGCTGCTGGGAAATTATTGAAAGTTATATCGTTCACACGCACAATGAAACAGGTATTTAATACGAGCACCATAGAGATTAGTAAATTCGCACGCAAATTGGCGCGATATTATAATCCTGTTGCTTCAAATTTATCGAGATGTATCGAAGTGCTAAAATTTTAGGAACCTCTAATGGAGCAACAATAAAGCTCGAAACACAAAATGCAATATTTTCCAAATAATATCATAATTGGGAGAGAGGGTGAGTATCAGTAACAGTTTACGTGAACATTGCAGTATATGTGTAAGAATGACAATTCTTACATGTGTAACAAAGCAGCTTCTGTCGCCCATACATCATGTCTTGTTTCTATCGCGTATTATTTCAACGCGTAATGAGGTTTTTTGTTTACATTATATTACGCGTGCAAAGTTTTTATTCTTTATCGTCAGTAAGTCAATACCATGAGTGGCTTTCTCAAAACTTACAAACGACTTTAGTTCGACGCACAAGTGCACCTCCGTTGAACGCAATTAGATAGACTTTATTACAGATTTGATTTGCGTACAAATTAAATTGTTTATTTAATATTGAATAAGATACTTTCCATTGGTATTACAAGAGATATTCTAAAGACTTGATATACATATTATATACAATATATAAATCAAAATGAATTATTTAGAACGTTATATTTAAATAAACGAAAAATTACATAGTTTTGATTTATTGAAAACATTTCGAGAGCTTACTTCTATCCTCGATGGTAGAGCAGATAATTTGCGAGAAAAATTCACGTTATCTCCGTGACTGTCTAGGGAGAAACCGATATTTTTATTATCTGAGGTACTTAAGCTTCGCGCATTTTTGCATAACTGGAAATTAGAAATAATTATTGTTGCACCTCGGGGAGCAGCGGTGTCGCGCAATAGCGATGTGGTGCACAGCAGATAACTCCCTCAATGCCTTTTTCGCGGGATATGCTCATCGAAATTCAGGTGAATAAGTAACATAGGATTACACTGGGGAGACTTTTAATAATTTTGCCATATCAACGATTGCATTTATATTGAATAAAGATAATAATTTCATTAATTTTTCGCTATATACCACGTGAGAAATGTTCAATGTTAATTTCGAAAACTTCGTGGGAATTCCAAAGACATAACAATTCATATAAGAATTTACATTATAACATTAGAGATAAGACTGCGTTAGCACCAAGAATAACGTAGCTGTTTATGAAGTATAGCAAGAGAAAGTCATGTAATGAACAGATTGGAGATGCACCCGGACTAAGTAAGTTACATGCAGTTGGTTAATGACACTTCATAACTTTGCTCTAAGTACAAGTGGCCACCCATAGTTCTGTAAAGTTTACGGAGCGTACGCAAGCACTCACTCGGTTTCCCCGCGCATCTCTTTCTCTCGTCGTTAAGAAGCATTTGCCAAGATAATTATGAATATAACTCCAGACAAAACTTGCTTGTCCAGCAATTTTATAACGAAAATGATACCGTCGAGCGTACACTATGTAGTATATAGAATTTTCTATTACAATTTTTTTCGATGTAAAAGATATCAACGATGCGATGTTTTCAATTTGCAATGGCACCCTTTGTAATCACGAGTAAATAATAAAATTTAAAGATTATATTACAAAGGTGGAAATATAAGTCGCCACTTTGATCGCCAGTATGTTCGAAATCTGAAACTGACGGAAACTACTGCATGCAAAATACTGCACTAACAACCAAGTTTCAGAATAAATAAGTTTACTTAATAATCCACGCGCAGAATATCAAACTGAATATGAATTACATTGAAACTAGGCGCGAGGTCATTAGCTGCTACCGAGGGGGAGATCGTCATACACCACTTTACCCCAGCTGATTTTCCAGAAGGCAACGCCCCGCGATATGACGCTTCAAAGGACCCCTTTAATCGTTTCGAGTTCCAACAGAAATTTCTACTACCGCGCCTTCTCCGCTCCGAACTTTCGCATCTTACGAAGGATGAACTCGATCTACGAGCCGTTGTTTGCTCACGCGGGGGTGAAAGGCGGGTGAATGTTTGCCTTCTTCTGGGGTTCCTCGCTTCCTAATGTTTCGCCGAGATAGAGGCTGCGCGTCGTAAAGTGGACGGAAATTTTATTAGTATAATCGTCGCATTAACACCGAGGTCATTGCACACGCAAGAAAGCGAGTATTAAGAAAGGGGTGGCGAGGGATGCGGAGGGTGAAAATAGCGGGTGAAAGCCTTGGGTTGGTCTGTTGACCGGAGAGACGATCGCAGATAGAGGCGCGAGGACTGCGCAATGCTTTGTGCCCCCCCTGCTGGAATTGCTCTGTATTAATTACCGGCTCGCTAATTACTATTTATTAGAGACTGGTGCGCACGCCATGTGGAGCCGAGTCGAGCCGCGCCATTATCGCTCCGCTTCGAACGAGCACCTACGTCGTAGCGTCGTTTCAAGGCGCAACTTCGTTACGCCGTCGATTACTGCATCTTGTACTGGCGCTGCAAGAACATTGAAGCGATCCCGTATCCGATCCTCTCGAGCATCCTTTAACACGTATCGATCCCCTTTCGTCCGAAACGTCTAGATTTTCCTTTGCGTCTCGTATAAGCCATCACACGAGATCTCAGACAATTATACCCCTATATTTTGCTGCGTTCTCTAATAATGAATGCATATTGCACTTTTTTGTATCTTGACACGAAAGAAAGAAAGAGAGAGAGAGAGAGGAGAGGATCTTTAAATTTCTAATAAACAAATAATTAAATTCATATAGAGAACATGTTTTAAAGGCTCACTTCCACGTAGTTACTATCAAAGAAGAAAGTTTACGGCGGCGATAACGCGTGCCGTGACAAATTGCCTTTAACCTATTGCGCGTCGGCTTAAGGATGCAAGATACATCTCCGGCGATAAGTAAAACGAGCACACCAGCAACGAGAATATAATAGGACGCTTTTTCCACAATTTATAAAACGTTCAAGACGTTATAGGAGGAACAAGAGCATATAGTCTCATCGGCTATTAAATTCTCGCTTTGCGCAGACGAAATTGCCGTGCTTGAATCCGGTAATATTTGCCTCGCAATTGGCATGATCGCGGATTGAACAATGCTGCTATTACTAACTCGAATATGAAAACGTTTTTCATTTTTTTACATAGCATATATTAATTCGAAAACTGCACATTCAATTAGAAGAGAATAATAAAAAAAGAATTAAAGTAAAAAAGCAATTAAATGTAACGTGATTAATATAATTATCTAAATAAGATATAATATGTTTAATATTTTAATTCTTCGACATAATATGCTAATTTATTTAATCTCTGTACTTCTGCTTGAGAAGATTATGTTTAATGGATTTTCTGCACCACCACTTGCTTGAATATTTTATTAGGTCATATTTTATTCGTAAGTCCTCATTAAAGGATAATACCGAATCAATTATCGATTCTCCAAAGCAGACTAATTATTGCATATATAAAACAATTAACCATGTGAAATAGCTTTACATATAATTCGTAAAATTTTATTATTTTATATAAAAATTACAATATACTTCATGATATATACCTACCTACAACTTGATCCTAACATTCTTTATTAATAATTTTTTTGTTGGAAATTTTCTCTGAAGTTTTTGTTTAACGAAAATCCACGCAAGTAAGTGGTAGGATATACGAAGTAAGATATTAGCAATTTGATAAATGCGCGAGAGACTGCCACAGAGTACGTCAATATTCTGTCTTTAGCTGAAGGAGAGGCTATTTCAGGAAGCAGTATGAGATTAACTCGATCCCGCGAAATGGTACGACCGCTCAAAGTGGACAAACGCGATGTCCTAGCTACGCCACTTCGACCATGCAGAAGATAGATATGGCTGGTGGAATAAACATGGAACCGCGCAGAAGCCACTTCATATTTCAGAGCATCCGAGTGAACTTCTGTAACGGTGGACGCGCATTAGACAGACTAATCCCGCCGGTATAGGGCCCGCACTAGTTTCGCGCAATTTCCGTCGTTCCTACATCCACCGGCCACCGCTGATTACCTACACCGCACACATCTACTGGTTACATCGTTTTGCTTATTTTGCTTTAAATAGAGATATTTTGGAGCAAAGAGAGAGAGAGAGAGAGAGAGAGAGAGAGAGAGAGAGAGAGAGAGAGAGAGAGAGAAGCAGCCGGGAGAGAAACAATTCCATATTAAGGTTGCATGCGTTACCGGATGCGGCGCGCGAAAGGTAACGGGAAGCCTACAGCATTATTCTAATAAGAATTATAGCCTATGATAAATCTCGGCCAGGCTCGAATGCTTCTGCAGGAAGCTATGGAAGAGATAGGGCCGGCTCGATTCATTGATTATCCATTATTGCAAAACATGCGCCGAAAGTAACGAACGTAATCGAGCAACTTTTCACTGTTTTACGGAAAGTTGTACATACATAGTATATGGTGATATGATTGTATCAATAACCATACCAATAGTAAGCAACAAACTGACCGAATCTGATTTTACTCGAACATAATTTTTTACTTTATGTACGCGTGTCTCTCAATTGGCTCTTAATTTATCTCTCGGAAATAAATTGCATTCTTTTGATGCATTCCTTTCATATGACGGGCAACCGTATGTGCTCGGAGGACACAAACTATTCGAGGCAAACGAGAGTCGCATTGTAGACATACTCTATGCAAGGCCTAACGGTGTTTCGAACTCGCGTGAGACGAGTTTCTTCCTATAAATCCTCCGCCTTACCCTTACTATTCTCTTCTCTCTCCCTCTTTCGCTTCGACTTTCTTTCTTTGTCACGCACCCTAACCTTCGTTCATCTAACCGCCCCTACCGAGTTTCCTCATTGTGGTACCAAGCAGCATAATTCAAACTGTCCTCGTGGTACCGATGCGAGCCCTGGATTTAGCGCGAGATCTTATCGTCCAGACAACAATAGCGCCGCTGCCAGGGAGAACTGAAATACTTATCGTCTTTGCTTGGATCGCGTGAAAATTTATAAGATGTCCACAGGTTGAAGCGGAAAACTGTTTTCGCTCAATAATGTGTCACGAAATTACTTATAGAAATATGCGAGAAAGCAATGTTCCGTCTGTAATGAAATCCCTGTCGATAAATAACCACTAATAATGATAATGATAAATAACCACTCACTCAAACTTAGATAATCTTAATCAATAATAAATCAAAATTTAAAATATTATAAAGCAAGTATTCTCATATATGGTTCTTTCACAAAAAAAAAAAAAGATTAATAATATTTTCATAAAAATCGATTATAATTGCATAATTGATTGTGGAAAATTTTGCTGTATATTTTCATGGCAGGGGGCAATACAAATATAAATTTGCAGATAGTTAAGAATGCTTGTGGGATGTTCGTTGGAAATCATTTATCAATACATGATCATTGAATTATATTCATTTGCTTCCAATTAGTAAACACTGGCCAAAATAAAATCGTGACGTTATAAATGCAGCGTAACAACGCACGCTCTTACGAGAGACATGGAAATAGGGGGGTGGCATTAATACCACATTTAATGCGGTGCGCTTACGCGTCGCGATTATCGAATTTACGCCTTGAATCGAATATTAGCTTCCGGAAAAATATTGCAGCGGCGGAACACCCACTTTCGGCTGAAAGCAATTTTCAGCTTAAAGGCTTCCACGGCTTTTATAGCGTCGATATATTTTTCCAATAATATCTCTGTACGCGGACGACTGCCTATGGCTCGAGCGCGGCCGGATGGCGCGAGGAGGTTCGCTCGCGGAATGTGGAAACGAGATAGAATAGTTTACAATCAAAATCCAGCCAGCGAAGCAGACTCTTAAGCAACCTCCATCTCGCGGTTAAAAGTGAAATCCAATTTCCGCTAACGGAGACTTTTTCTTAATATAATAACCAACCTCCGAGCTTCGCGACCACTCCTGAAAGCGCGGAAACTCCGATATTCCGCGGAGCGGAAACCGCAAATATTCAAAATACGCGATAATCGAATTTCGATGGATAAATTAACGAGCAAGACATCCGTTCGCAAGAGCGCGATTTGTTGTTCGAAGAGAGAAAATTGCGGTCGGATTTATGCCGGAAGAAATAAACATACTGCAAAAGTGTAAAATATTTGATTTGGCGAAATGAAACAGTCGAAATATCTGCAGGTGTACATTCAATTTACATCGCTGCCGAAACATTTCTGGCGTGTTCATCAGCCGTTAACCGTTATATTCAACTTTCCCAAAAATCTTATCGCATTTATGTGGTATCTCTAGTTGAACGCAATAGTGCTTCGTGACTATCTAACGACCGACTGGAATTCGAGGGACGGAACTGACGAAGCGGTAATAAGAAAGTGCGAGACTGTAGCACCAGAAAGGAATTGTGTAATTAATTCAAGATTAGTACGCTCTAGAAACTGAGGCAGTTACTTTAAGTCCATTGTGTACCCGTCGAATACGAGTATTGGCAAAACAAACAATGGTAAGTGGGGAAAAAAGAACACCTTGATATTGCTGTTAATGCTATAAATAATCTCTCGCAAGAATATTAAGAGCAAGATAATAGTTTTTCGTTGGTTTACTTCAGAAATTGCCATTAAAAATTCACTTGGCTTGAAAGAGAACATTAATGTTCATTAATGTCTCTTAGATAAAAGTATAATCACCTCTACATTCACTATTTCTATTTTAAAGCATACGTAGAGGATTCGCTTCTTGTCGTACAATTGTAGGTATTACAAATGTTCCGATAATCTACGATAATAGAAGAATCTAAAGATTTAAATTTGCACCTCAAAAGCTTGAATTGAGAAAAGGCGATTCGAGTTATTTTTACTAGATCACTGTATATTAGAAAGCAATCGTTATTTCAAAGTAGAAATAATTACAAGTTTTATAAATAACTTAAAAATATGACACTTGTTGAATTTATTTTATAAAAAATTTTATAAGAAATTTTGGCGTTTGGTAACTTTTAGAAACGTAACTATTCTAAAATTAAATTAGTCAATGCAAGGCAACGGTCCGCTACAAATTGGAAATGACGCGGCATTAATAATCTAGACTGAATGTGAGGGAAATAACGTTTATCGGCTGATGCTGTAAGCAGAAGAAGTCACATCAAGCCAAACAACTCCGATATAAAATCTACTCTCTCACATACTCTTCCTCTCTCTCTCTCTCTCTATGTATCGAGATCGCTTACCGATTTCATGAAGAAAGTAAATTCGAAGCTTATGATATTGGCATATAGCTGAATGCACATGAGCCGGCAAAACGAATCGTAATACAACCATGCCGACGCCTTATGTAATAGCGGGGAAAGTAATAGCACTTTCCCGACCGTTTGCGATATTATATCGGTTCTTCGCCTATATGCGATATTCGAATAAAAACGCGAAGTTATCTTCAGTACGCATACGCGGCGCTTTGGCGTCGTCCCATATGAGTAATATTTGCAAATAGCGATGATAGCAGCCGATGCTGTTTTTACGATCATCGTTCTGCGCAAATGCTCGCGTTTGAAATTATTTACTTACCATTGATTACTCAGAACGATAACTTCAAAATATATTTCAACGCAGTGCGGCCTGCAATTTCACTCAAGCTACTGAAGAACGTTTAGACGACATGAACTAAATTTGTGAGTTGTGAGTTGATTATTAAAATGAAAAAAATCTACGGTTAACTCACGCTGCTCCATAAATATTCAAATTACTGATAACTCGATCTCTCTCTCCCTCCTTCCCTCCCTCCCTCACCCCTCACTCTTTCTCGCCGCCTGGACGTTTATAAACCTCAACGAGCTTCTCGCCTCTTGATTCACTTTTGTTTGCAAATCTCGCGAACGCAATTTAGGGGAATCATTTACGCCAATGAATAAAGTTCGCGACGTTTAAACTTGCAGAGCAAAGCGTTAAACGATGGGCTTTACTGCTCTCGTTTCTTTAAAAACTTGCGCAGAAGTTAATACATTTTCAATAATGTGTTAATTGAATGTAAAACGTGCGATTTTAACGAACCATCGCACGTGTGTGTATCTTACATATGTAAAGTCTGCTCTCGGGAATTGATCCGATCGCCCAACACGACACCCCGTTTTCGTTCTTCCTTCGTTAACGTAATATGCAGAGCAGTATTTAACATTAATTAGAACAGTAATTCCAAATATTCGCATACAAACGTATTAAAATCGTAAAAGGATCTGCCTTTTTCTTTTTACAGTGAGGCGTAAATTTATTCGCAGCCGCCTCGGAGACCAGGGCCGGACTTAATACAATTAGTAACGTTTCAGGAAGATTACAGAGGAGTTAACAGGTCCAGCACGATACGGGGGCGCGTTTTAAATAACGATTAGAATGAACTATTATGCGCTTATCGCGGGTTACATAATGTTCCGTTAGTAACGATCATAAGTTGCATGCGGGAAACCGGCAGAATCCCAAAGGCGATGGCGTGACCATATCGCGTTATACTACTAGGTGCCACACGTGCGATCGTATGTGCACACGGATGTGTGTGTCTGTCACACATACACGCGCGCGCACACACACATATGGTACATTAAGTTCCATGGGTGTTCAGTGAGCTTCGTGCCGCTTTCTACGGATCGGCTTTATGCGCGAATTTCGTTTGCGCCAAAACGGGCTCATGGGGGTGAAAGATTTTACCTACTCACGAATAATCTTCGCGATGCCTGAAAGCGCTATGAAGAGAGCGAATGCGCATTACGATTTAGTGAAATGGGATATAAAGTTCCCCGTGGCTGCATGAAACAAAGGTCTTCCGGCGCTGAATAGTGATATTACGTTACACGTCACACGATATTCCGTTATTGCTTTTGCTTTATATAATAATTTTAAGATACTAAACCAATGAAAGTTATAACTCATAAGCGAATATTTATAGAAAATAAATTTATGTTATTAAAATATGTAAAGAAACTTTATAGCATACTACTAGTCGATAGGTACATAATTCGAAGATTCAAAGATTACGGGTAGCGTGAGGGATAAATATTTTATTATTAAATACTGATCAATATTTTGGCGGCTGTAACTGCGTATCGAATATCGAAGAATACCGGTGCAACGGTGCAGTGTCTCGAGAACGCACACGCACAATTCCGTGGCGGAAAATCTCTTCTTGCGCGCGTTCAGAAGGCAGGTCAGATAATCTGTATCGAGCGTTCACGTCTGCGATTGCTCTTGGGCGTTCCTGAATTAATATTCGTTGGCTTATTTCATTTCGCGCCGATCGAGGTGTCGCGTTCTTGAAATTCTCGGCAAATTGTCCCCGCTCAGCTCCTCGCCCGCGACCCTTTTTTCCTCTTTCTCCCTTCTTCCATTTTTGTCTTCATACAATCTTGCTGCCGCACACCCGCCGGTCTCCTCATATTATTTTCGATGACAGTCTCCCCCAGCCATTATTCACATTCTGAAGCCACCCTGTATACGGCCCGCCCTACGCTATTGGCCGCGCCACGCGGGATAATTAGCAAAAATATTTGCGGCATCGACGTTGCGATAATAATTACGAAACGTATGGCACTAGACTACGGAAAGCGGGGCTGCTTTCACGTCTCTCGTGGCGAAAGTATTTAATATTTATATAGTACATTACGTTTATATAGTCGCGCGGAGACGGTGAGTGCGGAGAATCTGAGCCGCCGGGGATATTCGAAGAACGCGAACTATATCGTTATTGCTCGTTATTTCTTTTCGTCCTTCCGCAAGTCTGGCTATGCCGGTGGTTGACCTTTCATTAATGCATTATTAGATATTTCCCCCATTATATAGGTATAGACAAACTCTTTCGGCGATCGTCGATGAAAGGGTTTTCCTGCAATCACGTCCCCGCAATTTTCCACGATATGTACGCGTATAAATCTCCTTCTATATGAACACGGCATATAATCGTTATGTAATTGTGGTTTCGACTATCTTAGCAAATACTATTGAAAAGACTACGTGAGATTTGTTTTTAAGATAAAGCTAATTTCTAACAGCTTAATATAAGTAAATAAAATATTCCGTGCGTCTCTTTTTTTGTGAAAAAAATTAAGAAATTTTTTTTTCTTTAAGTACCGATGTACTTAAATATTCGAAAAACTTCTGCTCCTGCCACTTTCTTTACAACGGTGGAAATTCGCTCGAGAAGAGTGTATGAAGAGGTTGTTCCAAGCTTAAAGCGACCGCCGTGTAGCGGCCATTAAAGTAATCTACTTATTTAATACTTCGCGGACTCGGCGCACCATTAATTTCGCTAATTTCCGTAGCCATTATGCATGTAACACGTGCAAGCTTATAATGAGCTAAGCTTCGAACAGTATTAACGAGGAGACGCCCTTTTATCGATTACTACCCTCACTGATGTTCCTCGTCCGCGCTTCACGATCGCTTAGAATAAGAACGCCCTCCATCAATATCTCAGCCGGTCTCCGCAATTCGTCCCCGAGATGCTCATTAGGCTACGAGCAAACTAACGGTCCGATCGTCGCAAATAAATCGTAGATAAATGAACTTCCTGTATATATTCTTTTTATCATTTGATGGATCGCACGCAAAAGTGTGAAAGTAAAAATTAAAGAACATGACCACTGATTATCAACGTATTATACGTGATAAATTAAATTACTTTAATTCAAATCACTTTAAATTTAAATCAATTTTATTTGAATCAAACGTTTAATCTAAAAAATTGTGATGCACATTAAGATCATGTTGTTCATCGTTAATTTGTCATTTCAAGCTTGGAGCAAAATAATTATTTGGTATTACGCGATCGTGCTTATTCCACCAGTGATTGCCAGCGACGACGGCGAGTTATATCTGGAAGAAAGCAGGCGCGGTTTCTTTTCAGACTGTAGACCGTTTAAAGTTTCATGCACGGGAAATCGCGCCGAGGCGATTTCAAGTATGCATAGGTTAATCAAAAAGCCGAGTGTGCGGGGTGGAAAAAGGCCGCGGCGTGCTACGTTCGATTCCCGACTAAGGCTCGCCGGGGATTTGTGGAGACCCCTGAAACTGCCTGTCTGCCCGGCTACGATCGTTGCCAAGCCGGCTGCCACAGAATTTAACACCGTCGGTGGCGCGGCCGCTGGTAAATGGCGTGTAGAAGTTAAAATATAATGGCGATGTGTGCGGCACACGGGGTGGCGCACCGCAGCACGCGGCGAGGGCAGAGCTATGCATAGCAGATTATTTCGCCGTCTCGGCGAAATAAGGTATCGGCACTTTTCCGCAACACTGTGCATGGCAACCGGGATGAGAGCAGCAAGCTTCTCCCGGGAGGTCCTCTTTAACATTACCGTCAACGACTTGGGAGTAGACTGCCTCCCTCTTTTAATGAATATTTACGGAGGACGCATTGGAGGAATTTCGCGACTTGCTACACTCGACACGTTAGACGGCTGCATGCAAATAGACCCCGGTGCACTGACACTGTAGAACGGCATGCCGCATGTTTTTGTAAGCAAAAGATTAACACGTGCCAATCTCTTCCTCGCACATGTATATTAATTTATAAATTACGCTCTCGTGCAGATATTCCTTTTTATGTATTAAAAATACAAAAATATTTAGGAATTGATTATAGGCTGAATGTACAAGTGCGAACGCACAAACCAACTCTATATAAATGGTATTTTAATATTTAAATGCATCCTGTGCTCGCATCGCGCACATTTTCTGATAATAAAAAGTTTAATGAAAACGACGGTCTTTTAAAAAAATATACTGATTAGTTTAAGCCGTTATTTCAAATGGCATATTGCGAGTAAAATGCAGACGTAAATTTTCACGTATAAATGACGAGAGATGCGCGCTTTGCAGGCTTTAGCCATGTGCCCTAATGTCCACGTAGATACATGTTAGCATCGCTGGCTCAGCTTACGAGCTACATTCAATCCCCCCGGTTCTTTCACAGCTGATCTCGTAGCAGATCTAGTTGCTAGAAACTTTGCATATCGTAGAGAGTTATGTTAACATTAACGATCTCGTGATGACCCCACTCATTCTGAGAGAATAGCGAATTAGCTTGAATTTAACATACATTTATGTATCGAAACTGTATCGCAGCTACGCGCGTTTGTATTTTCGTGTATAACATAAATTATAACACATAATCAAAATTACGTTGTAGCTTCCATTTCTAAGACAAGTATAAGTATTATAATAAATCACTAAATTCTAACTTAATTTTGTATTAACAAATAACATACATTATTAATTTCATATTAACGTATTAATCTAGGTACTTCATAATTATAAACATGTCATAAACACGCACACACATAAGTATACTTCGCTAGCCTATAATTATTTTACACTACTGTTTCGAAAATGTTACATATAATATTTTTTGATTCATGCGTGTTAAATATATGTGGAAATACAACACGTTAGAGAGACAGGCAGGGAATAATGTCAGGAATTTCTCTGCGCCTCTGCAAAATTTCCTCGAGACAGTCGCTTGCAATTCGCAATCGCTGGAGCGTGCGCGTGCATTTAAATTTGCAAATTAATCGAGAACACCGGCGGGACGGATATCTCTGCACACGCGAGACATCCGGTATCGAGTTACCGGATGTTTGCGCGCCGCGTTGTCACCGAAAGACGTCGCACTGTTGCGTAACTCCGCTACGCGGTGGCGGATAAACGCGGAGGCTGCTTCGTAGACCGCGATTACCAATTTAAGGAGCTCTTCTTCCCTCATACGTATGGATTTATTCTCTCGGAAGATATTGACATGCAAATTCACTTCTCGTGCGCATACCGAATACACGTGTGTTACATGTGCGTGCGTATACGCGTATCCATCGCGATGCCACGGAAATACGACGACGTAATGTGCACAGCGAGTTACGGCGCGGCGCGGGCGTTGTAAGATTGCATCCCCTTGTCGCCCCATGTCGTGTTTATCTCGCCTCGGAAACGTAGAATCGATTACGAATATTACACTACTCTTCAAGTCCTTGTCGCACTCTATATGTTACGTCATTTTTAATTATGATTAGAAGCTATTTTTATATACTGTTAAAGATAAAAAATTTAAATTATACGTATTATAACTTTTTTCTTATTTAGCATAAATAAATTTTCATTCATTCATTTAAGCGAACAGTATTTTTAACATCTGTGAAATTTCTCTTAAAAATATTCTGTAAATTATAATTTCAAAGTAATGATAAAAACATAATTATTTTTTTCTTAGATTTTCCTTTCTTTTATCTGTAATATATTTGCAGATTTTAGAACTGCGGAGGATCGACGACACGTTCGTCCGTTCGTAATAAAATGAAAGGGGGAAGGCCGGGATGTGTCGGCCAGAGGGGTGACGCATCCCCTAGGCAGTACCGGGAGAGAAATATTCCCTGCTTTCACGCTCTAACGATATAATAAATCCCGTGATGTTCACGTCGCGTCCGCGAAGTGCTCCTTTAATTTGCGAACCGCATTTAACTTTGTAGCGAAAGTAATGGCTTTGCTTTGATTATCATTCGTATCTCATTGAAAATATAACCCGCTATTTATCCGCAAAAATATTGTTCTCATTAATCTATCTATATACATCCCGAAAGTAGGTACGGAAATTCAGAAATGAAGTTACGTGCAAACGCACGCAGACAGTTCCATTTCTCTCAATTTCCGAAATATCCAGTTACTGTTGTCCTACCAACATTTCAAAACTCGGCACGTTCTACCACGGCTATGGTGTATCTTTG
This sequence comes from Leptothorax acervorum, assembly GCA_035220615.1. NCBI lineage: Eukaryota > Metazoa > Arthropoda > Insecta > Hymenoptera > Formicidae > Leptothorax > Leptothorax acervorum. Next base: position 822,360 of record JASTWQ010000452.1, on the reverse strand, counting down.
CGTTGCGTATTGTTCATACAAGAAGTCCGCGCGCAGGAACTGTATTGCTGACTATAACATAAATATTGTTTCACATATCTACATACGTCAGAGCGAACGACTTCGCATAGCGAATCGTTACCTCGTATATTCTGTCAGCGCTGTCGCGCTGTCACCGTTGCTACCGCAATCGTTCTCTTCGTAGTCGTCATCTTCTTCGTCGTCGTCTTCATCGTCGTCGTCGTCGTCGCATCCGTGTCGCATCGTCTATACCTCGCGTCGCGGCACTCGGGCCAGGAAGTCGCGTCAAGTTCGCTAATGGGATTTACATCTTGGCTCACTTCAGGCAGACGGCGAGATCCATGACGCATCTTCGAGACACGGAGCGACGACATCTGCCCTAACCGTTTGACAAACTAGATAATAATAATTATCGCGACCCCTTTCCGACCTGTTACTTCAAGAAATGCGCGAATCGCAGTTTGTCAGGCGTGCGAAACTAACAAGTCGAATAACTTTCTTATGGATTCGAGGCTGCTTTTCGAGGTGTGCGTTGCACACATCGATCGATTGCCAAGGAAGATGCTAATTAATTCGTGCTGTTCCTAATGAAAATACGCTCGAGATAACGCGTACTCGTCAAAGAGAATTTGTTTCCTAGTTTCCTTTGATATATTGATGTAACGTTGTCAAACAAACGCGTAATTTCTAGAGGCGAAACAGAAAGAGAATAATTATATAGTTTTATTAAATAATTACAAAATCGAATTATATATCTGCGTGATAAAAACTACATTATCAAATGCATTAATTCTCTTAAAAATACTTTTAAAAGTATTCACTTGATATATGCCATTAATATTAATAATAAAAAGAAATTTATAGGCAATCCAAACAAAAACGGTACCAGTAATTCTAGCTGAGATTATAATTAATCTTTGTTGTGATTCTTTAGTAAAGAAAGGGCGCTATATTCTACATATAATATCTTCGTAATTCCATGATACTTTATTAATATTTTAGTGTCTAAACTATGAACGTTAATAAAACTCCAACTAGCCAAAAGTAATCGATAAGCAAAGGCACATTTATAGAAAAAATTCTAACAATAAATAAGAAAATTTAATTATATTTTGTAAGTTAAAAAAGCACAAATTAATTGTTCTGTCGATATGGCTTTAAGAAGATAATTCAAATAAAGTTTAAACGTGCACTAATTGCGAGAAATTCAGCTGGATAGCATCAACGTTCATCATCAAAGCGTCAATCGTTTCCGTACTATCGCACACAAGAGTATATTTCACTGTTCCTACTATATTCATGTTCGGATATTTTAACAATCGCTTGCAGGAGCTCTGCCTAAGCAGTCCTCTTTTTGCTGGCATAATCGCCAAAGCACCGTGAAGCTCAAGAGACGGCGGTCCGCCTTTTGCTTTTCGCGCGCGAAGGATTAACTCTGTCCGTCCGTTCTGCTCGAGCTTTTTCGTCCGCACGCGGCCGAAGGGGTGCACGGCCGGCGAAGGGGAAAAAAAGAAAGATACGGGCAAAGAAAGAAGGTGGGTTAGAGAGAGAACCAAGAAAATAAAAAACGAAGAAGAACAGGTACGTGGAAGAGACAGCCGAATGAGAGATGTTGAAGGGAGAGGGACTATCAGGAAAACGAGCAAATTCACGTTCTCCTGCGTTCTCCGTCGTATGTGCGTCGCCGCGGTAAAGTATTCCAGCAAGCCTCCTTCCCTTCCCCTGGAGAGCAGTCCGTGGCAACCCCCCTTTTTCCTTTTCCACTTACAGGGCATATAATTCCCCTTGCGCTCGTGCATCATACACTCACTTATTTTTGCGCTACAATGAACCAGGCGGACGTGGTGGTGGTGGGTTAAGCTCAGAGGCGGTTAGCGGCACCGCGGGGAGAAGGAGAGAACGAGAGGGGCGAAGTACAAGGGATGAATAGACCAAGGGAGAAAGAGAAAGCGAGCGAGAAGGGGGCGAGAAAGGAAGCGCGACCCTACGAGCCCACGCCCGGATAAATTATTACTTTCGTCCTTCGTGAAGCAATATCTGTGCTAATAGGAAATCACGAAGGGCTTCTGGGCCTTCCCGCTTTGCGCGCCTATCGTTCTCTCCGCGGATTCCCTTCGCAACGAAGCCAGTCAACCGGCGACAGCGACGACGAAGCGCGAAGAAACGATCGCTATTCTTTTCATTGCGGGGCAGTAAAAGCGAGGTGAGAGATTACGATCGTCGGGCTAAGTGCGACGGCTCCTATTCATGACGATTTCGTGGTGCGTCAGCTCGCGACAGGTTGGAAAAATCGATGGCGGTAAACGAACGCGGTTTATAAAAAAAAATGCGTACCGTAATCGTGATTGGCCGATATAGAAGTACTATTAACATTTTTTCGATAATTACTATGTCAAGATTATACAGAGAATTCCAACAATATTTTGATACCGTATTCTGAAGATTAGAGTCGAAACTTTAATATAAAAATATCAATATTATATAGTATTTGAATTATAAATAATCAAATTTAGTTAAACGGTATTGCTTAGATTTCGCGTTTAGCCTCCTAAATGCATTTGGCACGTAAGTATACAGATTTGTTCTCGGTTACTGATTTTCACAGCTTAGAAATTGTTCCAATTTCATAAATTCGTTTTAATATAATTTATATAAAATATCTTGCGTAGAATGCTTAACAAAGAGTGTAAGAGAAATGATATCTTTACTGTATTTTACAAACAATTCTTGTCGGAAACACCTCTCTTCACGGAAACAATTCTTTTCTTCAAACATCTCTTTATTATTTTAATTTATCACTTTTTATGAAGCTAATTCTATCTGTAAAATATTTCATTCTTTATATCTATTATTACGAGTATGTATTATATTTTATACTGAATCTTGTATAATTAGTTCTGCTGTATAAAATTGAAAATATATCGATATGTGTTCCATCGATATAAACTCTACTTTCCAAGATTAAATATCGCTGCTAATGTATTATAGATTAACAATTCTAAGATAACAGATCTATGAGATATTTTATTCATAATATATAATAAATTAATCTATATATTCTATTATATATATATATATATATAGATAATAGATTCAACACTATTTTCGCGTGCGATTAACTAATGTTAAAATATAACGCTTCTTATGTGATATTATACTTATTAATGCGTTGTCGTTACCGCTCGATTCGGAGTTACTCAACTATTACTTTGGATTCTCAATTTAAAAATAATATACGAGTTACATTTAACTTGGCGATAAAACCCATTACGAGATATATACGTAAGCGTTGATCGAGAAATAATTATCGTCTGTTAATATCACAACGAAACAATAATTCATAAATCCTAATTCCGTAGTGCTTGTGCGAAATATCTCGTTAAACCGTCGTCAATACGAACACTTAATCGCAAAAGTTAATTACTCATGTGGATTGGTAATTGCTATTTGTTAATAGAGAACGCTGTATAATTTGTCGCGAGAAGTAATGTGACTACGCACGGAGCAATTCATCGAGTGTTGGCACGCAAATGATAGTAGGTACATATATGGTGTTCTTGTGTACGGAACAGTGCACCGCGTCGTATGCGACAAAAACAAGTGCCGAAGGCTAGCGTCGTATGTCAACAAGTCCTCCGCTGCTATGAAATATTGCTATGAAAAATACCTACGAATATTTCTACGGATTACAACGTATTGATATACGAAATATTTGACTTGCTGAGTTTTTCAAATTATTCGATATGATATCTCGCGACGCATTATACAGCGTTTTCTATTAATAAATAGCAATTACCAATCCACATGAATTATCTTTTGCGAAAACTTCGATGAATAGATTATTGTACATTTTACACGTTTACTTGAAAACAAAAATATTGGTCTTTTTGTTTCTATTGAAAAAATCTTGATGTTAATTAATATTTATCTTTATCATTTCTTTCCAAATTTTCGCATGTCAAGATGAGTAAAATTGTGTAATCTTAATAAATCAAGAATTATAATCCTAATAAGTCAAGAAAATAAAATTTTAATTAACTACAAAAATGTGATCAGTTCCTTCATTTATTAAAATCATATACTATTTTAATTTTTTCAGGTTATCACCATCTAGAAATGGAAATTAATTAATTTTTATTTTCCAATCACAAAATAAAGATAGATTTTTTATTTAAATTTAATATTAGATTTTATAATTCTTTATAATTAATAATTTAATTAATAATTTAATAGATACTCCTTATTTTTTAATACTTTTATTATTAACCATTAACAGGATAATAAATTAGTACATGTATAAGTATAATTACAAGTATAAACACAGAAATTCTACGCGATATTATTAGCCTATTCTTTAATAGCGTATAGTTAGAAAATTATGTGTCGACTTTGCCGAATTTAATTAATCTCTGGAACACACTATTAAAACATTGTATAAAATATATAATACTATATAATACTATATTTGTACATGCGTTGTATATAAACATCCTGTTTAAAAAATTTATGTAATTGAGTCGAAAACTTTAAGTTTCTTATTTGGATATTTGTAAATGTTGTTTTAAAAATGCTATGTGTTTGCTATAATTACAATTTAGAGAGATGGTTTTTTTAATCAATTTCAATAGAAACTTAATTTCTCTCTTAATATTCATGTTTGTTCACACGTATTAAATATTGGATATGTCAGACAAAAGCCAAAGGCAATGAATTAATATCGAGAAGTCTGAGCCTGCGTTTTATTAACGGTACAGTGTGCTCATTCCAGTACGGAATCAAAGGTATATATCTTTCTCATTATATTCCTCTTGTAAAATTTGATTTATATTTTGTTCGTAAACAACGTGATTTCGTCGAGCTAATATTCCTACTCGATTGACGTTTACACCTGAGGAATTTCATTATGCACCGCCGGATAACATTGCGCAATAAACGAGATGACATTTGGAAATAAAAGTTCTTATTATTGCAGACAGAATGCCTATAACGGAGAGCGATTAAATTACTTCATTCGAGGCAGTTTAATAAATAGACTATAGATTTTATTATCCACGACGCGACTTATGACTCATTGTCAGAACGTTGCATGGGGAGAAAACTCCCCATGCAAAACAAATTAAAACCGCTACGGTTAAATTAACGGTACTCTCGATGAGCATTTAAGAAAATAATATACCATGCCATATAATAAGTAGGGATTGCATTAGATTTTCATGTGAACTATGTTGTCGACAGAGTTCATATAAAACTATTTAACATACATTTATAGTATGTTATATAAGTAAAAACTTTTATTTTAACCCTCAACTACACTGGCGAAATCTGGCCTACACAACTACACCCGCGGGGTAATTTTGTACCCCACATTTTGATAAGTTTTAACTAATATGAAATTGGTTTTTTTGTCTGATGTAATAATTAAACATTCTGAAGCTGAAAGATAATCATTTATTACAAATATAACAAAAAAATATAGTTTATAGGGCTCTAAGTAACAAAAATAAAGATTTTCTTCGAATTTTCGACAACGTTAACTTTAGGATATTTTTTTCTAAATAACAGTAATTTTAGACTACAATTCAGTCATATTTCAATCAGTCTTCTAATAAATTTTACTAATAATAAAGACTTCTTGACAAAAATTATAAAGAAAAAAAAATCACAATCAACTTTGAACATGACCCGCAGGGTACAAACATACCCTAAACGAACGATATCTCCACTTACAAGCACTTGTCCGCGGCGTGCGTTCTCCTGGTGTGAGATGCGGACCAGCACTAAGAATACATGAAGGCGCAGCAATGTTGCTTGTGCTACACGAGAAATATTTGAGTAATTGTGTACGGTGGGGTACGTTTGTACCCCGCCAGTGTAGTTAAGGGTTAAAATAACGAAATAATTTGGTACTTCATAAGAGTAAATGTATTATATAGAATGTATCGTTTTTTGGGTTATGAAATAAATTTTCACGTTATAAACAAGTTTTAAATGATATTTTGTTTCAATAAATTCCAATCTTAATTGAACGCTACAAAAGGTGCCACTAGGTATTATTTAAAATTCATTCATCCTGACACAATCACATGACTTATTACTTATTTGTTACCGAATTAAATAACACATTCATATTTTAATATTATCACGTATAAAACATATTCGTTATACCTGTTCAATAATGATATAAAAAATGCTCACGTAACTGCTTCGTAAATTGGAAAAATTACTGCGATTATATGTAGTTATACCTTCGTTTCCGCGTTTAAAATAATAACGAGAAATGAATACATTAACAATTTGCTTCGGCATTTTATTTCGATTATGATTAAAAACGTTATTTCCCAAGCGTTTAATAAAAAGCTAAATTCTCCTTGACAAAGGGTCAATGGCTAAGTACAAAAGAACCGCTATCGGCAAACTACGAAATGCTGAAAAAATTTCCAAACTGAAATCACTGGACGCGAGAGTCTGGCTACTCAGCGAGTGACGAATCACTGCCTGCCTGCGCTGTCACGAAGCAGTTTTTCCATTCGTGTGCCCGCAGGAAACGGCGAAAAGGGTGGAGATAACTAGTTGCGCTTGTATACTTTGGGAACAAAAAAAAAAACCAATAAAAGTCAGAACGCGAGAAACGAAAAGGGAGGCGAAACGAGATCCTCGCTTCGCTGTATAACCCTTCCCCACTATAAATCTAAAGTATATTAAAAATAATTGCCTCAGGTCTACCAGATCTCCACATTTATGTCTCACTTGATATCGTAAAGAAAAAGACTCACCGAAAGAGACGCGGTCCATGCATTGTTTCCTCCCTCACAGAGGTTATTATTTGGTGTAAAATTCCGTTGCCACGGCTCTACCGATTTCTGTAACAGAGTCGCAATATTTAATAACTGACTTAATTGATCGTTCTGTTTATTCTGATATAAATCGCGACTTTATTAAGTAACTCGTGCATTTAAATAAATCTCTTTTTGCTACGGATTTGGCCAAAAAATCTTCATAGGAGATGATATCATTCGCAAAAATACGCGAAATTGACCGAATTCTTATCGCCACGAGAATCTCACGGAAGTGTCGCCATGTTAGGTCGGTCCGTATTAGGAACTCCCGGCTATTGGATGTCCGGGGTAGCACAGACGTGATAGGGGTTTGCGCGAACGTAACGCCTAAAGTTAGAGCATAGATACGATCGTGAGTAAGCGGACGCACTTGACTGTAAACGCAGCCACTGTATACCGCATCGGGGATTATACGGCCGTTCTAGCATGGCAGAACCCCGTACCTCGAGGCTGGCATCGATATTGCGTGGATACTGCCCTCGGCAGCAAGCTCCAAACTTGATAAAATATTAGTGTTCGCTTTGAGATACTTCGAACGCATGATTTAAAAGTTAAGTCGAAACGTAAATCACCAATAACTGAATCAATCAACTTCGAAAAATTCAAAGACATTATGTAGAAATATACATATAAATGCTAATAAAAAAAAATCTTGAGATTGCCTTTAGATATGAACCTGTATTACAGTTGTTACGCCACTATACTTTACAACCATACTGCCCAAAAATATATTTCCATAGCTCCATCCGATAATTTAACCGGAAGATTAAATTTAGAGCCGATTTGCACTTCGATAATCCATAGATGTATTATTTACAATTAAAACGCATCAATATGGAGTTACTTAAATATCGCAAAAAAATTGAATATTCACATTGCTATATGAATTATTACTGAATACAATTTTACGTAACAGATATAATGGAAAGTACAAGCGGAATAGGTTGCAACTTTTATGCATATAAAGAGAGAAAGAGGAGCATTGCGTATACAATAGAAGCCAAGTAAAGCGAGTTGCCGCCGTGCATATGTATTAGTAAGAAGTCTTTTGCGATTATACAGTGAATTGGGGCGATCTCGATTGACTGCGCAGTAAAACCAATAATATCTTAAAGATGCACGTCGATCCGAATATTCCATCTCAAAAGTACAAAGCGCCGATTTACAAAAATCTTGACAATGACACTGATCGGGAACGAAATAAACGTATCCGATTTGCTATTTTCTGAAGATTCAATACAAAATTTAAACGTATATCACGGACTTTTATAAAACTTCTTTTATTGCGCAGTCAATAAGACAGGACCGTTGCGAATAACATCAAGGATGATACCTTAAACTTCGGAAGTTTGGCCATCTTGGGTGTAAATAATATATTGGCGCGTTGTATTCAGTGTGCAATCCATGAACCGCAACGACGCTTCCAATTCGAAAGTTTCCTAAGATCATAATTTCTAAACGCCAAAAGGGCAAGCAAGCTGCGCAGACGGGTTATCTTTCAAATTACATTCAACGTTAAACATATCATGCGGCTCGCTAGATGAAGGAGAATATATGGACTGGAAGAGGAGAAGGACGAAACCCGAGGCAGGAGAGCGGATCGAGAATCCGAGGGAGAGAAAGCAAATTTCGAGGTTGGAGGAACGGCTGCTCACCCCGTAAAGGAGGGTGGTTTCTCTATGATTAATATGAGGACGTCGCCAGGATCAGGACAATTTGCGTAACATCGGACGAAATTGATCTGGCAGCTCTCGGATACTACTCGAAACACTGCTTGTCTTTCCGGGAAACGTAAACTATTTCCTGATATTACATTTTCGAAGTTTCTCCAATATTTCGATAATCAATCGTTGCAACTAAAATGCTTATATGTATAATGCCATAAGATATAGAAATAATTATATGTCGAAATAATGAATTCCGGCTTCAATATCTGAACAATATTATTGAAAGATAATGTCTTATCTTATGTAAGATTTGTATTTCTGCAAATTTATAAAATATAAATTTTCTCAAACGACCGATAAAGTGAGTGCATTTATTAAATATTAGTTAAATCTCTTTTTAACGAATTACTGATTATGATGTGATATCCACAATAAAATAATTCGTTGATTTATTACATGTCTGTTCATGCAAAGAATAGGTACTCATAACAGAGATACGTTCCTACATTTTATAGTATAACATAACAAATATGATAATTGATTACACAGCAGGTTATACACGATTGATTATGGAAATAACAGTCCTACAAAATACGTACGTTAGCTAGAAGCAGATTCTGAATAAACAATATCGGTACTAAACAGCAAAAAGCACAATTAATTTAGATTTTCAACAATATTGTACTTCGTTGTTCTATCATTGTTCTGCGTAAATGCCATCGCTGTGATCTATTCAAACATTTCAACGAAAACGTTTCCGTGGATCTACGGAAATTGCGTTATTGTTGCCTGTCGGCGATTTTGGTATACACGCATACGCACATCCACACTAACAGGTTTTATCGTATTCATCGTATCTATATTAGAATTTAACAATTTCGATACAAAAATAGATAGAAAAAATATCTCACGTAAATCGTTAAACTATCATAAAAATGCAAAGTGCAATAGCAATTATTTACCTTCATCCATTTTACATTAAATAAAAAATTGATTGCGCGACAGTTTCTGTTTGAGAGAAAGAGAGAGGGAGAAACGGAATTTTTTAAATGTATTAAAAGATTATGAATTTAAATAAGTCTAAATTTTATAATAGGTATAGGTATATTTTAAACAAATAAAGGTTGAAATTAAAAAAGCAATTAGAAACTAGAATATTGGTAAATATGACACTAAACGCATTTAGAAATTTTCTATGTAATTCTTACAGTTTTCTTATTATAAGAAATACCTAGAAATACGGTCGAAGTTTGAAAAAGCCAATTTTTTTACCCTAAATAACTCTCGAACGGGTCAACATATCGACCTCTGGTTTGCGCCAAAATTTTTCTTTTTTTATGCTCTTTTTTACTTAGGAGTTTTAGACAACTTGACCGAAAGACCTTTTCCCGTGGTTTTGTGCAGCGTCCTTTAAAAAAATGGATTTCGATTTACAGCTATCTCCTCGTGGTGAAGTCTGGTTAATCACAAAGATATTGATTAGCTAAGAGCTGTGAAAAATATAAATGCCAGATACAATCTCGCAAGTAGATATTTTTCTACGTAGGAATTTTCAAATAAAAGTTGGAGGCAGAAAATGAACCCCTATCAAGTTAAAACTTTAAAAATATTGTTTTTACATCTAATGGCATCTTTCCCACCCCCGGGCATATAAGAATTCAAAAATTTTTCTTTTTCGCTCCACCCTAATGACTATGTTGCCATACATGCAGTGCAGTGCTGAGATGCAGTGATGAGATGTTCATTCGAGATGTTTCTCCCGTCTTCGTTGTTAGACAGTAGTTGATGAGACACGGTTCCTTCCGACGGAAATAAAAATATCTGAAGACGTAACAGCGTTCGGAACCCAAACTTTCCAAGTCGTTACAACGAGCATTCCTTAATAGAAAACTTCGAGAAGGCGGTGCTTCGCTTGTGATTAAACTTAAAATTCTTTGTATGCCTCCATTTTACATTGTTATTTTTCTTCGATAATCTTCTGCGCACAACACTGATGTACAATAAATAAATTTCCTCTTTTTACACGATGTACGGGATTCCACGGATTGTTATCATTATCTAAATTAAGATATTAAAATGTTAAGGTACAATTAAGACATTTAAATAATCAGTCTTTAAGATTAAAAGGTTACATGATACTCTAAAAAATTTTCCAAGACAAAATTGCACGAAATACTTAGATCACGTGGCTGTGAAAGTGCATTAAAACGTTATTGCAACACGGTTGTGCATACAACACAAATCCAGGCAAGCGATAGTATCCACTTCCATTTTTATGCTGTATTCTATTATGTATAAAACCGAATATCGATTTATGCAACAATGAAACGCGCTCCCCTCTTTATGCATAGTATCTGGACTAAGAATTTTAATCTGAAATTCGAAGATCGGTGATGCCCATCGGTATACGACTCGCGCACCTGACACCATCCCGTAGCCATAACGCGCGAATGAAAAAATACGTAAAACCACAGTATTAAGAGGAAAAGATCGCGACTTTTTACGAGCTGCATTACGCTTAGCAGCAACGGGGGAATGTAAAAACGCATATGTTCTCCCCTGACCGCCGACAACCCCGTCGCCCTACACCCCACGGCAGTGGCATTCTTGCGGTAATATGTGTGAAATTGCGAGGGCGCATTTTTAGCTCCACATTTTGAGATTGCATTCCCAGAATAGTCTCAAATTTTTGCCTCGTCCGCCAGCCCCGCGGGAGCAATTTTATCTTGCTGGGGCTCGCACCCCTGTGCGCACGGTTACGTACTTAGCAACATGAATTTTGCAGGGAAATTCTACGTTTGCACCATGCAATGAGAACTTCGGTAATGAAGGGTAGGCTGTATACCGGGTTTACAGGTGTGTAATGCATAAGCGCATCTTCTTTTAACTGCCACGCATATGGTTGTATGTGAACCGCATATATAAATTGTTACACTCGAAGAAAAAAATCATAGTGATGGCAACTATATAGATGACAACTATACAAGTTGTATTCATAGAATTATTGTACATAGTTAAATGAACTATTTTGTAGTTACTGCAACTAAATTGATGGTTAAGAGAACTATTAAATAATAGTGTGCACAAACTTCATGGAAGGAATAACATGGACTATATAATTTTAATTCCATGAATACATATTTATGTACAAATTCTAAAATTAACTACATAAATCATGTATTAACTAAAGAAATATAGTTTTTGGAATTTTAACAATGTAGTTTACTAAATTATAATTTACTTAAAATATATTATATAGTTGTATTAATCATATTATTTAATTAATTTAATAAGTCTGACAATATTTCTATATTTTAATTCACTATAGTATTTTGATTTCTATAACTAAAAAAAAATAGTTGTGCTATTTGTTCACATTTTATAGTTGTAACGACCGTTCTTTTCTCTGAGTGTACAGATTATTCCTCTCGAAGACAACTCGCGTAATATTCGGCAATAAGTATGTACGAGAAATATGTGTTAATAACACAGGAAAATATTTTCTTACAAATAACATTCCAGAAACAAAAAATAGATCATGAAAAATAACACATAATTGTAGCTTTCCATTTACATCAAAATTCAATTAATTCTCACTTGTGACGTCATAACTCAGTTGAATGCACGTTCCTTTTGATGCTGATGGCAAGTGAGATTCAACTGAATTTTTATTCACAATCGAGACCGTGTCCTTAGACTCACATTAAAAGTGAGATTATGAACTCGTATTGTTATGCAATAGTTTTGTCACCAAAATAAGCAAGTATATTCCTTTTACTCACTGAACAACTGACGTCTCATCTGAGTATTCTGAGTCTAGAGTACTCACATAACTGAGTGACTCAGCTCACTTGATTGTAAATGGAAAGCGCCTAATAGATGTATCATAATATAATAAAAAAGTTCTGTAGTTATCTTTTACATAATAGCTATCCCTCCTAGAATGAGGTCATTGGTTCACGTTTAAAACAATGAAACAATTATTTTACGATTCGGCGAATTTATAGCTTGGAAAATTCACTCGCAGGTTCAATGACCATCGGCGATCATTACACCAGATCGGACTCGTGCGCCACCGGTAAATTCCCTCGCAAAACACTTGACTCTATAGTAGAGCGTAGCAAATTCGAACTCGACAAATTCGTAAATTACTGTTCGCGGGAGGGTTTTTCTACGTTTTACGCTGTGTGCCAATACCGTACAGATGCGCGTGTGTGCGTATTGCAGTTTAAAATGCGCGCAACTCGAGTACAAACGTTTCGATAGTGCTCGTGGAAATGTGTCAGCATATAAAAGGCTGGCGACTACAATCGAGGATTGCGAATAATTATGCAGCAACTGCATTCATCGAGCGCATACGTTAAAATGAGGCAGAAGTGTATAATAATGAGCGCCCATTCGACTTGCTGCGTGTGGGTATGTGGGTGTGTGGGTTATTATAAATTAAATTCATCACAACTATTATAGGTAAGAAGAGATACATAAATCACGATTAAACAACTTAAAGTGCAGAATATTCGTCTGAAGACGGAATCGTTAAAAAAAAAAAATAAAAAAGTACAATTTTATTTATCGACACTCAAGTACGTCTATCATTAAGTAATTATTCTTGCTTATCTCGCATCGTTATCGGTTACAAAAATCAAGATGTAAAATAAAAGCGCCTACAAATAATAAGTGTGACATAATAATATAATATTTCAATTGTTCATGACTCGACGTTACTGTTATGCCAAAATGTGAAGCTCCACATAACGTTCTCTTAATCACTATCGGGGGCCTTTTTAAATATTCCCAGTGATACCATTAGCTACAGTCGCTGAAATACGCACCATCGCCAGTATTTCTACAACACAGTAAAAGCACGGCCGCCACGAACGTTTCGTCGATGGGACGAACAAGGTGGGCGGACAGAAAAAATAAAAAAAGAAAGGAGCAGCCGACGGTCGGGAGAAATTGGTGCGCGTGGAACGACCCTTTGGCAACGGCGGTGACCGGGCCCTGTATGACTACGCCACGGTTAGAAGGTTTGACCCCGCCGACGGTCGGGCATGGTAATTTGTGCTGCGACAATCGCACCCACGGGAGCCCTCCGGCCCATGCCATTGCACATATACCTACAATACATCCGCGCGTGTACGGCAGATACAAACGTATACGCTATACGCGTATGGACACAGATACAGAAAGAAAAAGGCAAAGCAGTCGGAGACAGGAGAAAAAACGGCCGCGAGACGAGCGAGGAAAATGGAAAGGGAGAGCGTTGTCATTTCAATTTGTATTCTTAACACTGAGTTCAGGCTAAACTTTGGGGAGACGGAAAGTAAACGAGTATATAGGATATTATCGTATCTCAATCCACGGAAGAGCAGCAAGTACATCGCAACCTTCAGTTTCGCGAGAATCGTGAATAGAAAAACTAAACGTGGACATGAACGAAGAGGAGAGAGCTAGAGAACGAGAGAATCGAATTTCCGACAAAAACTGTTTCTCCCATCTCGAGCTGCGTCACCGGCACGAACCGTATCCCATCCACCTTTATCATCGCCGTACCCGGTGCATTTTCACTTCCCCGTTACGAGCCACCGTAGTGGCGACGCGCTAATTGATACAAACGCAAGCCGTATCACGCACCGCGACGAACGCACGCCGGAACTACGTATATTAGAACGGAATGTGCATGCGCCGCTTTCCGTGTTTGCACCGTCGAGCCATAATTTCAATCGCCCGCGCCGTGGAGAGCCAGCGTGCTAAACGACGTGGCGGCTGTGATCGGAAGTCGATACTTTCGCTAAGAACCCTCGAAACGCGTGTTTCGCAGCGCGGGAATGTGACGATGAAAACGTTGAGTTCGGGCGAGTTTTGAAGGATCCCTCGACGTCACGGTGCTGCCGGGGCACCCATTTTGGCGCGCCCGAGATATACTCTATACATTTACTTTACATGGCTCTCGATCATCTAGACGTTAAGACCTCACTGAGTCGAGTGTCGAGTTTCTCCTCGACAGTACGAAGCCCTCTTTACTCGCGCCCCGCTACCACCCACTTCGACTTTGGTATAATACCCCCTCGAACAGTTATAGATGAGCCATTATCTCGGGAAAATTCTGCAAAATTGCCGCTGTAGGCTGAGTTTCAGCACTTTGAACTTTCCGAAAAAATTCGTTCTCTGGAGTTGGTGCTTATTTCTCGAGAAATTAGAGAGAACCGCATTATACTTTAATCATTTAATGTATAAAAACCCGGAAACGTTTATATAAATTAATCTAATGCACTTAGCATTGACAGGAAGATTATATCATAGATAATCAGTATAAAGAAAGAGTTATAAAGAAACAGTGAGGATTATATTGCATACTAACATCATGCAACAAAACGTAATAATAATTGATTGGCATTAATTAATGTTATGTAGCAAGAGTTATGAGAAACATGAATGGTTGTGGCTATGTCTTATACATAGCCATCTGTCTAAGGACTCGTACTTAATTAGCTCACATAACGAGCAATGAAATGTGAAGGAGCTAACAAGAATTATGCGTCCTTTGTCTTTAAATCCTTGCTAATTGGATCGTATAATATAACCGAGCGAAGTGATGAATTGAACAGGTTTATCTGACACTTTATATAATATATTGAATAAGAATTGAGAACTTATGTTGTAAGCGTGTGGAGATATTGGAAAACTTTAAAATACATTCGATCCAACTTCAATAGCAAAATTATCAATAAAAATTACAAAACCAATATTAATTAATAACACCGTTCTCGACTCTAAATTAATCATAAAAATCTGAGAATATGTAGAGAAAGAAGAAAACCAAGATTTACATGTACATATGTTGTAGCAATCTTTAACTTTTTATATGTTGATACTTCTAAATTTACCCTTTTTCTTCGCTATGATATAAGTATTTGAAAAATCAGAAGCTAATGTATATTTAATACTTTTAATTTTAAAGAAAATTATGCTATAATCATTCAACTCATTAAGCCAACTTTTACATTTAGTGTGACAATATTACGATTTAATATACATACACACATATGTATATACACATATACATACACAACATACACGGAAAAAGCTGAATGTATCATATATCCTTGTCATTCTTAGAATTATTATCGGCGTATTTCGTACCTGCCAAATGCGACTGTAACGTAACACGGCCCTTCATTACTAATCCCTTCATACAGACGACGTATACACTGAACTGACAGCTTTAAATCGGGTTTTACTGCATTGAAAACGTTCTCTTTTCAGTGACTCTTCAGTCGGATAGATGGGTAATGCCCTTTTTAATCCAAATTCCATTTCTGGTATCGCGACACGACAAAACCCGTACTCTCTTTGCGTCCATGACAGAAAGGATACCGAGCATAATAAGTTGATTGAATCACTCCTCGTATGTGTTTTGTTATATTTCCGATAAACTCCCCTTTTTCGCTAATTAATGTAAACATTTTAATGTCACATAAACAAAACTCTACGTTCAACGTTTCTTATACTATCACATCGGACGATAGGCAATGAATATACAACGCAGCTTTTAGCATAAAAAACACTTTCTGCAAACACATTAGTTTTCCATCGGAGCAGCGTGAAATTACTTGTCTTTGGTATCGTCTCGAATAAGCACGATAACGATAGAAGTTTTAACGCATTTGCCATAATCGTCTATTTAGGAAACGCTGCTTTGTAATAGACGTACTTTACAATGTAACTCTTCGCGCAGCATGCATGCCCCGCAGCGAGTTAATCTCGGCATTCTCTAATTCCGGATTATTCCCAGCGCTATAACGTGTAACGTAGATACGTTCCACGACATACCGGCGCGGCGTGTCGTAACAATACATTACGTAGCACAAATCATGGCGATATCGTCAATGCGTGGCTCCGGTTGTATCAAGTAGAATGTCGCCGAATGTAATCTCCAGCGAGACACACGCTGGACACTGTCGTGCTCTATCACCTCCATTAAAATGCGATATTTCAAGAGTAAGGTAAAATCGCGGACTGACATTAAAACATATAGACGCGATAATATCACCATTTCTCGATTTTCCTCGAAGAGAATTGGCACAGAATTTAGGGAAATGTAGGGACTGAAATCTCAAGCTCTTTTCCAAATCTTGTGCAGTGCGATGAATAGAACGTTAAAAAAATCGCATTACAATAGCATAATGTGGGATCGTATACGCAATAGACTTCAAAGTAATGTCATATACTGCGTCGTGTTTAATACAATGTGTATAGAACGTGACCCATGCGATATAATTGCGTTTGCAGTACTAATACGTTTGCATATATACAAGATATTTTGTAAAGTTGGTGTGCATACACGTTAACATACACGTTTAACAGGCTTTTAAGGGACATTTTTACTCGCTTTTCCACGTCATTTATATCACAACAATATGGCAACAGATACTGAGAGCTTTGATTAATACTAACAAGATAATAAAAAAAATTCGGAAAAAATAAAGAAAAATTCAGAATCTTGAATGAGCGCGGGAGTCACAATAAATTGGTACTAGTAAGCTTTGATTGAATCTGTCAATATATAGCATATGCATATGAGGGAATGCAGACGAGTGCGAATGAATAGTATTGCTATACAAATCCCTGAATTCTTATTCTTTCATTTCCTGACTCCGTGAAGATAAGAAGAAAAACTTTGCGCGAAGCACGAAACACATTATACGGTTCTGTTTACTTCGTCGTTCAACTGTAATAGGTTTATGGAAGTTGCGCAAAATGCAATCTGTAGAACGTGTGTGTTCCGGAAATGTTCGGTACGGTAATGCCGTTTAAAACGCATGTAACGACACATAGCACTCAATAAAATTTATATCTCTACCTTATCGTTTTAGCATTCGCATTGGTTTTACGTGGCAAACGAAATTCATTCTATCAATAAAATAGATGTACGTTGTGTGAATGCATATGTGTTATTTCTTTTATACGTATTCCATATTACCAATATATCATGTCTAGACAATGTAAACTTGGACAAAAAACTTGGCCGTTTTTTTATATTTCAAAAATGTTATATGGAATTAAATGTATACGCAATAATTTGTCGATATATCCGGACTATTCATTTTTTAGAAAACATCTCAGGTAGAAGTTAACATGTTTTAATTTCTAAATTTCGCGGAAAATTGGAATGTAAGAAAAAAGACTGAGATTTCAACAGAGCAAGTAGACGATGACCCCGCTGGTTGGCCTTTGATCATATCAGAGAATGAGGCAGGACTTTCTAAGGTTAATGCGAACTCGTCTACGGTTCCCCAGAGTGACAATGAAAAAGGCCAGGTCAGAGGAAAAAAACGCCAAAAGAAGCAGCGGGAGGGCAGCGGGGTCCTTGACTGCGTGAAATTCCATTCGAATCGATCCCGACGCATTTCGGGGTGCACGCATGCACAAAGCGAGCAGCTGCAGGGCGGCGATGCGCGTCACCAGCGCGCGCGGGCGGATGCAATTTCGTCACGGGGATCGCAAAAATTCCGCGCATTTCACTTTTATGCAGCGCCCTGCCGTTCCTCTTTCCCCGTGTCCGCGCTTTATCTTTCATTTTATTTTTTTTTTTTCCACCGTAGACAGTACGCGTAGACTTACGCGTTCGCCAACGCGTGACAGTCGCGCGTGCATCGACGACGACAAGTGCATCACGCAGTGTGTACCCTACGTACACATACGCGCGCGCGTCGCGATGCACTCACGCGGGTCTGGCCATGTTTGGATAACGCGATAACGTCGTTAAACTTTTTGTCGCTTTGCCTGACGAGCGTGACAGGTGGACCGCCCAGGTAAACTCGATTCCAGAAACAATAAGATTTATTTTTCCGCACGTGCGCTACGTACGCCGCGCTTCCCACGTGCCATCCGCCGTCTACACGAAGCGAATCACGACGCCCGTGATACGTGCGTAGACGCGCGTATGCGGGCGGTGAACGCGTCGTCAGTTATGTTTATACGCGGATCATGCTCAACGCGCGTGCGATTCCCGATGGATGCATGAAAGAAATACGAGTATAAGATGAGCGAAATGTTGATTTGAGACTCAGATAGAACAGCAAGTCACAATAAAATCAAAATGATGTTAAAATGACGATTTTTTGTTATTTTACCATCATTTTGATGTCTTTTGACTTTATTGTGACTTTCTATTCTACCTGGGGAAATATGCATTTTATTCCAAGTGAAAAGTTTGCAAAAAATTTTAAATAATGAGCAGGTAGTAAAAAATTTCAACATTTAATCTTCGCTGTAATTCGCACAGACTAAACAACAGTTTTGTTTTTGTCTTGTTGAATTTATTTTGTTCCATGAAGTGCTGTAGATAGTCATACTGCATGTCAACTGTTACTGTAACTATCGATAACAAAATGGACGCAAATAATGGAGGAGAACTCTGCGCGTCAGTCGGGAAAACGAGCGTTATTTGATGCTCGAAGGCCGTTAATTGCTTAATTGAGCGAAATTGGGTTCCGATACGTAGGTTAGCGTTAATTTGCGAGCATTTACGATAACAGCGACGCGAAATAAAGTACAAGGGAAAATGTCATTGTCTACAATTAGCCGGTAATTAGTTACGCCATGCGTAACAATCGAAACACCGCTGCATGCCTTCCCTCCCTAGTGAAATACTGCACGGTCGACGAGTTTCATTTCAAAGATAGATATCTAGCTATTCTGCCGAGAAACTTGCGTGAACGCTGTTTTAATCGTTTGTCTTTATTGCTTTTCAAATGTTATTGTGAAGGCAGCATGTACTGCAGTCTTTAGTTCTCACAACTTTATTCAGTCGTATTTGTATATCGACTACCAGTTGCATAATATTCGCGAAGAAAAATAACTAATTGTTGCATACTTGCTACTCGCAATTGCTCAAAGTGAGGTTTAAAGTTTTACTAATAATTTTTATATATGTATATCGACGCACACGAATTATTCGTATCCGCGCTCAGGCGTACGATCATCGAGCAGGATTCAATCGTATAAATTATTCGTTTCTAGAGCACAAATAAAAGTCACATTGCCGGTGCAGACGAGCTCGTTTGGAGTGGCGCGTACGCGGATGAGAGCTCGTCGTTTTACTTCGCGATAATAAAATGGCGGTCGACGAGCGGAGGGGCAGCGTCGAACGGCATCTAGGTATAAGCCCATAAACAAGATGATACGATCTAGGTGTAACGATGTTTCCAACAAAATTAGAGGGAAACTGCAAACAACCCCGTCTCAGTTCTCGTTCATCCCCGTTTAACCCCAACCCTCGTCGTCCCTCAGCCAGCTCGCGCAGAGCGGCGCGACAACCCTTCATTCGACTCGTTAGGGTGGCTGAAACACGATACCAAACAGTAATGAAAAGCCTATCCTCCACTCGGTTTCTCCTAGAGCCGTTTATGCACCGTCCTGCGCGTAATGCACTCATGCAGGGCCGGGCATTATCAACGCGTGTACGTGACAGATAACGCCGGCTTGTCGCGAACGAGCAACGTCAGTACCCTGTTTATTTGACGATGGGATTAATCGTTGCGTATCCACGTAGCAAGATCTTTATGTCGTTTAGCAGCCGCGCCGCGCCGCGCCGCGCCGCGCCGCGCCGCGCCGCGGGGCCAACCGGTAATGCGCGAATTAATCGTTTTACACAACGAGGCGGCGCGTTTCGCGCCCTTTATCGCACACGTAATCCGTCATCCGATAGATCGCCCTTTGTTATAATGCATCCGTCGCGGATAACGCGCATTTTCCTAATAGACGTGAAAGCGAATCTATTATCCAGACACGGATGAGCGTTGCGGATACTATCAGAACAAACATATATATTAGATATCGTTTGCGTGATCTACAAGCGTATTGTTAAAAAAAAATATATTGTTTTAAATAGGTTTCTCTAATAATTGCCTATATATAGTAGAAACTGAATTTTTTTTTTAAATTTCTACTAATTTTCGTAAATTTATCACTGTGATATATAGACATGAGGCGCTTTTCTACGTTTCTCTGAAAGAACCAACGCTCCACTTGTTGATACCCCCATCGTAACATCGCGTCGATTTCCCGGCGCCATGTCGCGACGCAAATAAAGAAGTTCAGTGTAGATGCAGTTACGCACGTCCGGGTATCCGTTTAAGCGAACGAATTAAAACGCTACTGCCGTCGGGATCAAAGGCTCCTTAACTTCTTCATCATCATGTACGAATGTAATTCGCCTCTTTCAGAGTACGACTCCGATGTACAAAAGAGAGACGCTCAATGGAACACGCATCCATTCGCGTGTCTGTCGCGCGTTTAATTTGCCGGACGTACGTGAGTACCAGGCCGGGATTTATTAGTATTTACGTTGAGCAATATGCAAAGCAGGCGACGGGCGCGCGTTGCGTTCTTTACTTCGGGACAGCTCCGTCGCCACCATAGCGCGCGCACCGTGCGCTTCTCTTTAGTCTCCACTTTGTAATTAATTCGTTTGATTTATATCGCCGAAGGACTCGGAATGCTAATTCGTATTTACTTATTAGTCGCGCATGCGGAGCTGCCGGCTGGCCCATATTGTTTTACGGGCTGTCTGCGAACCGGCGTTAGGGTGAACCCACACCTCCCCCCACGGGTACACTCGTCCCGTTCTATGCGCGGTCTTACCCATCCGCTGCGAGGTTCCTACAAAGGACACCAAACAGCCGGGTAGATGCGCCAGCGCGCGAAACACAGCCGATAATTAAAGTAGCTCCTTTGTTCGACTTAGATCGATAACTCCTTTGACGAAAACGACAAAGGTAGACGCGCGAAAGAAAACTATCTGTCTTCCTTCGGTTCGCATTCTGCCGATTCCTTCCGCTTTCTCGCTCTCGGAGAATGTACTCTAGTATACCTTTTTTATTTACTTTCTTAATGCTATATGATGGTGGGACTACATTCTTTTATTTCTGGCTTGTATATACGGTTTTTAAATTTTGAGCTCTACAAAGACTATACAGTAACTACATTATTTTTCCAACTAAAAACACACATGAAAATTGTTATCGCTTTTATCGTACTTTTAATATTTGATATGATAATTACAAAAACTTTACTGTTGTAATCTCGGAAAGCACTGCTTATGGATATAAATTACGGGAATAGGGTGTTAGTCATAAATCAACTAGGCGCGCTTGCCTCCTCGCGTAAGTGAAACCCTCCTATCATTCGTCATATGTTATAAATTACGAAACGATTCCAAAACAGCCGCTAATGCGAATGGTTTGTATGCAAAATGGTTTATGATTGCTACGGTCTGCGGTTACCTAAAATAGATTAATGTCGTCAAACATTAGTTAATGCCAATGAAGCTGCAATGGCGTTTAATATTGACGGAAATATCGCCCCACTGTGCACGAGCTATAAAATCTGACTGTGTCGTGAAATCCAGTAACCCAAGCGAACGTACTATTAAATCATCGCGTCCGCGCAATTACAAATGATGGCAGCACGTCGACGTAAACAGCCAAATTTCAGAAATTCTCGTAATCAGAGATTATTTATTCCTTAAATTTGAGCGCATGGAAATTTTTATCAAGTTATACAATACACTATAATATACCTACATATCGCAATCACAGAGCTTACTGACTCGGCATTATACCTGCGCAAGCAGGAAATATCCCCTTACTCCGTCGTTGCTTGCGAACGATTAATTTACACATCGTTTGAGCACGATCAATCTGCTGCTCAGTCCTTCTGCTCCTTTGAACGAGCTGCGCGCGAATACGGGAAAGGAGATGCCGTGAGGGTTAATTAAAGAATTTCAATAGGTATTCCTGCATCGAGCTACCCCGAATGGGCTTTCATCCTACACCCTCTCGCTGACGGACACTGCAAACAAGTGCCTCCAGCGAATGTTCAAATGTATACATGAAAATCGAGACAACCATGTGTATATGTATATACATATGTATGCGTGTGTGTGTATGCTTGCGTCTCTGTACGGCGAGGACGGGGGAGTATAACGTTGATACTTCGTGCGGGAAGTTTAATATTGCCATCAATTCGGCCCTCGCTTTCTTTCCCACTCATGCGCGATGTGTCGGCAATAGTGAATTAGTCCGAACCGGGGTTGCGAAAATTGCCTTTAAAATGTAATCTGGATACTGATGTACGAATGGAGAACGGAGAATAGGCACCAATAAATATTTTTTGAGTAATCACATATCCGATACATGTGTAATTGGACCGATTTCGCCTCGGATGGAATGCCCTATATACCCCGCGGCCGATACGCGCGCGTGCGAGCACCCGTTCCACGTAAAACGCGAAATGTCAGATTTGATATACGGATCCATCGGAACATCCTCTATCTCAATACCCGTTCTCTTTTTTTCCGTCGGAGTCGCTTTCCAAACGATCGTAATGCATTCGTACAATTCTCATACGAGTCAGATCGATTTTGTGTTGACGTCAGTGCCGCTTCTCGATATAGTTCATAAAATATACCTACCTCCCGCAAAGAAATTGCCACCGATATACATACATTAATAATATAATATATTATAATTTACAAAAAAGTGGAAACATGATGTTGTTATATGTTTCAAATTATTTAATTTTTCTCGTATTTATAAATTAATATACCGTTTGTGAGTGTAGTATTTTTGATATTGATTTTTATAACACTTATATTTTTTGTATTTCTATAAAAAATTATTCTCTCGAGTTAAAATTAGTTTCTTCGAAAATAAAAATACGTTTGCTCTAAATTAAACAGAATAAAATTATGTGAAACAAAATGATTATATAAGTATAATTAAAACATCGTATTCGTATCATCGAATAAAAATAGATAAGCAAAGTGAAAAATGCACAAGTAAAAATTATAACAAGATAGCACACACAGACATAATCTTCAACCACCTTAAAACTTAACGTGAAGCCATTACCAAACTTCGACTCCACTGACGTGTTACATCACGAAACGAGCCTGAAAGCTTGACTTTGCAAAATTGCAAAGTGTTACGGATTAGATCGTGGAAGGAAGCCCAGAGGGCACGTCGTCCTTTCGGATCTCTTCGGACTTGTCGCGTAACCGCGCAAAAGCTGCTGAATAAACGGTTCGCCCTTACTTACGGCACTAAACTAGCCGTTCTCCGTATACCTACATACCTGCATACACATACACGTACGCGCGCGCGCGCGCATGCACGTGTGTACATACAGGCATACGTGCCTGCATACATACGAGCAGAACAGAGGCGGTATATTGGTTCAGACCCCCGCGCACTCAGCGCTCATGAATATGCTGGAGCACGGTGGTTCAACCCTGCCCAACCGCCCTGCTTCACCCCTTTCCACCCCGGTCAATCTCGCTTCGGCTACATTGTATCGGGAAAGGGGTGAGCGAACGGCGGTGGGACGCGGGGAGCCGGTTAAGTCCGTGTTTATATAGAACGATTTTCGACGATAGCGTCGCCAGGCATACCTCCGTTTTCACCGATTGCCGCTTCATGAATAAAGTGGATGCACAAGCTTCAGCACGGGCTGTGTGCGGTTTTACGATATCACATAGTCGTTCATATATCTACGAGTTGACTGATAATCGTCGGCGCTCAAAACAGTGATCAAAAGTTTGTTCAAATATAATCACGGTTGCTACGACGAAACTTATCTCTCTAACGAAGGCAATTATTAATTACAAAATTTATATATTCAAAAATGAGTAAAAGAAGAATAGTGATAATGATATTTAAATCAACAATCAACAATCACGTCTTTTGACACATTTTAATTTCTAGTTCTAGAATCACTGAGGTAGAGAATTTATAACTTTCAAGTATATAAAAAATATATGAGCAGAATTTGCGTGTACGCATTTGTCTTGTATATGTCGTAGCCAGATTACAAAGCCCGCCGTTTTATAAAACGTCTAGGCATTTTATAAAATGCGGCCACATTCTCAAATCATGGTTGAAAATGAAATGTTTTACAATCTGGCTAAGAATTTTATAAAGTATTCTCTGCATGAACCATAATTGTACGATTATAATTGTACATGAAATGAATCAGCCAGAATCTAAAACGGATGTACAACGTTGCGTTTGACAATGTGGTGGGTCGCTTGTTAGCGTTTTATAAAACGACTAAAATTCTTAGCCAGATTGTAAAACATTTCATTTTCAACCATGATTTGAGAATGTGGCCGCACTTTATAAAATGCCTAGACGTTTTATAAAAAGGCGGACTTTGTAATCTGGCTACGACATATATATTTGGGAAGATGTTAGTCTAATCAAATCAATCTGCATTTTCTATTGTTGTATCCACGTAAAAGAGCACAATGTAAGAATGATGGTCTCCATTTTGCCTCCACTTTGTTGCACTTAAAAATCCCTTTTTGCGCCAAATGCAATAAAGGAGGAACAGATTACATTTCCTCGAGATAAGAGTAACGTTTACTTTCTTCTAAATTCGGTAGGAATCTTTTATCGAAGAGTCGCCCTCCCCCTGATTGAAAATGGCGCCGAGGTATCCATGCTTTAAAATCAAACTAGGCTCTCTCTTCCTAAACCTTTCGTCAATAGACTTTTTCAACAATGAGGGTGTATTTCGAATATTGACGAGCTCGAAACTAATATTCCTATTAGAGAAGATTTAGTGGAGAAAATTATTTTTTCATATTTATTTTAAATATTTGCCATTAAAATTAATAGCATTCCAAGATATTCTATATACATGTTCAGAAATAGTTCTCACATATTAAACATTTGGGTTGCCTCACGCTCATGGAGTTTCAGTTCGTTGAAACGACGATCGTTAGTATAAAAGAATTTTTGCTTTTACAGCGGATTATGTAATATCGTTTACTCGCGTATAAGCATGTCCAAAAGTTTAAAGCTGAGCTTTAACCGTAATACAGCCATGACTCATTATATAAAATATCTTGAAAATTCACAACTTTAGTATACTCGATAGTTTTAACGCAACTATTCAGAGCTTCTGCATCTCTAACGGTTTTAAGAACTAGCACGGGATAGTTATATAAACGCAACTCGTACTTCTCGTGGAGTAACCGTCTCTTTCCGTATCGGTCATATTGTCCTTTTTGTCTTCGTTTTGACGTTATGCACGCAGCCCCGTATATAACAATACGAATATTATCTTCGTACTTTCAAAGTTAGTTATTACGAGTACTTTGTCTCTTTCCTTCGAAATGCTAAAATGCAGAAGATGTCGAGAAATAGCACAAAGGAAGTAGTCATTATTTTATGAACAAGCCATCTCGTGCCGTTTGGTGCAAACAGCAAACTTTGCTTTACAGTCAGATTAATAAGTTATAATAATAGTAATAATGTACTAAATAATCAGCAAAATTTTCTCATTAAAACTCATTAAGGAATAAGAATGAGAATTTGTTATAATATCTAATTAGTGTTCATCATTTTCGTGGGATTCAACATTATTATCTCCGTTATGTCGTATTTTACTATTATTCTTCTACAAACGTTCAATTAATGTTTTTATAAGTGCAATTTTCTAGTGTTAATGTTAATAAAACGAATATTAAAATTGAATTATATTTTTACATTGTATTATTTCTTCAAAATTTTTACTATGCACTAGAATTATTCTAAATAGAAAGGAATTTTATGGATTAATTTTTCATATGTACGCAAATGTATCGCGACATTAAAAAAGTGCGTTATGAATACAAAGAACTGCTTTATAAGATCAGGCATTCTCTGCCTGATCATAACTCAGACTACAGCCGGGGTATGCAGTCCGTTGAAATCCATACGATACGTAAGTACCTAAGAGTTATGCGAATATTCTTAACTTAAGTGATGTTATATCGTTTGTTATTCGGAAAATGTATACACCTCAATAATTAAAAATATCAAAATTAAAAGTTAATATTCTAAATAAGACTTTAAATAACTGTCAAGAATAAAACAATACATATAATTTCTTTGGAAATGCAAATGCTTTTCGTAAAATTTATCCAGAAAATGTAACAAATGTAAATACATATGTAAAAGACTAAAAAGACTCAAATCTGGTTGATTTGCTCAATTTGGGTATTCAATGTTCTATAAGAGACCAGCAGAACGCACTGACCCACGCGAATCGGAACCAGCTAACTAAACACTAGGAAGAAATAATAACAATCCGTAAAGTACATAAACTTCTATGAAAATAGCGTTAACAGGACGCGGTACAGACAGCACATGTATGAAATATACTTCTATAAAAGTACGTTTTCTCACTAGCGAGAACTGTTCTTGAACGATTTGTTCTACCGAATCGAGGACACGTATTGACTGTTCGCGACCGATTTCCTTTTGTGTCGCGCCAGTGATCACGAAGAGCTTGAACTTCGAGTCGGGAATCGACGTAGATGTACGACGTACGTATCCAACGGAGAAGGTATCCGCGTATGCCGCACGCGATTTCGACGTCTCTAATCGAGCTTTCGTGTCTGCTGTACTTAGATGGCGGTATGATGGCTGAGCGGATGACTACCTCGGGGCTTCGTACGGTGATTAGGAAAGTTACCATGTGCCTGAGAGTCTGAGACCGAAGCCTGCGCTTGAGCTTGTACTCACGCTTGTCGACCAACTCCTCCGCATCCAACCCTCCGACGCAGTGCTGTCCTCCCCTCTCGATCTCATCCTCCCCATCACTTCATCCCCCCAACCTCCGACTTCCCCGCCAACTCTACCTACCGCTATACAACCTGCCCTCCCCAGTACCTCCACCCCCCCTCATATCTCGTTGCTGTTGTAATCCTCAATTAATGCACAAGTAACGCTAACTACGCAAACTCACTAACTTCGTACACACATCGAAGGACGCGCAGACGACGGAAGCCGAGAGGACGCTCTTGGTTTTCGAGCGGACAGGGAAACCGAGCGATATACGCGGCGGAGTCGTAGGAGATTGGATTAGGTTATCTATCTAAGCGTGCAAATGCCGGCTGCGTTGTTTAGATCTCGTAGAGATATAGAAAGCGTCGCGCGTGGATTCTAGGGATGTATTTTCTCACGTTTGGTTCAGAAATTTAAATCTTTCGCAAGCAAGAATAAAAATCTTATTTGTAAGATATTTTTATCCGAATACCAAAGAAGGATAATGTAGTGACAATAATTTGTTCAATTGAGAGATATAACTCCTCTTAGATATATGATGACTATATATATCGTCTAATAAATTATCAATAGATGATACTGATAAATTCTAAAAAAATGGTCGAAAAGTTTCTTCAGCCTTAAATTCCAAAATAAATTGCATTCCGCGTGACCACTACTTTTAAGAAAAAGTCAGTCAGTATCCATGTCATTAAATAAAGGGAACGTCTGAAGTGTGGGCCGAATCGCTCGACACGCAATAGATATTTGCACGCGTGAACGCACGAACACGTTCGATAAATTCCGATCAGCCGTAGTCCAGCGAGACCCTATCCACGAAAGAGATAAACAAACTAACGGGGCAGCTGAAGAGCGAGAGAGGAATAGAGAGAAACGCGCGTTACGTGTAAACGCGAGGGACACGGCGCGGGCGGGAGAAACGACGGCGGGAATTCGACCATGGACAACTAACTCGCTGATTAACCAAATACCGGTCTGCAGGACAAACGGTCGAGCAAACATTGAACAACCTGTCAGCGGCACGCCACGGGGGATCAAAGTTCAAGGGATAAGCGAAAAGCTGGGTTTTTTTTTTTTCAACGAGGCCGCTTCCATCCCCCTGCGCGTCGCCCGGCGCGTCGCCGGAATGATTTTCGACGGGCCGGGCGCGGCGTTCTGTCGGGAAATTTGCACGCTACAGCGCGTCGTTCGCAGGAATTATTCGTTGATAATCAGAGCGTACCATGAGCGCGGCACGCGTGAGCGGATATCGTCGCTTCCGAGAGCAAATATACGCGCGCGGCTGCGCTGCGAATTTACCGTGCCGCGCGATGACGAAGGCAGTAACGGCGCGTGGTGCATCATCCATTGCACCGGTCGCATAATATCGCGCAATATGCGCGATATCTTTATCTCGTTCTCACGAACACGCGCGACAAACACCGAGCGACGTTTGCGTGGAGAGATCGTTCGTCCGTTCCGTTATCGACTATGATGTATTTGTGAATGACTACTATGATGTATTTGTGATGCGTGAAGTCTTGCGGATGCGTACGTATACGGTGCGACCAATAACAAGAATTATGCGCCATGTAACGAAAATGACGAGAGAAATTTCATATAATACAGAGTAAAGTCCGATCGATTTGAATATCTAGCTGTTCAAATGTACGGACTTGCATGTAGATATTTATTATCTAATTATAGAAATTTTTCGTCGTAACAATTTCGTTTGTTAACAGAAAAATTCAAATTCACGGAGAATAACACCGAGAAGCACAGTGCGTCTTTAATATTTTCGAAATACATTAATACATCTATGTAATCTACGTATGAAGGATTATCGTAACTAATTATCTATTGCACAAGGGAAGGTATATTCATTTTGTTAGAAATTTCAAATCCCACCGCTAATACCATATCAGAGAGAATATTGATCAGCGATACAAGCAAGGGGCAGTTTCCTCCGGATTTGTGCCGCTTTCCAGCTAATTGCTACGGAGGATTTAGTCATCGATGATTTCGTAATGTAAGATAGGTATTATGGGTCAATGCGCGTTCCCCGCTTAACAACAGATGGCCCGTGAACCTTCGATTCGGCCCGCCGCCGATCGTTCCTCGCGGTCTGCGACTTCAAACGCGTCACCCCGATCGCAGCTTAGCCAAGGATTTCGCAACTCCACCACGACCCATCTGGCCTGGCCTGGCCTTGCGGTCCGGGTGTGGAGAAATGATTGGAACCGGAGTCCGGGGGGTTATTTCACCACGGATCATCGACCGTAATCGCCGAGCCAGGGTCATGAATGTAACGGAGCCATCCTAATGGGGTCTCTGGTCGGATCTATGTAAGCCCTCGGTGCTGCTATCACGAACATCGATTAGGATAATAGCGGCGGTAATATTGACATTACTTTATTGCCCGCCGTTGAATTTCGTGGAAAACTGCGAGGTCTCAATTTGACGAACGTGGCGCGAAAATACAGCTCTCGGTTCACGGGAATTGGTCCGCTTACGGAATTAACGGGTTCGGGGTATATATATTTACAATCTATTTATAGAAATATCTAAATTTGCTTTTGTCTGACACACATCTGTGAAATTATAAAAACTTTACTAAAGACTTTTATCTGTACTCTTAACGAAAATAAATATCCAAGCGAATAAATATTTTATAAACTTACACTATATGATTAAAAAAAAAAAGAAAATTACGCGACATATGAGTTTATCTTTAACCTGAAATTACGTTAGCACGGTTTAAAATATATTACTATTCTGGAACTAATTTTCACGAATTAATTTCGAACAGCTATAACAGAACGAATCCTATAAAAGAAATTAGTTAGGCTTTTGATGACGTGGCTTTTAAATGCGCCTCACCCTTCTTGCACACGCGCGCATTTGCATCGCTCCATACATACCGCTCCGGTATGTATGCGGTACCGAAAACGCGTCGTGGCGGTGAGGGTTGCTCGCCACCATCTAGAGCGATCAGACTTGTTTGTAAACCGTTAGGGAAGCCTCACGCGCGGACTTGGTATTTCGAGAAAGCCCCGTGAAAACATTTCGCGTGAATGCATTACCATATTTGCTCCGACGAGCATATGAACGGCGCGTGCACGTAGACACGCGCATACGTGATAGGATTGCCGCAATGCCGCATGGCTTTCTGTTTACAGTTGACGCGACGCGACGCGACGCGGCTGCGGCGCAGCCGGCGACAGCCGGGATTTCCGTTGGCAAATAAAATAAAAATAGATTAATGCAAAAATAAATAAGTGCGAGAGCGGCGAGGGTGTGTGTTGGCCCGATGGATGTGTATTGAGGACTGGCACGCGGAACTTTCATGCCGGAAATACTAACAATCGAGCGATCAAACGATCACTAGAATTGTGCAAATATAGATAAAAAACATGGCATGGCTACCATGTAAGATTGTTAAAATACAGAGATGATACAACTATCTGTATTCCATATAGATAGATAGATAGATAGATAGATAGATAGATAGATAAATGAGAGAAAGAGAGGAAAAACAATAAAATTGGAAACAAGTAACATCTTCCTTTGATATAAAATATTTATAGTGGATTCGCGTATTATTCTCTCATAAAGATCGATTATAAGAAAGGACAAAAGTACATATATGATTAGATGCATATTTTTATACATGCATATAAAGACACGCTTTTTTTATCTCCTATATTAATAAATTACATGGAATGCTTCAATGCACTGAAAAATGCTAATCGATATTAAACGTGATGAAAATTTGCGCAGCAGCAAAGCCAGAGTTATCATAAAT
Source organism: Leptothorax acervorum (assembly GCA_035220615.1). Lineage (NCBI taxonomy): Eukaryota > Metazoa > Arthropoda > Insecta > Hymenoptera > Formicidae > Leptothorax > Leptothorax acervorum. The sequence continues at coordinate 791,453 of JASTWQ010000452.1, read as the reverse complement.
TGTCGTGTTTCTAAATTAGACATTACTTGCTGCAGGAGCTACGCTGTGTACACACACAGCGCGGTGATTTCCCCACTGATTCCACAGCGAACTTTGTACGAAGGAACCCAGGCTCCGCGAGAAATCTGACATGTAAAATTGTATTTTCTGTTATACATACCCTCTTGTATTTCAGATCTTTATATTATTATTCCGGGATATGAGTAACATTGACATATTGTACTGCGTTTATTTGATAATATTTAACGTAACGTTGTCATCAATGTATAATAACGAGAGTAAAATATTACTAACAAAAGTGCACGCAAACATGCTTCTCGCTGCGTGTGCAGTAGCTGCCACAAACTTTAGAGCGCGTTATTCTATTCAGACCGATCTATGAAACTTACGGCTATACGATATTAGATTTTTCGCTTATGTATTTTTGTATATGTATTTTTATAACCTTGAAGCAGAAAAAAGCACATAATAAAATTTATGATTATTTAAGAAAGTATGTAACACGTGGATTGCGTAAAAATATGACATAATTCAATTAAAATTAAATACATTAAACGTATATGTAAGTATATATTTTCTAAGAGAAATTTGTAACCTTTATCTTTTACTTTTTTTCTTCTTTTTCACGTTATGCATGTACATAAAAAATTGCTTATTGACTGAACTGCGCGAAAAGATAATAATGCTATTACTAGAAATTCAATTAAGTATCGCTTAATTAATGTAATTAAAAAAAAAAATGTTTGTCTGTTACTCGTCTTTTCGACCGACGCGCAATCGTGTTAAATAACATTGCATTTTTATCAACTAATAAACCGTATGCAGATACGTGAAACACTACTCTAAAATGTTACCGTAATGTAATTCTGCACTTCGTCGTGCTGTGCGCGAGGCAAATTAGCCGCCAAACGTTGAAATTTTATCTCCGATGGAATGGTCATGTTTATGGCCGTGAGCTGCAAAATTGACAGGCATCCTCCGAAGCATATTATGCCGTCGTACTCGTGCATAGCATTCACTCTCGGACCGCACGATCGGCCCGAAAGCGACCATTGTGTCGGCGCGAGGGAGAGACCGAACGAGCGAGTTGCAAAAAAGGAGTTATACAATTGGTAATCAGGCCGCCATTGACGGATGAAATGATATCTGAATGCTCGAAATTAGCGTCAGCGAGCTGTGATAATTGGATGGTGATGTATGCTCCGAATGCGTACACCGTGTACGCTCGCGCCGACGCTGATTTGCCGTGCGTGTTTCCGCTCGTCAAAGGGTTAAATGCGTGTAAATGTCCGCACTCCTGGCTCGTGTGATCGCATCATGGCGGTACATATTCCGATACACATGGAGACAGCAGACGACAGCGGTTTTCCATCGATGACTATACTTCCTTCCGCCATACCGCCGGCGGGAAATAAATTATCGACGCCGTCGGCACGCGATACAGTCGTCATTATGTTGCAAATGATTTGGATTATGAACGTAGCATATAATTGCAATTCTCGTTGTAACTAATCTCAAAAATGTTTTCTACACAATGTGTTTCGAAAATTTTTGCAGTTTATTAAATTTATCAAAAGCAATTATTTATTTAATCTATTTTTTAATTGTAAATAACACGGCTTATTCGAGAAATACCTACTATTTGTAAAATCTTAAAAATGTAACTGCAAATAAAAAGCACTATTGTGTACGTATTATTGGTTAATATATTTGCGTTGATCCAGCAAATTTGTTTACTCCGAATTTATCAAATTTACCATCAGACCATATATTGCGCCAGATATGATTGAAGAATGTTTGTGGAATGCACACATATACTTTCTGTGTATTTTATATGAAAATATTTTTCATAAAAAAATAACGTGATGCACGTCATAATGCTTTTGTTGTAAAAACTGATATAACACCGGTCTAGGTCAATTGCTCATTAGTTCATAGCATCCAACGATTTTTAACAATCGAACACTCGAGATAAAAGTATCCATCACTCGTGAAATCGAGCGCGAAATGCAACAAGCGTTACAAAAAGAAGGTTAATGCTATGGGTCGTTGCAAAGCATTCGGTATATAGGTTTAGTAATACGGTAAATAGTCTCTTTGTCGAGCGAAGAAAGGTATCGATTTGCAGCTTTATAGCCGGGCAACCGCGTCTCGTTCTTGAAAGAACGTTTAGAAGATAACGAGGGAAGCTATAGAGCGTATAGAAAAGAAATTAATGTAACGCGCAATAGGACGCAATTTATTTATAATACCTTGCGAGTATCAATTATACTCGACTTCCATGAAGCGAATGTCTCGGAGATGAGATTTAAATAATAACGAACGAGTTTCTAAATGAAATATGATATGAATATTTCATCAAATTGATTCTTTTACTCTAGTTTCTAATTTAAATTTGATGAAACAAATTGAATATTAAATAAGCCAATTTTATCCTTAACGTGATTTAATCTAAAAGAAAAAAGAATATTATACACTTCTCATGAGTTTTTTACACCCTCAACGACTCCTTTCTACTACTCGACTAAAACCGCTTTTTTTTTATCTCTACGATATACCACGTCATACATTTTCTGCGGAGTGGCGTACGGCAGTTTCCACTTTTTTCTTGTTATCCAGTCTCCCATTTCCTCTTTCCCGCCTCCACGTTCTAATAGCAATACAAGGAGCTTGTAGGCAAAGTCACCATCGTGAGGTATTCTCTCCACGGAGATGCACGCTTCTTTCCCGAATAATGAAATTAGAGTCGCGTCCTATTTGCGGTCCATGCGGGGCAATATTCTTCAATTATAGCTGCCGTTCGAGTGCACCGTCTGGGGGAAAGAGGCAAGCGAGTGCGGTGCGTTGTCGCAAATAAGAAAGCGCTTTTCGAAGGAGAACGCCGCTTGGAAAATGTGATAGCGAGCGAAAGCTAAAGAGAGAACCATAAACGTGAGAGGAGGGAAACGAAAGGACGAAAGAGACGGAGCGGATAAAAAGCCGAGTGCAAGGGGATATACACGAAGTGTTGAACAGAGACAGCGGGATCGTCGTTTGCAACCGACCCCGCTTTCTTGTCGAAGAAAGGAAAATCTCGGATACCTCTCTTTAACTTCGTCATATGAAAGCCGTCGCCACTGCCTACTTTCTCAACCATCAGAACTCTTGCTCCGCCAGAAGCTTCGTCTGCGATTCATAATTCCTTTCCGAAGTACAACCGGCTAGAAAGGAGTGCCGATATAAATAATTCGTTAACTGGATTTAAAAAGGCAATCATTTATTTCTCATAAATAATGAAATCTAAGATGGTCTTGTAGTACTTCTCGAAGGCAAAAAGTACAATCTTCAGATGCTGCTTGTAAAATTGCAAGTATCTGTACTTTGTCGAGCCTAATTTATCGAATATTATATCGCTACGACAATTTTATCATTAACCGATTATTACGTTTAATTTTTTTATCGTTCGATTATTAAAACGCTTATCGATATGTGTCGAAAATAACGACGATGTCTCTATGGAATACTTTGCGGTCCGGTAACGAATGCGATAACCATAGTATTTGGTGATAGTTATCTCAAACCGCTGGGGGAGGGAGGGGAGTAATACAAAAATGCCATTAATGTTACATACTGCACATTGTTCGAATATTTTACAGATAACACACCGCTGCGTCGCGGTATCCAATCATCAGATAACAATAAACTGTAACAATGTGAGAATCGGCCAACGCAATTAACATTTAAAAATATATGATATATATATCTGTTACAAAAAAATATCTACTACTGATAATGATAAATTTATACTCTGTAGGAATAGCGAACCTGATACTTTTGTATTTATTACGTTTGTTTGCAGATTATTCAATTCTAACTAATTCAACAAAGTTGACAATTTTTATTTTAAACTTGTATAACTTACTAATAATTATATTTTTTATTTATAAACACTGATAATTATAATTTATTTCTTATAAATTTCTACCGAATAAAATCACATTTATTTGATTTTAGTTCTGTATACAGAAACTCAGAACTACTGTTATGTATTTTTACTAGAAATTCAGTTGCTTTTCAGCTCCTAGAAGATTATATTTTGATGCATCGATTACGTCGATAATTGCGCGAAATGTTGGGCACTAAAGTTTCACTAAATGTGATTAAACAGACGCACGTAAGCTGCGTCATTTCCGTAAACCCATTTCGGGGTTGCAATCAACATATTGCAGCGATTCTACGACGATTATTCGAACGTTTATTGTAATGATTGGATGGGCGGGATTGGCGAGGTCGCATATCGACTCATCAAAAATACCGAATGTCGAATTCATGACGCTATCAAACGGTTATTGTCGCCAACAAGTCCACAAGAGTCAGTATGCTGTCCTCGTGTAACGAAGCTATGAACTCTGTAACGAAGCTATACAAAAACAAGTGTTACACGATCGCACACAAATTTCAATAGAAGAATCCGTTGTACCGTCTATCCCGATTTATCTCGTATATTTATAAATAGTCAATATATATATTTCCACGTGGAAAAAAATGACAATGTCTTTTTCTTAATAATGGCATTTTTCAAGTATATTGCCGAATGTTTATTATAAAATGAAATAATTAGCAAAACATTGCCTTTAGCGATGTTAATGATTTGTTACACATTGCAATTTTAATTGATAATGAATTTTCGTTTACAATGCAACGATATTAAGGAAAGACATAGAAAGTGTCAGTCAACTTGTTAAGTTAATAGACTGACATTAAGTGCCCATGATTGACGTAATGCAATAATAAATAATGCAATTTGAGAAGCAAATTGGAAGCTAAATATTTGAGGTTTGAAATATTGTATGTAGCGTAGATGAGAGGAAATCGTCGCGCATGCTTTATTCCCAGAATAATGAACAGGATGAAAAGTAGTCTGCAGCGTAATTAAAGTCAAGAATGGAAGAAGGTTGTAAAACTTGTAAACCAAAAAGAATATTTTCCAAAAAGATGGGAAGTATATGAGAAACTAGGTTAAACAAGTACGAATTTAGCGTGCTCTTACAGAGAAGCTTTTAATTCGCTTCGCTAAAAGCGTTGCAAGTAAACTGTGCGATGACCGTGGTTCAGTTAGAAACTAATATATCTGCATTTTCCGAAACAGAGCCTTTTAAAATTCTTAATTGAACGAGTACAAGTCAAACATTCGTAATTCGATATTCAAATTTGATTTAATAACAAAATTTTTCGTGTATGAACTACGAAAGCGCCGTATTTCGAAGTCACGGAACGCGTATAAAATATCCGCTTTTCATTTTCAATTAACTACATTCGTAGTCGTGATTGGCACTTTGCAAGAGCTCAAAAGCCATGCTGCATTTGCATACGACGCACGATCGGTATGCACGCTTGGATTCCTTCGATTCGCGTGTCAAGAAATTTTGCCCGCCATTCTGCAACAGGGATGACGTGCGTACGACACGAACAAAATAGAGCTGCGGCGGCGACGATGGCAGTTTAATTAAGCGTACGTGTTGTCTGCGATATGCTGAGAAAAGGCAGCGACGATGGGCGCCACAGTGGTCACATATTCGCGTAATAACGTACGTAAGCGTCGCACGTAACAGCGTCGCAACGCCGGCAGAATGGCGACTGATTGCCGCGCGGTGCGAATTTAATGCGAGATTCCCGGCGAACCTGGCACGATACACGCTGACCGAAACACGCACGCGAACGCATGCGGACGCATGCTTGCGCAAATTACCCGCGGCGACGCCATGAAAAACGCACGTCGATGTTGAGGTCTGCGGTTCCTGTACCTGACACTGACGCATTCTTCGCTGCGACACGGGGTACGTTGTTGCAATGAACTAGAGTATAATGAAGCAAGACGTGAACAGAGTTGTTCAAATACCCATTCAAGTTGGACAGTGTAATTGCGCGAGTTTCACGAATAAAATAACGGAATATAATAAAATGTTACGTTAGTATTAAATTAAAATAAAAGTTGTTCGAAAGTAATTTGTGTCTCATTGTCAGTAAAGTCAGCGATCTAATTTTTCTCAACACTTGCAACAGGCACGGCGCGAGCTCGCGTAATCGTGAACCTCTCCGGGTGATAATTAGTTCGATATCACACATTCACCGGCATTAGCGGTCGGCTGCGTGTAACGCGTGAAAAGGACAGCGGTTTTCGGCGGCGCAGCAGTTTGACGCGCGACGATAGGTCGTCGCACGCATTTAACACGCTCGCGTTTTGACACCCGTCTGTCGGACGCGCGTGTACACGCGTGCACGTCCACGCGCACGGACGCGCGAGGAAACCGCAAAATCCATTCGCGATCGGCCGACCGCGCCAACGTTCCGATCGTTTTTCCGCGGCGATACATTTTTTTTTATTTTTTTTTTTTTTTCACCGGGCTTCACTCGTCTCGTCGAAACGGCCGCGGTCGTCGTCGTCGCCGCCGCCGCCGCGCCGCGCCACGCCGCTGCCGAGCCGCGGTTGTCCGTCGGTAGAAATTCGCTTTTCATAATTGGCCTGCGGCGTTTTCTGCGCCTGGCACGCTAATGAGCGGTATTGGCAGCCCGTCTAATTTATCTGTGCCGGTGCGTGTGCTGCTGTCGCTGCCGCTACCGTCGCCGCCACCGCCACCGCCACCACTGCCGCCGCCGCCGCCGCCGCCGCCGCCGCCGACCGATCGATTATCCGGCTTAACCGCTGCGTAATGGGCAACCTGGGTTTCGCTGCGAGAGCGACCGACCGGCGTATCAGCGGTCGCATGAGCGCCCGCGATGGGGTAAAGGGCCGATATTCCTGTCCTCCCCGTGCCTCGCTCTGTCGCGAATGCCGCCGTCGCGGTGATACTCGGCTATACGCCGCTCCGCATTTTTCGAAATTGGTTTCCGCGGGGCTCGTGTCGCCTCGCGCCGCATCGAGAATTTTCCTAAACCGTTTCATTTTTCCGCGTAATTTTTCCCGGTACGGCTGCTACCTCGGCGTGCGAACCGGGGCGGGGGCGTGTGCGCGTGAGCTGGTCGGAATTAAATAGCGCGTTTCGTTTGCGCACGCTTCTCGCTTTTTTTTTCCCCCCGTATACCGCTATCGATACGCGTGCAGTTATCTCTCGACGGGTTTCCAAAGCCACGGGAATTCCGATCGTCCGGAAATTTTTAAATATGATCGCACGATTGGCTGTAGCGGTTAATTTATCGATAGAACCAATACGAAAAACTGCATGTTAATTCTAAATTTGACGAAAGGAAAGTAGGCACTTTTTAATTGAAACCAAGATATTATAGAAAATTAAGGGATGTACGAGAGACAGCATGGTCTCGTGGTGCAACGACTTAAACTTTAACTACCTGCGTGTCGGGGAATCGTTTATCTTCGTATTATCGATCGATCGTTTGCCTGGTGGCACGACTCACGAACTCGGAAGGAACGATCGAACAAGATCGCAAATTTTTTATGTGATTTATCCAATGTTTCCACCGCGTACTTTGATAGAATCGGAGATTAAATATTTGCGAGAGTACTGTAAATTTAAAACAGAATATCATTGATAATTTCCCTAATTTTCACTGATTTTTCTATATTTTATATTCATTAAATTTATAATACATATATATATTTATTTAATAATAATCTAGTTTGATTGACTGTGTTTTAATCCTGATTGATCTGCAGACTCTCTGTGTCAATATTTATCGAAAAACTGAAGAGTTAAAGTTTCGTTTTTACAGTCACGGTCAACTAGCAATTACTAATTTAGTAAATAGATGCTAACGCGGTCATACGGTCAAAATAAAAGGAGCCGCTCAGACGAAAAACGCAGAAATAATTGCGGAGAACCTAATCTAGATCCTGACATGGAGTCTTCTTAATGGGCATGTCGTTGCGTGCCACAAAACACACTCAAAAAGATCCGATAACCGTCCGCCGTTCGAGTGAATTTCACTCGCGTGTAAAAAAGTTTGGAACAAACAATCACTGTTATCCGGCGCCGCAACTACGCGCATATTTAAGCGAGATAGCATCCTCATGCTATTGCGCTATTTAACGTAAAATAAATAATTATTATACATTAAAAATATACAAATAATACATACTTATTTATCAAATATGTTTAATTATTTTTAGATTTCGGTCGCAAATGCCATTGTTTTCGTTTAATTGAAGAACATAACGATTATGAAAAGATTAAAAATACCAAAGCTATAAATTTTTTTCATAATGCAGAAGGTCGAGTCTGTTGAACTATCTCATGACAGATTCCTGAATGACGCAATCGTTGATCGCAATAGAATACCTGCCTGCCTTGTAGATCTCCCTCAAAAGAGTCTGAAGAATATTTATTGTGCGCTATGCGACCGTCTGCTTCTTGAAGAATTTCATTGGTAAGATTGCCCTCGAATAAGATGGTACACAAAGAGATGCTTGGTACGAATTTTCGCTTAGTAATCTCGTTTTCAATAATAATGGTTGCTAACACAAAAAATCTATATTATGTCACATTATTATCATGTCGCTATCACTTATACCTCGACTTATACTTATATCGCTACGATAACGTCTCTAATTAGCGCGTTATTTAATTATTTAGAATATTATTACCCAAAACCTTTTTCCCTCAACGCGCAACGGCGCGTCTCTGAAGTAATCTAATTTTCCCAGTACAGTGCATAATAAAAACCCATTAGCTGGTTTGTTGATAACCCGATTTATCCTCGTGATTTACCGCGGGTGAATGCTTCCCCTCGAATCGCCCACGATCGTTCGTCAGTTTAATCGAAACCAGGGATAAAACTGCTGATCCCGAATTATGATGATCAGGGTACCGTGCATTACATGAGGATGAGCGATGACTTCCGCATTTGTCTCACATTTGTCGCATTACTTCCCGCTCTACGTATTGCAACGTCGAAAAATATCAAGAGAAAAGATGTGGGGCTCTCCCTCGTCACCCAAGCCGAATCTCGCAGGGACAGTTCCTCAAGGGATGACATTCAGACCGTGTTGCCTTGACTCGTCTCGAGAGCCGTCTTTCCGACATTTTGATGAGGTGGGATTTGGCTGTGAGCCAGTGCAAATGCCATTCTCTTTCGTTCTCCCTACCACATCCGATTCTCTCGCGCCCTCCATCCTTTTTCGTTCCCTTTTCTTTGCGCATCGCGTCCGCCATCCTCCCGTGCACATTTTGGTACCTACTCCGATTCCCGCTTATCGCTATCCCGCAGTTTGTTTGAATACGTACAATACAATATGGAATAATACAGAATATCATCGAAATGGGTGACAATGAGAAATGGAAATACGTACGATTGTTATTTGAATGAAATCGAACGATATGTCGGAATCAAATATATTTGCATATAATATCATCGCGCAATTAAGACCACTTTCAATTGTTCAATTAATCATTTAATCAAAACTAGCTATTTTCTTTTACGATATATCTTTTGTTATGTTTCAATAAAGATAAAATCTACCATTTTTTATCACGCCAAAATAATTATCCCCAGAAACGTATATATCAAAATAGTTTATTTTTGCTGACTTATATTAACCTCTAATTCAGTTAAGCATTACCGTTCGCTAAGCTTTCATTATCTCACTCACGTTTGTGTGCGATTATTATCTCTCGTGTTCGTAAATAATCATCACGCTTTGCGGAATAGGCTGATAATCTCCGAAAATCATTTAGACCTCGTTGAGGGAGCGCCACGCATTGATCAGAGCGGAAGATTAATCATTTCTTTCTCACCCCGGAGAGAACTCCGACTGTTTTATTGCTGCTTAATAGCAAAGGAACAGATCTCTTTGGCGAGGCGAGGCAATGCGACTCGCAAGCCGAAAGGGCGCGGCACCCCACCACACACAACGTTGAATATTGCAAAATAATTTTTCACCGCGCATTAGCATCGTGACACGTGTCGGCTCCATTTGTCAGTTCTAACCTTCTAACCCGTACGACTCTATCTGTGAAAAAGCTTCAGGAATATAATACGGTCGCGCGTGTACACGAGGCAATAAAGGCGTGAGCGAGAGGAGAGCCGAACGTCGTGGCGAGGCGCCGTGCTGTGTTTCACAAATACGGCCGTGCGCGAGCGGGCACGGCCACGTGTGCCGACCGCACAACCCCGACAGCGGCTTTGTAATGATCCCGTAGAAATTCATTAAAACTCATAATCAACGCGGCGCATACTTCGCGCATATACGTTCGAAGCTGGCGAAATAATATAATTTTAATGCCGCGCGGTCCGCGCTGCCGGACCGCGCCGCGCATCATACACGTTTCATCCGGGAGTTGCTCCCAATGGCGCGGCCGCGCGGATGTGTGCGCCAGGGGGGAAATGCAAATTTCGTTCGCGCATTTTGTTTTGGAATTTAATGTAGTTAGGTGCAAACGGGGTTATATCAGAATGTCGTAATGCGGCGCGTCACGCGAAGCCAATTTCGAGAGTAATTTGGTCAGTCCTGACGACGCGCGGGCTGGCAGATTCAACGTGCAACGTCGGTCGTGTTAATTATCCCATGGCCGGGATCGCTTCGAGACAATGTTTCACGACCGCGTGAGTTTCGCAAAAGCGTGTCCGCAAAAGGTTACGATCGTCACTCGTGCTATTCTAAATGCTACGCTGCATGAGCGAAGTATAAATGGATGTCTTCGCTTTTCCGGAAAATCGATCTTTTTCTCGCGCTTGTTATGAACGTGTGAATATTTTGCTGAGTACTTGACCGTTTCTGGAGCAACTTAGCAACTATCACAATTTACGCTTACCTAGCGTGCCTGGAAGCTAAAAACATGCTGTCCACCGGGTAAACAAGATACAAGATAGTGCAATATTAGATGGTGTCCAGCAGAAAGTCACTTTGTGCTTAGTAAGCGCTTGCTTGCGCAAAATGCGAAACTAAACAATAAGTAATATAATCAAAATTACATTAACGTTTACACAAATTCGCAGGCTTACTTAACTTTTCATCATCGATCCGTAATGACGTATTATGTTATAATTTATGAAAAATAACACATTAATATAGCACATTTCACTGGAATATATAATAAACGGTACAAGGACTATTTACACATTTCGTTTAATTAAAATTATACACACACACACACACACAATATCAAATTATTTCATATGTTCTAAAACTCTGTATGAGACAGAAAGGATAGCAGCAAACAGTCGCGTAATTATCATCACGCATTTAAACACGTTGAATGCGATACGCTTGAAACGCTGTAAAAAATATTATAAGCGCGCAACATTCGCTGTCACAAAGGATCGTGTAACGAATGCAGGCGCGCGACACTCATGCGCGCATCAAGTTCTATCTTGCTGGGCGTATATCGTTCATCCCGCCATCCCGGGCACACGCGCTCCGAGCTCCGAGCGGCGACGCCAGTGCAAAGGGTTAATTGTTTCGCGCGGGGATTTGCGGCGCGTCAAAGAACACATCGTGCACCACGGCGACGTGTTCCCAAGTCCTGTCGGCGGATAATGATCTAAATCCCGGTCGAATCTGAAACCGGATCCCAATCCACGCTCGGTTCGCTGCACCAATGGAGCCGAGCCTCGCGCTCGCGCGCTATCGAGTGCGCCGAGGCCCGAGGGGTCGGCCGGGGCCGGCCCCGATCGCGTCCTCTCTCTCTCGATCGAGTGTCGTGATGGGAATTACGAGGGGACGATTACCGCGGATTTTCGTGAATATATATTCGACGGCACGATAAAATGGCTGATGAATTATGGGGGAAGTGCTGAGAAGTGCGGCAGGGAAGGATCGGGGTCACGTGGCACGCGTGGTACACCATTGCGGTGAAATTTATTACTCGCCCCAGCGAGACTGATTACCGGGGCTGCACTACTACCGTTGAAACTTGCCCGTTCGATATCGGTCCGATCGACGTTGTTAACGGGGAGCGAAAACGGAGAATCTCGGAGCTCCCTCAAATTTATCGAGGCTTTAAATACGAGATTTTCGCGACTATACAATCGTGGTACACGAACGATAATGCGATGCACGGCATGCTTCTCATGCGTTACAGTCATTTGTTATCCTTTCTAAATTGTAACTTTATTTATAATATGAATTAAATCTGATATATTAATCTGGTTTTCACACTAATGACCGCCTCAAAGTTAGGTAATAATGTTAACAATATTTCCTCGCGCCATATACTCGTATTATTCACAGAAATTGATTATTCCTCGAACGCTCTCGACGCGACGCGACGACGCGACGCGCACACGCTCGAGATGTCGCAGGCGAGACACTAGATCGCGTAAGATGGGACACAATGGCTAATTAGGTATGCATAATTACTGAAATTCCTAGGATGCAAATACCTTCGTTAGATAACGCGGCGAACACAAACTTAGGTGAACTTTGATGTCGAATCCGGGAATGCGAGAATTTCGCCCGCCTCGCGAGCCCCATTCGGCTACGTCAACAACATCATAACTCTTCCGGTAAGCGAGTGACAGTAACGATTCCGAGCAATCCCGGCGCATTTGGCTTTTATGAAAACAAATCAGCAGCCGTTTCTGCTGAATCCAGCATCGCAGATACGTTCAAAACAGGTACTTCGCTCAACCGTCTACAAAGCGCGTGTCATCATATTTTTTTGAAAAGGCCCCGGGCTTGCATGAACGCGTGTTTGAAGTGTTGTTTCATGTACACTAAAGAGATTCGGTTAGTTGAAATGTTACGCGCACCTTTGATCTCCAAAAAAATACTCTTTTTCGTGTTTGCTCATCGCGCGACGGATGTATTTACTCAAGCTATCCAGCGCAATAAACTTTCCCGACCGTATAACGATACCGGGTAATTTGCCGCGCGCGATATAGCGACGATCATTTTCCCGAACGAAAATAATACGCGCGAGCCGCGCGAGTAAGTATGTGGACTATTGTGGACGCGCATATGGCCGCGAGCATCGCGCGACCAGCGCGAGCGACGAGGAGAGAGACGCTCGCCGGGAGAGAGGCAGAATAATTAGACGCATGATTAAAATCCGTAATGCGAGAAACGGTACGGTCGCACATAATACGCATTATAAAAGTTACAAAAGTATCGCGGACCTCGCGGAGAGGGGCGGCGGAAGCGGCGCGGGCGTGACGGTGACGCGAGTGAAATCGTGAAATACTCCGGACTTGTCTACTTTGTTGCGGGTTTATTCGCGTTACGTAATCACGATATATCACGCGCGGTATTTGTAAGGCTCCGTTCGTGGCGCGATGTTTCGGATGCGTGTGGACCTGGGATTGCGTTTGTCCACGGAGAAATGGACGCGCTGCGTCCGTTATAGCGCTATACGGTAGCGATGTATCGCGATGCGCCGCGGCCGTGCCAGGCCAGGCCAGGCGGCGAGTCCGTCGTAATGCAACGTAAAATATGACGGATACACCCAGCCCGTGTCCTAATTACGAGCGTATCGTCTGCTGTCCCAGTTAAGGGTACATATATCCGGCAAATGGGAAATTAGTGAGCAATACTTATTAATCACGTTATAATCAAAACGATAGCCTCCGTCCGGTAATTAATTGCCCCCCTGTCCGAAATATATTCAGTCTAATCCCTCGATAAACCCCATTCACTGCAGATACTATTTTTGAAATGGTTACATTATACATTTATCGCAGATATCGGAAACGTATAGACGCACATTTTGCCGTGATTTTAGTTGTTGTAAAGAAAAGAACATTATGTAAGAAATCTTTAAGTCCTAGGAGACCTCTGCTTTTCTGTTTTAAATTCTTATATACCTATAACTTGAATCCTAATCAAAATTTTTTAAATTTGGTAATTGGTATTTAAGAGTAAAAAGAGTCGCTTTTTCCGAAAATCTAATCGGCGATAGGATAAGCCCTAAAAAGAAAGATATAAAGATTGAATGTGAAGGTAAAAAAGTAAATAATCCCTGTTTTTTTTACATCCAAATATTCAACTAATAAATAATTTCGACTTTTTGAGTAGAATTTTTGTTATAGATTACTCATATAATATACCATTTTATTCTTCTCAAAAAGGGAGACAAACTCATTTATTAGTTAAATACCCAGTTAAATATTTGTCAGTAAAAAAGCAGGGATTATTAACATATTTACTTTTTTACCTCTACACTTTCAACTTTTATATTTTTCTTTTCAGATATCCCACCCCATCGCTGACTATATTTTCGGAAAAAGAAATTTGTTTTACCACTAAATACCAATTGCGATCTAAAAAATTTGATTAGAACCGGAGTTACAAAAATTTAAAAGAGAAAAACGCGTAGAGGCCTTCTAGGACTTGATAGGTTAATTAGATAAAATTAGTTAACAATGCATATTTACGAAGAAAGCATGTCAGATTAAAAGGCATTCATTGCCAATCACGCGTGTTCCAACGGTAATTGAAACAAATTTCAATCGTTAACATGCACCGTTTACAATCGTACGTGCCCGAGGCGTAAACGTAAAAAAAATAGAAACATGTGTCGAGTTAATTTGTTACTTAATCCAAACATTATGTAATTTAAACATAGTTCTAGAACAAATAAAAAATCTGAAATTAAAAAAATATCATTGGAAACTTGAAATCCTTCTAACTACATAAATATGATTTTTCACAAATTAATATATGAAACCTTTTAACTAAATTCTAAAACATAAAAAGGAGCAAATACAGTAACGTCTTTCGCATCAACGCATCGAGAACAATGTAAAATGCGTGCCAAGCCAATGCGCGATCATTATAACGCAACGTTGCAAATTATCGCAACGATGAAAATCCGAAAAACTACTCACCGATCGGAGTTCCGCCGCTTTTCCTTCTGCCGGCAGCTCAACCCCTCCGAATATCCGCTCGCTCCAGCTTGCGACCAGCAGACAAGACATAATTACCGCTACCCGCAATTTAGTCGGCACTCCCGGGACACGAATTTCGCGAACGACGATTCTCCACCGGGCGCGGCGAATCCTCGATATCGCGACAATCTAACCTATACGTCAGGTCGCGCCTACCGGCCTCGAAAGTCTCGAAACGCCAGAGCTACTGTCCGCTTCATTCGCCTTAAAAACCGCCTCTCGTAATCTGTCCACGAAAAATCGTCGCACAAGCAACATCGCGAGCCAAATAGTTTAAGCACTGTCGCACTGTGGTCGCACTACCGACTACCGACGCGATCGAGACATGATACACGATACACTCCGCAGTCCGCACACGGACGCACTTTGGAACGACTTGACTTGACGAGCGAAACGTAACGCGAAGCACGAAACATGTACTCACCACTCGACTAACTCGACTTCGCTCTGAATCCCGACTCAAATCTGAATCGTGAGACCTGACTTCGATCTCGAGAAATGCGCGCCGAACGCGGAACGATCCAGCACGCCAGTCGATCTACATATATCTGAAGTGTGGCGCAGTTCGGAGTAGTCGTGAGTGCGTAATTTGTGACGTCACGAGCTCGTCGAAATGACTACGCGAGTCGCGAGAAAAACAGAGCCTGCCGCGCTGACCCACGCCGACCGTCGGAGCCGCGAGCGTTTGCAATAACAATAACATAACTGCCGCGTTATTGTAAACAGCCGATGCCCGATCATCCGTCCTATTTTAATACGTTCCAACGCTCACTGTTCACAGTTGGCAACAGTTTGACTCGACTTTCGGCCGCGCGCGCGCTCGCAGGTGTTTTGACTCCGGCAGTTAGAAACACTTCGCGCACTGTCGCGAGTGTCGCGCAGTACCATAAGTCGACATGTCGGACCGCGTTACGTAGGTACTTCGTGCGCCTTTTCACGCCGAGATCGAGTCGCGCGGGCCGCGGGCAATCTAGTGTCAATAAACGTGCCTGATGGCCTGAAGGCTGGAGCACGGTATAACCAGTAGTCCGACTCTCTGTCGGCACCTTTGATCTATCGGTTCCGATTCGCCGCCATTATCAACGGCGTATCAACATGATATCAACTGTTGCTCAACATTGCTCAACAAATCCTCTGATTGGTCCCGCCTAAGATACGGAACAATTGACGGAGTCGGACTACTGGTTGTACTGTGACCTGGAGTACGTCCGCGTGAGCAGTGTATCGTGTGAATCGTGTCGGTAGTGCGACAGTGTTTTAACTGTTTAACGAGTGAACGCGGCGCGCAATGTTGCTCGTGCGACGATTTTGCGTGGACAGATTACGAGAGGCGAATGAAGCGGACAGTAGCTATGGCGTTTCGAGGCCGATAGGCGCGACCTGACGTACAGGTTAGATTGTCGCGATATATGGAGGATCCAGTATCAGAGGAGTACGAGATGAGCTTATACATATACATATTGCTGCATGGATTCACGTATTAGCGCGTACAACTGCCTCTCCGTGTTCGCGATGTGGCCGATGTGTCTCGTCGTTGCTCCTGCCGACGATCGAGTCGCGCGGGCAAACGAGCGTCGAAAATGCCGTTGGGTCAGATTCTCGGTCAGGTTGGTCCAGCAGCGGAGGAGTACGAGATGAGCTTGCTGCATGATTCAGGTATGTGATTCAGTATGTAATAGCGCGCTCAACTGTGTGTGCCTCTCCGTATTCGCGATGTGTCTCGTCGACCCCGTCGTCGTTCGCGCCGCGGCGCGAACTCGTCGCGGCGTACTCCGAATTATTCAACGAAATAACGGCCACGATATGCGAGGATTGCGAGGCACCGAGGCGACGAGGATCGATGTTGTCTGTCTTAAATGCGTCGCGCCTGTAATACACGTGTTGGAAAACGCGCTGCCCGCGAAATGACTGGTGACGTACATTGCATTAATAAACGCGTAATCATCCGTTGATTTCGCTCTTTCGATATGCGCACGTGTGAATGTCTGTGGATGACAGATATATACGTTCATTACATTTACGTGACGAAAGTTCTGGCACGTGTGCTGATTCTGTTGCCGATTGGCAAGTTATATACGAATTCAGGTGCGAGACATGATCAACTTTTTAATATTTCATCCCCTTTTCTTTCTTTCTACAATGCATTACACGATGTATTTCACATATATTTACTTTACGGTTCAGCCAACAATATGACTTCTCAGTTTCACAATTAATAGATTATCACGAGTGGTAAATTGGATATGATGATTAATATATGCATACAGTTTCCGTATAGACTATTAAATTATTCACCCTGTAATCGAATCTAGTCGATCGCGGTAGGTATCTCCGATGAGCGAACATTCCGCCGAATTATCCGTGGATAATAGCAATGCAAATTACGGGGTGAGGAGGGGGGGGGGGGGGGGGGGGGAGGAAACGACGCCACGTTATTCAGATCGAGTTTCTTTCTCAGGGCGTTCCGCGCGCCTTCCCCATACGTATACGCGCGCGGTATACGTCCTCCGTCTATCGCTCTCTCGTTCCGAAGCAGAAGCCCGTAAAAACGGATGTGACGCGAGAGAGCACGGGGACAGAGGTTCACCATGGAAACGGGGACGCGGGGCGCGAGCAAGAAGGGTGGTCACCATAGAGGAAATGGCCCCGACGTAGCTGGGGCGGACCGCGCGCGACGTTAGGGCGCGCAAAAGGGGGGGGGGGGGGGGTTTCGACAATTTTTTACAATTCGCTTCGCGGCGACATATGCCCCTTAATTCTCGAGGATTAAGGAGGTATAAAGTTTATAAGGATTTACGACCGCCGTGTGTGTACGTACGTCGAAGTCCGTATTCATATACACGTATACCGCGCGGGGGAGGGTTACACGTGGCGTATTATATACGCGCGCGCGGGGTCGCGCGGTGCCGCAATAAAAGCGAGACGAGATCCCGAGTCTTTCATTGTGACCGGGCCCACATTTCATTCCGTCGCGCGTATGCGCCAGCGACGGAAAAAAGCAACGAAACACCGTCGGCGACGACGTTAGACCGGTTACCCGGACCGCGAATGATATAAAACAATGGATATTTATTTATGTGGTAAAACGATGGAGAGATGATGCGACGCGGACGGGACGATTGCGAGCAGATGCGGCCCCGGCTCGGAGTTGTAATACACGCAAACGTTACAGCGAGCCGCGAGTTTTGCGCTTTTCCAATCGCAACGTGCAACACTCCGCAGCGAATATTCTCATAAATTCTACACGATACGCAAGCTTTGTTACATGATATTTTGCTGCGTACCGCGGATTTATCAAGCGCTTGAATTGTTTGACGCAATTCTCCGCGGTTTTAATTACCGTTTAACATCACCTTTTTTTTGTTCTCAAATGCAAACGTCAATAGTCGCATTATACGCACGCATTATTTGTCTCTTAAGATTGTAGCGCGCGCGCGCGCGCGGTTACACGCTTTGTTTGCATGCAGGACTTGCATGCTATGCTTGCCCTGCATGTTATTACACGTGATCGGAAAACAGAGCTTGTTGTAACCCGGTGTTATACCAGACACGTGAGTGAATGCATTCTCTCACTCTGACTGATTCAAAATTTATCTACCGATTCCACAGGCTGCTTCAAATCTCCATATCTCTTTTTGGACGGTCTCGATTTTTTTTCTGAAACGAAAAATGGTTTTATTTAGGAGTAGGTGCAGTTTAAGACCGAATTCTAAAAATACTTCGATTAATCTCAATTTGTCACAGAACCGCTCGTCTATATAGCTAGGAAGTAAGGGAAGGAAACACCGTACACAGTGGTACAATCAGGAGTTTCCTCATACTTTTTTCTTTTCTAATTCCCTGCGTGATAAATGTCGGATTATTGACTGCTAAATCGTAGCACGTAGGTATACGCTTACATGGTGGCGTTGATCGAAGGAACCGAGCCGCGTAACTTTTAGCTAACATTTGAAATAAAGAAAAACTTCGGTGCACGCTAAGGATATATAAAGGGGGAGCGCCATCGTCGAAGTGCACACCATCGCACCGCGAACTCCTTTATTTGACTTGGAATTAGCCGGTTCGATGCGGTTTAAAAATGGACGGTACGGAGTGCCGGCCGCTTCCAGGTTCGTGCTTTGTTTAGAAATCGCACACTTGTACCGCCTCCCCGTTGCTGCGCGCGCTAACTTATTCCCCGCGTTACCGTAATTGGATCAGCGAGAATTACAGGGAAGCTCGCTTTTAGACCTCCCGAAGGCGGCAAAGCATTGCGTAGAATACATCCCGATGCGCATTTGGACTCCGGTGAATAGCCGTCGTATTTACCTAATTCGAAATAACGCTGATTTAATTTTTTAACATTCGCGGAGAGACTGCCGATAATTTATGCATTTTACGGGTAATCAAATTTAAAACATACACGTAAAATAAAATAGAAAAGTGTTATTCACGTAGCTTATATTAAAAAATATGAAACAATTTTCATAATTATTGCAAATCAGCATTTATAAATTAAGCGTTTTCTAATATTTTTTATTACAAATATTATGAAACATAAAATTTTTATTAATAATCATATTTTCGTGAATATATAGTATCATATAGGTATAGAGTATCATAATAATCATAGCAAGTACATGTTGAAACATATATTTGCGTTACAGTGCGCTGTGTGTTAAGACTTTCTTATAATTGTACTTGATTAAACCTAAAGTATTCAAACACATGTAGGTACCTCAATTAAATACAATTTTTATTCGAAAACTGTTATCTAATTATTGTCGGTTTTTATAAATTTTCAAAAATCTTTCTTATTTTATTTTTACTTACAAAAATATGATTATTAATAAAAATTTTATGTTTTATAATATTTGTAATAAAAAAATATTAGAAAACGCTTAATTTATAAATGCTGATTTGCAATAATTATTAAAATTGTTTCATATTTTTCAATATAAACTGCAAATAACACTTTTCTATTTTATTTTACGTGTAACTTTACGTGTAAATATCAATAACCTGTATTTTCTATTGCTGCCGAAAATAAATTTATTCAAATCGAAACTTTGTATTTTACAATTTTAACAACAACCGTTTTTTAGCTCACACATATAGATTCGAATAAGATCGCAAAATTTAATTCCGATCGGCAAATTTATCGAGATCAATGCGTGGCGGCATTTAACACAGTGATATTCGACCACTGCAACATATACTGCGCCTCCTCTATAATAATGATTAAATGAATATACACCCTCGCTGAGAGAGGTATGGATATAATGCGTAAAAATCTCACGATGGGTAAAATATTTCACTAAATATTCGAGGGATGACAACCGCGCGGTAAACTCCGTACCTCTTTCTACGCATGGACAAAAAACGTATGTGCGCACGTGCACACGCGTACATGTGTGTGGGTGTACTCGGGGTGTACCGTGCGCGTCCCATACGTAGATAGCACCCAGGCCAGGATATGTACGTTCGCTGTTGATTGAATGTGACTGTCGTGATGGAAGAAATTTCGCGAGGTAGGTACGTCACACCAATACGAGCGCGAGCGGGATGAATATGAATGAAACGGGTTTCCGGTCTGGCTGAGCCCGAACCAGTTTTACATTTGCATCCGTATTTGTCGAACGCGAGGGGTGAGTAATAAAGGCAGTCTAATTTTCTCCTCTTTTTCGGTAGCTTTGCACTGTACACACCCCTGCGATGTTTCGCTCGGTGGAAGCACACATCAGCGCAGCATGAAAAAAAAGGATGCCTAGCAACCGCTTTTCGATCGCCGCGCCGCCGGGCCGCTTGAGTGCCGCGTACCCCTAAATATGTTACAATAAATTTCGTCTCCGTACGTGCGCGTGTTTTCGCGCGTGTACATGATGGAACGCGCCTTTTACCAGCACATTACTGAACGCGTGTTGGCACGTGGAATACATTTAAATGCGTTATAAGCGTGCCAAGTTTCATCAAAATTCCTACGCGACGTCTGCGATCAATTTTTTCGCCAAGGTGATCTGGTAGGCACGGCACAAATATATATATGTATATACATAAGTACATATACTAACAGTCCGAGAGCTAACTTTTGAAATAACTTGTTCCTTAAATGATATGATATAAATTGCGTTATAAAATAATAGATAAAAAAAGAGGAAAATGTAAGAGTGAGCGGAGGGAAATTATTGAAGTTATATAATAATATAGATATATATATTATTATATTGATAGAATTAAAAAATAATATAGATACGTGCGAGATCTATTGTATTATCAACGAATACAAATACGAAATGTTTGGGCCATCGTATCCTTCACTATTAATCACGGATTCGTTTAACTACTCCATTTTTCTCTCCTTAATAATGAACTTGATGCAGCTGGGCACTTATCCTTATCCGAATGCCGTGCTTTGCTCTGCACTCAGCAATCGATCCTTTTCCATTTCGACATCCTCTTACATCCACCTCGCACATGACAATAAGTATGAGTATCTAACCACTCTTTTAACAAAGCAACACCGTTTCGAGCGCGCGCCTGCCGATCCTTTGGTGTTAAAATATCGCGTTACGAGAGGCAGATGTTGGCCGGAAAATTCTGCGAGAAGTTTCCTAGCGTGCGCGCGTATTATCGCCGGAGCGAGCAATCTGTACATGGCAAACGCGGTTTGCGTGTAATCAGGGCACGTTACAGCCACGTTACAACAAAACAACTGAGCTTAGACCAACGTGAAAATGGCCATTAAAAAATCGTATCGCTGAAAACTCGTCCTCTCCGAAATACACTCACTCTAAATCCAGACCAAAGGCGTTTAAATAAATCCATGTGTTTGAAATTTTTATGGGAACGATTATGAAGTGCTATTTGGTTCAGTCATTTTCTTTATGCTGTTATGCGCATGTTGTTTTGCCAATAAAAAAATATAACATTTGCTAGGAACATACATATGTTAAATAATTTATCAAATAAAATTGCTTCATTATTTGAGTAAAGCAGTACTATGTGAAATTCATAAAATTGATTTATAAAATAGTTATTAAAGGCGACATAATAATATAAAATATAATTGATGCATCGAATGTGTGATCAATGTAATATTACAAAGCCTATAAGAGTAATTAATGAATTAGTTGTAATAAGATATTTTGTATTCATGCCGTAGGTAATATAAAATTGCGAGATATATAAAATCGTTTTCAAATGTATGCATGAGTAATAAATTTCGAATTATCATTGTCAGATACAGTTATTCTCTCTATAGGTAGTACAATATTACGAAAAATGAATTTATCACGATATATTATAACTTTATAACTCTTTTGACTTTATAAATTGAATCAGTTCAAAAATTCATATGTACTATTGCACTAAAAATATTTGACCTCAAATTTTATGAATCAATTAATTTTCCTTAAGTATCATAAGTTTCTTCATTTCTTAGTATCGTGTTCCTTGAATAATTAATTGTTTATATAGCATACCGCTATTTTAGACCAGTTAACATGACTGGGAGAAAACTAATATACTCGAAAATATCACGATTAATAGTTGAAAAATTAAGAAATAATTGAATAAGGAACAAAAAATACTTATTACATTGCCAAAATAAAAGTATTTATTTATTTATCTTATTTATTATATCTTATTTTGTCTACTCCAATTGGTTGCAAAAATGGTATAAAAATCGAGTTTTGTCTGTTCAGGGCATCAATTTCACGTTCTCGCTATACTGTTTCTTTACAATAATGTCCGGAAGTTCTCTCTCCGCAATGTGAATCCCGTCGGACATCTGGAGAGATTGATAAAGCTCTGCAACGAACGTACGCCGGGAATAAAGTTAGTAACGAATTGGTAGACAATATTTGGGGAGGGCAATGCACGTGCAGACTGATATCCATCTTTTACGACAACATTCAGATTCAATTTGCTTCTCAATATCAACCAACTCGTACTGCTTGGCTCGATCTGGACTCGATATCTGTATTTGTGTCTCTCTCCCTGTCTCGCTCTTCTTGCGCTTTATCTCTCTTCTTCTCTGGGCAACTTGGCCGTTCTAGTTTATAGGATACCAACCTCTGCTACGTTGTTGCAATATATTTCTGCAACTTAGAAATATTACATTGAGACCAGAAGGATATCGATGGGAAGCTTCAAGAATACGGCAGATAATATTTACTTTTTGTACTTACTTTTAACAAGATGGACAGACGTATTGTCATCATCGTATAGTATGAAGAGAGATATTTAAAAAATTAGTTCTTAAAAGTTAAATTTGATATTTCCTTACATATAGATATGTCTTTAAGAATTGGCTGTTATAATAAATATTCTTTTTATGATTCAAAATGCACTTTACGCGTCTAAAATCTGTTATCGATAAAGTTACATTTTATTAATATATCGCTTAGCGATAAGAGACGGTCATAGACTTATATAGATAGACCGGTATATAAGTCTATGGAGACGGTATTAGACACGTCGTGAATGCCGAATGAGAATTCAGATGTGGATACATGAAATTTAAATCCGCCGCGACATTTAAATCCAATTGTAACGTCAAGGCTATGTTTCTCTAATATTAATGATGATCGAAGCATAAGAAAATCACTCGACATCGTCGAGTGTGTAATTGTGATTGAAACGAAGGAAAGCGGCAAGATAACCGTTGAATGTAAATCTCGATTTAATGAAAAACTTTCCGCGCATACGGATATAAAAAAGGCTTTTTGTTCCATAATCATTTCGTTCTCCCGCCATCGTCGTTGCTCTTCCGACAGACTGTGAATGGCAGGTACATATCCGTCTATTCCGTTTTACCCTTCGTCCGCTGAAAGCGGACCGTCGAAAATGGCTCATTAGTATTCAGGTGAAAAACGGACAGCCTGAATCGTACACGTATAGATTATTGACACCTGCCGGCCGATCTTTAGCGCCGAATTTCGATCTGTAGAGCCGGCCACCGCAGGAACGAAATAGACTAAATTCGTGTCGCGAATTTGGCATACACGTCGATATTCCACCGTATTCTATCGCAATTTTGCATGCGTCGCAAACTACCGTAGAGAACAGAAATATAATTTTGATCCATAGCCAGAGGTGAATTTGAAACAATCTCTGTCAAATGGATTCGCAGCGTTCTCCGGAAAAATCGCGCGTTAATGAACGTCTGTGTGAGGAATTATATATAAATTATGGTATAACGTTTATACAGAGTTCATCAATTATGCTAATACGAAAATTCAAAAAGACTTGTTTGCAAGAGCATGGACGCGCATAAAATCCCGCTTAACTCACGTTATCGATCCTCTCACTTATCTTCTTAACATTACAGTTTACACGGTGCGTCCTCCCCCTGTTGCATTATCCAAAACAGATATGCGCGAAGGATCTCCCTTGGTAATGTGAGGCCACCCCATCGTCTTCTTCAGTAGCGATACGTGGTACTGCAATAGAACGATCAGCCAGCCGATCAGCATAACCCTTTAAAATTCCACGCTCCCTTTCTAATTTCGATTCCAAAGGGAGACGTTGACATTGACATACCCTCGTCGTATTATACCCCCGTCCTGTTTTATTTAGGCGGTGGCAGCGCTTCGCGTGCAATGTACTACTACGGTGCCAGAACCCACAATCAAAATTGCTCCGTTCGATTCGTGAATGTCGCGCGTGCATCGAGACCTTACGTTAATAATCACATTCCATTATCGTACGTAATGGAAATTAAAATTAATTTGCATGCTTTCAATAAACTTAATTCTGCATTAAAATCTTACTTAATATTATGCAATTTCAATTGAACTAAGAGAGTTCAAAGAATGCTGTCGAAATCTTTTAGTGATTAATCTATTATCGAATACGATAAAAAAAGAACATTGGTATATCAATAGATATATGTTAATTTTAATTTACAAAATTTTAATTGCAAATATATTTCTTATTTCTGCACATTTAAACACTCACACGAATTGCCGGAGTGTATTAATCAACGCCATTATGCAGGAATTCTCTTCCTTCATTTTCGCGAGACCATTTTATGATCGCATTTAGCTGCTCAAATTATAGCGGCTCCGCCGTCGCGTATCTAATCATTGCCGACGTTGTGCGATAACGTGGTGGTTTAAAAAGTTCGATTAAATATAAAGCAGTCGGCGCAGATAATTATCAGCGGGATCGGTGACCTAGAAGCTCATGCTCTCGCGAGATATTACGTGAATTTTTTTACAAATAAGCGTCGCGTTTTATTTTTTTTTTTTTCTTTGAAGTTTCAACAACGTTCTCGTGTTTCTCTCAGAATGCCAGAAATACGCACGCAATTTCTACGACGTTTAACTGCTAAGCATTTCGGCTCGGTTAGTAGCTCACGCATTTACGGATTGAGTGCGGAAGACGGGAAGAGCAACGCGCTAGCAACGAGAAAGGAAACAGATAGGATAAAGATAGGTAGGGAGAGACGGAGAAAGTGTGCGGCAATCTACTTCGCTCCATTCAATCAGCCATCG
Organism: Leptothorax acervorum; assembly: GCA_035220615.1. NCBI lineage: Eukaryota > Metazoa > Arthropoda > Insecta > Hymenoptera > Formicidae > Leptothorax > Leptothorax acervorum. The sequence goes on along the minus strand of JASTWQ010000452.1, from coordinate 766,158 downwards.
ATTTCTTCGATTTATTGGCCGGTTTAGGAGAAGACGTATGGACGGTGCCGCCGTCGGCTGTCGTTACTTTGGTTTAGGGGATGACCGCCCATATTTTCATCCCTCAGCCCCAATCTCTCCTGCATCCTCGCGGTTCGCGTGTGTATGTATATATCTATACCTATATATATATAGAGATATTTCGCATTCGCGAACTGTCCGACCGGTTTTACGTGCGAAGCAACGACCGACTTTTCGAACCCACCGGAAACTCGCTGACGGCAGCCTTTCATCGCAGAGATCTCCCTCGCCTTTCCGTTTTTCATCCTTCTCTCCCCTCCCCCCCCCCCCCTCTCTCTCTCTCTATTTCTTTTTTTCTTATCGCGGAAGTTTTTAGAAAGTCAACGAGGCGGTGAAGTCTACGTATCGACGTGTACGACCCCGATAGTTACCAGCCGGGAATTTCTCGAATCCGCGATGGGAAACGAAACGACACCGACTGCTCTACATAATGCAGCTCGCACGACACGTCCGTTCCCCGAGCGGATTGATCCGCTCGATAAGGTATCGACGAATAACGTTGCGTGACATGACAAGTCTCCCGGCAACGGAATATATGGATGAGCTACGAAAATAGAATAAACGAAATTGCGCGTGCATACATAATGCGTGACATGCGCTGTATAAAAGTTCGGCGAGCGAACAGAATACAAGAGTTTAATAGTTAAATCAATATTAGCATCCTATTTTGTGACCCCATTCTTTTTTATACAGACTGGTATAGTCACACAATCAAGCGCACGCACACACACACACACACACAACATACACATGAACGCACGCATACAAAGAATGTCTTGACATTTGATTTACCGAATGTGCCATCTACATACCAATTCACTATTACGTTCCTCGTCATATAACACTCATATCTGCGATACAGATTTCGAGAACAGTTATACGTGATAGGCATCTCGCTAAGCGTAACGTGACAAATGAGCGGATTCGTATTATCAGTAATTACATCGGGATTAGCAATGGTTGGCATTAATCCTGTCGTAAATACATTTCGATACTTTGAAACGTTAAATACTCATTGGGCCTTAATGACGGATCAATGCGTGAGTGTAATCTATTTATGAAACTTGCGAACGATTATCCGTTCGGACGCGAATTGTAAACCGTAAACGTAAAGTGTTGTAAACGATCTGCGCGCTATCATGCAAACGAGCGTGTGATCGTTGATTTTGCAAAAAAATTATAAGTTTCAATAATTGAGTTTTTAAAGATTATTCAACTACTGAAATATATAGTTCAATTTTTATACATGTGAATAATGCGTATTATAGCGTTTATTCGATTACACCTTTGATCAGCGATACTTCACGTTCACAGGAAAGCACAATTATAATATCATTAATTCATAAAGATGGAGTGCAGTTAAAATAGCATTATGAAAGCAATATAAATTCGATGAATATTCGATAAACGATACCAGATAATCGTTTTACTATATACGGCTTCGCCCGATGTATTAAATCCAAAATATCGTATAGTACTCAAATTTATCGATTCTTTAATGAAATAAAGCACGTCGGTAACAGTGACATATAGTATTTTCGATATAGAGATTGTTCTCTATATCAAGAGTAATCGACCAACTCGAATTCATATCTTACAACACATCGTACAAAACGCGTGTCTCAATAAATCATACGTTCCTATTGGCGGAAGTCAATAAAACGACGACGACAGACATGGTATAAAAAACGACAATAATATCGGATAGCGATATTATTATGACGCGCCAATATCACAATGCACCCAACTGTATTGTATGACATAACGTAGGTAGGAATATTTCGCTGGGCTCCGCATGGCTATAATCTTTTTCTGGACCATTGGAGAGGCAGAGGGACATGGATTAGATGAAAAAGAGAATCAAGAGATTTGTCGGAGAGTTTCGTATGTCGCTCGCAATATTTCGTCCAACGAAACCACGCAAAATCTCGGTTGTACTGCTCTTCTCTAAAATGCACACATTTTGGCGTTAGAACCAACAAAGTATATAACTTATTCATACCGTATACATATCCTAACAGTATCATAGGAGGAATAGTAAAGAAGTTAATAGTTAGTAGGCAGTCTTAATGCACTAGGGAACGAATTTTTAAACGAGCTGCATCGTAAGACGACGACGAAGTCGCAAACTTACAGCACTTCTATCATTAAGGAGATTGTATAATCAGATAGTAACTTGCTACTTACCACGAAGTATGCGGAGGACAGCGGATGATCAAGTATTTTTTCTTGCAATCTCCCGAAGATGATCATTAATCTTTAAATTGTATTACCGTATTGCGTAATGTTGCTACTCGTCGCAACTTTTCCGAAGATCGAAACGATGTTCTGACATAATAACAGGAGAGTAATTAACCGTCATGCACACAATCCCTTCGTTTGATTTATATATAAGGTTTATTAGACGTGAATTTTTTCCTGATTACATTTTAACAAAATTGAAGACATATTTTGCAGCGCGAAATGGAACAATAAATAACAGAAATGTAATATAATGTAATATAAAACATTAAAAGTTTTGACAAATTAAGTTTGTCAAAAGTGAGAACATAAACCAATTTTATCTTTCGGTTAATTGGAACTAGATTTTACTTTAATAAAAATTTAATTTAAAGTTTGTTTTCCAAGATATTTAATCTCTAAAATTAAAAAGTTACGGCAAATGATAGTTTCTCATCAAAGTTCTTCCGAAGAAAAAAGCGATTCGAAATCTGTCAAGTAGTTTGTCACCAACAGGGGGACGTAACACGCGTATTTTTACATCATTAAAGCATAACCCACTGTACATCGCGCGAGAGAGGTCAGCAAACATCGATTTTTGCGTGCGCACGAGGAACGGTAGAAAACAATGTGTACGGTATTAATGGACGCGGTTGCAAATGAAACGAAGCTATCGCGTTCTCGTACGATAGGTGTGACAAATGGCGGTGAAGAAGGCGAAGGTGCATGCGACAAAAAGAGAAAACAGTACATTTGAACATTGCTGTCGACCAGGCACAAAATCGCGACAAAGGTTTCTAGTCGTACGACTCATTGTTCACGAGGTATTGTCTCGAAATCGCCGAAACTTATTTAGACTACTGAACTTGCGTAGATTAAGTATAATATATAATATTTTCATTGCAATCATTAATTATATTAGCGTAAAAATATAAAATATAAAATAATTAGTTGATTGTAAACTCAATTATCTGCTAGTTCTTACGAATATATTAGAACGAATTTACAATGCGGTAATGGCGGTAAAAGAAAAAAATTACATATTTGACCACATAAGCGTAGATGCAATCGCTTATAAGAAATATCGAATATACGCTCCGGTTGAAAGGTACATATTTCTCCTTACCGACCGTGAGTTCCATTCAAGATTCTAATTTATTCGCTCGGTTTCACTGGAAGTTGGGGAAAAATGTAGCACCGAGACGGCACAGTCGATGGACATCGATTTTCTTGCGCGGTACACAGAAGAGTTACAGGCCACGCCAACGAGCGGTATTAATGGATGCGGTTGCAAATGAAACGAAGCTATATCGTGGCGTCATGCGGTGCGTGTGACAAACGAGGAAAGGCTGGAAAAGCCGAGGGGTGGAAAAAAAGAGTCACTGCAACACCGGTCTGCAAGACCGAGCGATTGCCGTGCAAAGAACAACGCCGTTGTTGGTCTGCAAGTCTACGGAGAACGGCCGGGCGACAGAAGCAACGCCGACGCCGGTTCCACGAGAGTGACACGTAATCGTTTACACGGAATTCGTCCGATACGGTGCGACGTGTAACGAAGAAGAGAGAAAAAGAAAAAAGAGAGACGCAACGACGGAAATGTTCGGGTTAGCCGGCACGAAGGACGCATGGAATTCGTTTGCGTTTTAATGAACATGCGAATAATCGCGATTCTTTCACCTAGCTAGACTATTCGCCGTTCCTTCAACGCCGACGATGACATTCGCGCGGAATTGCAGAACAGTTGCGAGAGGACGAGAACTCGTTTTCGCCCTCGTCCTCGTTCACCACAGCCCTCGATGTTTGAATTTACGAAGGTAATTCGCCTGCTACCCAATTCATCGTGCGCCTTTTTCGGTAAACTGATGCTTTTTCGAGAAACGCGACTTTTGTACGGGGAAACGAACAAATCATACCAAGCAATTGTGAAAGGAATTATGTGTTTCGGCGAAGCTCTCTCAAGTAGACAGGATATGTGCGAAATAGTAGGAATAACATTTGAAATAAACCTCAGTTCCGCGTAATTGGTTTCGTGCATCGTGCTTTTTATATGGCAAACGAACAAACGGAAACACCGCGGTTGTTAGACGAAATTGTTTCTTTTGACATTGTTAAAGAGCAATAATAACGCACAACTACTTGCAACAGACATTTAGCAGCAAACTGTAATAATGAAGGAAATAATGGCGGTTATATAATTTCGCTGCGCGGCGGCGATTTCTCGGGCTGCATTTGACCCGAAAGCACAAGCTTGTAACTTGTCGGATTTTGCGTTACGAGGTGGAAAATAGGTTTTAAAATGAGTCTTGAAATGCGTGTTCTCAATGAGTATTTGCAAAGAACGTAATTTCATTTCCGCTCATTCTTCCATGGCAAACCAACTTGGTGTGAACATAAGTACCTCGAAATTTCCTTCGATTTTATTCATACCCATCTTCCATTCTAAAATAAACTTGAGAAACTCATTGTAATAAATTAACGCTGGCTAATTGACTGAATATGCAAACTCTTGACTATTGAAAATTAAGATCTCTAGTTGAGTTATAACATGAAATAAATGAAACAGGCAAATAAATAACAACCGAAATACAAACGTTATTAAAATAGCAAATTATATCGAAAATAATTTAGAAAAGACTAAAAATAATTTCAGATTAGTGAAATAAAATAGTATTACAACGATATTATTTATTGCTATCCGTATCACGATGCTTTTCGCGAAAATATTAGCGATATATAGAGGATAGGAAATGAGAAAACTCTTACTCAGAATTGACTGAGGAAGGTCTGGTCACCCTAGTTTAATCGTGCGCATACCATATGTCCAGGCACATCCGGTACGGTTATGGCGGACGTGTCCACACCATCCTAAATTGCCTGCCAGGATTGTAACTGCTGCTTCCGGATGGTCTTGCTATATCCTAGATTTTTTCGCGTCGGTATGAGCGTCACGCACATCGCAGGATGGTCAAATATTACTTCACACTAAAGATACATATATTTTTAGGGCCGATTTAGTATTAGTATGCGCGAGAGTTATGGGAAAAGAAATTAATTAATAAATACGTCTCAAAGAAGTTGATTTTAAAATACATCAAGATATTATTTATATCGAATGACAAAATTATATGAACACAAATATGCGAATACGCGAAACAAATATTTATGAGTGCATTTAATTTTTTGATATTCATCTCTCTGCGAGAATTGACGTGCGTTCTCAAAGGGTTTGCAGCGGCACTCGGTCAGACAATCGCGTCGACTTACTAATGCAGCGGCTAATCGGTTCACTAGCGGGATGCGGGATGAACCTAGGTAATGCAAATTTCGCCTAGTCCAAACCGATCGTTCCACCCGTATTACAGTCAACACGTCGGGTACGCGGATAAACACAAACAAGCCGATATTCGGCACAGAGCGGTCCGCAGATAACGCACTTCCTCCCACGGCTGACATTGTGTCGTGTTTCATGCTCGACACCGTAGTCGTCCAACCGTGACGCGATCTCGACGAACATCTGGAAGCCTCGCGGGCCCCATCGAAAGATTTATCCTCGCGTAATGACAGGGCATCGGGCATCTCCGGTGCATAACTGTCATGTCGTATAGCGGACATTTCGACGTGGCGACGATGTGACGCGATCAAGATTTCGACCTGCCCTTCATCTATCCCTCTTTCTCTCCCTCCCCCCTTTCTCTCTTCCCCTTCCCACCTCTCTCTCTCTATCTCTCTCTCTCTGTCCCTCTGTTTCGTAGCGCACATATGACGACAACCCTCGAACCCCATCCCGTTGCGCGCGTAACATTGACAGAATATCGTTATCGGCCAATGGCGATCTGCGACGGTGCCGTCGGGACCGCGTAACACGCGCCCGATATTACGGGCATAAAAGGCACCCGCCGAGGCGAGAAGGAATTCCCGAGAGTGCCAGAGATAATATCGCAAGCGATGTCCGAAGCATCGTTATGAGCGTCGACGTATTTTTAACCCGTCATCGTTTCCGCGAAACCTTTGGCGTCATTTTGACGTGAACTTTTGCACTTTTGCAATTAATGTGTGCGACATTCGAACTAAATTTATAACAGAAATGTGCAAAATTAATGAAGATACTATTCGGACATGATTATTTTAATGCTATCTCTAATATCGCACTAAAATGTTTCTGCACAGAAATAAAATTATGTTCGTGAATAAGTATAAATATACTTATGCGAGGTACGTCTTCCGATTATATTATCTAGAAATGGCAGAAAGAAAAATTAACTCTTCTCGTTATCTCTTGTTTGTTCCGCGATTTCACATCGATTCACTCTCTTTTTTTCTCGGCAAAATCCTGTGGCTTTTTGGCAAAAACGGAGCATCTATATTCCGACTTATATTCGGAGCGAGCGTCAGACCCTATCTCTTATTTCGCGAGGCGACTATATACAGAAATTCAATTTTGCATAATCCGGGCCGCCGAACCGATCATGAGCGCGGTAAGATATCGCCCGTCCGTCCGTCCGTCCGGAAATAGGTATCGGATCAGGTTGCCGCCGCAACGCATGATCGCGGCAGCGCGCAAATAGCGCAATCGCAGACACATACTCCCGTGGATTGCCGCACGAGTTCTCCTAATGATACACTTATACTCGACTGATATCGGACGTGTTCTCCTAATGACACATTTATACTTGGCTGATATCGGACGAGCGGCACGTTGATAACCGCATCGGGAAAGTGGTCGGCGACGCCGGGGTGAGCGAATAAAAGCAAGCAGGAACCTCGGGAGCGTTTTGCAGATATTCCGTCGGCCGCTATCGCTTTTTATGGCCGCCGATTGTACGGTCGCATGGACACAGATAGGCAAGCGGAGCGGGCATGCGGAAACAGGACGGAATATGTGGGCGGCGGTACGCACACACGCGGTCGACCGGTGTATTAACACGCGCCTGTGTATACCTGAAATAATCCTACAAGCGGGGGTTATCCTCCGCTAGCTGGCGATGCTAGAAGTCAGAGACGACGAGGTGAACTCCCAGTCCGATGGTAGTGGTGTTCATGGTAGTGGCTCTTACAATACACCAACACCAGTAGTGTGATATTGGTGTCGTAGCGTCACCGCCAATACTACTGCTATCACTAACGCCGTGGTGTTCTGGGAAACATCGATACTGACGACGAGAACGTATGGTAGTTAGCGGCGTTAGTATCCTCTTTCGAAGTGCTCTCTCTTCCAGGTGTAATCGCTCACGCGATATCCCGGTTACGCCGGGCAGATTTAAATAATATTCACTTTAACAGATTTCAGAACGAGTTTCATTATTTTTCTCGTTTCCACGGTAATTCGTGTCCCGCCGGGAAATATATTTCGCTCGCGAACCCACCCCGACGGATCTCCTTTTCTCTTACTGATTCTCGCTCCTTCTAACGCGAGCACTCCTTTTTCCTCACACCTGCCAGGCCGCTGACACTCTTCTATGCCGCTCCCCTTTTCCACCCTGTTCAGTCACTCACTCTTTCTCTCGTCTCTCTCTCTCTCCCGACCGGCCCGACCCCCTGCCGACCGTTTCTCTCTCATGCTCTCGTGGCACTTCGTACACGGCACAAGCGACTTTTATCGTTTTGCGCCGTTTATGTTTATACGCCGGAATAAGGCTTCAATGGGCTCCTTGCTCGCCATGAAATTGAAATCTTGCCTTTCCTCTGGAGGCACTCGCGCGCTCTTTTCCTTCGCGAGCTGACCTATCGTCCAGGTTATAGGTACTCTCGCGCGAAATGAAACGGATCGGACGGTCGACGAACTGTTTTGTCAGTCCTTTCCTAAGTTCGTCCCGTCGCCTAAGTATAACGCTGATCTGAATTGCTCGTGCAATATTACAATGCGTCTTAGGTTTCTAAACTCCAATCGTGTTCTTATCGTGACCTCGTTTCCATCGATAGGTAGTAAGATGTGATCGAAAGGTTCTTATATAGAAGATTCTTATATAGAAACGATTTATTAAGAACTTCTTGTATTACTTCCACTTATAATTTTAGATATATAACACAGCTTATATAATTTTATAAAAATATAAAACGATTTATTTGATATTGCGCTAAAGTTTTCTGACTCACAATCAGCAGAAGTTTAGTTTTATAATTTCACACGCGCTATAATAAGCATAATACAAAGCTGAGACTAATTTATCGAAATAGTCTCCATCTGGTCAAAGAAGGTTTCGATCAACGGGTAGCATGTTATGCATTTGAAGGGCCGTTTTCATTACGATGATGCCGGAACTTTGCGTCATATCGAGATCGTGGTAGCATCGGTACGATGAAAGATCGCCGTTCGAATATTAATGAGGCTTCTGTCTCGCGGCAGAAGTTGCGAAATCTGGCGTTAAGCGGTCGGAACGTGAGTATAGGCGAGGGAGTAGCTGCGTGCCCGGGAAACCGTTGCCCGGATTTGGTGGCGATGTAGCGTTTTCGACGAGACGAAGGGAGAGGCATAGACACGGTAGCCCCTGAGGCAGTGGGATGAAGAGGGTGCAGAAAGCCCTTATCTTACCTGAACTCCTGCGCTGCAGTCGGGCATTCATAAAGTCCCGAGTTAAGCCTCTCTCCCCGTCCTCTCTCCGTTCTCTCTCACACCCCATTTGCGTTCTCTCTCTCTCTCTCTCGCCTTCTTTCTCTCTCTATCTATCTGATGGCTCGCCACTCTCATCGTTCCTTGTTGTACTCTCCATCTTCCTCGCACCCATCCACTAGAGGTTTCTACGTATAGTGGCTTGTACCGGCTTGACCGAGAAGATATAATCCGCACACACTAGTTACAACCCATTAGTTGCCTCTAGCTAGCTCAGCTATTCCCTTCTCTCTCTCTCTCTCTTTCTCTCTCGCTCTCTCTTACTCCCTGCTTGCTCTTCCGCTCCTTAATAATGCATCTAGAAGATGCTTAATCGAGTCTCGTAACTCATTTGTGATTCGGTGGATGCGCTCTCGTTCTTTGCCCCTTTGCCCACTTTCCGCTCCTGTCTGCCTTTGGAAAGAACTTTTCATCGACAACGCTGTCGGTGTTACGAACGCTGCCGGGTCCACCTGAGAACCTTTCCGGTTCGGTAAAATTAAATGACCACGGCCCGCCTTAAAGTTTCGATCTGTTGATTTAATCAGCCCTATCAACTCGGCGCGACCCTCGCCGGAAAATTTGATTGTCGGCAAAGCCTCAGTCGGCGGATTGCTTGTCGTGGATTTTATAACCCCTGATATTTTCGCTCGGTCGCCGGTCAATGGTGTATTCACGGAAAATTGCAGGTTGAAACGCTGTTTAGGTCGGCCGGCCGCGGCGCTAGAGCGATAACGCGATAAACGGTATCCTACGTCCGATTAAAGCTACATTGACTGGCACGATAGGATATATAATAGTAGATAGGAAAATAGTAGTTATATTCATAGAGGATGTTGATATCACTTAATCTTACTGTTAGTTCACAGGATAAATTTTTAACGTCGAGAAATCTTTAAGATTTCTGTTTCTTTAAAAAAATATAAAAATTTTTAGTCTGTAATTTAATCATTATTTAATTTATGAAATTATAGGAATTATTCAGATGTCTAATTTCTTTTCTATTTTAACGAAATTAATAAAATACAAGTATATTTCCGCGGAATTGTAAGATAAATTCTTTCTCTTTACGGAGAAGATCCATTACCGTGGTCGAGCGAGAAAATATAATAGAAGGAACCGGGAAGACAATTTGCCATCGTTAAGTCGTGTATAACGAATGACGTGTACGGTGGTAATTACACGTGCGCAAGCTTCCACGAGTAGGCCATAACGAGAAACGTTTACATATGTATACTACCGCGTTTATTTACGTCCATCGATGTGCAACAATGCCGCGCGCGTTAATTGCAGGTGCCGCGTAGACGTATTATAGGTACTCCGGCCGTAATATCGCCATCAACCGTGAAATGACACCGCGCACCCGTCATTAATTTACAAAACGGTCATTAGAGCGTGCGACATACGAAGTAGCTTCTTCTGGATTTGGTCGTGGGTAGAGGGGGGGGGGGCGGGAGGGGGAGGGAACGGTCGTTAAAAAATGTCTGATGAATATGCATAAGCCGACCGACCTTTAACGATCCGCCAAATTAGAATATACAACCTCGTGAAAGTTATGTAATTTCGTGTCCCTTGTAATTAGTGACTGTGTACTTCTCTCGGCGTTCGCCGACGGGGGTCGCTTTCCGAGGGCGCATATCTTTGCAAACATTATAGCGCGAAGAAACGCGGCCGTGGTGAAGCGACGACACGCTATTCACTATTCACTGTGTGTCACTTATTTAACATCATATTTAAAAGTCACGCTAATGTCCGCTCATTCTAAATAATGTCTAACTTGCGTTTTTATTATACTAATATTATATCTATATTTCTCTCGTTGTTGTGTGCTGCATTACGTAAAATTAACGAGAAAAACGACGTTTGTAGGAGGTCACGGGAGCAAGCGTTTTTCAAAAATGTAAACCGGGATTTCAAGTTTCCGCGTCGGTCGTTTTTAGGCGGGCCGATTTTAGGTCATGAAAGCGCGGAGCTGCGAAGCGATAAAAAATCGCGCGAATGGGACACAATGCGCGACAATGGATAGCTGGCGCTTTACTTTCGTTATTTTCCAACCATTTCCCTCTTCAGCATCAAACATCCACACCATTATATAGGCGTTCTTTTACGTAAAACCAATCTGTAACGTATGATGCATTGCTCCGCTGCGCGCACACATGCCGCGGCCCCAGAGTCCCTGATGTATGTGGAGCAGGGACGGCTCATTGGTCTATTTTAGGGAAACGGTTTCTGTCCCGGGGGTGTATTTCGCTTCTGCCGCGATCCAACCCAGGATGATATTGGATTCATCATTCAAACATCTTCAGAATCGTCCAGCCGCGCTAGACTATACAACGAAATCAACATTTGTTTCAGAAGAATCATCCAGCTTGTCTACGATCAATAACATTCAAAAATACATCATATAATACTCGGATTTCCATTATGTATGAGAAAAATTGTTTGAACGAGTTAAATCACGAATTAATATGTATCTGTGTGCGGTTCATTTTAAAAATCACCGCTTGCTATAAAAATAAGAAAGAATTTTCGATCAATCTGCCGTAAATACTGGAGGAACTCAGTGAATGCAACAAGGAGTGCTATTGCGTGATTGGCTAAAAAGTGCTTCGACTAAAGCAGCTAAGCAATCTGAAGATTGGGAAGGTTAAAACTCGACCTTACCGCCCACCGATGCTCGCCGTTACGTTCTATAAAAGTGCGTTGTAAGAGCCCTCGAGGTATATACTTTTCTTGAACACGGCACTCCTGAGGGAAAATTCTACGATTTTCTCGATAGTTGGTTACTAGCTTTCTATCTCGTCCAGAGAGAGAACGTTTACCGTTTCTTTTAATTTCCCGACGCGGTGAAGTTGAAAAAAGTAAGACGCACCGTCCAACGTTATCATATCTCAAATGAGGTTGAAAATATCCAGCGATAAGTTGCGTTACGGTCCTCCTATGTTATTTGTAAAATAATTGTTGAAACGAAAGACTTTGTTCATGAGCCTTCTTCACGCCGAGAAAATATATCATATCCCGTTCATGATCGAAAAATAAAAAATAAAGTCGGAGCTTTAACGAATCAACGTTGGCAGTTTCATTCGTGGATTACTTCCTCGAAAATGTGAAACTATTTCACGGAAAATACATCTGGCATAGAACAGATAATAGCAATGTATGAACGGGCTATAAAAAGAATATTCAGTTACTGACGCGTTGCTTTTCACGTTCGCCAACGCAAAAATTACACGATGAAAACGGAAAAGTGATACCTGATTGTTTCAATTTCGCATCACGTTTGTTGATTCCAACATCTTGTGTATAATATTACTGTCAATTATTTTTCTGCGATCAACACTCTAATTAGCACTTGTACCACCAGGTTGCTAATTATCCCGCGCACAAATTACAGCGTAATCTCTCTTTCAGAGATACTGAAATAAACGAAGCAACTTTGAGCTGCGTGCACAGTTTTCGTATCTGTATTCAGTCTCGCGAAGTCTTTCAAAGGCCGGCTGATTGCTAATGTCGGAACATCCGAAGCGGCGATCCATGAAACGGCATACCCCGACGTACCACCTTCTTAATGATACACCGGTCCCATTGGATGCGCGTATTTTTCTGGCGGCGCATTGCCAACGATTCATTAATTGCTGACCTTGTTAGCGTAGCATTGTGAAACGATGGTCCCGCGGCGGTGCTTGAGCGGCGCCCGCGGGAGTAACCGGGAGCGCGACCAGGAGACAAAGAGGGTGCGGAGATGAGGGAGACCAAGAGAGAAAGAGAGAGAGAGAGAGCGCCTGAGCGCCTCGCCTGGCATTGTCATGCATTCAGAGCCTCGCCATATAATAATGCCTGTCTCCTTTGTCGTTTATACTCGCCCCTGTTTTCCGCCACGCTCTACTCACGACCGCCGACGAACATTGCCCTGTTCGTCCGTATTTCCGTGGTGGCACCTCGTTTACCTTCTTACCGTTCGCTCGATATCTAAAAGTACAGATTGACCCAAGCTTTATCTATCTTAATCGTTAGCTAATTTGAAACGGTTTTAATTATGAATTAAAACTCCAGAATTGAAGAATCTCATGCTAATTAAGCCCAAATAGCTATAAGTATCAAAGCCAGCAGTATTCTATATATATAGATATATTTTCCTTTTTTTCTATTCGGGGAAGCAAGAATAACATTATTTCGGCATCTAGGTATTGGATTGATCACATAAATTTTTGCCGCTCCTCCCTAATGATAACAGGATTACGGAGAAGCAGCTTTTTAATCCTATTTTCTTATCAGTTTCGGGGATCATCCACACGAAGTTAATCAATACTACGCGTTCTCGCGACGTCATAAAAACATCCCTTCCGCTATCCAAACAATCGATGGGCCGTTAATCCAATCTATCGTCCTTTACCGTTGACTACCGTCATATACTAAGTCTCTTTTTGCGAATACAATTGTTCCTCCTTTGCGATAAAAAATGTGCCACCCTGATCAACGGTGGAAGTGATAGTCGTAAAAATCTGCCCATTACCAACTTGCTGCATCACAGTAGCGTGAAATACCTTTTTGCAATTTGTATCACCGCGCGCCGAAAAAGAGATGAACGCGAAGGTGGTTCAGGAGATAGGAAAGGGGGCGGCAGGTGAAGATGGCTATGAAGGCGAAGAAGGCGGTGGTGGGCCGTGTTCGGATGTTGGAGCAACTGCCGTGCTCTGACGAGGGACAACTGGGCCAATCGATACCGCAGCCGGTGGTGGCTGCCACGATGGAGCGAGCGGGATAGCGAGTGGGAACGGAGGGTGCAAGGTGGCGGCAGGGGGATGTGCGGGTACGACGGCAGGGAAGACGGTCGATGGGGTTGCGGGAGCGGCGGGAGTACGATGGTGGCGAGAGCGAGAGGAGAACAAGAGCGAGGGGACAGGGCAGAGGTGGCGGCGGATGGGATGTCGCGGGGGTGGCAGTCGGCGTGCCACCCCCGCGCCGACCACCGACGCCCCTCCCGTCGCGGATGGCGCCACGATCGCCGACATCCTCTTCGTGTAGCGTGGCTGCTGTCGGCCTCTCCGAATGTGCGACCGACACTCTGCGCAGAATCGGCTTGCGGAGGAGCGTTGTGCCACAATGTTATCGGGCTTGTCGTTTTATTCCGTGTCCCTATTGTTGTTGATTTTGTTGGGCCGGTAAAAAAAAAACGGATAGGAAAACGAGTGGGCGGGAGAGGGTGCAGTGCTTGAGACGTCGGTCAAGGGTGAGACGCACTCTCCGTTTCTCCCGAAGAGAATCGCACCGCATCATCGACGTTTCCTTCGTGACGAGCCGTTGGCGCTACCTTCTAGACCAATTGTCCCTCTGTCATAACCTTGAATCGGGTCAACGTCTCAACGAGACATCGGCAAGTGCCACAATCATGCGAGAAGCCATCATTCCTCGTGCTTCTAAGATCCACGTCATATAAATAAGCGGAGGACTCGAGGAGGACCATACGTTGTGAGATATTCATAGACTTTCTTGACACAAATCTACATAATTTCTCGGTGTTCATAGAGTTAAAGAAAACAACGATATTACAGAATTTTACGCGATAATCTTCGAGCACAGGAGTCCTCGTAGTCACGCGCGCAATCAGAGCGCTAAATCATGGCGCGAAATGCGAGAGGTGAACGCCCGTGCCCGAATTCGCGCATACAGTGAGCTTTTTCTTGTCAAGTGCACGCTCGAACGATCGCTTAGCATTCATCGTGTTCTCTCTCACGGACATCGACTTGCGTTCACGTGGGTTCCGCCATTTTCGAAAGGGTATCATCGCGCACGAAGGATTAAGCGTCGTACGCCTGTACACGCGTGCACACACGTCTACGTGAATCTGCGCACAGCCAAACTTGTAGGAACAATACCGTGCCGGAAGTGGCGAATGGGTGGCCTGCGCGACTGTTTGAGATGGAAGTGAGTAATAGCAGAGTAAAGTGACCGCTGTATTGGTCGTGATGATCATCGTACGGCCATAAACTGTCGCCCGTGTGATTCAATTGCTACCGCAAGCCGACCCAGCAGCAACGATGCATCACTACTACACGCAAGAAGATATAGATCGTGTTGGTACGTACAGAATAAAGAGGATGCTTGCGTAGAACAGCTGCGTCAAATTAACTTTGCGTAATAGAAATACATTTCGATAACAACCATAATTAACAACCATATGCTACAACTTTCAACACGATTTCCAGACTTCTACACACGTTTACTATAATTATGATTTTTGTAATATATTAATTATCACACGTGATTTTCCAGAATGTTAAAGACTAGATCTATAGTGAGATGATTTTTATATGTATTTGATTGCGAAACGTGACTTGGATTAAAACGGTAATTTCCCAAAACTGCACACAGTTGAAAAATTCACTTGAACATGCTCGAATATCGTAATTTGCATTGCAGATCTGATCGATATGTAACATTGAAGAATTACCAGTCAAAACAAAATTTAATTTTGCTTTAAGGCATATGTGCTATCGTATTATTGCGGTTTATACATCATACATGTATCTGTTCAATTATGTTTAATTGTACTTCTGTTACAATCAATTATCTGAAATAAGAGATATTTCCACCGTATAAATAGACTCGCAGTAAATTTATAATATACGTAGTAACGTTTTAACATTGCATAATGTATTTGACGAGAAATATATTCATTCTTTTTGTTAAGGGAAAGCATGCAGACGCTATTCTTAACGTTAACGTGCCTATTTGGCAAATGTATGCAAGTTAGATCCCAGGCGTACCGGGTGCCCCTTGTATTCAGAATTATATTAGGTCCTTTGGGCTTTCCGCGCTGGTCTTACTCGGAATTTAAATTGGACCAGATACGTTACGGACGAAATGAGGGAATGAAATAAAACCTTTAGTGCTATTCCCAACTCAAAAACTTCGGAATCATATCTTGACTTAGGCGATTTGGTCTTAGAGATTGCGGTCAGGTTTGTGGTCACATATATTAATTGCTCATTTCTTTACAGACTGTTTTTAATATATAAACCGATATAAACGTTAACATTCCATGTCATTATTATACTAGTTTTAATATTCTAGCATGATTTTCTCGATAATTTTAAATAAATAGAGTCGAGCATACATTTCGATAATTTATTACTGATATCTTTTGACGGAAATATTTCCTGAAACCAGCCAAAATTCTTAAGTAACTTATGTAAATTTGTGGTATATTTCGGTGATTAAAACAAAAATTTGCTGCCATTTGCTCGTGAGTTGGATCGTTAAATAAGTTATTTGCATCCTTTCTCATGCGCTTTACATTAGTTCCGCTAACCAGAATGGACCGCAATCGTGCGGACGTAGATGACAAAACTATGGCGATATCATTGGACTCGCGAACTCGAGAAACAATGCGGGGGCGAAAGTGTAGGGCACATTGTGCATTGTCCGTACGGCCGACCGACGCACGTATTCCCGGAGCCTGTGGCGCATTGTGCTTTAAGACCGTAGCTCGTAAGCAAATTAGAATGGTGCACGTGGCTCGCATAAGTCGACCCACTGTCTGCCTGCGTGTGGGATATGTCGGGGTGGATTTGTACGTCGATGACCCCTTTCCCCGTGTATATTGCGCGTACTTTCCGCGCCCGATGCCGACGGGAGTTTCCTCCTCCTCGGCGCCCAAAGGGGCACTGGCGCATCGGCAATTACGCCACTTTATTGCTAGGGTTACGTGTCGCGCGTGGAATTAATGCAATCTCGCGGAGGGAGGCGGAATTCAGTTGCGTTTTTCATGGTGTAAACGTTTTCACGGCCGCGAGGCGACTCGAGATGAAATCGAGGCACGGACCACCCGCGTCGACGAGCCGCATCTGCAATATGTCGCGTCTAATTGAATTCAAGAAAATCGATCGGACCGCTTATTGCTTAGCAGGGTGTATTGGAAGGAAAGAAAAAATATAGAAGAGAACTGTCAAAGAATTCAGAGCTACTAAAATTTTTCAACCACGTAGATGTGAGCATCTCGTGTGTCTTTATTAACTTTTTTGTAAAACAAAACGGTATATTTAAAATTATTTATACGTTTATTGGAAATTAGAATTATATGTAAATAATTAAGAGTAGTGGTATGACATCAAGACATTATCTATATATATATGACCGAATATTTATCTGTGAATAAAAATAGTATGTCAAGGATGAAATAAACGAATAAAAACGAGCAAAATGTAAATTCTGCGCGAAAGAGTTAACTTTCTTATCTAAAATGGAATTATAATTTATAAGAGTTGCGTAAATACATTGCAGATAAGATAGTACTTCCTTCTCGTGATTTGCTCTTTATTTATTCTGTCAAGGTAAAGTGAGTGTCGCTATCATCATATACATATATTATTCGTGCTCTATCATCATCCAATTCGTTAACAGCAATAGGTTGCGAGAATAAAAAATCTGCACGAATGCAACCTTTTATTCGCAATTTGTTTATATAATTAAAGATTTAAAAATACATTTGTGGGATAATTAAAGTACTTATTTTAAATTTATAAATTCGATGAAATCTATTAAAAGTCTAATTCATTTATTATATAGATAAAAAATAAATACAACCAACGTATTAATTGTTTGTTCAATTTTACAGTTTGTACTGTATTATTTTATAACAATATTATTAAAAATTAAAAATTTTTTAGAAATTCCTAGAATAACGTAAAAACATACGAAATAAAACTCATATAAGGGGGAACAAAAAAATAGAGCAGTCCGAGTGTTGATGAGAGTATTAATGGCTAACGGTGCAGCCATCAGCGAACAGGAAGCTTCACATTGATCGTTCTACATTCACTTCGGCAAACAACCATGGCAGTCTGTCGGTGAGCGTCGAATAATTCGCTGCCCCTACTGCCTGTCTAAGCGACACAACACGGTCGAAAAGTTTCGGACAAGGCAACTCCAACGTTTAGCCCAAAAAGCGGTGCTTACGGGCGAACTCGGTAAACGACGAACATGTTCGGAATTCTCTCTTCATAACGCGATGTACGTCGCGACCTCCCTGACGAACAATGCGCAAACACGCGATAAACAATTCAATAATTCGTTCGACCGCGTTTTCGGCACGAAAATTCGTATTCCTGCAATTTTAAAACTTATGGATCCTAGACACGACGGTGAAATATTTTTTTTTATCTGAATTCAAACGAGAATGGAATTACGGAGTTGACGAAACGTTGGAGTACCGGCTCTTTATTAACACCGAGCAATTAACGTTTTTAGAGAAAGCCAATGAACGCTTATATGGGTCGCCGAGATGAGAAGGCAATTGCACGCCCCTTCGCAGCCGTTATTTCATTGGGCGAGGTCGTAAATAAAAACGCGCCAACCCGTTTCCCCTCCCGACTTCGTCTTCGCGTCCCACATAGTCGCACACTGCAACTATAACTGTAGCAGAAGTGCCAGTGTTTGGAGGCGGGAAGAACGGGGTCGGGGATGCTAAAGTGGAGTCTTTCAATTCGCATCCCTCTCTCAAGCTCGATCTCTTCCGTCTCCATGCCGCTATTGCTCGTTGTGCAGCGCTGGCAGAATTCATCTCGGCAAACAAAAATCATATTGCATATATTTGTCGTCTATTATATGAACTTCACGAATCCACGCTATAGGGTAATCGATAAAACGCGGATTTCGAAAGCAGAAGTAATATTTCTTGAAAGCATATTAGTCGACGAGAATTAAATGGCGACTATTATACATGATTTTTTTAATTTTCAATAAGTAACGTTTAGTAATAATAGCGTTGCAAATATTTTTTTTAAAGCTTGCTTGTGTAAAATTTGCTACAAAATAAGTTTTTATTATCTTATGCTTTTGAAATTTAATTTATCTGAATATATTATAGTCTCTTCGATATATTAAATAACTTAATAATTAAATTATTACTTAAATTTTTGGAGAACAACCTGTGCTTTGATCATAAAATACATCTTCGCTATTAACTCCTACGTTTCCCGACCACCCTGTATACACGCATATTCACGTTACGATCAATACGTGCGTGCGGTTTATGAAGATGATAGGAATTATCCTCTGCATTATATATACTTAGACAACATGTTACTGTAATATAACTGTATTAAGCAGTAACTACATCGCTTGTTTTTTGGGGATGTAGAACAAACTAACTAACTTAACCTAGGACGAACCCTGTTATATAAAGTAGTTATATCCAGTACTTTGTCAGACATTGCATTTATTGGTCATTAAATTGATCTGTTCAATCGAACAAGATTATTTGCGTATTTGTCGACGTTCTACAATTTAATGCTATAATTTGCGCATTAGACACGTTTTTGTGCACATTAAATATAAAAAATAATAGCATATGAAATTTCTACAATTATTATGATTACCTATATTATAAATGAAATTGATTATGTTATATAAATGATTATATTGATTGTGTGTGAAAGACTTTGAAACTTTAAGTTGTATTCTAAAATACATTTATTCCCATTATACAATATTTCCATAATAATTATCGTTTTTAACTATATCTGCTGGTTTTTTTAACAGAACTTTGCTACGTAATAATTGAATTGCGTAACGCGTGTTCAATCCGATATATAAGCCGATTTCATGACAAATGATGGTGATAACAGAGAGTACTCTATACATAATCTATATATACGTTTCCTCTTTAAAACGTTTAACGAATGGCATTTAAACGTCATTTTTTTTTGCTTTATAACGAAATATATATTAACCCTCCTTCTCCCTAATCACGATCTTCTGCACGACTTCCTGTAGGCCAATAGCAACCCGAAAGGAAAGCGAAAGCTTTAATGCAGAAAACTGTTTAACTCAATTTCCTGTAAAATGGTTGGCGCTAATAAGATTCATGCAGAACAAAAGCGCTAACGTAAAACAGGTTACGTGACGCAAATGCACAATTCTCCGGCAGCCGCTCTGCGAAAAGCGTGCAACAATTTATCCCCCTGGTCACTCGAATTTGGTCAGATACGAGAAATTTGGCTGGCCGTAATGCACACTGACACTACCGTGAAACTGAATTTAACGCGCTACGTATCAATTCTTTCGCTGCAATTTCGTTGTAATTTTGCCTATATATATACTCTGGCCGATGCGCTATCCGTCCCTCGGTTAAAGCATTACCGGATAATTACGCCATTAGCGCGATGATATTGCCCGTTCAAAGTGAAATTAAATATGTTAATTTGCCGCGTTACGTAAATTATTACCTTAAAAAGAAAAATTGAATATTATAAAAAAATTTTATCCGAGAGATTGGTATTATATATACTACAGAGATTTTAAAATATCCGTCGTTACTTATCGCTCGCTCACCATTTTCAAAATTAACATCACGCAAATCAAATGAGACAAGACGCGGTGGAGAATACAAAAGTAATCTGGACAGGGGCCAGAAGCTAATTCCCGCAATTTGAGTTGATGAAGAAAACGAGACCATTCTACTGACAATGAGTTAAACTTTAGCTAGTTCTATTTCCACGTAGTGTACCTATAATAAGGAACAGTTGATGTAAATGTATATTGTTATTTATGCAAATGCAATTTTTCTTGTATACCAACATTTATGAAAAGTTATATAGGTATGTAAACTATATTAAGTGAGTAAATGGATTTCTTAATCTAAAAAAAGAAACGAATTGATATCGTTGATATCGAAATAATGTCTATTGAAAATCTGTACATGAAGTATAATATCGCAAAACAATAATAGAAACTCTTTTTTAATCTATATTTAGAAAATTCGAATTTGAATAAAACAGTTAATATCTCCAACAATATTCCTTAAATGACTTTGACTAGCTTTATTGATTTATGTTGGTACGTGGACGTATTTGAAGCGCAGGCAATCGCAAATGTTTACCTCTCACGAACACAGAATGCAGGATCAGAGTCAACCAATTATTTCGAGGCACGAACGTCTAGACCAACGCATATCGATCCGTCTCGAGTCTACGAAGATCCGTCAACGGATCCTGCCCTAATAAACATTCATTACCCGCCAAGCCAAGATCAACCCTCTAGATATTGGCAACACCAATGGTTTGTACAAGATAGTAAGGATCACAAGGAGAATAAGTAAGGACTTGTATCGGCTATGATACATTACCAACATTTATTTTCTTATTATTTTTTATACTACAAAATTTCATAATTATATGTGAATACGAGATAATTACACGACACTATTTAATGACATGTGAGAAATTACTATTACCTATTGAATATATATAGAAACCAAGAGATTTTTTGCCTAATTTTGCTTTATTCAACATGAATACAGAAGAATAACGTTTTAATAAAAATATAAATAACAAAATATGAAATTTACTAAGCAATAAATATCGTTGATACTTTCTTTGTATATTACGATCTCAGAGAACGGTCGATGACACATGTGACTTCACCAAACATTCATTAGTGATCGTAGTATGCCCGCGAGATGTTTGCGAGAGCAGACGTTTGATCAGGACAAGTCGAGATTGCTCAAAGCAAAGCGATAAATTCGCTTCTTCGAAGAAGATCGAAGCACTATGGTGAGAATTTCGTTGTAAATGATAACAGACGACGCGAACGTGTACCATGAACGAAAGAACGCATTCGGCAGAAAGAGAAAATAGTCTCAAAGACAATTGTTCGAATGTGATACTGTCTTTACGTGGAACCTTTTTTCATGAATTCGAAGGCCAAACTAGATTATTATGTCCCATACAATTTCAAGCGATAAAAATCGACGCAAGGACGGCGTATTACCAGACTCAACACTGCCGGAGTGTAATTTTGAAATAACGGCATACTAAAGAACATGAAACGTGACGACTCACAATTATTTACAATTCTATTCTTGTATTCGAGTCGGTGGAAATTAAATTTTCCATAAACTTTACAATCCATGATGGCACGCGCCAAGAACGCGATATATTCCCGAGAACACACAGTTCCTGTCGTCCTCGCGCGATATCTTGCAAGTATTATCTCTCCGTTGAAAACAACGCGGACAGCCCCGGCACGTGTATGACATCTGGAATGAAAGCAATAATGACGGCCGCATCTATTGGCGTATCATCGAAAACCGAACGTCCGTGGACTGAGATCGTGGGCGCCGTTGTCGTCGGAGCAATGATGTACGCGGTATTACACGAAGTAGAGGTGTTAACAGTAATAACACATTGGCGGGATCTATAAGAGGTAAAGCGCTGATCAGAATTCTCGGGCACGCATCCCCCTGGATTACCTTCGACGTCCAGCAGCGTCCCGTGGGTTGGCGTTCGTAACGTTGCACAATGTGCCGACAGTTTGTCCATTCCCCCCTTTGCTAAAATATCCCTCGCGCGCGATCGAGAGACAGGCTATCGGAAATTGTCCCACATCGCCATTATCGTTAATCAACCCTTATGTTTACGCACACTTACCCACCGTTCGTATTCTCACACCTCTTGATTATACATCAGTTGAGTATCAAGAAATGCATGTATATATATGCTTTATTTGCTTTATGATTATGCTCTTACTTTGTTTTATCTGCGTACACGACTTACGCTTTGTTTGCAAGCAATTCTGATCTTTCGATAAGTCGTCCGGCACATTATGATATCGTATTTCGTATCAAGTTTAACCAGCAGAAATCGACATTGTCAACGTAACATTTTCTTATTCTTGAACGCAGCAAATTACCTTAGTGAAATTCGAAATATGCACCTTCTCCGTAGCTGAATCTCCCAAGTGCAATCTCTGGAGATATTGTCTTCAGCGTACGTAATACTTCACTTTCGTAAAGAATCGAGCGTCCTCACGAAACCGTTTGATCGCGACTGCGAGAGTCTGGACGTTTATGGTTTATGACTCTCAGTATATAGTTATACGCTTTGGCGATATAAGAATGTATGTTGCAACATACGGCATCGGAAAGCGGAGTGAATGAAAAAACTTACGACTTGCGCGGACAGATGATAGATGATTGCACGGAACACGTAGTAGAACAGAGCTCAATCTTCTGAGCCGAGAGCGAAACAATACGGACGGCTAGTCTGCGATGCGGAAGAAATTAAAAAGTTATTCCCTTGATTTTTCGCATAACGCGAAGCGATAGAGCGCAAGCCATTGATCTTGCCCAAGAAACAAAACATGCTTCTGCGCTCGTACAAGGATATAGCTTCATTTTGCAATATATCATAATTTCCGAGAGATCATTCGCGAAAAATGTGCGATATAAAAAAGAATAGGGAAAGTCGATCAAAACGATAGATCGCATGAGCGATGTAGTTTTAATTTATGACCGCAATGTGTGTTACACGGAGTTGAACAACATGCAAGGTGTAAGGTCAAATGGAATATGAGTAATAAAACGCGGAAGGGTTGTACCGGTCTAGATCTAGAGTAGGTATAGAGATTTAGAGTAGACGAGTTTTCGAAAGTGCGGACTGTGACACCGCACCTCCGGCGACACATATCGGGTATATACGCTGGCACACCCGCACACTTGCGCAACCCTTATACAGTTGACATTCCGGAAAGACGGTACGCTCACGGTGGTGTACGTATAGGGTCGAAGAGACCTCCCGACGGAGAAAAAGGTAACCGTCGCGCTCCAGAGATTCCCTGGCCGACAGCCAAACACCCAACAACCAAGAAACCCTCAGACTCAACTGTATCCACTCCATCCAGGGACTTACGTACCTATCTCTGATCTTTTTCTCTTGTCTTTACGTGCCTTTCGCCCCTATCCTCGTCTCGTCTCGTCTCGCCTCGCCTCGCCTCGCTTCGACTCACCTTCAAATTCCATTTTCTAACTGTGTTTCTACCCCTTCTACAACCACCACTCACTGGCCCTTTTCGGCTGTCGCTCTAACTACGCCCTGTCACTCCCGCGCTATCACTTTCGTTATCACTCTTGTTTTCCGTTGCCTTTCCCGAATTTGCCGACATTTTCGGTCTTCTTTATTTCTGACGACCTCATTCGATCGTTCCTACCCGACGTCCAGTTTTCTACCCGAAACATCGCTTACCCGTCTTCGTTAAGAAAGCCGTGTGCGGTGATTAAATAAAGAACAGATCAGTACGCCCTCGATTACGAGGAAGAAAAGCCCTTCTCGATCCGAGACTACTAAATTGCGCGCTTTTCGGCTATTAGTCGGCACACTCTGTCAGCTTCCCGAGCGTTGAAAAAGATTATCGCGATAGGATTTACTTGCATTGCTTACTTAATTTCGCTTACGTAATTTCCAGTCCAGTTATCGTAACCGCGATAATGCTCGTTTCTCTTTGACGACGTTCTGACGGCGACGTATTTAGGTCGGCGGTGTTCTTACACGAGGATATTTCGCGCGGACTTGTCTCTCGTGTAGCTCCCGGAGATATTTTGCTTTGCAACGAATGGACCCTTGAAAGTAACGAAGTAACGCGATAAGAATGCGGCGCGGCAATAAAAACGACCTTAACCCCTAAATAACTGTCGTCCCGGGGGGTGGTCGCGGCGCTCGCGAATCTCCGGGAGGACATCAGGTAAAATCGGAGGACGTAGATAAAAATCGGTACAGTCCATCAGCAAAATGCGAAAGTCACATCATTAACCGACCAAGCGCATCGACCTAGTTGCTACCACGCCATTAGCAGATAATGACACTTTTTCGAGCGAAAGATGGGTCGGCCAGACTTCAGTTCCCGTAGATAGAACGTAATCGATCGTTCCCTGCCGACGAGCGGCTCGTTGCGGAGAGAATTTTTCTAAAATCGGCCGAAACAAATACTAATGAAGGGAGACTTCGAAAGTATCTTCGGAGCGACTGTAAAAGAGAAATTGAAATCTCTCTTAAGGATCGCTACACGATAATGATCGCTCATTACCAACTTGATCGCATCGTTCATCGAGCTTCGATAAGGATATTTATGTTTCTGCAAAAAAAATTGTGTGTTCTGCACAAAGAAGTATAGAAAGTCTAGATAATAGAAGAGAGATTGATAAAATTATATCATAACTTCTTCGTAATAATAAATGGTAATTAAATTAAGCCCATTTTATTTTATAAATAATTATAGTAAACCGCGCTTGTAGGATATTTTTAATAATCTTGTAAAATAGCATTTTCTATTAGCATAGGTGTATATTTGATTTTTAAATTATAGAATTTATTTAAATCTAAACATGGTCAGCATACTTAATTTTTTTCACAATAAAAAGAAATCCTTGCGTCGTTGTTAGTGTACTTATAAAAGAAAAATAATTGTCTTCTTACTTTCTTAGAGAAGTCAATATGAAATATAGTAAATCCTTACACAATGGTGACTTCCTCTCATTCCAATGGCATTGTCGGAGGGATATGTTAGCTGCATTCGCGCTTGCAACTCGGCACAGCTTATTTCTTCCGAAAGTACCCCGACAGAGGCATGCGGCGCATCCCTTCGTGGGCGTTAATATTCTCGATGGGTGGTCCAGCGAGCCAGGAGCGTCGCTTTCGCCGAGAGGGTGGCTGCTAGAAAATATGCGAGATATCGGAGAACCCTCGATCAGTTGCGCCCACCTTCTCCGTGTTATCACCATGACTACCGGACGAAACAAACGGTAGCTGGCATGGCTGCTAAGCCTCGGCAGCCTGGCAACCAACCTCTCGCCCTGGGAGAATGAACCCGTCGCTTTGTGCTCCCAGCTGTCAGGACTCTCTCCGACCGATAGAGGTTTCTGTACCTAAACCTATCCACCTACCAATGCGCGCGGTTCAACGGAATCGACTCATTCGCATCTGACACGCGCCAATTTATGCTCAGAATTACAAAGGAAACGTTACATCCTGTGTATTGCAAGCGAGCCTTTGTGAGAGGTTGCGAGTGACGAATGGCAAGGCCGTGTCGATGACACAATGATTCCGATCCAGTTTCCCAGATTCCGGTAGCGAACCCGGTCTAAGGTTGGATCGGTGCTGTTTATGATCGATAGCAGCTTCACGCGAACGCGTTTACCTCTTTAGTGCGTACGCCATCAAACGAATTGCCGCACGTCATTGTCGTACTTTGCATTATAGCTACGATTAAACATTAGACAGTTGTAAGATTCGAATACAGAGACTTGTTATATTGAAAAAATATTTAATGCTTTATCATAAATATATAAACACAGAAATCGGTATAAAACAATATAATGATACTCCTTATCAGTGCGTAGTGAGTTATACTTAGAATCCAGTGTATAAAGTAAAGATCCTCGGAGCGTAGACAGTGACAAATTGCTGTAGAAATAAGAGGGCGAAAGCGGTGGTTAGAAGAATCTTATGGGCCAAAACCGATGTAGCGTCGGTATATCAAGGTAAACGAACGAACAAACTATCCTTGTTATTTTTTATTTGGCAACCGCTTCCTCTAGACTCACTCACTAACTCCCATTATATTCAGCCTCGTTATTGATTCAATAGCCAATTTTCGCGTTGTGTGAAAATCTCTCTTCCAACGCAGAGAAGATATTCGTTTTGCGTTACAATTGTTCGACAAAAAGAGCTTGTTATCGTTTCTGTTAAAAGATAGAATACATCCCAGTTGATTATCTTTGTGTGGAGTTATCAATGGGAAGAGATATCTTTTTACATGCTTCGCGTATGTAATAAAAACCAACTGTACACAATATACGAACGCGTACAACGGTTAAATGTTTCGGAAGCATTCGTCGTCGTTTACGGATAGAGAAAATTAAGCATCATCCGATAAAGAGATTTAGCGATTATCTTATGCTGGCGACCAAGACGAGAGCGTCAGACGACTGCGGTCGATAGCAGGACGTCACTGACGGTTACATTAGTCATGAACGCATTAACTATACAGATAAAAGGAAGGCAGCTCGCGACGACCCATCAACTAGAATATGCATGACGCTACGAACCGACAGACCGGAGACCACGCACGGGCGAACGAAGGCTAAATCGAATGGCAACGTCAGCCTGCCATCGGGCAGGAAAGAAAGTTTGAAAATTAATTATGCATGCGCGCGCGTCGCTGCTCGTTGATACCGGAGCCTCTACCAATTCGCCTCGACGATTGCACTTATCACTCTTCCGATTTGTCTGTTCGCGTAGTCCACACATCTTCGACACAAACCCTTAACGTTTTCAATTAATTAAAACGTTTTGTCAATTCTGTTGACGTGATCGTTTACATCGATTATTCTCACATGTCTTAAAGACATAAGACGCATAATTAGAAACGGTGTAAGCACGCATCCGTTTTGATTGTTCCATTTAAATAATTTTGCAGACACTATGTTCGAAACAGGGTTAAAGCACTTGCGAATACGAGAACAACTTGCGTTTAATAAACTCAATTATCTCGTCGCATGACACAGGTCAAGTTGCTGAGAGTAGAGGAATATCTGCGTCCGCCGCAGATCCTGTTACCTGTCTAAGTAATTAAGCAGTAGTTACGGCGGCATATGTTTCAGCGAAATGCCGCAGTATGCAGCAGCCATGAATCAAATGCACAGAAAATTGGAACACGCTCGGAATGTATCGAAGAATTTCTGTTCGCGCTACATTATACTTTAGAGCAGAATGATGCAGGGAATATCTAGCATTACCGTCGGATTAATTGAAGAACATAATTTTGGTGCTAATTATCTCTCCGTCTAATTATCGTTAGATATAATCATTATTAAAATTACGTGTTGCCTTTGATTTTCTCGAGATGTTCGTATCGCAATGTGTCTTGAATCGAGAATTGTTACATCGGTGCTGATAGAATAACGGGTTAGCGGGTGTTTGTAATCGCACGTCGCGGTTACTCGCGGTCATCGTTTGTTTCCACCCGATTTCGCTCGACGATTAAAGAAATCATTGGTGAATTGATACGTTTTATCGTGCCGCGGTTAAGCAACTCCGACAACGTATGAGACTCTCCTCTCAGGATCTCTCTCGCTCGAGATAAAACAATGACGCTCTCCCAATCCGGCCGGACTCATGTACGCGACGGGGGAATGAAGCCGCCATCACTTTTCCTGACCTCTCTTAATTAATGTGCCCGTAAAGCGGTGATATCCGCATCGAACTCATCGAAGAGAAACAACAAACCGACAGCCGCGTTAGTTATGTCTATCGCAGAAGTATTAAACGCGCGTTTAGCGCCCGTCAGTGATTGCTCACTTGCGTCTGGCGAGCAATCGGAGCAATCCCTCTTGGCGCGCGGCCTGTTTTCACAGTCGCAATCGGAAATAAAGAAGGCAGTGCCGTGGGCAAAATCACTCTAAAAATTAAGTGTTGGAAATTTCAAACACTTAACCCATTTTTAGAGTGATAATGAGAGTTTCGCGGGATAATGAGTGACACGATATTGAGAGGAGGAACCGGTAACCGAAATCAGATTTTAGTTTGGAAAGCGCGGGCGTTTGTATCGCCGTTAACCGGTGCAAGACGGATGCGTTACTCGATCGCCGAGTGTGACTTTATGCAGCAGAGCATTAAGGACAAACGTTTCGCTGTGTGTTGCAGAGTACTTGATGTCAGGAAGTCCACGGAGTTATCCAGCACGATCCCCGGGGGTCGCTTCCACGCCAACCGTGACCAGGTGAGTTAGTACGCCTCCCGCGAATTTCGCCAATCCGTATACGCGAATGTGCGACGTCGTCTCTCTCTCTCTCTCTCTTTCTCTCTCGTGCGACTCGCAAATGTGACACATCCATATTCCAACCAGAATAACATAGCGTAGATTCTCGCAAGGGCGCGAACGAGTAAGCGGATTTTTCTCGTTGGAGCAGCAAATCGGTCAGCCTTATCGGTTTTACCCGCTGGCTGGGTTTTACGTGGTTGAATTAAGCCCTAGCAGCTACAAAGAATCGATGGCCCGCGACTGATTTGTTCTGAAACCGTGAACACATCGTGACGTTCGATCATGGTTTTCGATCATTATGTATCGCGCCTCGCAGATTTCATTATCGTTGCGTAAACTAACGGCTTTACATGATTAAAATCAAAGATATAATTTTTACAAAATCACTGAATTTATTGACAATTATCCGCCAAAATTACTTTTTTACGCTTTTAACGTTTGACACTATATAAATATACAAACCATTGAATGCATTCTGCGCTCGGCGATGATTTTTACCCGTAAGCGACTCAAACGATCAGAGGCCGTTTTCTTTGCGATCACGCAGAATGTCTCCGCGACAAAACTCGAGTGCGAAAAGTTTCGAGAGTCTAAATCAATCGGTCGGGAAGGGAAGACGGCCAAGAGCGCAGTAGGATAGAGCACGATAAGTACAGAGAACTCCGCGACGAGATCCAACCGAGATGGGAGGCAGTTGAGAGAAAGCAGGAGGTAGAGAAAGAGACACGTTTAAAGATGTTCCAATTCAAATGAGTTGAACTTTTAAAATATTTAGAATGTTGAACAGGCCCCGTCCCGGCATTTCCATTTCGCCCCTCCGTCCCTTCTCGCGCCAAGCGTGCCGGTCGATCGCCGTCGGTGACGCGCACGAAATTTCGAATTAGTTCGCTCTTTATTCTACCTCATTACCGTCCCTCAGCATTCCTCCTACTTTCTTTTCTCAAGCAGCTAATGGCCCACTACGTGCCGCAATTCATATTTCATCGCTCGCACGCGGAATGTTTCTGAGCGACTTTGCCATACTAATATTGCTGATATCTCTCATTGCGATTTTATTTTATATGATTTTATAAGCACGATAAAAATATTTCCATTTATAACTGAATTTTCGAAAAAAGAGCACATGGAGCAATTCAGAAACAGTACAGTCGCGTTAATTACGTAGTGTTCTCGCAAAAAGCATTATTTCGATAGTCTATCACATATACGGATTTAAATTAAGTACCTACATCACGAAATTATGCGATACGATTATATGAATAATAAAATGATATCGATGTTTTATGAAACATCGCTCGCAGCTTGGATTATCCAATTTATGTCCCATGCCAGTATTAAGAGGCTCTCTCGACGGAATTAATACGTTCGCTATCATGCTTAATTTCCTAAACTCTCTCGTATTACGAATTATATCTGTACAGCGATGCATATGACCATCTGTCTCGCGTGATCTTACGTAATATTAATTAACTTATTTGTAGTGATTGACACAGGTTTCTTGCTTCTCATTACGCATTCATAGGTAGTCGCGCGAGTTCGTCGATCTTTTCTCGAGGATCTTGAACTCTACTCAGGGGTATCGATCTCATTCTATACTTACGTCGCGCGATAGCGTTTCTATTTTGAATCCTACCTAGGCAAAGTACCCGGATATAAGAGCACATTGTTACCGTCATGTAAAGCTCGCTTGTTTGATAATTCAACCTCGGTATATACAAGGCATTCTATTGACATATCATCGCGCAATTTGCTGCAGCTATCTGCTAACGGTGATCACGTGATCTTCTTAATCATAAAGGATACGAGACCATTACGTAGGAACTGATAACAGAAATAAAAAATTGAATCCAAAGATATCGTTACTTTTGAACGATAATCGCATCGACCCTTAACGCTTTTCGCAGTTTTTCACTGTCGGCCGTATATTTTTTTTCTCCTTGAGAGAAAACGCGTACCAGTCTCGGCAAAATGACGAGAGAAGGAAGGGCCATCGGTGTCACCGGAAACAGCAGGTCAGCGAGACGGAAGGTACTCTGTTGCTGAGGCAACGCGGCTAAAAGAACACGCGCGGCCCTTGTCCGAGAGAGCGAAAGAGAGTTTCCTCCCTCGTTCCATCCTTCCTTTTACTCGTCGTCCATCCGTTACGCCTTACCCCGCCTTCCTTCTAAAGACTGCTAACGACCGAATCCGCCGAGAACACTGATCACGATAGCTCGGTGTTCACAGAAAATCGCGAACTTTTCCTAGTACAAAATATAACGCTTGATATATTTCGGAAAAATCAAATAAATTCTTTTTGCATGGTTTCTATACTTACCTGTTTAACATCGCCTCTAGCGATAAACAGTTAAAATACGCGTACACTCTAGTAGATAGTTTTACATCTTTAAAAAAATATACTAATTAGATGAAACTGGCACTCCTAACTTTTCAAGACGTAGAAATTTATTTTGGTGACTTTAAACTTCTTTCCGTTATCTCCGCGAAATAATAAAGATTAAGAATAAAATGATGAATTTTATTTATTAATCGAGAATGCGATAGAAATATATCATTATTAAGTCATTATTTTTGTAAGTTTATCTTTTCCTCTTTTTATAAGGTACATTACAGACATTACAAGCTTGATATTGATCTATATATCTATCAAAGAAAGTAATATGTTTTTTACCTTTTTCCTAGCCAGAATAAACGGATACGATCTTCGTCGTGTTTCGGATGATACGCGAAAGAAGACAATCGCTTTTCTATGATATTTATCGCTTATTAACTGCAACAACGTGATTAAAAAAGACACTCGCTACACTTGACCGGCGATAAAGACTTCTTTTTCCGTCTTTTTATTTTCCTCTTGAACGTTCCACCTTATCTTTCCTTGCCTTACTATTTTTCCTATCGGTTTCTAATTATAGAATCGATCGAAATGGCGATCATTGTTGATGCCTATAAAAAATTAATGCAGTTTTCAAGAAAGAATTTCGAAATTATATCAAGTTTATTTTTGTGAACACAATTAGTATTATAATTTTGTAAGAAAAATAAGCTATCATGAAATATCATCGCAGAAAAATATTAACTGCGCTTAGCTAGACTTCTTATATTACTTAAAATAGTTAAATTTTGCACAATCTTTTACTGTCAATATCCATTACCTAAAAATCATTCATTTTACTGAATCGCCATAACATCTTTTTTTTACAAAATAATATTTTTTATATAAAAAATTATTTAATCTCGGAAGTTAATTAAAGTACGGTTTTATTATTTTTCTTCTTTCTAATATCAAAAATATTTTAAATTTTTGCATGTTTTTGTAAAAGTATGTGGAAAAAAACACGAAAGATCTGAAATTAGTTTCATAAACTAATCGATTAAGAGAGTAAAAGAATACACTAACATCATAATTTCTTTTTACGGAGCGTAAAGCGCAAAAAATTCGCTAAAATTCGCTGCATTTTCCTCGAAATATCGGCAGCGTGTTTTACAGAGCAAGATGATTGGTGACGGTAGAATTATGGTGAACGTTGATAAGACCTCAAGAAATTTATTACTCAAAGAGTACCGAAACGTAGTGCCCTTTTCTCCAATCTTTTATCTTTTATTTCAACTGCAACCTGATTCCTCATGATACAGATTTTTGTATGCTTCCCATTGTTTGTTTAAATAATGAAAATAACTCCTGCTGCGTTCCAGAGAGATATTAAATTAGATGTAAATGACAGAAAAAAATGGAGGAATACATCTCAATCCGAACAAATTCACGGTTAAAGCAGGTCGACACCCAAGTACGCTTCGTTTAACTCTGTATTACGTTCCTTAATTCTCCAGGTCGCCTCTGCACTGTGAAAAGTAAGTTGTTTACCATGCATCCTTTCCCTACGTACCCCGGCCGCTCGATGCTGCTACGGTTACGGGTATGCTTTTGTCTCTCCGCGGAGCGACGGCGGAACTATTTAAATTAATCAACATGGAAACCTTAATCTCGCCCGACGTCTTAATCCCAGCTTCAATTTGCGCGCGAGACTCGGGCTTCTCCTCCTCTTAAACTTTCCATCCGCCCTACCGAATCGAGCCTCGTTCAGCAGCGCGCCTTTCACGAAGCCAAATTTAAAACGTTTTCTTCTTCTTTCTGGAGTGTATTCTCGTTGCTGCCTCTGTTTAGGTTACAAAATTTTTGCGTGATTTTTTTGTGATAAAGTTGTTGTAAGCTATATAAATAAATCGCGTTTATTATTATTCTTCCTGTATTTTTATAAAGTATTTATTACAATTAATATATATTGTAATGTCATACAATTTTTTGTCTTGTAAGAGAGAGAAAGAGAGAGAGAGAGAGAGAGAGAGAGAGAATAAAAGAAATTGCATAATTTTAATAAAATGCGAAAGATATAAGATTAATTGTAAGTCGCATTTTTCGCAATAATTTTTGTTTTATTTTCTTGACTTATTAAAATTACAATTATTGATTTATTAATGTCGCGCAGTTTTATTCATCTTGAAACTTAAATTCTGTTAAAACTTTGTTAAAAGGGAAAGAAAGTAAGAAAATAATGAATTTATTTACGTTTATGTAAATATTTTTTTATTGAAACAAAGATAAGTTTTATTCATAAAATAAGCATTACACTTAATAATTTGTAACTTAAATAGAAGAGTTGGAGTCGCATTTTAAGTCTGACAAACCTAGTCGGCGCGCAGTTTTTCTAAACATTGGTTATATGAATATCGGAATTGACGATTTAAAATATAGCCAGTTAGGTGGCATCTGAAAAGTTAAATCTAATCGATTTAATCGGGGAAGGAAGGGATTTTACTACTCCACAGTTATTGGTGGAAAAATTTATATGTATAAAATACATTAAAAGAAAATAACAGCGCAACGTGTACCGCACTTGGCTCTTAATTAGCCCATTCTCAACATATTGTTCGCTATGTTACACTTCACATATTGTTCATATATATTCAATGTTTAAATAAAAGATTTAATCAATTATTTAAATTTTTATTAAAAGAGAGAAATAATTTGCGTGTAACATTAAAAATTTGCTATTAGTAATAGATATATTTTTATATATATTAATTAAATTGCAATATGTTTGAGGAAATATATGTTTGAGGAATTTAAAACGCTTTCTCAGTTAAACAAAATTAATTTTGGATGCGTTAATAAAAGATGAGTTTGCGAATATGTATGAAATAGCACATAGAACATGAGATAACAGCATTTATCAGTATTAATTTGAAATGCAAGGAATAGAGAATATTCAACGTTATTTTTTTATTCCCGACTGCTGCCAACCGAAGGTTGGCGACAAACGAGGGAGTATGCGTTTCACCGAATCGTTGTTACCTTATTTCTCGGTAACTACAACATACTTCTCGACATACTTTGATATCTTTTGTGTATTTGTCTCCCGACTGCTCTTCTTAAATATTCATTTAATTATATCGTAAAAGAAAAAAAGTATTTTTATGTATGTAGATATTAATTTTAAGTATTTAGAAGATTATTACCTTCTTATATTTTTTTATTATTTGAAACTTTTGAACTCTTTTTTACCAATTAATTTTTGACACTTTTTGTTTTACTATTATTATTATTATTTTAAACTTAAAGCTGTCTTTTTTACTATTTAATTTTTAAGTTTTTTAAAATTATTTTTTAACTTATTTTGGGCAGCAGTCGGGTCTTTTTTTTATTTAAAAAATTTATTTATATTTGTCGCACCTTTCCCTCCCTCCCTCTCTCTCTCTCTCTCTCTCTCTCTCTCTCTCTCTCTCTCTCTCTCTCTCTCTCTCTCTCTCTCCCTAAAGCTTTAATATATTCGTGTTTTATTCTGCGTATGGGGTATTTTGTAATTAAAAATTTTAATGTGAGAACGTTTTTCGTAATAACATACTATGTTGACGCATTCTCGCTTCACATCATGATAATCTTTTATAATGATGTATGCAGTATGCTAATTTCGTCAATAAAGTAGTGACATGTTATATTGACTGTTTTCTATTTGTTTTTTGTTTCAGGTAAGCGAATTGTGCTTCATATTTTATTAATTTATTACATCGAGAAAGAAAGCGATTTTTATTTGGGTAAGTGCATTATTTATTAATCCACGCGACGATTTAAATCGTAAACTAGATAATTATTAATGTGGTCAAAATGTTACGAGAAAACAAGGAGACAGTTTTAAGAATTCTAACAATCTTATTTTGATATATTTGATATTCTCGCACGGGGCGAGAGGGGTGGGTTGAGGTGTTTGTTTTGAATCGCGTAGTCGAGCCTCGAGTCGATTCCGAGAAGTCGCCTTCTCCTCCACCACTCCCCCCACCTAACTTCGCGCTGCGTGTGGGTGTATATACTCCCGGCAAAGTCGCACGGGTCGCGCGCGGACGAGCGACGAAAAGTATCGAGGTCCGATGGAAATTACCCCGTAGCGCATATAATTTAAGAGGCGTGCGATCGTTCTCGACCATCGCAACGCGGAGTCGCGTTTCCCGAACGAGTAGGTATCGGGAGTGTCGGGTCGGGAGTGATGCGTCCGCTATTCACGCTATTGTAATCGTCGCGTCTTGTCGCGTCGAGTTGAGTCGACTTTTCCCCCGTGCGATCGAAAGCGATCAGAAAAACTCCGTTTCGTCGCGGAGTGTTCGTCTCGCGCTAATTACCCGTGGAAATAGCATCGTAAGCTCGGCCGATCGAGTGTCAACGATATCGAGAGCATCAATTTCGCATGATAGCCGTTCGCGGTACGTAGATCAGTGATTGCGCCGCCATCTTGCGCGATGTCTTTTCGGTTTTTTTTTTCAATTACGCGAAATACGTCACGACGAGCTTCGGGAGAATCGGGAGTGCCGGGCGAATTGACGGGCGGAGTATCGCGTATCTCGCGTTATTTACACGCTCGAAGTGCATCGCGAATAAAGTGTCGAGTGGCGGCTAATTAACGCGCGCGGTGATTAGTCAAGGTTTTTCGGATCCGATAGATAGTGTTAGTGATTCCCGTCGGCGCGCCGCGGCGAAGGAGCAGACCGACAGGATGGCATCGACTGGTGAGTTTTTTTTATTGTTTATTGTTGAATCGCCTTTTTTATATTATAATAATAACGTTAGGTACGTATTTTGTAGCAGCGACGAGTTTATTGACAAACGACGCTTGGCCTTCGACACTTATTTTCGTTTCATAATATAACGCTCGACGCGCCGTTTCAGAATATAATAATATATCCATCTTTAATTATTATATAACTATAAGGGTGCGATTATGTTGGAGCAGTGATGAACGATAAGAGCGGCGATACTAAAAAAGCAGCGAGAATAAATGCGTTAATTTATATGAAAGTGCTTATATGAAGCATATAAACAATTGTAAGTACACAATATGTAAGTGTTTATATGAAGCGTATAAACAATTACGTATAAATTAATGTATTTATTCTTGCTGCTTTGTTAGTATCGCCGCTCTTATCGTTTATCACTGCTCCAACACAAACGCACCCTAAGCTTTATATTATTTGAGATAAAGTAAATATAACCGTTTTGTAGCGTTTATAACATTGTGGGAAGTCGTATAATACTTTAATGGCAGGTTTTACGTGAGTAATCATTTCGTTTACTCAGAAACTTTCAGTTTGTTTGCTAATTAAAGTGATTATTAAACCACTTACGTACAAAATACGAAATATTATTCTGAATATCTCATCTTATACGGTTTTATTCATAATAACGATTATGTAGATATGAGTCTTTTAGCCGCGGACAAAAGAAAGATAAAATAAGCATTATTCGAGAAACTATGTAGAAACAGATTACGCGATTTGCTTATGCATTTCTATGCATCCTCATCATGAGCCCGATGCTAACTATTATAACTAGAAATATTAGAGATAAGAAGAGTATTAAAAAGTAATGTTGGCGGACATTACCATTTGTACGGGACACAGAGATTTACTCATTAAGCTCACGGGTGGAACTGAAAAGATAGAATGTATAGAATATAATTCGTTGTATCTATTATGAGAGGCAATTTTTTTCACCTAGGGCTCCGCTTATCCGTCTAAAAGCTCTAACGTCGCGTTTTAAATCCAAATATCGCGCGTTACGTACAAATGGGATATTCAAATTGCGTTCACAATAGAACGATCGCTGCATGAAAATTGAGTACACGGGTTTTTAAACAGTTACATATCCGAAAATCCATCACAGATAATCCCGGGCGATAAAGCGTGTACGCTTCAAACGGTGAGCATTTGTTGGTTCGGTCACGCGTGCGCGTAAGTACGGCAGAGGCATGAATTCGGGCCACGCAAGCGAAGAATAAAGCGACAGCTATAAAATGGTATGACACGTTAACTTCGCCTGTTCCCCCGCTGCAATTAGCCGAAGAATCCTTATCGAGGCACTCGACGAGGGTGGTAATTGACCGGCAGATAAGGGACGTGGGAAACGTATCATCCTAATTTTAGATCGCCACACACGCACTTCTTGGCCCGTAGAGGGGGGGAAAAAAAAAAAGAATACGGGCGCGACGAGAGGGTGCGCGTCGTGTGTGATGTCGGTACGTTAATAAAAATCCAGGTGGTTCGCGTGACACGGCGCGATACGATCAGCAGTATTTTCGGCAGTAGATACGCGCGCACGTGCGCGCTCTTCGCGACGTTTCGCACCTGCCGCGCTTCATTTCGCTATGCATGCGAAAAATTTTTCGAGACATACTCGTAAAAGCCGCAGGTTATTCTTAGTGACTTGGCTAAATATGGAGTAACTCGGAGTTTGAAAGTCGCGCATGCACGCACGCCCGCCATGAGGGTACGAACGCGAAATATGAGAATGAAAGTGAAAACAAAAATAGCGAATACAACACAGCGCGCAGCGGGAGTATAATTAAAAGATAGAACTTTCTATTTTCTCAGTTAATTTCATGTTTCACATATTTTATTCGCATACTTTACATAACAATTATTAAATGAGATACAAAAATGTATCGAAATCCGATACAAATTAAATCCGCGCTGTATTTTCCGCCTATTTTAAAGCTGTACGTACGCTTTTTCTCGCTGACGTAGCCATGTAATTTAATATTTAATTATTTGTAACGCTCTAGCAGGGGCTACACGTTAGGAGGAGTCCCGGTGTGCTTTGTATGTGCAAAGAACGAGAACGTCTCTTGAGAAGGGCGCGAAAACGGAAAGTAGGTCACTGGTTACCGTGCAGACTGGAAAGTACGAGTGACATCGCACTGGGACAAATTTGCATGAAATGCTTCCGCGAGCAGGAAGACCATTCGTTTGGTCGACACGTCTCTTGCGCCGCGCGCGCACCTTAAAACCACCAAGTTTCAAAGCGTGTGGCCGCGCGCCGTAATCCCTGCCATTCGCTCTCAAATTCCCGGATATGCGCTACGGACGTGAATCTCACCTTCTCGCAATATTATCTCACCAACGACGGAGATTTATTACGATTTCTCAGCTGTTACACCGAAAGCTCTGAGGGAGTACAGTTACAATGTATTGATATCTTGAAACCGCTACACGGGGGAGATTGCTAAATACCGAGTCACATTAGTTTGATCGATTTATTTTAAACTTCAATACAATTGAAGATACCCACATGTATCTCCAGTACCTATTTAGTTATCTAAATATTTGGGAATAAAATAATTAACAATTTATCAATATAGCAGGCATTTATCGTAAAAAAATCTATTATCTTACTTTCTCGCAATATTATCTCGCTAACGAGATTTATTACGATTTCACAGCTGTTACCGAAAGCTCTGAAGGAAACCGAATACAACTCGGAATACAATTACAATATATTGACATCTCGAAACCGCTAAACGCCGGGTTATTTAATTCAATTGATTTATCTTACATTTCAATATAATCGAAGATAATAAGCATACATATGTATTTATTTCTACCTAAGTATGTATATCATAGTGTCTGGAAATGAAGTCATTTACAGCTTATCAATGCAGATATAGGCATTTACGTAAACAAATCTATTGGCATTGGAAAACCCTGCGTGAGTCATTTAGCGTACGTTTTTAAGGGATCTATTTACGATGGCTTAGAGAACATCCTTGCGGGAAGTCGCATCATCGCGAGCGCAGATTTATACGACTGAAAA
Organism: Leptothorax acervorum; assembly: GCA_035220615.1. NCBI lineage: Eukaryota > Metazoa > Arthropoda > Insecta > Hymenoptera > Formicidae > Leptothorax > Leptothorax acervorum. The sequence goes on along the minus strand of JASTWQ010000452.1, from coordinate 727,564 downwards.
GTTCTAATAACACCCCATGGTATCCAATGTAGATGAACTATAAAGCACGTTAGTGTGTGGAACCGCGGAGTGGAAGAGCCGTTCTCTCTATGAGCTCCATGTGGGTTTAACTTTGCGTTCTATAAGAATAGCTACCGCGTGCCCCATAACGGTGAAACTTTTAAATATAAACCAAATCCCCCGTATATCACCTCTTTATTGTAAAATATTGTCAATACGCGATAAACTCTGTCCCCATGCCTGATTGTCGGTTTTATCGACTGTAACGCGCGTCGGTCATTAAGCTGATGGCATCCGGTGGCCATCGACCCGATCGTTAATTTTTACAAGCAGCTCTATTTTTAATTCATCAAAAACATGTATATGACATAAAATATTATTCTTTATAAGTCATTGAACCGCTTCATAGACATTAATAATTCAGCAATTGGTACGAAACTTTCAACATGAATACAATTGCGTAATTTAATAACGGCTCTTATTTATTTTCTTACTCATCATTCTTGTGAATACTAATGGAATACATAATGAGTTTTAAACTTGATTATTTTTACAAGATGTTAAGAATTATATCTACAGCAAGTAAATTAAAAATTATACGTGTAAAATAATGATAATATGTCAGCGTTGACAAAGTACACATATTGTAAGGTCTGTATGTATATGTATATTTCATGTAACATTCATATACATTACGTACAACAGAGATTGCTGGCTTAGCATTAATTTTCACAGTAAGTGTTACACCGTTGTTACCTGATGTTACCGGCTACCGTAAATCCTTTGCGCTGCGATCTAATTTCCAGTTTGGCACCTTGCGCGCCTCGCATTACTCTTGACCATAAAGCTCGCTACCCATAAACATTAATCTGCCTTGCCACACGCGTGTCCGTCATAATCATAATTGATGGTATGTTAATTACAATTTATGCAAAAACCTCCTCACCTGCGCGAGCTACATCCCGCGGTAATTTCCGAAAACGTCGCTTAAATGCTGATGCTAACGCAACGATCCACAAATTACTTACGTCTCGGTACATTTCGCGTACCTGTATGCACGCCGCGGTGCCTTTATTGAGCACACATTATGTCAGATACATGTCTTACAGTCGCGCACTATGCGCGAATCAAATTCGATATTCGCGTGTTTGATGCAAAATAACAAAATATCGCTTAGTCTGATAGGATAAAAAGATAAAAAGGAAGAAGGATAAAAATTAGGGGTTATATTTTCGTTCTATTAAACTTTTTGTACTAGCAAACAAAAATGATTTAAGCCCCTGATGTTACTATAAAACCAAGCAGAAAACAAAAAGAAACTGAATTTTAATATTGTATAATTTATTAAAGTTTCGCGTTTATGACTCTCTCAAAACACTGGTGTTGTGAATTAACTCATCATTACGTAACACTGTCCAATTAGAAAATGTAGTTGCGCAATTTTTCTGTTTGTGGCATTACCACGAACAGATGAAGAAGGAAAGTTTTCTGTTTGCCTGATGGAATAACAGAAAGCTTCATGAACGGTAAACAAAAGCAGCGAATTGATGGAATCGTATATTTTAGGAGATTATAAGTAATATAAAACTGAGTGCGACGAGAGAAACAAACGGATTGTTGTTTCGTTCTATCGCTATATTTAGAAACTTCTAAGAGTATATTGTTAGCGAGTTGCACAGCCTGTACTTGCACAGAAAGCAGAGTACGTTTCCGGCTAGGTACTCGAAAGAGCGTAATGCGTCTCCAATTTCAATTATCTGCCGGAAAAATTTCTCTGTCCCATTCAGACTCTTGTTTTTCTCCTAATGGGCTCGCATCGAATTACCGGGATATTTATTTACTCGTACAATTCTGAGAACCTCAAGGGGCGAGATCAAAGCTCGCGGGCTTTCTTCCTCAAACAGCACTTCAGAGAAAGTTATTCTCAGATGACTTTCGAAATTCAGGCAAGATAAATAACCGAAAATAGATTCATTGTTAGACGAAATTCATGTGAAACAATAAGTACAGATAACACTGAAAATGTTTATCGGTCGCCTTTGGATTTTTTTCATATATTTTTAACTGTATATAATAATAATTATTTTTTGTGTTATGTCCGATAAATTATTTAACATCATAGTGATAAAAAAAAATTAATTTACAATTATATCAGTTTATATAGTTAATGCTTGCACTATTGTGTATATGTCAGTGTATATAAGAACAATCCAATACAGACAAAACTTATCGCGCGAAGGAGTTTGAGGAAGAAAGGGTACTGTCGTACCAGTTACGATACATGCAACGAGAACTATAAGAAAGAAGAAATGTGGCGCAAGAAATCGGAGAACAGAGAAAGAGTGAAAAAGACATTAGGAGATTTATCAAGTCTGCGAGAACGAAATGCGAAGGGAATGCGAAGGGATCCCTCCTTCTCGTGACTGCCGAGTATCAACTGCTTTCCGCAGTCGATATTACTGTTCGCCGGGCGTGCGGCAAGAAGAAACGAAAAACAATCCATGAAACGCGAGAAACATCGCGAACGATATTTGCGACGCGGGGCACACTCGATTGGCTCGCATGAGTTTTTCCAATCCGATGAAAAGCTCCACCAGGATGCACATCGTCCGCTCGTTCGACCCGCCGACGTTAAAATCCCGGGAAGTTGAGCCTTTCATTTTTTTTTTTTTTTTTTTTCTTTTATGAATGAACGAACGTCACTGTTACCTAATATAATTATACGCTGCGAAATAAAGAAAATTGCCTCTCTTCGTCGAGCCGTAGGTTGGGTCGATGCTTGGTTCGCCTATTACGTTGAGCGGCGCCATATTAAGTTCTTCCTCTAACATCACGCTCGCTTCTTGTCTCACTGCCCTTTTCCTCCTTCTTTCCTATTTCGACTTTCTATCTTGTTCCTCTTATCTTCTCTCCTTTATCCCCGATTATGCAGCGAAGTTCATTGCTTCTTTTTACGCTTTGCATTACGTTCTAACTTAGGAATACACGCACAGATTCAAAATTGTTTCGGCTATTATTTTTACTGTTTGTACAAAAGCTGTACGGAAGTTATACTTCTTTCGACAAGATTCACATATATTTTAATGTTTTATTAATTTAACAATTAATGCATTTTGCCAGTATTCGCGAAAAAGAGAGCTCCTTATTTAGGAATAATTTGAACTTCACAATTACAAACAATTTCATACAGCAAAGTTACGAACCCGCGCACACCTTGTGAAAGGGAATAAAGATAATAACAAGACGTGTTTATACTAAAGCTGGGTAGTGGCGGAATATTCGAGCGAATCTTGAGTCATAATAAAACTTGATTTCCGCCCGTTATAAAGATACATTAGCGTTATTTTACGCGGCGCAGCGGTATTCACGGTTTCCTTTCTTCGTGCGCCATTATTCTCCTCGACAAGTGTGTTTTCTGCCCGTAACTTTCGCGAAGCATTAATCGCTCGTTTCCCAGTAAGAACGCAAGCGAGGACGAGGTACGACGAGCGGGCAAGATTTGGATGCTGAGGGGATACGAAAGAAGAGAGGGCAAGAAAAAGCGAGAGAAACGTGAATAATTTTTTTACGTAGTTTCGCATCGATCTGCAAAATCGGACAAAAAAGTGGGTGGAAAGTAATCCCCAAGGAAATATAAAGTACAGTAACAGATTATTAAAAGAGACAAAATTAATGATAGTCGTCTATATCAATAGAATTTTATGTCAATTTTATTCGAAATTAAAATGTAAATGTAGACATAAAGAAAAGATTTTAAGAAGATTGAATGAGAGAAACGGTGAATATATAGTGGAAAATAAATTTATATAAGTAAAATATGGAGTCCTCCATATACGAAGATTCCACAAGTTTGTTCCTCCATTTCTTTAAAATAGAAAAGAATTTTCTAGGAAGGAAGAGGGAAGATATTGACGAGTAACAGGCTATTTAGCAACTGAAATTCGAGGCTGGCAAACTCGAGTTTACGAGCTGCCTTTTTGAGAGCCGTTTCCCTGCGACGCGACGTCGTTACAGCATACGACCCGGGTCGGAACTTCCGCTTTTCTTTTTCGGGGGTGCGAGGGCGATACGCCGGAATCTAGATCACGCACGTCCCCATGCCAACGCGTAAGAGGTCTCTCGAGACGCGTCGCTTCCGAGCTATTAGGAGTCACCCGAGGATCCGCGGAATTATTTTAAAGTGCCTCGACTTATCTCGGACGGGAGAAAAAAAACGTCGGCGAGCCTTGATGCACCGAAATATCGCGCCTGGCAATTTCGAGGACACCGATTTATCTCGACCGTTCCCACACACGACCCGCACGTGGTGATCTTTATACACGGAATATGTTATATCGTGGAGATAACACGAAGACGCCTCTGTGATTTTTTAACGTCCCCTTAGTTGAAAAAGCGTAATCAGTAAAAAAAAAGTCTGAATAACAATAAGAATACTAGCATGCAGAATGTCCCAGAGAATTTGTAACGTGTAAAAGTACTTGTTGCTACATCGAAGAATTTCATTTCGCTTGATTGACAATAATCGATATTATTTATTTGTATGAAAAAAAGATTTATGCATATATAAAACCACCGTTGACGTTAAACTGATCATTATATTTTTAAATAAGTTGGTAAAATCGCACAATCTGTAAAAGTCATTGCCGTATATCAAGTATATAGAAGCAGCAACGTTCTCGCGATTTTCGTCGTTTCTCTGGCAATCGCTTTCCCCGTTCAAATTTTATTTCCCGGCGACGAATTATCGGCATTGATTGCCGTCAAGCCCCCGATGTATCTCTCCTTTTGTCAGCTGTAGGCCGCTTGACGAGATATTGTGTAAACCAGACATTGGTAAATTGAAAATCATCTGTCTGTGTAACTTAAAACATGAAGATGTTACATAGGTAGATATTATAGGTGTAAGTAAGTTGTGTGTGTATAGGATGTATCAAGAGTTTCGCATTTTTTTAATCTGGTGATTGTAAATGCTCCGGCAAAGTTACTTCATATACTATTCTTCTCTTAAAAATTTCCTTTAAATTTTTATTAAACAATTGCAATGCATAATTACCTTCCTAACAGATAAATTGACGAAAGTTTAAGATAAAAGTTCTAAAGCTGTTTTTTATGTTCTTTCTCCTCAAACTTAATATACAGAGAATAAATAGGATCGGTATCGATACGTAGAATACTTCTCGAAATATTACGAAGATGGAAAATATTCTCCGACTTCACCACTGTCATCATATTCCCATCAGAATACTCCCTAGGTTGCACAAATTTGATCTATATTTAATATATTTCCGACGTGTCCCCTAAAATTAAAGTCAACGAAGCATGCAACCTTTCGTGATGGGAACGAGAAGTCTCCCTGAGAGGATTTCCATTTTCTGAAACTAAAAAAAAAAGTAGAAGCACCTCGCATATAAAACTAATTTCAAATTAAAACAAAAAAAAATAAATTGTTTATCTTTAATGGAAATTATTATTGGTAATTATAAAAGAAAGAGAGTTTTAATGCTTAATTAAATATTAAAGTTTTATGAAACATTTTTAAACACAAAATTATCACAAAACTCTTCTCGCTATAAAGTTTCTTTTCATAAAATTATTAAATTTAATGTTTATAATTAGTACATTTTTTAAACGGCCTCCTCTCTTTCTCTCTTTCTCTCTCTCAAAGTGGAATATAAGCTATGAAAAACTGTCTCTAAGAAAAGTGTTTAGAATACATGGAAGTCTGATGATATATAGACTTTATGCGACGCGGACGGTTGTAATGTTTTTCCAGCATATCAATATCGCCACAATATTGACTCGAGCATCTATCCTCCGCGCGGACGTGTAGATATGTACGTAACATAAAATACACGCCTCACGGCTTACGCGAGTGTTTATTCCATAGCGTGCACTTTTCGTTTCGAAGTCAACCTTTCCCCCGCGTTGTCAAAATCGAGTTTGAGAAAGCTCGTTAAAGCGAACTTCTCCGACCCATCGCGCTGCCCTTCGCCGAAGGGATGAAGCGGAAAGCCCGGCGAGAGAACGGCATACGAATCGATACAACAATGGAGTTATGCAGCTGTACGTGAGTTAGGAACGGCGCAAAACGCGAAAAGTCCCTCCCCTCGCCCTGCATCTCCTCTTCTCCCCGGCTATACCCCGTTCCGCGAATGATGGGCCCCCTGCATAATCCGCCCATATACGAGTTCCCCGATATACACGAGGGGTGCATAATTGCATCTAGATAAAACAGGTGAATGGTAAATCAAACTTGGATTTGCTCCCTTCGGCTCTCGTGATTACCGTACCTAATTAAGGGTAGGTTTTCTCGCCCCTCAGCCGATCTCCCCGCGCGCCGTACCGGTCTCGCAGAAGCGGATAAAAAGAAGAATATTAATTTGATTAGGAAACGACAAGTTGTTGGAAAAGAAGGAAGAAAATGTTGCGGAAGATTTCCGAGCTTGCAAATCTAATACGCTCCACTTTCACTTTTTCTTACTTAAGTTGATTTATTTTGATACTTACATCTTATGAAAACTTATAAAATACCTATGAAGTAACGTTGCGCACGCAAGTTAATATATATATGTATATACATATATAAATGAATGAGATTGGTAATGAACTTTGGCTCCGTGACTAACTATATGACTGATTGTGAGTTTATATATTAGGTTATTTAAGAAAAGAGATTTGTCTTACTTTGAAACTGCAAGTTGCAATTAAACTGTTTACAGTGAAGTCAATCAGAAGTACCGGTGCTAAATTATTGTACATACAAGAACTGCATTTATCGAAGTTTTTCGCGCGACAATATTACTTACTATAGAATAAAATACGGAAATGAAATAAACCGGTTATGATTATTCTGCAAGAGTGTACATTTAAATTCGATTTATGATATTCTGGTATATTTTGTTAAATAGCAAACGCGAGATCAAATATAGTAACACATAGAAAGATTATTGAAAAATTATCTGAAAAGTTGTACTAAAATATTCTTAAATAGAACAAAACATAATTAGCTCTGAAATGCTTGTTATCTTCTCTCTTTTATTTTTGTTTATTTTGCCTTCGATAAGAAGTCTTTGAATATACGAGTTTGAGGAAATTCGGTTTTCTACGAAGGAAATCGACGTCGTGTCGTTCCTGTCGTATTTATAGTTCTGCGAGGAATCGTCCGGAACTAGCACGCTCTAACCCCACGAGACTTCCGTCTGCTAAACGTTACATCGTTGAATCCTACCCGTGTCCTACAGGAGCGAGTTCGACCCCCGACCGATGGGAATACATTATAATAAGGGCATGAGTCGAGGCGCTGTTTTGCGCCCTTTGCGCTCAACCGAGTTGCATTACACCGGAATTGTATGCAAATGCGCAGTCAAACCAGTCTGCTGGCGTTGCATTTTGACGAAACACTAAAATGGTTCTGTCGAAGCGTACGTGTCATATTCCGATTTATACAGCTAGCTATTGCTACACATTATCAATCGTATCATTCTTAACATTTCATAATTATTTTCTTTCTTTAAATCATAAAAGTTTGTTTGATTTATGAAAGTTGGTATAGTGTCTACAGTATCCACGCGAGAACTCAGAGATAGTTATATTCGTACTTTCGCGTACACGAACTTCAAATAAATTATAAGCTTTTAATTGGAATGATAAAGAATTGATAGCACGGGCTTTTAATTGTTGATCAAAATATGGTAAAATAATGAAAAAATATTTATAGGTACCGCTTTTTTCTCTTGCTTTCCCTCTCTTTCTCTTTATCTCTCCCTTTCTTTTCATATCTCTCTTTCTCTCTCTCTCTTGAGGACAGTGACCGACACTTTCAAAATAAAGTTTCGTAATTTCCGCTAACTGAATTAAATTTCAATTCATTTATAACTTTATCCGTGTTCGGTGCAGGATCAAACGTCTGAAACCGAATCGAGCCACCCTTTCATCCCGGCATATTGCCTCGATCGGCGAGTTCGGTATAAATTTCGCGCAAAATCCGCGCTCTGAAAAGTTCGGCATTTATATTATCCAGCGTTATCGCGCATTGTATATACCGCTGACGGGCGGAAGGTGCACGCGATCATTAGCGAATTACAACTCATTCGCGGACGAGAAGCCTTTGAGTCCACAGCCGATCTATGTTCCCGGGCTTTTAGGGTTTCGAGCGAATTAACGCGCGTAACTGTAACCATCGTGGAATAAAGCGTGCTCGGATATAATTCCACGCGAAATTAACCACCGCGCACGGAAAGCAAAATCCAGATAGATGGCCCCTATTACATCGGGAATATTATGATCCATTTCATGTTACAAGATGTTATATTACGTCGACGGTAACCAATATTGCGCGCTAAGCCAGACGAACAGCGGTGACCTATCCAGAGCTTACGCTAACTTCTCTCGCGATCGTGAGCGATTCAGCATATCGCCTTCGAGATGGACCTCACGTAATTCATTGCCTGCGACGTGAATCGATGCCTTGAGCACGGTAACTCGTTTAAGTTCCTGACGGACGTCGAAGGAAAAGCTGCAATTGCTACGGGATAATGAATACGCGTCTCTCGTAGGAAAACAACAGTAACTTCAGTTTCTGCTTTCATACTAACGATAAATTAGCACGTTTTTGCTACCACCTATGGAATATTAAATATTTCAAACATTTTTATTCACTGTGTATTTAACAGTGAAATATATATGTCGATCGATAATCGACACGACACGCTCGATTCATTATCGGGGCACTATATTTCAAACTGGTTTGTCAGATCGGATACTATCAAAATTGTTGTATCGTACCGAACCGAGCCTTTTATTTTACGTTCAAAATAGTGCCGTGGCGATAAAGCGAAGGTATGCGCTGCGGGGTAAAGAACTGGGCGTGAAGAGAGAGAGAGAGAGAGAGAGAGAGAGAGAGAGAGAGAGAGAGAGAGAGCAGGCAGGAAAAACTATACGTGTATTTGGACTATAAACAGAGCCGTTCTCCTTCCGTCATGCCAACATAAAAGTTAGTCCGTAGTTGGATAAAGATCGAGGCGTTGAGCGACCCGAGCAAACCAGGCGAGCGCGATCAAGAGGAAGAGAAAGATATATACAAGAAGAGGGTAAAATCAAGAGAGAAAGAGAGAGACAGAGACAAAGAGGAAAGAGGAGAGAGAGGTGTGCTGGGAAACGATCCCCTTGAACTCGGAGATGCAAACAGAAGAGTTGCAGTATAATGCGAAACTTATTATTGAGAAAGGTAGCCTCCGGCTGTAGGTTGCGAAGACATAGACGCCATACCGGAAATGCTATTGCCTTACTCTCTTCATCCTTGTACCGTCCCTGCACCACCCTCTTGCTATATCTCTCGTTCTCTTCGCTTCTCTCTCTCTCTCTCTCTTCCCCCCCCCCCCCCTCTCTCTCTCTCCCGCTTTATACTTCCCCAGTTCAACTATATTGACTACAACTTGGTCTTACTGCCGTTTCGTAACAGGAGCGCACACATTGCATCGCGTAACTATCAAGAGCTTCTAGCGACTGCTTTTCGAATTTAAACAAGGCTCCGTGCTGCCGTCGCTATAACAAGCGAGGGGGATTACGACGCGTTAATAACGCTGTTTTATTTGCTCCTGCCGTGATACCGGTACACTCATTAGAATCGATAATTACATTCCTGCTTTACTTATATAATCCAATCGGAGTTCCGATAGGTCCCGTAGACGTATCTATATACAAGGTACTATTACCGTTCACGATACAAAAAGCCAGCGTTTTACGAGTACTCTCGTCGTATCCTCATTACCATTTTCCAATTCGATTTATAATAGTTACATATCGAGGCTTCTGTCAATCGAACGAATATCCGAATATTCCCGCGCGGATATTTCGATATGCGTATTGCGTATAATGCGAGATTACGGCAACGAGTTTCATCATCGCCGAAAAGAACACCCCGTTCGAGCGAGTCGCGCGATCAAAATAAATACGCGCCTCGCGGATCGCGTCGATCTTCTGTTTGTTCATGATTTACATTGACCATCGACGTAGCGAGCCGGCTACGTCTGTTCGTTATGCGCGCATGCACGTTGATGGCCGGCGCGGATATCGCGCGCGGGGATCGAAATTGAAATTAAAACGGATCCACCGTGAATCGTTTCCCGTTTCGCGCGTGATACGCGCACGCACAACGTCGTTGTGTATTTACCGTTTTGTTTCGCTCGAACGTGCTCATCGTGCCGAGCCGGGGACTGCCGTTATCTTGCGGCAGCAGTCGACCCGCGTTCTTCGCGTTAGTAGCGGATTTACCGCACGCGCGAGTATTTATGGTTTTCTAATTAAGCAACCGAGCTTAGAGTTTATTAAAGAAAAATGAGATAAAAGAGATTTCGTCTGACGCGGCACGTTATTGTTGAAATATGATATTGCTATCATAGCAAGCCACTCTTACGCGGATGTGTGTTTATGACTTGCGTCGCGTATAGAACAATATTTCATTCTTCAAACATTGCGTATCTGCATTTATGTCTGTGGAAATGTCATAAAAGTACCTATAATTTTATAACGTCCGTACGAATATCATGAAAATTGCGTTGGTCTTTAAATTTTTATGACTCTTGAATATAGATTTCTCTCTCTATCTTTTTCTGTCTTTCTCGTTAGGTATCATTATATTAATCAATATATATATTAGATGATATAAATTATACGGATATCCAAATTTTATAAAGATTTATATGTATTTCTATCATTTATTCATTTTTATTTTATTAGATAATTTATTACAATATCTTGTGTGATGTAATTATGCGTATTATGAGAAAAAGTCTTTATCGCTCTCTTGCAGAGAAAACTAGTCATTAAAATAATATCGGATTAATTATAGTCAGAGGACAAACAGAATCCGAGTGAAAAGCTTCAGCCTTCGCTCCGTTGCATTCTGAAGTCTGAACCGTTACATTCCGGCGGGAGACATTCGAGAAATCGCTGAGAACCTCGATTATGGCCTGGCCGGAAAAGGGCTACTTCCGTGGATACAGGAAAGATTGAGGAACGATGGGGGTGGGAGAAGGAGGGAAGTCGGCTGGCAAGAATCCTCTTAATTATAACCGATCCATCAGCATTTCCCGACGGGATTTAAGTAATTAAGTCCGATTTAACGAAGAATTGGCGCCGACGACAGGAATAAGAGCGGAATAGTCGAGCAGTCGCCATCAGCGACAACGATTGCAGAAGAAGAGAACGCCGCAGGGTTCCACGAAGCAACGAGAAGGAAAAGACTAAAGAGACGCCGAGAGTGGTCCCGATATCAAAATAATTGCTCCATCAAGTCGCGCTCTCTCGACTGGGACGATGGTAGAAGATTTATGCCTTGTTTGACCGTTGCTGAAATTACTCTAATGAGAGAAAATTGTTTCTTGAACTAGCAGAATAGCGTCGTATTCTGAGTCTATCCATAATTACTTAAAATTGTAATACGCGTATTGTATAAGATCGCCTTCGTTATTCGAAGATTTAGGGTATTTTATAGGGTTATAATTATATAGATATAGGGAAACTCTGAGGCTTAATTAGAATTTATTATACTATAGTTTATGTTAGCATAAAAATCAATATTTATTATTAGCGATATCATAAATCTGGTCAATAAATCTTCATAATAATTTCTTCTTTATATGCATAATCGATACATGCCCGCGTTCTTTTAGATATAATATAGAAAATATTTAAAGCCTATAGGTATCACATACGCATAAGTAGTCCAAATGTGTGCTCCGCGACGTTCTTTTACTGCGATATACAATACTATACGCTTCAGACATCCGTCATGTGGAAGAAATGCATCTTCCGATCCCGAGGCGTGCCACGTGGTGCGCACGCGACTTCGTACTCTTCGTAGTTGCCGCCGCTGTTACTTCGGCGTCGCGTCGCTGACGTTCACGCAGATCGGGTTGGCATGCGAAACGGCTTGTTGATGGGCGAGAGATCGGAGTCGACCCGGTTACCATGGGTACACGAGGAATGATGTGTTACCTGGGTAACCCTCGGTGTGGTAGGGGTGCCTGTTCTTCTTGTTCCGGTACATAGGCACACACATACGCTAGCACATGGAAAGAGAGATAGGGAGAAAAGCAGAGAGACAGAGAGAGAATAATGCGTATATATATATATATATATATATATATATATGTATATACCATCTTGTATACCGGTAACCCATACCATCTCTATCACGTCGGTATACCCGGCCTTCCTCCGCTTCTCCGATTTCCCTCTTCTTACCGGAGAACTCACCCGTTTTTTTCCGCGTTCTATACTCGCTCGGTTCATTGCTTGTCCAATCACATACCATTCAAAGTGACGGGACTTCGAACGCCGCTGCGATCGATTGCGATCGCCACCCCGATCGAGGTGTCGCGTTGCACGCCGGGGTGTCAAAAGCGGATTTTTTCCGGCTAGACGAAAAGTGCCGGATCCCATTGGCACGAAGATCCGTCGAAGATGTTTCACGTTCAGTGCCTGCGAGAGAGTGATAGGCCTTTTAACGTACGCCACTCACTTGTATTCTCTGGAAAAGCTTCACGAAAGATATACACGCGATTTTATGACATAGATGGGTCCGTTTTTGGATGCAAACGACGATAAAATGGATTTAACGTCTATTTTTGAATACTTTTGAAATTTTTAATCCTTTTTATTGTTCGACATATTTGACTCCTGCTAGATAAATCCCTAAATATTCTTTCGACATATGTTAGTTATAGCATTTGACATATTTTTCTCATAAAAAATTAATTCGGAAATCTCGTTATTTGCTATTTGCGATTATGCTGTTTTCATTTTGGCAGGACATAGAGTTTTATGAGCACTTGGCACTTGTTTGACCTTTTTGAAAAGCGAAATGTCAGCAAGTGCATTTAATATCCAATATCGCGGTACGCTTCCTTGTTTCTGGCCCTTGAATGCCATAATTATTTCCATCCTCTTGCACACGACTGGTTAAATATCCATTCGTGTCGTGTCGTGGACAGGAACAGATTGTCATCGTTCATTTTACGTTTTTCTACTGATATTGGATCAAAGATTGAAGCAAAAAAAAAAAACGTACACTATCCCTGTGCGGGACAACCGCTGCTCCCACCGTAACCAATATCGATATCACGTTGCCTACGCGAGATATTTCGCGATATATTTTCATGCTCCCTTTTCACTCTCCGTTCGTTCGTTTCGTAATTCGCTTCATTACACCTTCAATCACGCAGTATTCATACTGACAGCTGAATCCTCGAGTGCAGAGTGTGCCGACTCTGGATACGATGTCAATTACAATCGGGGAGCCATAAAAAATTTACAGCCTAGCGAAATATTGCCATTGCCGCGATGTTAAGATGATTTATTGGTCCGCATAGTTTTCTACTTCCCTAATAAAAAAAATCCTTTCAACAATTATCAAAGCATAATGTTTTTCCATTATTATCAAGAATGATGGACGCTTTGTGTGAATATACTGTGAATAATATCTAGTAATACCAATGATTGTTCTTTCAGCAGATATTGATATTTCTTCGGCTAACAATTTTTCTATTTGCAAATTTCATCGCGGTAATCATTAGGCCTTGTACATGATCGGTTAAATAAATAGTGCGTTTGTTTCACCGAGATACCGGTGTAATATCGTGAAAGTTAATATAATACACGCTTCAGCACCGCCGCCCGATATTGCAACAATCGCGGCCACCTTAATGACGTAGAAGCCATCGAGGCAGAACCAATCAATGCTCGATAGGTAATCTACACGTAAATCGCGTCGCTCGGCTTCCACAAAGGGCGAAAGGGGGAACGTTTGATATGAGCTGACAGTCAAATCGCACGATACGGTGTACAATAGCACGGTACTAGCTTGCTCCATTTAGACTGAAAGTATATATTATTGGATTATTGGTGAAGGATCTTAATGCACTACCCCGAAATCCCGACCTCACCGTCGCGCGCTCTGCCCGTCCGCGATTCGCAATTCTCTTTAACCCTCCGCGTCGACACATTCGCGTCGACACTCCCTTTGCCGTTCGAGCTGTTTGTCCCGGACACAAGCGCACCGGCACGGACCCACTACCGTAAGGTAATCAAATCCAGAAGCGTGAAACGCAACTGAACGCCCGATGCGACACAACGCCGCGTGGAGAGTGAAATTTCAGATGTCTTTAATGTGGCTGATCTCTCCACGAAGCGAATGTGCTTCTTTATACTTCTCTTTCGAACGAAGCGTATATTATGCCATTCTGTTGTAAAATTGGTTTTTTTTTAATAGAAACGCTCAGACATCTTAATTTTTTTTCTCGACACACTTGTTAATTATAATAAAATAATATAAATGTAAATAGAAGTAAATAGTTTCAAGATTTATTAGCACAGGAATATAATCGGCACACCTGATTTAACATCACCTGTTAAATGAATGCCTTTTAAATGTTAACGTCAATCGCAGTTGTAACAGGCGTTATACTTCTCACGCAAAATTCGAGTTTTAAGTACACTTTATTCGCTTTCTCTTTTTCTATCGCGACTGATTGTATGTGTAGATTAAAACAGGCGTACCCGATGTATGTATGTATCTATATGCATGAACTCGCGTGCCATATACTTATGTATGAACATAGGCCTTTCATCAGCTCGTGCGTGCTTCCGCGAGCGTGCAAATCACTTTTCACGCGCAATGGCGCCGAAAAGCGGAGCGGTGCATGCACCTATACGTATATATATGCATCAGGCGAGCTACGTGAAGCACGTAGGTGCATACGGCGGACTGCACCACGACAAATCGGTGTAGTCAGGTGGTGTGTACGATTTAACACAAATGACAAAGGAAAAATAAGGCTGCAGTAAGCGCGGTTTGTCATAAATTGGCAGTCACGTTTAATAACTGCAACATATACTTAACTAAAGATGAAAATTTATTAAATTTCTACAACAACTAAATAACGATATATTTAAAAATCAATGATTTTATATAATTGATGAAAGAAAATATAATTGACGTATATAATTGACGTTTGATTTTTACACAAATAATGACATTTCTATGTTGGACATTGCGTATATCTTCTTTATTTGTTATACATTTTCATTGGCTCAAAGATCTAAGCTATGACCGTACGATTCCTTACGATCTCAACCTCCCTATGTGTGTATCTTCAATATGAAAGACACAATACGGTTGTGTTTTCTTCAAGTAGCAGATGTTACGGGCTCTTAAAGGCTTTGTTGTACTCCATCCGTGCTTAAAGGCGCCGCGAGTACGTGCTCTTTCAAGCGAATAAACGTGGGTTCTGCTTTCGGAGGCCGGGCGAATTCGAAAGAGGCTCATCCCAATAACAAATACACTTATATGTACAATGAATAAAAAGATTAGACGACAGATCGGTACTTGTCATACGATTCAACAAAAAAGGGTCCGAGGTCTCTGTCAGATTTGATTATACCTCCGGGATTCGCTCGATAGACATATTCCTGCGTCCTTCGAGCTTGAACGTCAAAATATTGAAAATAATATGCCGTTCATGTCAACGGGTTTCTATATCTCTATGAATCGAACGAAGGAAACAAGCGCATAAAGAGACACGGGAAAGATGGAACTCGCATAAAATTGATTTTGTCTCAAAGTGTTTACAATTCAGTTATACAAAACGTTTGTAACGTTAAGTACGTGTTATGCATTCTCGTAGATACGTTGTAACAGCCATTCTCGAAACGGCGATATTTTCAACGATATGCATTTAGTTTGTAAATATCCATAATCGCGATGCAAAATAGCTAAATTCCACAGTTCTTCCTTCAGGCAAAAATTTTTCTTTTGAGAGAAGTCGACCGTTTGCATACGTTAAATGGCATGTGCCTGGTATGTGTTACATGACATGATATCACGGCCTCAAGAAATGAGATGACGTGAATTTTTATAAGGTAATTCTGTAAAGCATTCGCGCATTACCGGTTGCCATTGAGGACAGTCGCTGTTAGCTAAGCGAAACCTTAAGAATGAGAAAACAAAATTATACTTTCTAAAATATGGAATTTGCTCCCAGTAGGACGGCAGGGGTATTCATATTTCTGGCGGTTATTCGCGACGGTGGTCTCGAAGAGGTCGTCATACGTCTTACGAAAAGTTTTACGCTATTTCTATTCCCGGTATTCTCATATCCCCGGGACGCGGCATCCCAGTGAATTTCCGAAACTACGAGTCATCGAGTAGGATGAAAAAGTGGTCGATGCCTTGGAATGATAAGAGCACAATGCTGAGGTTATCGCGAAATACGTGTGTATGATATCGCGCAATCATTCATCAGCACGGTCACTTCGCCCTCGCAAAGGGGGAACTCGACTTCGAACTGTGTAGAAGCATGTTTCGCTATATAAGCAGGATAGGCTTATATAGGCACTACCTTTATCTTTATTTGCATACGCGTAGATGAACTTTCGTGCGCAGATTTAATACAGTCCGCACCCGCGTAGGTACATTGCGAGATATTTCTATATCACAAACTAAATTTTTTTTAACGAGAAAATATATATTAATTTCGACAACGATTGGCTAGCTAAAGGATGTTAATTAGAATTTAGAATTTATTGCGAAAAATATTGCCCCAGCCAGGGTTTGAACCTGGAACCTCCCGCTCTCCGTGCAGGCTTATGTATATATATATTTTCTTGTTAATCAATTATTGGCGAAATATACCATTATTTTCTGTAAATTTTTTTTTGTTTAGGAAATTGATAAATAAAATTGAAATCGGATTTTCGGGGTCGAGGACTTCAGTGTCGTACTTTAGAAAAACGTAAAAGGAACGTGAGGCATTATTTATCCATGTTACAGAATAGTTTATGAGTATACGTTTCATATATCGCAGCAAAGTTTTGCGAAATCTGTCATGTATATAGATGTTATGTAATATTTTGTGGACGTAAGCTTTAGAAACATTATGGACGGGACGGACACTAATACCACTATCTCAAAACTCTGTCGACGTCCAACTGCCTAAGCTCAGAGAGTCCGTGACGATCGAAACTCTTCGTAAAGCCGTATACTCGGCAACGAGTTCGTTAAAACTTCCTTCAGACCTGTTCATGTTTAAATTAGGATTGCATTCTTTAGTGCAAATTTTCCGCGCCGGTCTTAAAACTTTCAAAGCCGTGCTACATGACTCAAGGGATACTTTTTGGCCCCATTTAGTAAAATTCGCGCGACTAATCTCCGGCGGCTAAGCGTTCAGGATTAGCTGAATAATTTAATACTTTCGTAGGAGCAAGACTTATCTATCGCGTCGCTTTTAGCTGATCTTTGCCTCTCGAACTTAAGCGATTATACAAACGCTACAGCTACATAATGTTGTTATTGATACTTTAAAGCCCCACAGATATATGAAAGAATCAAAAAGGCAATAATAAAATACACTATTACATTTTTTTTAAATTTTAATAACGCATTTTTCTTTCTAACGTAATTTGCATCCCTAAATTATATTCCTCCATGGAATTTAATATTAATGTTGTTTGAAAAAATATTTTGTTCGTCTAACATAAGCGAGACTGATGATATCTGCGCGAAGTTTTAGATATATATTCTCTCCCTCCGTCGGAAAGCCAGCCCCCTTCATTGACGTCGCACTTTCTTTTCCCCGGTTCGCATTTAAATTGAGTAATATTCCGACGGTCGAGTGTTCCTCAAAGTTAAAGGCTTTGCATTTCGTGGGGCGTTCACGTTTTATTCGCGTTCTCGGTTCTAGCGTTGCTCCTCTCGTCTCTTATGTATATATAATCCGCATCGGTCGCGTAGCTCGTAAAGCAGGATGTGATAGATGGCTAGTTAGGCGACGTATACCACGTACCCACCTTATGCACACAACCCACGAACCTATCTACCTACCTATGAACACAAGTTCCCTTGCCCCCTTCGTTCCCTCTCGCTCTCATCACCCCGGTCGTGCACTCGCCCCAAACCACTAACATGCTACAAGCCCTCAAACGTTTATTCAATATCTGTCGAGGGGTACGCTCTATATACGTTGAATCCGTTCATAAGTCTCGTTATGTTAGAACGCTGGGCAACCCTACTGCTGAATTTGTAAAGGTGGGCATCCAGCCAGCTGATTTCAACCCTTTGCGCTAACCCCGAATTTTAACGCTCCTCGTTTTTGCAATTCATCGCCCTGACTGTCCTCTAATCAAGGCTTTTGAGTACCCATGTCTCTACTCATGTCTCATGACACTTCCAACAAGATCACAGTCCAAACGCCTTCTATATGAAAAGAATGAAGCATCAATTTTACCTATTTCAATCTGATGGCATTTTACACTGACAATAAGATAGACAAGTTGCTCAACAAGTTGCAATCTAAATAATAACAATTTCAATTTAGTTGTTTCGTCTATAAGAAATTTAGGAAAATCTTATTTGAATTTAAGTCCATTTTTTCGATATTTGAATGAACTTTTTTGTAGCCTGAGGACATACACATTGTTTCTGGCTTATCGCAAAAAGCAGCGAAAGAATCGCGAACTCGGAAATCGTCGATAACGTATACGCGCCGTATATACGGTCGCTTTTATAGATATTATTATTTCTCACGCGATTCACGCGGGGAATACGAGAACGCGCGCACGCCCGATCGCAGCGGTCGCTCGCTCGCTCGCTGCAATCTCGTTGTTGCACGCGAGGTATGACCGGACGAGATAGGCCGCATCCCGCCCGCCGCACCCGATTGTTCGCGATTCTGACGTCGGGAATTAATTCGCATGAGGCCGCGTTGCGACGCGCGTACAATGATGGGCGCATACACGCGCGCATTTCGATGTGCCGCTCTCCCGAGAGGAATCGCGTGAATATATGATTTAGAAATCGCACGCCATAAGGCGGGAAAAGGGGCACCGCTCGGCTCAAATTCGCCTCGCCTCACCTCGCCTCGCCTCGCCACGCGGTTACGAGCCTTCGAGTATTTGTTTGCCCGGACCAATGTCGGCCATATGCCAGGGCTGCACGACCGCATTATATGCAGCACACCGTCATTGCATCGCGTCGTCGTGCCATGCCGAACCCAATGGACCCTTTGTTTTCATTTCGGTTCAACGCACCAACCCCCCTTTTAGCCCCTGTTACCGCGATCGTCTCTCCTTCTCCTTCTCTCTCTTTTTCTTTTTCCCTTTAGTCGGTTATTCCTGATTTTCTCCATTTCACCCCTTTCTCCGAAGCCCACGGTTCTCTCTTCCTTTTTGCATTTCCCGCAAGCGCGCGAGCGTCACTTCGATATTTCTGCATTCTCGCGTCGACGGGTTCGGCCGCGTGAAAGAACCGCCGTTACCTCGGCCGCTCTTTTGTTTTGCGCTGCGTGCGGTAGAACCCTTCGCGATTGCGACCACCACTAGCTCAATAGAGGGCTTCGTGTCAAGAGTATCTTACGAATCATTGTTGGAGTGAATATTGGAATCATTTGTTTCATTAATTAAGTTCTCGCATTGATTTAAATTAATCCTGAGATTTTTAATACAAAACTATCATTTTCTTATTTTCTATTAAAACATCTAAACAATCAACTGCATGGTTAGTTAATAGATACGTTTCTTTACTGATTTTATGCAAATTAATATAGAAATTAATTTACGCTATCTTTAAATAAGTAAGTTCAGACCTTCGCAAGCATTTTAATGGCTTGTGGAATTTTACGTTGAATCTCTAACGTTAGTTATTCTCAACGATGTCGCAACAAAAAAGCACGCCATAGAACGACATTACGGAGCAACCGATCGACCGTCAGGATGGGCCGTTCGATAACGAAAAATAACTTAATTTCAAAACAACGTCATTTCGGGTCGAGGGGGAGCAGGTCAGTGTCTGGGCAAAAATTTGACGAAGCTTTTAGCCCGTAACTCTATTAGCCAATGCTTTGGGAGTGCATTTTATACCGCTCTGTGTGTGGCCCTGTCATTTTCAGCAGGCACTGACAGGCTTTAAGAGAACGCGGGAGGGACACGAGAGTGAAAGAGGGCAGACTCAGGGAGGGAACACAAGACGCGAACGAAGCGAACAAGATAGGCCACTCTCTTTCGTCGCCACTTTTTAACTCTTGCCGCTCATGCAAACTACGCTGGCCTCTTGGAATATGTCACTTCTGACAGGGGACAAAAACACGAAATACACGTTTCGAGCTAACGAATCCATTGAGCCTCTCGTACCCCGGGTGCCTTCTTACGTCAGTGTTTTTCTGAGTTGCCGCACTCGCGAGCAGACGCCTGGTTGAACATCGTATGGAATATAAATTGCACGTGGAAAAACCGTGGAACGCCGGCGCGGCTTCCCCTCTCGATCGGTCTTTTGATGCTATTCCAAAAACGCGAGAAAATTTGAATAAAACAGGTTTTCTTAAATCCCGACGTGCAAGAGTAAAGGACTACTTTTATGATAATCAATACTCAACCAGACGTTCTCTGTCAATCCTCTGGAATCGCTGCATATAATCAATGTCTCTTCTCCTTTGAAAAAGTCTTGTACACTGAAGATGATTAGCATATTTCAAATATTAATGCGGTACCTTGGCATTCGTGTCTAATTTAATCAATTATATATTTAGCATCTCACGCGTAAAAACATATCTCTACTAGTGGAGCGAAATTTTAAAGTTCAAAGAAGTCACCCTGCTTCATCATTTAGTACCTTAGGCGAGGAAAGGGTCTAGTCACCCCTATACCAACAGAAGGGTGACGTCGTGTTTTACTACGTGTCTGCTCTTATTTTCCGAAAGTGCCCAGCTTATGAAATACTCAGAAATATCGCCGAGTTACACTACCGACGTATGAGGTACTTTCCGCTTTCTGCATCTTGTGCTTGCCATTTTGTAAATTCGTACGTGCATCAATTTTTCAGCCCTTCGTGCGGGAAAATTGCGACGGAGAGAACACATCGCGATTTCGGTTCAACACATACAACGTCACTCAAATATACGATTCGCTCGATAAGAAAACGAAGTAGGATGTTGAAAACATTTACACCTCTGACGTATGAAAGTTGTAGATGCAATTTAAAAATAACACTTTTGAAAAACGGTGTAAGTTGAATTAAATTATAAGTCGGCATTGCTTATTGGATTTAATAAATGATTTTTTACTCGTAGCTTGTTACGAGTTAAACGGAAAATATAAGTTTAAGGCCTTTGCGAATAGTACTTTTACCCGTTTTATACATCTGTCGAAATCATTTTCAAGCACGACAAACATAGACCGCGCTTTGATTTACTAAGCTCCTGCCGCTACCACGTTTTATTCCGATATTTATTCTCGGTCGCTACAATGTCTAAGCATATGACAAAACACTCTTGCGTCCTGCACAAACGCGCGGACAACACAACAGGGGTGCCACTCGCTCTCTGTACCCACCACGGAACCCATGTGATGGTCATAAAAAAAAAAGAAAGAAATAAAGGAAGCACTTGTGCGCGACCGTTACAGGGAGAACTTCGGGATTTGCAGTCGACGGATTAATAGGTGGGCAAGGCACTCGACTAGACTCGGCAAAGAAAACGGGCACCCGAATCCAAAACAAATTCCGGGCACGAGAAATTTCACGGAGAGCGCCGCGGGGTGCTCGGCCCGAACGATGCACGCACCCCCTCGGAAACACATGCTCCGCAGATGCACCCCTCCTATACAGCGGATGTGGCGAAGAGATGCTGAAAATTGGTCCCCTCGACGCAATATTTCACATGTGTATTGTGTTACACCGCTGTCGGCACAATAAGGCCCCGAAAGTGAAAAGTCGGCTGAAAGTATCGATTTGAAGCGGCTGGTAACGAGATGGTGCTGACAGTCGATGCTGATAGACATTACTCGCGATTTACGTCACTAGTGATTTCCGGCCACTTTGGACAATTTGCACGAAACGGGACCGTTGACAAAACATGATTAATCCCATTTTGTCAAGACTTGTTAACAGCTCACAAATATTTGAAAAGGGAAAAAGATAAAAATTAGAATCACAAGAATGTTTACTATTGTCATACTTTTGTGAATAATTTAGAAAAAAATCCGCATTTTAATTTATCAATGTAAGATCAGGATTACATCGTTTTATACCAATAGGATAAAAAGGATATTAATATTTTATTTGAAAATGAAACAACTTTTCAAAAAGTGATAAATATTCATTTATCACGGCGAAGCGAATATTCAAACGCGGAAGCGGAAGCTGAAAAGAACCGACTTTAGAGCATATTTAAATGATCATAATTATGACTTACAGTCACGTATCTATATAAAACGTTGTAGATGTTTAAAATATTAAAAACCCTTGGCATATGAGCATTTCACATTAATCTCATTACGTGACGAATTCTGACATACATTCGAAAATTATATTATACTACGAATATCGCCTGTCATAAATAACTCAATTACATGGTACATTTCCCATCAAATGTCTGTTCGCTTTACTTGCATACGTTATAATTATCTATGCTGAAATGGATATATAAATAATTTGTATTTAATATCAATATATGCAATATATTTTTATTTAATCATTTGGTTAATAAAATAAATACGCGTTTTGTATAAAGCAAATAACGTTATAATACATGTATCGTTGCCATCGCACAGTTTCCGAAACATATATGAAATCTCAAGTTAGCTTATTGAGAGGACAAACACAAATCGTGGAAGAGCGAAAGAGCGTGGATTCGTTCACATTTTGTGGCGCCGATCATAATGACGATGCATTAATCGGACAATCCTGAGCACGGAGTTGAACGACACTCAGAACGGAACAATGCGACGGCTAATCATTTTTGCTACAGTTGCATTTTCGATAATTCGCAGTATTGTACCGCGACCATTGCGTTACGTTCTCTCGACAGCTGCGAGGAATTGTGCTATTACGAGTAACTGCGCGCATTATTGGTCAAAAAGTAACAATACCGCGCTTTAGTCGATGGCTCTTTAACGTGCGAACCCTAATAACAACAAATACAATATCGCTACAATGCACTCTCGTGTAACGTGTAACGTGACAATTATTTAATTGCTCCATTACCATAAGTATACATTTCATCCAGTACAAGCTTTATTCAGTCATAATGATGCACGAGCTACATAAATCTACATTAAACAGTGCTATATTCGAAAATGTCGACCGTGGAACTTATTCCTAAAATTAAACTGCACTTTTTGCGAGTACGGCACGATGATGAGCGCTTTAAAGATTTTGATGTCAAATACGTGAGCCTCTGTCGAAAAGTCTGTCGACAGCGACAAACGCTGCCATCTCTATTATCAAAAATGATGCTGCAAAGGCATATTAAAACCCTACTCAAAATATGTTTGTCTTTGCCGTAATCGTCGCGCGTGTTAACGCGTCGGTGCCTTTAATCGTTGCTGTCAGGACGTATCGAGCTTGATGCGAGCGCGCGCGATGAGAGAGAGAGAGAGAGCGAAAGAAGGGTGGGTTCGGGTAAGTGCGTTGTATGGGGTAGTTGTGCAGCCTTTTACCACCCTCTTCCACCCTAGTAGCGCGGCTTCGGGCACCAACACAGTTGGTACGACCACGGAGAGGCTGTGTTGTCCGTAAAATTGCTTGCGCCCTCGACGCTACCCTCCGCCTCCTACGTCCCTCCGTCACCCCATTCCCCGGCCCATCGCGTTTTCCTCTTCCGCCCACCCTTCCACTTCACCCGCCTCTCACATCTTTCCCGATACTCCGTCGCGTCTAAAATAAACTGACCGTGCAGAGATTTTCACGTCCAGGCGAACTCGAATTGGGAAATGTCGAGCGACGCCGGCCAGAAAAACGAAAAGCGAAGGAGAGGAGAAAAGACGGAAACTCCAGGGAGGTCCGCCATTCGATCCTCTCGATTCGGCACTGATGCATTCACCTTCAGCCGCGTGCATCAGAGATCTACGTAGAAATTTTGATTTCATTGCACTTAAAGTTTTTTCTTACTTTACGGCGCGGGCCGATATCGACAGCGCTTAAGTTCTAAAACCGCGAATAATGATAGACGAGATTCAACATCGACATAACGCCTAGTTTTACGCGAGTATTTGAACCGATGAATCTGAGGTCATTGATTATGCGAATAACATTTCTATCGTATTTCTGATTTTCTTGTGTAGGCAAGTTTATGGAAAAGAATGCAATTTTACAATTAAATTGAAGAAAAATTTTATATACAATTTCACACTTTATTGAAACTTATTAAGATTGTAACCAATTTTATACAAGAGCATTTTATACAAGTTAGAAAAAATGTTCTTCCTCACTTTATACAGAACCATTGTTCGATTGAGAAACATATCAAGTAAAGCGCGAAACGTATGATTCTTTATTCGGATAATCAAGTAGACTTTCTTTCCACTTGTTTCCCGAGACGAATTGGCGACCGAGGGACGCGTACTCGAAAACTCTTGCGCAAACTCGAGACTTATTTTCCCAGCACAAACAGTTCTCGCAATGAACGCGTAAAAGCCAATCTTTCCAGTGGCCACCGAAGTTCCTGGTTGAAAGTAGTTCCGGGCCAGTTTTGTTAGAACACACCCGACGACTCCATTTCCCTCGGTTCCTTCGCCGGCATCGGCATCGATCTTGCCACCTCCCACGCTGTTTACATATAAACTCAACCTTAATGCACGATTCGCGTGCCATCCGCCACCCGGTACAAATCATTTTCCGGCATCTATCTGCTACGTCGAAGATTTTCCAGAGAAGCGCGTCAGCTACGGTAAAAATAATCCTCGAAAAAAAAAAAATTACGCATAAATGGGAGTGCGTGTACAAAATTGCCGACGTTGATAGCGCATCGAAACACCATCGTGGCGATCGTCAAACGTCAATTTATAGTCACTGTTTTATTTGCTTCTCGCTTTTTCCGCTAATTGCAGTCGCGACTACCGAGAACGACGCTCGTTAATCATTTACCGTTACTTGGTTAGTAATCACTTTGATAATTTTGTCTAAAGAAATTATTCCCGCCGTTGCGCTATATACGTGACGGCGGAACGTTAAAATAATATATCGCGCCCATCAGTCAATGTCGATTTTGCTCGCGCGCGCGGATGTCTTATATATAACGTGATTTAAATTTATGTAAATGTAGCTTGTGAAGGGTGCAACTGGAGAGAACCCGATAAAGGAAGTGGATACGTACATGCGCTTCAATTTTTTATCGATCTCGTATGCATGAAAAGTAAATCACCCATATGTCCCATACATGTCGCGTAGATAAAACATGCTACGTGTACACGTGAGAGTTGTCAACGTAACAGTTTTAAAGTGTCCGTTGTAATTTGTGCAGAGGACGCGCCGCTATGTATACAGCAGCGAGGCGTATATTTAGAATTAATCTCACGAATATAGAAATATCATGAAAAAATGATATGTTGCCTGTAATACGAGCGCCGGGTAAAACTTTTAATAATGAAAAATGTTTAAATGCTTGCGATGTGCGACAATAAGAGGTCTCGCGGCGCAAGCCGCAAAGGCGGAAATGTAGCTGAAAAAAAAGTTATACATTATAAAACGTAATTATGAAAATGAGTTTGGGCGTTCTACGTCCGCGGAACAAAGCTTTGAGAGATAACATTGACCAGAATTACGAGGTTTTGCTTCTCTATTATTCCAACAGAAGCCGGTCGCTCGTTTGTTGTACCTTCACTTGCGAGCTCGGCTTTCATGCCGGTATGTAGCGGCGAGAGTATTTTTCATTCATTACAACGGCTGCTTCATATGTTTTATAATTGCCATATATTCCGCCACAAAAATTATACCGATGGAATCTGAAATGAGTGTGGTGCAGGATTGAGAAAATTGAAATATAATATATACGATATCTTCGTGCAATTGCAGTTTTAATCGTAAATAGTTAACAGTTAATTGCAGATAGTTTAAGTTTCTTTTAGTTTTGACTTATTTAATAGGATATTCTCTCTGCATGATTTCTTGCGTTATTTATTAAAATAGTTAGTTATTTATATGCTGCCAATCTGAATATCACTGCAATGTTGTAAAATGTATTTTAAAGTAGAAGCATATTTAGGTCGGGCGCGACGATTTTAAATTAACTTCTTTAAAATACATGACTAGTAATACATTCCATATGCCGAATAAAATACTCCTCACATCGTCTGCCATTCTTTCGCCACCATTATCGCTGACATGCGGAAAAAGAACGTAATACGCGTAATAAATTCAAATATTTCTGACGTATCCTAAACATGCGAAGAAATAAACTTCATTCAAAACCCCTTCCAACGTGCGTACACGTCTGTAATCCATTGCGAGGGGAGTGGAGATTTTTAATCGAGTTTCGTGACATCAAAGTGCTGCTGTCATCGTTCTCTCCTCTTTCCATGCTGTCCTTCTCGTTGCCATACTACGCTCGTTCCATCGTTCATCAGCTCGTTCGGAGTTGAAAATTAATCGCCGCGTCTGAAAATAAGAGACCGGCTTAAAAATTCAGTCCGACGCGCCATGTCGAAAGAACGCGAAAGAAACTTGACACTCTCTTCACTATTTATGAACCTCTGGCTGCTGAAATAATTCCAATGAAAAAAAAAAAGAAGAAAAAGGAATGAAGTCGTAATTATGAGCAACAAGAGAAATAAGATTTGATAAAGCACTTTACATCCGCGGTGTAAAAATTAGCGAAAAGAATATTGATCGCTTCTTCGACACATATCGCGATGAAATTACACTTCCCCTTCGGAATTTTATTGCTACAATATTTCAGCCTTCTCGCGAGGCCATCGTAATACGACGGTCGATTCCGGCAAAAGTACTGTCGCGCTGGTCCACCATTGTGGCCTTTCGCAATCAGCAAAGTGCCATATGCTGGTATCGAAACGCTTGCTAGCTGAAATTCCTAGTACGCAGATAAAATCGTCCGACGTTCAGGTATTCCAATAATTAATGGAATAAAAACTCGCCGCTCCGTGTCACTTTGCCCGTCAGAAATAAATTTTATTAAAAAGTTTATGCATATATATGTGCTCCGTGATATGGATTCTCATTTATACGTAAAGTATACATTGGACGACGGCGTTTCGCTGTGGCGTTTTCCGCTATCCAATTATGTCTTATTAATCAACATTAATTTCGCGAGCGGGGAAGAGTATAGGAAAAACGCGACGCGCAGTTTCGACACTGGCCGATGAAAGATTGAAAGGATGCTAAAAACGAACGATGCGCTTTGCACAAATCTAGTTCGCAACTTACATATCGTTACGTTAATTCCGTTGAAAATGCATACGCGCGTTGTTGTAAAATCATTATAAAAGCACCAGCACAGCTTCAAAATGCTATAGCTTGTAGCTGCATGATAAGGAAAAACACATTGCATCGTGCCCGTCGTGGCTCTTGATTGAACATTCTATATTTCCTTCGCTCGGTGATCGCCCGACAAATCTGGAGCATCCCCGACGCCCCTTTCCTGCGCTTTCACTCCGACCAGCGATTTCATTCCTCGGGAAAAATGAAGTAACAAAATTACAGAGTCGACTCGTCAGCAACAGACTCCGCTAAATCAACTCTCTATCCCTCCCACTTTCTCTACCGGTCTATCCCCCCATATCCGTCTCTCCCTCTCATTTCGCTCGCACCAGCTCGCACCCTCTCATCCTCCTCTCGCGTTTCAACGAAGTCCTTTTCCGCTTTCCCTCTGGTCACCCTGTAATCTAGAAATCTATGATTCAACGCCACTCGTGTGTCCCTAACATCTGCTCTCTGACAGACGCACTCCAAACTGTCTCGTTCACAAAGCAAGGCCCTGTTCTTAGGAAATAATATTTTCCCTGCGCATCCGAGGATCTCGGGAACGCGTACTACACGTCGCGTGGGCCACATCGCTGAATGCGATGTGCAATTCGGGAGAGTGCACATAGTGTAAAATGTATAGTTGAAACCCTAAAGCCGCATTTTGTATGCTGGTTGCTTCAACAGGTAGAGACTTAAAGCGTTGTTGGGACATTTGCCTGCTGAAAGGTCTATCAGTTTACATTGATTTAAGGTCCAAAGATGCAATGATCCGTATAACAAGTTTAAGAGTATAAATACTTAAAAATACTGAAAATTATAATCATATTTTAATACAACGAAAAAAAAATGTTATATATTTTTTATCTTTCATGAACGATATTTAATCTATCATATTATTTTATATATATTCATTACAATGTTACTTCTTTTTTACTGTTACTTTTTTCTTTGTATTAACTTTGCAAGTAGAGGAAACGAGTCAAATTATTACAGAAAAATATATACAAAATTATTCCACGGGATGTACTTTATATAAACTTAAAAATGTTCACACAGTTGTCTCTGCATTTTAGTTTTTCTGTCATATTTGATATCAGTGCAGTGCGACTTTTAACCGCAGGTACTAAAGTTATCGAACGTTCATTATGAACTAATTCATTGCATTCCCTCGTGACCTCGTTCGAACTTTCGAGGAATTAAAATTCAACTCCGTAAACTCTAGTAATAACGTCGACGCTCAACGACCGTATCTTTAAAAGCCCCGAAATCTTCTCTTTAATCATGTTCCAATAAAAAATTCTAATTTAATTATATCTAACGCTTTTTATTTAATTTAAAATGTTATATACGAATAAATTATATCTACATCGAACTGAATCTCTTATATTAAATAATTCAACTTTACTCATAACTTTACTCATTACTAAAAAGATATACACGAGACACTTTTCTTTTTTCGTCATTATATGAGCATTTGATACAAACTTTCTTTTTAAGAAAACACCATCCTTATAAAAGCATAAAAAAGCAACGAGGGTCAAACAAAGTCGGAATGTCGTGCTCTAACGCGACCAGTCTTTTAAAAATTCATTATTTCCCTCCCGGCTTGCTTTTGCGTCGGCTTGTCGCCAGTTTTATATCTTCCACTATATTATGCATGTCATCGACTTTAGTTTTATTACTGCGTACAGATCCGTCCACCCCTAGTAAGGTCGCAAATAGGGCGTAGATTTCACGAGAACATTTCTCTCGAATATATATGTATATATATCTATTATGAGAGGAGCGAAGCTGCGAAGACGTTTCTCATTATGCGCCTTTTGAAAGCTTTATGAAACATTAACTTGAAACATTAACATTAATATTTCTGATTTTTGCATGATATCATGCATAAATAATATCGTTAGAATATCATAAATCGAAATTTATTCATACAAGATATATATTTTGGAATCAAAGATATTTCTCTCGTATCATTAATATTATTCGTACTGTCATAATCTTGCAAAAATTCATACTTGCAATATTCACAGTTAAAATTTGTGCAATGGGAGTACGGTGAAGAATATTTATTTTAACAAAATAATAAATTTGTAACACTAGATTTGTCCAGTCAACATCCACAGTTAAACATCCATTGTTGGATGTTCCATTTTTAACGCCAAGAGGTAAAATTAATGGCGTATTTCGCACATTCGCTATCTCGCACAATGTCTACTTGAAATGCCAAATTAATCACGTTACTCCACTGTCGAGACAATTCGCGGGATTTTTCATGAATTCTACGCGGGTTTTACCGAACTCGGGAGGGTAGTGCGAACGAAACTCGTAAATACAAATTGTTTTGGAGTGCATTGGCACCCTCGCGCCATGCGAGGGTCAAAGTAGCCATGTCAGTGGAGTTGATTTATAACACGATAGGGATGCTGCCGTTGCAGAACGTTGGAATTCCGTTACTCGGAGTCAGCATGACGGCGGCTTCAGTAAGTCAACTGAATCATTCCAATTAATTTCTCCAAATTGCACGCGTTCGAAGGCGCACTCACCAGTGCAAGAAATAGATCACTCTTATTTCTCATACGATATTCTTAATAGGTGAATGGAAAACTCCAAATTATTCACTTCAATTTCTATATTTTGCAATTAATTTATACATTAATTATATCTTGAGTGTTTTATTATTCGTTCGGCAATATATAAATAATTGAACGATATTTAAATTAAACAAATCAGAGAGTATCTCATACAATAATTTTTAAAAATATCTTTAGTAAACAACTTGATGATCTATCGTTAATATTCAGACATTATTACAGATTTATCAATATTTACATGCATTGTAAACACGCGCGTTATACGGTTCTTCAATTCTAAATAATCGGTATCGTGCTGTTAACTGCGACGTAAGTATGCGCTTTCTCTCTCGCGAACGACGCTCGCGATATTTTGTAACGAACCGTAAAATATGACGTTTTCAACGATCCTGAATGACGATGTTATACGGCTCACTCGTTAATTCCGTTCGTTGAAACCTCGCAGCACGACGGAGCCAACCGAGCTCATTCGAGTGTTTTATTATTTGCGGCATGGTTATAAAGCGGTAAGTTTTATGGCGTGCGTGATAGTCGGTGAAACATTCGAGAGATTAATTCGAATGAATGACAGACTGGACGTCGCAGTCTCGTGGGAGGAACCGAACTCACGCCCCGGTGATTGCCGCTTGATGTTTCCTCGTCTTCTCGCACTCCGTCTTGCTCTTTCTCCCTGTCTCTTCTCCCGATGTTTCTCGCATTCGCTCGCCTCGCTTCGTTCGCCCTCCCTTCTTGTCACTTTCTCTCCTTTCTGTCTCTTCCTGTCTCTGTTACGCATCACCTACCCGTATCTCCCGGCTACCTTTTCATTGATTCGCGACGCAAGAAATTGCTTTTCCGTGGAGGCGTCGCCGAGTATCTCTAATTAGGGGATTTGTGAGAGAACCGAATACCGAGAAACGTTATATATGACCATTAACCTTAATATTCTCGTATCGCTCGACATCGTATCCGCTCATGCAGACCGTTTGCATGTCAGATAGCAGATGCACATATATCAACTTAATAACTAAAAAATTCTGAATGCACGCAACTGAAGCTACAGTCTAAAAGACGCAGATAATACTGTAACAAAAAAATTCTATGAAATTATATATTTTAAATAACTTTAATGGTTACATTATTTCAAACAATTTATCGCATACTGTAGAGACTTTAAATAATTTAAAAAATAGTACAGATAAAAATAATACGCAAAAATTGAAACAAATGTATTTTTTTCTATAAACATTTTATAATGACATTTCGATGCGTAAACGAAAAATGAATTTTGTATGATATATAAGGCAATAAGGTTCGTGCAGGGCAATATTCCGAGAGAATAAAAAATTATACATAGCGACGAATCGATCCTCGCTAACGATGCGTCGTAACGTCTAATTTGCGGTCGTCGATGATCACGATCGCGGGAAGGAAAGCGCCAGTGACTGTCCCGGCGGTTTTACAGGTGACCGTACTCGGCGGTTGCAGCTGTAATTCGGATGAAAGAAACCGCTTATTAGACGTTCGTGTAATTATTGTAATTTGTGACATTTCCCGCCGCGGTAGTCCAAATTTGGACCCTCGGTTTATACCGCGCGGGAACCCTACGCCCAAATCATCCTGGGAGCGACACGCTCGGATTTCAAACGAGCAGGTATATTTTGCGCGTCCGATCGAATCCGAACCTTCCGTTCGACGCGACGCGACGCGACGCGACGGTGTGGGCTTACAGAGGGTTTTATGTGCCCGGTGTTTGTAAATTCCCGATGTTAGCAGCGGTTCGCAGGAACGCGATCTTACCCGAGTGTCGTTTTTCCGTCGCTTTATTAAATACTTTTCTCCAACAATTAAAGAGGGCTTCTCAGACTGGTAACATTCCAACGGAACGAGCCTTTACGCCAATAGAACGGGCTTTAATACTTTACGATTGTTGCGTCAGATAATGAAGTGCTTGCTGCTGTTTAATTAATTCTTATCGTCAGGAAACTCTGAAGCTTACTTTTTAATTGAACAACGAATTCAATATTTAATCTTTTGTTTGCTTTCCATTTAACAGCTAAACTGATTTAATGGATATTATTTTATTTTTTTTGCATTTTTTCTATAATGTTTTGAAGTAATAATAATTTACAAGTCGATTTGTGTGTAAAAAATATTATTTAAAAATTATAATAATTTAATATACTCACGACTCACATATATTTTGTGGAAAAATATGTGTTTGCGATTCTTATAAATCATCCAAAAATCGCAAATAATATGTGTATTCTTTGGATTCCGATATTCTGATAATTTGTATAAATCACGTGCGCTTAGAAAAACGTTAAGCGAATAAATATCCGAAAGTTAATAACGAAATTAGAGAAAGTGTCGACAATCGAATTTTCCTAAATGTCTCCTGATGTATCACAAATATCCGCAAAATATCCCGACTACGTTTTACTATCTGGCATTAACAATGAATAGACATACACAACCGCTTAGCGAACGACACGTCAATGTGAATAGTCGACGTCGCGTTTGCCATCAGGAGTTTACTACGATAATAAAAGAAACGCAGCGAACCACCGAAGTAGCCAAGGGGATCATTTTCATTAAGACCTGGTCAATTAGATGTGCTTCAAATGGCGCGCAGTCTCGGGCAAACTTGGACAGCGCTCCCCCAACGATACCTCGAAAGCAATGGCCGGATAGAACGTGGACAAAAGGAGAGGCCAAGGTATAGACTAGCGTCTAAGACGCGGGAAGAGTCGAGGAGAGAGAGAGAGAGATGTAGCGAGACAGAGTCGAAGAGGGAGGAGAACAGATCGTGAGCGGCAGAGTGAAGAAGGAAAGCGGACCACTCCTATACGGCCTCGACACGAGGCGGCCGCCATAACCTCGGCACTAGTAATTGAACGCAAGTGGTTGAAAGTACTTCTTGGCTCCCGGAAGCGTCTCCTCTCCTCGACCACCACCACTACCAGCAACAGCACCGGCAGTACCATCTCTTCCATGTCTACCGCTACCATCTGCCATCGTTTCGTCCTTCTTGTTCCGCACCTCCTTCTTCTACTTCTTCTTCCTTTTTGGCTTCTTCCTCCAACTTCTCGCTCCTTCCTCTTCGTACTCGCTATCCATTTTTTCACCCTTCATTCTCTCTTTGGCTGCACCGCTTCGGGCGTACCTGCTTCAAGCCTCGGTGGTCTTTACCCATCTCGACGGTAGCAGCGAAGATCGGCGAGAGCTTATGATTAATCCGAAAGAGATTAAACTCGTCTGACCATCTGTAGGAACGGAGCAAGTATCTCGCCTCGCTCACGAACCAATCCGGCGCCACCATGAAAGCCTTCTGCCTTCTAATACGGAGTTAAGAACTAGCTCGACGACAAACCTGATCTTGTCGTGATTGTAAAAAAATTATGAGAAGATGAAAATGTAAACGATCGACAAAGTCCTGCTTCTTTTCTCCCTCGATGTAACCCCAAGTAAATAACCGCCCACGAATTTGATCCGGCGTTACGCATAAATTCTCTGTATTGTCTGTCGTTCAAAGCCCTCGACAAGCGATTGAACAAATCACGAAACTGAGCCATAAACTTGATTTTAAATATTTGCAAATAGACGTGGGAATAAAAACAATATTTAATTTTTCTTTAAATTAGAAAATTAAAACATAGATAAGGCATATCTGCAAAGTAAATTTACATACAATATGATAGATTTATTACAACGTACAAGTAATTTTATCAACAGTGATAATATGATGTACGCGTTGGCAGGAGGGTAGTGCTTTACCCTACGCACAAGCAGACACGCCTTTCACAAAAGAGCGCATTTATCGCGTAATCGACGACGATCGGTCAACCCCCCGGCTAGAAGATCCCGCAGTCCGACACGTCAATACGATTGAATGTACGATGGCCTGTGCAGGTTTCGACGTTGGTTAATAAGATCTAATCGTCGATCGCTTGGAGCGATCACGCTACGCGAATCAGAGGAGATAAAGCACGCTGGGCGAAAGGGCGAATAATGCGATTGCGCATCGATTGGGTCATTTCGAGTGTTTTATAGACCAGAAATCTTCTTTATGGTCGGGCCCCGCGCTCTCTGTCCTCCCGATAAGTTAGCCAGACACTAACGCCGCTTCCGAGCTGCGAAATTAATTAAGGCACTCTCTTCGCCAGAGTAATTAAACGACAAAAGTATCTCGGTACACCGACACCGATTAATTCCTCGTCGCGAGACGCGCGCGCGGAAATCCGCAAATTGCTTCGGCGCTTCCGACGAAACGAGAGATCGCGATCGTGATTGCGGCTTGCGGACAGATCCGTCGCCGTTTCAAGGACAAATATCGAGCCCCGCGAACCGCAGCATTGTCGCCCGGATAACAGGCACACGCAAAACGAATCAGCGAAGCTGAGCCGGGGTAGATGCGTCTGGCATCGTCGAGCTGCCGAGCTGAATGTGACGGCTTCTCTTCCTATCATCTTCAATCCTTTGTCGAACCCTTATACCCGCCGCGACGTATACGTTGAGTGCCGGGCGTTATCATAAATAAAGAGCGGGTAAATTAGATTTCCAAATCAAGATGGCGACGGCATTGTCTACGACCGAGGCTGAATTAATTGGATTTCAGAGCCAACTTTGTCGCGTCTCGCACCAGCCGACCCCATTCCGCACCGCCACCCTTCTTATACCCAGAATACCCCCTGAAGCCCTCTCGGCCCTTACTTCCAGGCAACCATTAGACGGGGACCACGGCCGCGCGGCGCCGCACCGCTGCAATCGCCATCGCGTCGACATCGTCGTTACAAGTGCCGATTATACTGCATTTTCCATAAGGTTAGCCTTTGTTGAATTCGGTACTGCGAGGGTTCATAGACTTCGTTCACGATATGGGAGGAGGCGAGCGAAGCTACTCGAG
The DNA here is from genome assembly GCA_035220615.1 of Leptothorax acervorum. Classification (NCBI taxonomy): domain Eukaryota; kingdom Metazoa; phylum Arthropoda; class Insecta; order Hymenoptera; family Formicidae; genus Leptothorax; species Leptothorax acervorum. Next base: position 692,838 of record JASTWQ010000452.1, on the reverse strand, counting down.
GGTTATTAAGGGCACACCGGGTCGGACAGATGCAAAGATAAACAAACCGGCCGTAATGAACGAGGCTGGATCGCTGGAGAGCAGTCAGATATACTCGGTGCTTATTGTCACAGAGATTCGGGCCTCTCCCTCGGGGCAGATATGTTAAATCAACGTGTCGCCGGCCGGAGAAGGGCACTGCTCGCGATGCACCTAGGGCCTGCGTTAATCGAAGAGCATTGTGCAGCTCTCGTGCGAGTGACAATAATACAAAGAAATATGTAAGAACTGTTTAAAAATTCTTATAACGCTACTAATATTATGAAAATTTATCGATTTTTGTCGTAATTTTATCGAAAATTGTTTTACGAGAATTATGAATTTATTCAAATATGAATTTTTTCAAATATAACGAGTATATAAGTTATCTCGACGGTTAATCTACAACCAGTAGATAGAATCGGAGTTCAAAGTACAATAATTGTGCTTAAAACTATTTTAACGTTAATCGAGCCTCATAAACTTTACGAGAACTCCATTAGGAAAATTAACTCCATTAAAGTCTTCTTACCGCTCGCGCTCGTAATATCTTTCGACTGCCATAGAACAAAAGAGACGTTATCGTTCTATACGCGTCCTGCGCATTATATTCCCCTCGTTTTCACTTCCGACAAATACAAAACGGATTATGCAGCGAACGTAAAGCTCGCGTCCGCTCTCGACGCCAAGGCCGACCGAAGATTCGGAACAAAATAACGCGCCGCGCCGCGCCGAACCGAGGCTCATGCCGGCTGGCTGGCTGGCTGGCTGGCTCGCTGGTTGGCGCCTATTACGGCGAATCGCAGCAAATTGCGAGGGACCAGAATTCCCGGTTGCGGATTAGATTCCCGGGAATCCTCCTGGACGAAGATATCTGTTGCTCTATCTACGGCCACGGATCCGTCTCTGCGGGCGCATGGTTTTGATGTTACCGCGATATTCGCGAGCCCACGCGGCCGCTGCCGACGGGGATAGGTCTGGATTAGCACGTGGAAGCTTCGCCTCATTACTCAAATACTGGAATACCTTCCGCCAGCGTACCAAGGAACGCAAAACGGTGGTTATAGGCGGAAGGTAAGGGGGGTCAAATGGTGAACGGAGTAACACGAACTGGGATAGCAGAAAGGGTTGGTGAGATAGAGGAGGCCAGGGTGGGAGAGGTAAGGAGGGTGGCAAAAGATCAAACCACGACGAAATGGCAGACCGTGGTTGGGGTCCCGTATGCACCGACTGCTGGATAGATGGAAAAGGGAGGCTGGAAGGGCTAAGAAGGGAGTTTGCTGAGTGATCCGGTGTGGCTCCGCGATATAGTCTGTCCTTATTCCACCCTGTGCTTACTCCGTCTCGTCCTACTGCTCCTCCGCTAGTTTCCCTCTCTCCCCCCGGCCTTTCGCGCCCTCTCATGGTATTAAGATTAGCACAAAGCACTACCTATCATCGTTCTCCGTTTCCCTCTGTGCAGTATTCTGAGGCGCGTAGTCTCTGTGAACGTTATATGGGTAGACGTACCGCTCGCAGTAATTTGTGGTGTTTCTGCGAGACCTCCAGAAGCTTCGCACACGTCGCTTTGCCATTACCGGTGACATTGACGGTAATCTCCCGGGCAGAAAGATATTTGCGGAGCGGATGATAATGAATCATTTAAATGTCGCAATGTACAGTCTCATATATTCAGGTCACTTAGTGCGTAAAACAACATGTCGGATACATGTTGTAAGTAGCTTAGAATGTTATACGCAAAGTTTTAGGTTCTTCTTACGCGTATCTATTATTAGATATCGCTCTAACACCCCGTTTCTTTGTCTTTAGATTTTCTTCGCCCGTATACGCGTTTTATAAATGCTCGCATGCGGAAAAAATCCGATTGTAGTATTGTCCTCACGTTAGAGAGAACTGCGATACTCATTCGTAATCCTTTGAAATGCTCGAATCCTTTCATTCATCGAACCGTGATCGCAGGATTGTCAATGTAGAGTATTTTTTTACGAGTGATTCGCAATTCTTGAGACATTAATCCAGGAGGGGCTGAGCTGCCACTCGATGGTAGCAGAAGGGGTTGACGGATTGCGTCTACCGTGTCTGAGAAGATATAAGGGGAGCTATATAATCCTCTTGATGAGCTAGCTCGACGAGAGTACTAGCGCCTTTGTGCTCATTCCCGAAAGTATTTACCTCGAAGATTCTGCCTTACGCTTCGCGCCGCACCGCGCGATGCCTGTTTCAATTTACGTCGAATTAAATTGCAAACATTGATTAAGGATTGAACGGGAATTTTGTTTCGGCGTGCTCTATAATAGACTGCAGCAGCTTCGTGATAATTATGCTTACGATCTTTTCATTTACCAAGTTCTTTTAAATACAGACATTGTCGCATTTAATCACTGAGTGATTTTTTTCACTCTAAGTGACCTTTTTTCTACATTGATTTGTGCGTGTATAAATTATATGACATATAAACACATAAAAATAAATATCTATCAAAATTGAGGTACATATATGCAGCAAATTTTTATTAATAATGAAATCGTCGATGCAGTAGTGCTTTTTCATAGCTATTGTTAAAACAATTATTTAAATAATTATGCTGAAATTGCAATTATAAATAAGATTCATACTTTTTCCTCCTTGTCTTTATTGCCGGACAAGTTACCTCGAACATTCGAGAAATTTTCACTGATTGTGAGCATCATCAGCAGACACACTTATCAAATGGAAAGTCCTAGGGATTTAACTCTCTCGTCTGGAAGATCTCGATTACTAACGCGGATAGCTCGGCCTTTGCGTGCAACGTAACGTTAAATGTTTCTGCTAAACGGTTAATTGTATATTGTCTTGCGGATCACGCGACATTGCTATGTTCCATCATTGTGTCCTCTTGTTTCGTCGTCGTGTTCGCTCTCGTCGTGATCGCAGAAATAGGACGGATCACATCAGTCGCATTCGGTTTCATTTCCGTATCGCGGGGACAGTAATTCGCAAATGGAGAACGTATCTAGCCATCTTCTTCCGCGCGTTCGCTTTACAATCGCGGCTGCAGCTGCAGCTGCAGCTATCGCGTATCCAACGACACCGTATTGTACGAATCCGAGTGCGCGGTGTGCCAGGGCCACTGCCAATTTCCATGGCAGATTACTTTTCAGTATCACGTGCCCTTCTTCCCCGTGGGGGGAGGCAGACGGAGCGTGCCGCCCGCTCCGCACACCTGCACGTATCGTGCGCGAATAAAACTAATTTCGAGCCTCCCGACGAAATAAGGCGCACGGGATGTGAATTCGTAATCCGGTAAAGGGGCGCTTTATCATTGGGAACCTATCGATGCGTCAGTAATCTTTTCCGCTACGCGGGTAACGTGGCGTTACGCTAACGAATCATCAAACAGTATGTCGTGCAAAGCGCTTTCTATTGTGCTGAGCCCGATAGGATTTTAGCTTCCCATCCGTGATATCTTTTCTCGATAAATCCGTCAATTGAATTGGCGATTCTAGAGACGTACCGAATAAAAATTATTGATTTTGTGGAAATCAATATAGAAATTGATCTTTTTTTATTCCGGTTAAAAAGCATACAAATTGAGCTTAATGCGCCTTTAAAATTATTAATTCAATCGTGTGTTATTGTAAAATAATCATAGTATCTCTTTGCCATTGCTTATTGAATTTATACTGGTTTTGCTGGATTGATTAATTGATTTATCGCAATGAGTGGCATTGGACTAATTAAATTTCTTCTTTCTGTTTCAGGTACGTGACCCGGTATTATAATGCAAAGCGTCGCGAGTTATGACAGGTAACATGGGTGATAGTATAATCACATATATTATTAATTTTGAAAAATATTCATTAAAACGATTATATCGCGAATGCGTTACACATGCATATATGATAATCCTACACAAACCGAAATTCATCTGACACAGATATCGCGCAAATTTCCTGCGAACACGTTCAAAATTGGTCAAAAAGCATCTTTGCAGCATATGGCGCGCAGGTAGCAGATTTACCTTTGACTGGAACATAAAAGGAATTAGGGCTAATAAATTCGCTATGCTGGCTGCCGTCCCCTTCAATTTTGCGCAAGTGTATCCAGGAGGTAGGCGGCGATAATATGCGATCTAGCAGAGCGCGAATTGAGTTTGCTGAAAACGCGGGAAAGGGATTTTTCGCGCAACCCCGTTTGACCCCGCAGCAAGACGAACGCCCTTTGATCTATCCCCTCGAATTTCGTTCCCTCGCTGCTGCGACACGATCCCGTCTGCGCGTCTAATTCTTTCTTTTACTATCGATGAGGTCGCTACTTCCGATGTCACTCCGTGCTCAAAGAGCTCGTCGTTAGCGGATAGAATGTTCTTTCAGGCGCTTCAAGTTCTAGTCTTTGACATGAAACAGTGATTGTTGAATGTTTTCACACGTCAATAAAAAGATACAATATCAGGGTGGAATCAAAAAGATTTGTGAGAATGCAGCTTCTCAGATAATACTCGAGTGTTCTTCAAAATAAAAAATAATCTCAAAATTCTCTTTTAAAAGCGTAGATAATATGTCAAAATAGAAAGAATAAAATAATAGTAATGAAATAATGCATCTCTCTCGCGAAACTATAAAACATCAAATCTAGTTTCTTAGCTGCATATTTTTCACGGTCTTCAGAGAGAGGCATAATACAAAAGATGGAGAGTCCGTATCGAATGAACATGTCACGCTCATTTTATACTTCGGCTGACGCGAACTACCTACCGAGGTGGATCAAATCATTGTAATAGAAGCTACAGGTCTACAGGGAGTTTAGGAAAGGGACGGGCGGGACAAAAGTTTCGTACTAACCCGCAAACTATCGGATTACTCGAGCTATCTGTGGATCGAGGAAAAAAATAAGCAAGTTGGACCAGACTGAGATTTTCAGATACGAGCCTATTTCTCTGATGCACAGACCGGATGAGTCAGATAAGAAAACTTCTCGAACAGAATAACAATCTAAAATTTCGAACTACATCCACTGTCCGAAGATGCATACGAATCCTTCGATCCCCAAGTGACGTAAGTCCAATATTGGCTACGCGAGTCGATAACAAGTATAATTCCCATTTGCACTTCAGAAAGTTATTTCGAAATTTCTTTTAGGATACGTTAAAAGCTCAGTACTTTCTCGATGTATTTGCATAAAATGCAGTTCATTCCCACACATCGTGCGTATGAACTTCCAGCGAGCCTTTACCATTATTTTCTGAAAAGTAAAAAATAATGGACTTGCATATCACTTGGGTTCAATATGCTCTTACGCATGTCCGCGGCCGGCTCGTCCCTTATCGCGTAACATACGTCGGTGAGACAACGTTCACGTCGTACGCAATTATTGAAGCGACACGTTGGCAAACAGAACTTGCCGCTCGCGCTGAGAGTCGCGCGTCACACGGAAAAAGTGTTATCGTGGCGCTCACATGCGCGCGACACTCTTACGTCGGACATTGTCCGAGGACGCGTGGGGTGTCCGTGAAAAGTGTGCTCCAAACAATAGCCGGTGAAAAAAACGGCGCCTGAAGCGAGACGGGGAAAAGGGCCGGGGAAGAGAAGGTGACGCGAGCGAGCGAGCGAGCGAACGAACGAAAGGCTACCTCACTCGTGCGATGACAGCCACCATCGTAAGCAACGCCGCGAGCAAACAATGCCGACGACGAGTGCCGGAGCCGGGTGCCCGAGAGTAGGAGCTTTTGAAGGGGTCCGTCCTTTCGTCTCGCGCGCACGTTTGCGAGCGCGCGTTCCCGTTTCTCGGGATTTCCATAATCTGCGGCCCCGCCGCGGACTCCAGACAGATTTATCCGCGTTTTGCCACGGAAAACGAACAATGTCTCTCCCTTGTCTTTTTTTTCCGTTTTGTTTTACCGCCACGGCTCGAGAAACTCTGTAACGCACGCAAGAGGAAGCGAGAGAAAGAGAAAAAGAGAGAAAGAGAGGAAGAGAGAGAGAGAGAGAAAGAAAAAGACTGACCCGCAGACGCGTCTGCATATAGAACCGGCGTCGCGAAAATACCCGTCAATCAAGATGATGCTCTCTCCCTTCGAAACTAAACAAACGTGCCGGTCCTCCCACGAGATAAGTCTAGACGGGCTATAATTGCAAATAAATAGAGACGTCACGACTCGAGGGGTAAGGGAAGATCCTCTTTTCCTGATGCCACCATCGCCGCTCTTACTTTCTTTTTCTATCTAGATATAGGTGGCTTCGGTAACAGAGAGGGATGGGATGCTGGACGACCCGTCTGGTAAAACTCACTGTCGGTCTGTAGATTAAATTGAATAAGCTCATCTTGATCATCCGAATAGGCATAAGGAATGCACTTTTCGTAGAAGCTTTTAATACGAGATACATGACATTCGTAAATTTATTGTATCACATATATTTCAACAAGTGTAAAAATTTTGATTTATTGATTAGCAGAAATTTGCGCATGTGTTAAGTTTGCTTTATCGTTCTATTCTCTTTACTGCACTCTTTAAGTAAAGGGAAATAATTGGGAAAATTAGAGACGCGATTCCAGCATCCAAGATTAATCGCGATAACGCCGGGCACGATTTATCGCGCTATTTTAACATCGGAATGGCGCTCGATGATAGAAGCGAAGTTAAACGCCCGTGCACTAAATCTCAAAATGAATCCCGAGTGTTCCCCCGGCGACGGTTAAATCGAGGCATTCCGAGAATTCATAAAAATTCGGCATGCGTGTACTCACATGCGCGTGTGACGTAACGAGTCGCTCAAATGATTCACAGATGCATATCTTTCTCGGTGTCCCACGCCAGAGCGTCTCCCACGATTTAGTGCGGTATAATAGCTCCGAGAATTGTTCAAGTACGACTGGGTTACTGTGTTCTCCACCCAATCTTGCTTTCTCTCTTCTTCTTTATTTTTTTTTTTTTTTTTTTGTTTCTTTTCCCTCGTTTCTCTTTCTCCTCCGGTTGTGATCTATGGCCGCGCCGCCTCGCCAAAGGTCTTTCACTCGGTTCGGTGGCGCGTTCCACGAACACCAAGTGCGCTTGTCAAGAAAAGGAAAGACAAACGTTGACCCACAATCGGTGATGGAAAAATGGGAAAGGCCGCAAGGATGAGTTTCATGCTGGTCGGAACGCTATCATCGAGATACCACGAGAAACACCGCGAGTGCTGCACCACGAATCGCATAGACGATAAATAAAATAATTTCTGCATTAAATTGTTTTTTTTTTTTTTCGTATACACGTGTACGATTGAACGTGATTTATTCTGAATAAGAGCGTAAAAGAAACATAAAGAAAATTATTTATTTTTACGCGTACATTTGTAAAGTTAAAAGAGGAAATACATAATTCTGAACCATTCTGCACATTGAAACCTGTTTGCGTTCGAACTCGAAGTATTGTATGTGCCGAGAAAATGCTGAGAAGAAAGTTTGCGACAAAATTCGCGCAGCAGAGTGCGTCTCGTCGTCCAGCATTGCGTAGTCTCGCGCGGAGATAGCTTGTGACAGAGCGAGTGTTATTCTTTGCCGGTCCATGGAAATTGTTTATTTCGCAAACACGCCTCCGACCGCTGCCTCGTGTCACAGGACCATCATCCGTTTCGGTTTCGCCTCGTTTCCGTTTACAGCTTGGTTTGTTGGTTCATCTAGGCCGACGCTTCGACGCTCCACACACATATATACACACACATACACACATACAGAAAGAGACGAAATAACGAGAGAAAGAGGAGAAAGAGGGCGAGGGAGCGAGAAAGGGAGGAAGGGCGAAAGCGAAACCCGGCGAGAGACAGGAAGAAAAGAGAGACACGACCAATCAGAGCAAAGCTCATCTAGCACGTGCCACTGACAGCCCTCGGTCTCGCCCTTGCAATCCCTCGAATTCTCGTGTCCGTCCCGCACGTCATTCATCGCGAGCTAATCCAGCAAAAATAACCGTATTAAACCGCGATTGCGGATGATCGAAAACTTAATAAGGGAACGGCGCACTTAATGCCGCGCGCGATTCTGCCCGTTAAAACGTGCCACGTCATTTTATTGCACGTGAGTTTTACGTTCGGACGTCGACGATTACAGTTTCGTTCGTTTCAATAGGGATAACTATCGAGCCGACAGTAAATGCATTACCGGCGCAATGTGCTATTTGTTGTCGTTACGTCAACGTTGTCCGACAACGGTGTCCAGCGCGCTCCGTCGAAAGTTTTATCGTTTCACATGTCGAACGCGCGCTAGCGACTCGTATATATATATTTTTTTTTTTCAGCGTGCTTCAACCTCACCAAGGATTTTACAGCGCGCATCACCCTGATGGCAACCGTTAGCGTTAATTATCCCGGACTGAAAAATCGTGTAACGTAATAAATCGGGGATGGATATTGGTTCTGGTCGCACGACCGACGCCATTTGTCGATACGTCCGATATAGACAAGAGCGCGTATATGAGAGACCTCCACAGCCGTTTCTTATATTCACCCGTCCCTCTCCCCTCGTGACCCTTTCGCAATCCCACCGCGCGAAACAGTCTGTTCCCGTTGGAACCACGAAATCACGTTTCCCGTCCGCAACTTTTGCTCTTCCCGAAGTTGTTCTCTCCCTCTGCGGTGCGGGGCTCTTCCGCCTCGCGGAAAGAATTGTTCGTGATAAATCTTCTCGCCGATGGCCGAGCGATTTACTTACTTGGTGGCCCGGCACCCAGAAATTCTCTCGATCAAACTCAATCATTTCCATTCGAATGGCACGCACGTACTTCGAAACTGTGACTTCCTAATCATCGCCGCTATGCGCCGTCCGTGTGGCTCGATACAAGCGCACGGGCTCTCGTGTAATGCGGGAGAACTTTGGCGTGCAGCCAATGCATCATATTTGATCGACGGATCGCACGAGTGCCCTGGATATTTTAATCGGAGAGTATCACGCATGAGTGAGAATCCACGTGCACCTTTGTGGCAGCTTCCCGAAGACTGAACTTGTACTTTTACGAGCAATCTTCTTTTTTAATAAACGCATATAAAAATTATTACCGTAAAAAAGGAGGGGGACGCGAGAGATATCGGTTTTTATCCCTGATAGGCCTTAAAATAGACGCGCGCGTAAAACTAAACTAATAAAGACTAACGCGTTGTTATTTCTTCTCGACTTTGTGAGTAGTTTCTCGAATTTTAAATAAAACATAGTCTATAGGTACTTATTAATTTTATGCAACTTAGATTTTATAGGATAATTTAAATTAAAATATAACTTAAACTTTATGCCATGTCTTGTCATAAACCACATTTGCGGCATGTATCAGTACGGTTGCTGTTTTCTGCGCAAAAAGACATGATGGATTCAGTAAAGCGGCGTGTGAACTTGGTTTCATAAATAAAGATTCTTTTGCGCGTCAGAGCGGCTTTTTAAAATTTAGCCCGCTGCGCGCTGGCCAGAGAGAATCTGTAATACAAGTGAGAGATGTGTCTTTCAACGAGATGAACTTGACTCGCCTTTGGCTCCGAATTAGCCCGTGTATCGACCTACCGCCTCTCTACATTTCATCTCGTTTTCGCTCTAGAATAATAATGCATACGTTATACTTTAATCTCAAAAACTTGCATGTAATCGTCCATCATAACAGAAAGTAGAATTTTGATTAGCCAATTATGAGTCGAACAAACGTCGAGAATCATGTTATTCGCTGCTATATACTCGGCTAATTCATATACAATACTATTCTAATTTCTTTATAATACAAATTACATACATTTTTAGCTATTAGAATAGCTTCAGACATCGTAATCTTTTATAAAATTAATATTCTTTAAAAAATTGAAACCTAAAGTAATGTGATATTATAAGAGAATGTTTCAAAAGAATATGCAGATGAATTTCATTAGATTAAGATCTTTCTTTTTTTCTCTTTTTCTCTCTCTCATATATATATACACACTTTCTCTCTAGTTTTACTATTTAATCACGTTGTCTGCGCTAATGTCAAAACATTCACATCTTTGAGATGTGCACTTCATTTGATAGCTGATAGTGACTATTGCAAGATGGGCACGCGCCTTTTCATGAATGGATCATATTCACAAAGGGACTGCCGCGAAGTGTTCAGCCAACAAAATGCTTTTCATATTCTCGAAAGACGCGACGATCGAACACAATAACTTCTCGTGTATTATAAATTTTCCAGATTTTATGGCCGTCCCTTTTGTCGTGATGCTCGACATCTGCCCTGGCGCGTCAAACTTAAAGAGGGACGGCGCGAGATAAAGTGCGGCGCGATAGAATTTTCGAACGCCCTGCTGCGAGGGGAAAAGACGATAATCTAGTCTCGACACATCATTTATGTATATTATGTGTACTTCAATTTCTTTCTTTCTCTCTCTCTCTCTCTCTCTCTCTCTCTCTCTCTCTCACTCACTCTTTGTCACACGTCTTCTATTCCTTCTACCACATCAACCACATGTAATTGCTAGATTACTATTATATCGCGAGGTATACCAGTCTCATGAATTTTGATACGATCTTTCGGTAAGATCGCGAATTTTGATAAGAATTTTAATAACATGTAATCTTACTGGAAATTGGATTGAAATGGCAAACTATATACAGTGTACTTTTATTTTGAAAATGTAAATTTTAAATTTTGCACATCTCGGGTTTACTTATTATCAAGCAAATTGAAATAACCGATAATGCAACGAGTAAAATCTTGGACGGTGCCGTTCTTTATTAAGTTTACGACGAAACTTTTATGAATATAAATTAATATAAACAGGAATTCGTCGGGCAGCACTTTTGGAGTTTACAGAAGTAGTTGAAAGAGAGAGAAAGAGAAGGAGAGAGTAGTAATCATGTTCGTCGCGATGGGAGTTGCGCACGGGGACCAGCGCCGACGATCCCGGCGGGAAGCCCAATACGTTTTCGACCCGACATTTCGCCTCAAATGCCACGTCGAAGGAAACCGTATACAATTATAGAAGATTGTTTACTCGCCCCGAAGAATCCGTTGTACCCGAGCAAGGCGCGTGATCGATCGCATCCCATTGTAATTAAAAACTTGGTCGGAGGAAGTACTTCTCCGAGGCTGAAATTTTTCTTTCTCCGAGAATATTACTCGCCCGCGAAAGAGCGCAACTTCACCGTTCGTTCGTTCTAACGCGCCCGTTATGAAAGGTAAATTGAGCAACAACCGCGAAGACGATACTCACCCTTTCGCGTCAGCGAGCGCCGACCAGCGCGGACGGACAAGAAAGCTTATACATTCCCCTTCGGACCTCACCGTTCGCTTGAGAAATATTGAAAGGATTAAGCTTCCTTGATTAACATTCGTTAGTATTCGCGACGACGCTCTGGATAATGAACGAGGAAGGAATTAAAATTCAAAAGCCGCAAGATACGTGGAATTTGGAAGGACTCGTCAAGACGAGTCACGTTTTCCAAGACGTGGTGGGATGACTTCGAGGTTCCTTTGGAACGGAGAAAAACGATGATAACTTTGCTGTGTTTTATCATTAAATCTTATTGATACAACACGTACGCGCGTCTGCGATCTCCCCAACATTTCTCTCGGAACATTTCCTGTATACGTTCTTATTTCGAGAGTTCTCTTCGGTCGGAACGAGGGCGGAGGGCCCGTGTTCCTGAACCCACAGCGACCGCCGTGCGATCGTTGCGGTAGTTATTATGGAAACCTTTGGACCGTGTATACTCGTATAATGTGATGTCACATTATACAAGCAGCACCATAAAGCCGCATGCCCGACTCCAATTGCGCAGCCACGTGAAACGATATCGTGTATTTTTCCAACTCGAACGTCTCTATTCAAACTGCTATAATATCACTTATTTTGCTCACGAATTACATTACATGGCTGAATTCATCAAACGGGAGTCCGCAAGGCTTCATTTTGATTGGCGTATCCAGTTTCATGTAATATAGCTATCGTGATACGCGCAATAATTTGGCTATAAAATCGCGCAGGAATATTGCAATTTCTCAGTTACATATAATCATCATGACATCGATACTGATGATGGGAATATGGGAGTTTCTAATGTAATAATAATGTTAATTGTCAGATGATATATTTTGATTCGAGATTCAATAAATAAATTTTTAGACACTGTTAAATAGGAACTACCTGATAGAAATGGCTAAATAAAAGTTCGCCTATTCGAATTTACAGTTCACTTTCTTGCACACATATTTTTCAAATGCTTAGACCGTAATACTTTTCCGCAGTAATAAATATTCTGTATCACAAAGCACTCGTGTGCTGACCCCAGACGTACATATGTTTTCACTCGATTTAATTCGTCGGATTAATCGTCGTTCGTCTAATAAATTGAGGATTGTCAGTTAAAGGAGAAATAAACGGAAATGATTAAAACAAAACTTTCCTTTGACTCCACGGTAGTTCGCAAGTTGACGGGAAAGCCCCAGAGGAGAGGGGGGGGGGGAAGAGAGGGCGGCTCTAAGCCACTCTAGCCATCTCAACATCCCATCGCGGTAACATCCGGCCGCTGATGTGGACCTCCGCTTTGCGGCATAGTCCTCCACCCTCCTCAGACATCCCCAGTCGCCGACCTGTTCTGTGTTGTACGGCGCGAGGGCAAACGGTACCAGGAAGTAACCTGCTCTGTAATTAGCGTCTTCGTTCGCCTCTTTGACAAAGGACGACTTCTGGTGGACACAAAGGAGCCGACCTAACAGGTACAATCGACCGTACCTCGCAATTTAGGTCAAGATTATACTTGTTTGTTGCACTTGGAATAGTTTTTGTACCTTTATATAATACCCTTTGAATCGCTCATCACATATGTCATTAGCGAACTCTAGTACCACATTAACTCGTCTAGTAAAACTAATTTCTCGCCAACCATACTATTTCAAAGCAGCATTCGTTTCTTTGATCTTTCCGAGCTAATTTTATTTAATAATTATTACCTACACCGACTAGACAAATGTATGTTATTAACGGATGTATATTCACGATCCCTTATTTTCATGCTTATTTTATACGGCACTCTGAATCAGAAATAATTGTCATTACGAAGACAGGAGTTAATTTATGCAGCGAATGGATTTAATTCCGACCTCCGGCATAGAAAATGTGCATTTGACGGTTGACTGATAAAGGCTTTCCCATTTAGAAGTTAAGAGAGATCTACATAAATACTCGTGCTAATTCCCGCGTTCTGCTGAATATTTAACGCCACGCGCAATATTTACATCGCGTCGCGCAGTAGTATACATTATCGCCGGCGCGACATACACAGAATTTACACAGAGATACTCGCAGAATGCGCGAATAGGCGAGAAAGTAAAGATAGCGGAAAGAAAGTGAGTGCGTCATTATGCAAGCCGTGCGATTTCCATATTCTACATATTCACGCTCGTTACACATAACTTGCCCGCGATCCTGCATTTTGCCCGGCGAGATAGCGGTACTTTGTGCGGGGGAGAATATTGTACTAATATACTACACGGGAACTAAGTATTACGCCTTTACCCGCTACCTTGACAAATGTACCGTACAAATACGGAGTCAACTCTCCCTCGGATGGGGGGGAAAATTCCTTTTTTTTTCGCCGAGCACATCAAGAATCTTTCTCCAGTCGCCGCAAAGCCATAGTGATGAATAAAACATTCAGAAGCCTGCAGTTCGTGCCTGCTTCCACTTGGCTTCAAAACTCGCAGAAAAGCGTGCCCTGCCATTATATAATCCCTCCTCGTTCTTTCCGCGACAGCTCATAGGTGAATACTTCTAAAGTACGCGATATACCTAGATAAATGTTGCTACATGCATTACGATTCTATATTGTTCCATTTGCGGTCGAGGATCAAAATAAGAAAGAACTTACGAATAAAAGAATATGTTATTATATTATTCATCATAAAAAATATGCAAAGATTTAAATTTTTATTAACAGAAAAAGTCTACAGTGATATTTGTCTGAAATATTGCGCAAACTGTTGTACAATTGTCACCTAGCTTCCGCTATTCGTGTCCTCTTATTTACTTCAGATTTCTTCATAAATTTGCATGCTAAATGTATCTTCTTGCAAGGTTCTATTGTCGAATCCGTTGAACGGAAGAAATTACGATCTCGCACAGGCGGCATTTCAGCGGCGTTCCTTACGACGACGGGGTTTATTTGGGATTTATTCGTTTCTGAAGTGCCACAAAGTACCCACGCTCTCCTTGCATCGCCCATACTGCTTCTTGTAACCGCTCCTTGCAGCCACTCCGTGACGGTCTCGCGGCTACGCCGGTATTGTTTGAGTTGACAAGCTTCCCCCGTTATATGCGCGAGAATCGGTACGGCTACACCGCCTATCCAACTTCATACAAGTGACGCCTATTTGGATCTCTATCCGTTTCTGTTTACACCACCGCGTCGGTACACCGGTGCGCGTTTCCTCCGGTGGATGCGGATATCCAACAAAGTTGGGGACCGACTTCCTTCGCGGAACGCGGAACCGGGAGGAAGGGCGAAGTAGGCGAAAGCGGAAGCAAGCCCGGAACGGATGAAGGAAGGACGAGAGGGACGAGAGAGGGATCAAGTGTCGCAATCGCGCGCGTAATGTTACCGGTGTCATTGCTTCTGCTTCCGTTGCTGTCGCCTCGCCGTTGCCGCTGCTGCTACCGCTGATGTTAGATCCCGCGTCGCCGTCTGCGGTACATCTGCCGTTAGTGAGTTCGGTTCTCCAACAAGGCGACTCCTGGCCGTAGTTCTTGGTTTGGACTGCGCGTGTAACATCGTCCACGACTCGCCCCGTTCTTCGACCGCGACAGATACCACGGCGGATGCCAGCGACTTCGGCTTCTGCGAATTCCGCAAAAGTCGGGTCGCAATAAAATCCCACCGTAAATTTGCAAATTCAGGCACTGGCTGGCTATAGCTTTCTTCCTCCGCAGACCGTGGCCGCACGGCTACGATGATCTATCGCTCCTCGCGGTGAGAGTAGTGCAGTTATTGCATAAGCAGAAAGAATAACGCGGGCAATAACGATAATCACTCTAATCTTAGTACGATATAAATAACGATACTTTATTATTCTTTTTGAGAAATATTTCATTCTCTGTCAGAATGGTCCGTCTTCGATTATTGCGTGATAATAATACCGCGTCAATGATTCATGTTTGCAATAATTTATGTTATTTGCTACGTGTCTGTATTCTTTTATTTATCTTAAAATGCCACGTTTTATAATTTGCAAGAACGGAACTGTTTGGTCGCATGGTCGTGGGTACGAATATTCATAAGCAATTTCTGTAAGCGCGCACAATTTACTTGTCGAAGTATGATGAAGGTTCGCCATTAAGACACATTTTAATTGCGCGATACGATGCGGCCGTTTGACACCCCGTAAAAGGTTTAATCAAGCTTAATGACCACATTTATTCCGCGGAAGCCTCGGCGACCATCGTGCTTTATCACCGCTTCCGACAAGAAGTGAAGATGAGGGCATCGAATTATTACGCGCCGGTCGAAATAATAATAAAAAATAAGATCCTCCTAAGTAATGCGATAGCAATTTGTCGCTTGATAAATTGGAACGCGCAATTCATCCGAGTCAAAATAAAGACAGCGTTATCGCGCGGTATTACTCGCAGTCGCGATTACGTGCTTAGTTGTGATTAAACCATTTTTGTACTATATAGGAACACGTGACTTTCGGATATCATAACGATGCGGTTTAAGGTACGATACTATCAATAAAAGTTATTCTCAGTTACACGAAATAATGCAATAATTATATTAAAGATATTATTAAATTATTATTTATTGACTCTTACATGATAGAGTATGGACATTACAAGTAAAAATAATATAATGTAATCTAAGATAAAATTAAAGACCATTAAAAATATTTGCAGGACACCAGCTTTGTTAAATGGGATTCGTCCCAGCTCGAAAACATAATTATAATTTGATCCAATGAAATTAGTACTCGACTACCGCACAAACGACATTTACGATCTATCAGGCGTCAGTTCGTTAGCCCCTTCGCTTGAATCGTCAGGTGGAGCTGCGATTTTACGCGGTACGTGCCAGTCCATCAATTCGTTTCTCTACCCTCGTTTTTCATTTCCGCACGAAAAGCCCATGACGGACTCGGCGCCGATCGGCTTTTAAAAGTACGGCGGAAAAAGCCGGGTCCGTTTCGTTTCCTCTGCATGCGAAAGCGTATTTGCTTTTTTACTTACTCGCCGACATGTAATAATTGACATTAACGGCTAAGGAAATATTTGATATGCCAACTAGTAGCCGTAGTGAGCAAGTTTTCCGTATTGGCACCTTTTCTACGCTTTCTTAGAAAAGATAAAAAGGGATGAGTAAGAAAGAGAGATAGTGAGAGAATCATATTTTGGAAAACAATACCTAATCAATTTTAAAAAAATTGGAATTGCTTGTAGATAATAAAATATAATATTAAAACAAAACCCATTGTAAAAAGCTAATTTAAGTGACTTAAAATTTATTTATGCAAAAAATAATTACACATAAATATTATAAAGAAATTAACACAAGTAAAATGTTTATATAATACCAAATCGAAAGAGAGAGAGAGAGAGAGAGAAAGAGGGAGAGAGGTGGAGGGAGGGAAGGAGAGGGGGAGAGAGAGAGGGAGAGAAAAAATAAAGTTCCAATGTTTGCAAGCTCGATTCGGCATGGTGTAAAAGGTAAATAAATTATCCGGTACCGGCATGTACCATTTACACACGTTAAATATTTAAATCGGTAAATTATACTCGGTGATACGCGCTCGCGAAAGCATTACCAGCTAGCACTTCTTAAATTTAATATGAAATGCGCGCATGAGCTAATTACTGAGTCGTGGCAGGAAGCTATACACATGCATATATTACTCGTGCATCATGTACGTATACACACATGTATTTTATTTCTGTTTGCTAATGTAAACGATGAGATTAGTGACCGGACTTTTGATCCTCTTTAATTGACAGATACAGAATATTTAAAATAGAAATTATGCCACAAAATTATCAAGTGGAGTGACATTGCCGATACATCTTCTTTCAAGTTTTCGATTATTTATCGCATGTTTTTTTGTGCAGTTGTTACATATATATTAAAGCGGATTAACTATAACAATATAGTCAAGCTAGAACAAAAAATACATTTATATATAAAGCATTCGTTCAGAATATAAATGCGATGTTTTGTATGCGTATCATGCGTAAATACGCGCTATTTACATCAAGGCAGCTGCATTATACATCACCAATTTCACGGAACATTCCGTGCATACTCGAAAAATTTAGCCTGACATTTATCGATCGTTTATCATGCTGCCCCCCGGGATCATTTAATGATATAATTGCCCAATGGGAAGTGAATCGTACCATTTTCATGGTCCATCTTCTAAGGAGAATCCTTAATCTCTCCGCGGTTCGCTCCCGCTCGCGCGCCATAAAAATTGCCACAAAAAAAGGCTTCCAACGCTAAAAGAACCCCTCGAAGCCGTGACGCGGAAGGGCGACGTCGAAGGGTGCACTTACGGCGAAAGGGACTGCGATATACGCACCAAGTGGGGTGTTTATTAAATCTCCCGTTAAAAGGGGTAAAATTAATTCCGTGAGACATTTTCGTATTGTTTGCAATTATTTTATTGAGAAACTGCATTGCCAATGAAAAGAGCGCCACACATGATAAGTACTTACTTTAAAAATAAACTTGAAAAATTTCATGAATTTAGGAAAGTCATCGTGATTTAGAATAATCAATTATTTTTGTGGCTATCTTGAACAACTTAATAAAAGTTATATGTACTAATTCTAATGAAACGAGAAACTATTTCTGTTCATCCTATCGCTGTGATTAACGAGTTGCAGCTTTATATAGGATAAATGCTAATCGCAGTCAGAGAATTCTGGGGAAGTCGATTCCAATTGTGTCAGATAAGTAAAGGTGTGTATTGTGATTTATTGTCGAGTTCTAGGTAACAGTTTACCGCATTATTCCCCCCTTACGACTTCTCCCGCGACGAAAGAAAATTACGTGCACGCGTGTGCGATTGTGATCGAGAGAGCAACGGCAACATATTTCCCGGAACTGATTAATCGCAATCGCGCGGCGACAGACAGCGCGAATATCCCTCTTCTTTCACCACCTCTTTCTCTACGCGCGATGTTTCGTATACGTATACGAAGCATTCGTCGCGATCAGCACGCAACAAAATTCGAAATGGTCTTTAATGACATATCGCGCGAATGGAAATGACCCTCCGCACGGGTAATAGTACGCACGTCCAATTTCGCTTACTAATTCCGCCTTTATGACCCTTATAAATGACAGGTTTCTGACTCGGCGTTGCCGTACCAAGCGGGTGTGCAATAATACGTTCGTCCTTTCAAAAACCGGGAAGCGCGCCACGACAGCAACGGCATAGAATAATATTTGTGCTGCTACTCGTCTCTCTCTCTCTCTCTTTCTCTCTCTCTCTCTCGCAACCGAAAAGTCTCTTCACCGACGACCAGCGTTTAATGCTTACTTTCATTACCGTCGCTATCTTTGTACGTAAGTTCGCCTTGATGTACGCAAATTACAATTTGTAAAGTGGCGCGAATGGAGAAACAGCGTTTTCCTCGGCGATACAACACTTCAAAGAAGGTGCAAGCTCGAAATAAAAGGAGCCCAGTGTGAACAACGAGCAACGTCCGCGCGATCTGAAGATAAATAGATGTCATCGCGGGGTCTAAGCGAAGACAATCCTTCAGCGCGATCGAACTTCCGTAAATAAGGTACAAAGACAACACACAGAAATGGACCGGTACACTTTGGGCTGCGACGTGTTAACTCGGAAGCACGCGCGAAGCGTATTATATAAACATCGTCTAATTCTCCTCGCCGCAGTTACAGAAAATGCATTCAGCTTCCAATGCACAATGTGACCGGGAACTTGCATCGTTGTGTCCTCGTTCTTCTCGCTTCCTCGACGATTGTATCCAGCGTACATGCAACGTAGCCAGCTTTTACGGCGACCGAAATGCTCGCATCGTTCGGCGACAAACACAGCGAAACTGGAACGGTTGGTTTCAAGGCATATACACACACTAAATGATTCTCCTTTGCAAACAACTAGTTACGTTCTCTCATGCCCAGTTATCAATAAGTACGGCGAGAAAGAAACGAAAGCGGAATTTTGCCAAAACTGCTAAAAACGTGTCAATTATTTAGATCTATCGTCGATGCCAATTCGCAAGGTTTCTCTCTCGCTCAAAATATTTATTCGGATTTTTCTGAGATTCTTAAATGTCATAGAAGACACGGTGAATTTAAACGTAACATAAATATGCAGAATATATGCGTTATATAGATTTAAGCCATTTTAATAAAAGTGGATGAAGAGTACTGGAACACATGCACACACAGGCGGACGAAACGAGAGCGCACGAAGGAACAGGCGCAAACGGAAAACGAAGGGTAAGCGAGCGTCTCGCACGCGTTGGGGAAGAGAAGGTGGTGAGAAGAGAACGATAAAAGATCATCAAAACGGGAGAGAGAAAGAGAGAGAGAGAACGCGATAGAGAGAGAGAAAGAGAGAGAGAGAGAACGCGATAGGCAGACAAAAGCAGCAGGACAGAGGTAACGCAGACTATTACGTGGCTCTTTCTAGCGGCGAAAGCACGCCCTTTTATTTTCTACGCTCCCGCCGTTGCTGTATGCGGGATGCCTTCCTGGATTCTCGTGCACACGTGGAATACATCCATTCATTTGGCTTTGAACCTCAATGGTAATGTTATTGCATCGTTACTGAAGGTCGGCAGCATCGTATTCTCTCTCTCTCTCTCTCTCTCTCTCTCTCTCTCTCTCTCTCTCTCTCTCTCTCTGTCTTTTTCGCTTCGCTCTTTGCATGAATAACCCTTTTGCTCGTTTCGCCCATCTCCACCTGCTCGCTTCTCTACCTGCGTCCGCACGATAGTCGGACGAAGTCGGCGAGTAAGCCGGGTGGCGATGCTTAAAGAGGGGTTTTTCGCGTCGCGATACGTGTACGTGATCCTACACGGTGTAGTTAGAGTCGGGTAATAACTGTCATTAGCATCGCAGTGACGAGTCGTCGGACGAGTACGAGAGCCGTTGTAGAAAGCCGATTTACTATCGCAACTGGCAACCTTTCCACCCTTTTCACTGCCGCGTCACGTTCGCGCGTCACATATAACATCGACGCAGATTTTTCACCTTAATTACTGCCAAAGTGCGAAAAAAATGAGGCTTTTTTATCATGTTACTCACAACTCACCGAAATGATTTAATTCTGAAGGCTTAGGTAGGTTAATCATCTCTTTAAAAGTTTAAAAATAAAATTATGCTATTTTCGTTGAATCACCTTTTGATATTTGTATCATAGAAAATTAGCGAGTTCTGCAAAAGCCATACATTATATTTATCTCGTTTACTGCATCGTATATTTGACTACAATTTTATTTAACTCAATTTTACTTAAGAACAACAAAGACGGTGCTTGAAATAAGTGTTGTACATGTTAATGATTTCCGTTATATTATAATGCAATGTGTAATCAACGACGGCGAAATACGGTGGCGCAAAACGTTATGTCTCCGCCTCGTCATCTTAACACCCTTTTGCGCAACCCCCTCTCCTCGCTGTTCGCCAAGACGGTATCCGATTCTCCGCGATAATTGGCACTCCGGATTGAATTTCCACCCTCGCTCCTCGCCGCGCCGCGCTGCGTCGAAAGGAACGGAGAGGAAACGACATCGGCGTTCGCACGGCCGTTGCGTCGCCCGTCGACGTCGACATCGACGTCGGGTAGTCGACGACGACCTCCGGGAACGGTGAACACGATCCCTCCGATCTCGCGTTAAATTTGCCGAACGCTGCTGCTTTGCAATTCAATGAAAGAATCCAATCCTTGCGTAGAGGCTGGCCTACCCCATTCTCCTCGACAACGCAACGGTAGACTAGACGTCCCTCTCGAGGACGCGTTCTCAGGATGGATCTGTATGGAAACTAATAAAACTTAAGCTTTTAAGACCCTAACTCTATTTGGACCAAGGCTCTCCAAGCATGATCTTGTTTAAAATATTTATTATCTTTTTAAAATTACAGTTTTTACATTATACGTTAATATATACATGTAATTAGCTGATATTAGCAGTGTCTTTCGAAACATAGCTTAAGATTCGGGAAAGTCACCGTCGGCTCTTTGTATACGTCTTCCCGAGAATCTCTTTTGAATCCTTATAGTAAGACATTCGCATCACGTTAGACAGCGAATTGTGGAATTTCGCTAAGATCCTCGTTCGAACTCGGCAATTTTCGAGAAATGCGAGAAAGAAGAACCGAATGACATTGTCGCTGTCCTCGTAAAGATGGTATTATTCCGTTCGTCATGTCACTCTGGAGTTATCCCCGATCGAAGGGGCGGAGGATGAGGTATGTTGTGCAGATAGAAAGGTATTAGGAACTACGGAAGCGAGTAATAACTCTCGCTTTGTCTATCTTGTGTTCTACTTTTTAATAACAAGCGCTGACAAGTTAACGCACCGACAAGAGAAAAAGCATATGCACGATGTCAAAATGCTACACGGGCGGAAATTGATATGTTATTCCAATGCTATTTCAGATGAGAAATTTGATTCGGTATAACTGAAGATTTTACATTAAAAGGGCTATGAATGGAGAAAAATGAAAACCTCAGATCGAGCGTTTCTCTATATAAATAATAGTTATATATTACAAAAAAGTATAGAAAGAAAAAAATGTTTATATTTGTTGTGCTTCCGATTGCATCGTGAAAATAAACTGAAATAAACATTCATTCCCTCTCGTATTACCGGTTTACACGATTGCAACATCAGTTACACGCAGCGAGAGAAACTCGGTGATAACCGCGAGTGCGTAATAAAACGAGCGTATTTTTCATGCCCAGAGACATCCTTTGCAGAATTCAAGCGTTTATTTACTGATTGCGCGTAATTAATGTAATGTAATTAAATTAGTATATTAACCGCATTAAAATACCTCGTTACGATCGGCGAAACTTATTAACCCGACTGGCGGTTACGAAATATATAGATAGTATTACCTCGCACACACCCGCGGCATCGCGTGATTCTCTTTGTGCGCCCACTTGCGAAAGTATTCCAATTCAATGCTCATTTACGTGAGGATCGTGCCTGCGCTTGACATTCGACGAATACGCTTTCTCGCGGCAATGGGCGCGCGGATAAGCACGTGTCCAAGTGGGTCTGGGTGCACGGTTCGTGCATGCGTGTTCGATCCACGGCACGGGCGGAATCATTAATACCTGCGGTGACCCACGAAGGAACAAAAAGTCAGTCGACGGGAGCTCGTGACGCGGATGCTTTTTCCCGACGCCAGCGTAGACACGGGGCACAAGTGCGAAAGAGAGAGAGAGAGAGAGGGAACGATGGGCAGCAAAGAGGGGAAAACGGATGGACGTGGAACGGGGCGGAAAGGCTGATAGAAAAAATATACGGGTAGGTGGGCGGGTGGGTGGGTGGTTAGGCGAGAGGAGAGAAAATGAGACGCACAAAAAAGGGCGACAGGACGGGTGAGGACGACGGGGGAAGAACGGGAGGAAAGAAAAAATCAAATAAATAGGCGGACGTGGCGAATACGTGCGGTTGGAGTGCGAGTGCGGCAAGAGAAAAGGATCCACAGAGAGACGGAGACACGGAGAAACGAGCGCGAATATAAGAGGGAAGGGAGGGGGGGAATAGATAGTAAAAAGAGAAAAAGGAAAAAAGGAAGAGCCGGGAGAAAGTGTAAGAGCGGCGAGAGACGAAGAGCGAGGGTGGCAGAAACTGCCAGATGTTTTATTGACGGCGGAGGTGTGATGGATCGTTACGATATTATTGCGTTGCGACGCAGTGCACCCAATCGAATACGTGTGCAGGGTGCAGCAGGATGCAAGGTGCAGCGCGCGCACCCTTCGGCGCTGCGTCATGCATTAAGGGGGCCGCCACCGCGATTCGATCTGCTCGCATAATACGTTCCTCGCACGGATGAAAAAGAAAGAGAAGAGAAAATATAGGTGGGCCTTGCGCCTGCCTCCCCTTCGCCTCTATTCTTCTTTCTCCTGCCGCTCGCGCGCGCGGCCTCTTTTTTTCCTTCCTTTTTTCCCCCCGTTTCCTACGTCATTCCTCCATTTTACTTCTCCTGCATCTCCGCGCCATCCCCATTGTGTATCACATTGCAATAACGCGACTAGCGTGACCGGCGCTAACTTACTCCATCCGCGAGACAGTGAACTCGATAACTCCATCCTTCCAGGGAGATATCCGAGCTTTCGTTGCGTTTAGAGTCCGGAAATAAGATGCCTGCGCTTAGCGTTAATCCTGCTTTAGAACGATGATAAATGGAAGCATTAGTGTAACGAAACATAATACATTGTATTCTCTTTAAACATTCCAGTAATTGCAGTCGGAATATGTTAAACCTATTAAATAACAAAGAGATATTTCTTAGTACCCTTGGTGGGGATTAAAAATCTTACGATATAGATATTTTACGACACGTATGTAAAAATAGACATGTAACTTTTTCTTTTTTGTCACGTTCATTAAATGAGTCCGATAAGAGCAAACTGCAAAGCAACGTCGCCGACTCAAATTCTCTTCAATTACGTCCACCGAATGGACCAGATAAGTTAGCTGCGAAGCTGCACGCTTTCTCAAGTCCTGACTGAGAGTATTCACCATCGCTTGCCGGAATCGATGTCTGTACATTGATACGCCGGTATCCGTGCCCTGGCTGAAGTATAGTCCGTGAAAACGATCGGAGTGCATGCAGCATCTCCGCTCCCTCCCCACAACTCCGGAAGTGCATGTCATCGTATACGACGACGAAGTGTGTCGCGTGTCCGTGACACTTCCCCTCTGGAAAGCATGCTCAACGTAAGAGAGCGCGATTACCTTCTTTGTTCTCTCAGGGGGTGGCAAGAGGGTGAGGAGGGAGGGGAAGGCGCATGTTTCTACGGACGTCAATAGCCCGTAATGCATGTGTCACAAGTAGCGTACACCGTCAAAGCGTACGGATACCGGCGATGATAAAGAATGCAGACGAATCGATTGCACACACGGCGCTTCGGGACACGGGCGGCATGCATTTTGCTCACTCGGAGTGACACGATCGACGTTGAGGATTGTCGTTTAGCTGGTCGCAGCTCGCAGATCGCGCGTTGTAACAAGCCGGCATCACTGCATGCTGCAGGATGAAAGAATTCCGTCGTGTACCCGGACTCCGGAGACAGCGCGCTGCGCGCACACACACGGTCGCTCCGCCTCGGTCGGTGAATATTAAAAACGCTGATGAATGTATACAACTCTATCCGGCAGCGTTAAAAGCACGTCACGCGTGCGGATAGATTGCAATAAACGCCGGCGCACACTCGTGATAACGCTTTGAAACCCCCTGCACTTTACACGCCGCTGTATCATGCAATTCCCCGGCTCTGGCTGTCTGTATCGCGTATCGAAATACGTGCTGTTACGCCCGTTATAAAATGCCTTTCGCAAATTGTCGTTACGGATCGGCGCGCGATGGCGATCCTGCGTCGTACATTAAATCCGGGTTCTGTAATGGATAAATCATATTTCGCAACTTTCGCGCGAATACGTCACTGACGACGCGATATTTCGCCGGTCATTTACAAGATTGTGCACTTTATGAAAGATGACGGCCCAATTTCAACATCGCGTTGAAATATATCTGCGACTGATCCAGATCCCGTTGGACATGGATGCTTGCAAATTGCCGCGCGCGGATGCTGGCGAGCGATTCAAAGGGCGACGCGTATATATTGGGACGCGAAGGGTATACCCCAATCCGGGCCAAGTTTTCCCAAACTCGGATCATGCCTGCATGTTAGTCGGGACGTGCCTGATCCCGAGCGTTGCAGATTCGTCCCGATCGACCCGGTGGGTTAATCTGTCCGCGAATTATCGCCGTCGGCCCGAACTTCTAAACCACCGTCAGTCGACCGCCGGCTCGAGAGCCTGATTTACCGCTGCGAAAGTAATTCCGCATCGAGAGAAGAACGAGAGAGAGGAAGAGAGAGAATGAGAGAAAGCCCGTCCGCTTGTAACGTGCCGTAACACACGTACAACGGCATATCCGCCGTCTCGTTTCGCGAGATTCCAATCGGTGCGCGCTCTCGGAGTCGATCAACCGAAAAAACACTCACGACGTCGCGTCGTACCGACGTAACGTACGTTTTATATATATATATATATATTTTTTTTTTCTTGTTTTCTTCTCTTCTCCTCCATCTCCCGTCGGCACCCTCGTTTCCTTTCCCGACGGCGCGACGGACCCCCCGCGGAAAAATACACGACGGCCGTACGCACACACACACACGGGGAAGCCGCATAACAGAGACGTAAACAGCTACGAACTATACGAGAAGCAGAGGGCGAAACACACGCGTCATACGCCCGCATTCATGGTTCATATGTACAAAGTGACATATGCATGCGCGAAGGGCCGAGCGACACGCAGAGCACCGTAATCCCGGCGTGGGCGTTTGATGTCTACGGAGAAGTTTAAGGTGAGGGCGACCCCGCCGCTCTGGCACCCTCTCCCTCTCCCTCTCCCCATCGGGTTCACCCCGGGACGAGGGGATAGACCCGGCCAGGAAACGAATGAGCTACGACGAGCCGCGGATACGTTGTTACAAGGTGTCGCAGCTAGCCTGTCGTCCACGACTGGTCTATTAATACACCCTTTATTACTCCGTTGAAACAGTTGACAGACGATAGAGGTCTGTTAACGACACTACTATATTTATGTCGGAGCTTACGACCGGCGTTTGTAATATCCGTCGCAGCGGGGGGGTGCTCCGAAATAATGAAAATGTACCTTCTATGCTAAGATGTAGAGGTAAGAAAATATTACATTGCGCTGCCGAATAAAATTCGAAAGAGAAATAATTCTCTTCAAAGCTATATCAAAGAATAGAGATATTATCTTACTTTTTTAAGAGACTGCATCAGACGTTTGATCCCGTGGTGTTTGGAACTAATCACAGCTGGCGATATGTACAAATCGTACCGACAGTACCATGTACCAAAATTTATTGAGCAACATCCTGCAATATTTAAGCCACGCCTAAGAATATATCAACCGCCTATCGTGTGCAGCGTCCATCGTTTAGCTTTCCGGATTTAGAGACCATGTTTTTTTTTCCTTCGGTCAGAAAGAAGGAGAGAAGGAATCACGGCCCGAACGTTCCGTTGTAAACATCGAAGAGAAACGGTGCAAGGTAAATACGCGGTCATAACACCATACATCTCCTAGCCCAGCAGGATTAGATCGGACAGCCTCAAGACATTATTCTCCGGGTTTATCGACGATGACGGCAGCTCCGAGACACGGGCCGATCTATCAAAATCAAGGAAACGACCGTTCGATGCAATTAACATCCTCCCTTCGCGAAATTACCTCACGCCCCGATATGTACAGGCGTGCGCGAGTGTCGAAACCGGCGGGAGAGATCCGGAGTATATTAGCAGCATTAATTACGCGACCCTTCGACTCGTCTCGTTGCGAGGGTGGCCGTATGCGAGGGCCAACCCCCTGCCGAAATCTGCAGGTCGCAACGGAAACGAATGACCGGGGCCGAGCCGCGGTCCCGAAACGAACGATGGGAGTTGAGTGCCTTCACGTAGCGGTCAATCCTTGCCTGAGTAAACAGTCCAAGCCTCCGGGGTCTCCTATTAATTATCTTGAGCACCGTCTTTATAAGATTCGTCGGAAATACAAATAAACAACAATGATAGATTGGAAACCAATATAGGTACCTCGAATTAGTTTTTAAAAAATCAATCATGTAATCTTCTAGAAATGCAAAGACGCGAAGACAACTTTTTCATATCAATCGTTTTTAAAAAATCCTGGTACCGCGTAACTTTCTTTTTAGGAGAAAAACTTCGTTACTTCTCTTTCGCGAAGAGATTCGAGTGAGATTCGTGAAATTCGATTAGGATAATACTTAATTAAAATTTAAATGGAGACTTACTTAATGTAAAAATTCTTTCTCCGATTTTTTTTTCTCTTATTTCTCTTGTACTAAAGAAAAATGTTCATACATATCTACTCGCATTTTTGCTACGTAGTTGCAACATCCCTGAATCTTTTTCCGCGAGATAAAATTGCCAACTTCGCGCATCCAGCAAGTCGTCTTCACTCGCCTCCCGACGCGGTGCTGTCCGGAAACCGCGTGATTGTATTAGTGATGTCTGCCGTCACGTTGCTCGACATTGGCCATTGCCAACGCACGTTGCGAATGTCGGGGCGCGCGATGGAAGCAGAGAATCCTTTTATTAATTGCGTCCGAGGGAGCACACGGGAGGACGAAAAAAAGAGGGAGAAGCGAGAGGGCTGCTCGCCCCAAGCTCGACTCATGCGTCCAGCCTGGTCAGCAACCTAAGATTGCGCCGCCGTCCCGATAAAATCCCATTAACTTTATCTGCATCCTGCGCGGTGCCCTATGAAAAGCCGTATTTCGCCCGCCTTTATCACGCGCGTCACCCCAGCCGCATTCTCGCACCCCCTCACGTCGTGTTATGAACCTTGCTCGACGACAACAACAACGGCGACGACGACGATGGTAGTGGTGGTGGTGGTGGATCGCCGTTACATTGCTGTTCTCTCCTTCCTTTCGCTGAACGGTGATGTGCGATATGTATTTGCATAATTACGAGATCGGAGATTTGTGCAGAGGCATTAACGACACGTAGCTATTAGGGGTTAATTTATATAGAAAGATGAATCTTTTATATTAGCGTGTAACATTTTGTGTATTTCTATGCATCAAGATCTTTCTAAAAGCTGCAACGGCATGCTGAACGGTTAATTAATTCAGATTAAGATATTCTTTACGAATGCGTTTTAGCGCAGGTAGATCGAAAATCTCATTTAGGTCGCCACGAAATTAGAAACGATCCGCAAAATTCTCAAGTTACAAGTTATAAAAGACTTACTCTATATCCCGACGTCGTTACGCTTTTAATTAGAAGTTATCGATCGGTACGGTTTAATTGTCTTGGTTTTTCGTCTTAAATACCCACCTCCCCCCCCCCCCCCCCCCCCACGCCGGGCCAGCTAAGGCCATTAAACGATTCATTCGTTGATCACGCGTCCTGCGCAAAAACTCTGGCCGTACCTACTTAATTCTCAGTTCCGAACGAACGAACGTTTGAATCACTTCGTGGAGTAATTACTGCAGTTAACGCGATATCGGCTATTCACTTATCTAACCGCGACTCAAGTCCGACCTGCCCAAGATTCGTCATTGATCGCGAACGTTCGTAATTTTTTGGGGGAAAAAGCGAGGCGAGGAAAAGAGAGCAACTCACTCTTTTCTAAAAAAGAAGTCGCTTTACCCGCAAGTTCCGCGAGCATCTTATTAAAACAAATGGTCGTCCATGCCTTCGGAAGAGACACCCTTAATTACGTCGTCCCTCTCGGCGCAAACCGGGTCATACTATCTGCATACCCATTGTCGTTAAGCGCTCCACCTCAGTTTTTGTGCCCCGCGGAACTTATGCCGTTTAGGGACGGTCGCTCGAATCTTCGCCGAGAGGATATCCCCACAATACTCGCCCTGAAATTTCCTAATGCAAGAGCCCTCCATGCGAGTCTGCAACTGCGGATAGATCGATATTAAGTGGGGCGTTTTGTAATAGTCATCTCGGGCCGTCTTGAAATGAATTTATAACTTTGCTAAATTTGACGCCAGCGATCGATCATCCTCATCGAGTTACTGTAATTTAGAAAATTGATATTCCGCTATTTTCGGCTCGTCCATGTAATGCAAGACGTAGCGACCTAGCAAAATGGCCTGTAACCATACCGATTAACCCATAACGCTTCTTCGCGCGATCAATGCACGCAAATATCGGGGATACAATTCGGGGATACATAAAAATGGTATAGCTCGTAATAGTGACAGCGGCAACTAGCCAGATACATGCAACACGCTATCGTTTACGACCGTTCGATCGAAGCACTCAAGTATCGCTCGGTGTCACACTCTCTTGTAATTCCCTTGTACTCTTTCTCGGCACATCGTGGTCTACACGCGTAATTCCCACTGTGTCACGCATACGCATTTATACGGTTTCCAGGCAATCTACCAAATGACGCGAACAGTCGAACGATTTAGGGGAGAACCATATTGAACGCATATCTTTTCAGAACCAATGAACTCTGGGGTCTAGAGCTTCTTATAAAAAAAAAAGGCTATAAAGAAACTCTGCTATTTATTTATTTTATATTTTACGTTTAAATTCTGTATTCATACATTTTAAACATATTCAGAAATTTTTTATGTGATTTTATTCGACAGTTTTGCAAATATGAATGCAATAAATTTTACAAGAACTTAATTGAGAGATTGAAATTGCGCGCGAGAGTTTCGCTAGAGTCTAAAATTTTGTACAAAGCTTCAAGTATCTTGTCGCGCAACAGGGGATATCCCTCGAAAAAATCTCAGCATATCCCGGTTTCTCGTGGCAACAGAGTAACAGGAGGGAAAGCGAATCTCCCTCCAATGGCTCACGGTGACCGCGGTAACCGCACATAAATCCAGATCGACCCTTCACCTCGGAATCGCGCGCGGTGATTTAAGCACTCGGCAGGCCGACCTAATATGGTTTCCTAAGTAGAAGAGTGTCATCGAGCGTGTGATTCTCCGTAATGGTCTTTCGCTTTCCAGACCGTTAAGCAGCGATACGTTGCGAAGCCGGCTCCACAAACGACAATACATAGTTAAGATGTCTTGAGAAGGTAGCTTCGTCTCTACTTTAACATCTATAAAATAATATGTAGATGCTAAGAGAAGAAAATCAACTTTGGCATCCTGTAGATATATTATAACAGAGAATTACTACAAGCCGCGTTCTCGTTTAAGATTCTCACTTCTAAAAGGATAAAATTGTAAAAGAAGTACACCAAATTTCGTTAAAATTAGATTTTAGAATCGATGCTTATAATTCTTGTATTATTCGCAAAATGAAAAAAATCATATCGTTACGTTTTTCCGATTTGTCTGCTCATACGTAACACATCAGTTTTCCCTATAAATATTCATTTGTTTACGCTGAAAGAGATTGAATTTGTTCACGGCGTCAAAACAGAATTTATAATTGGACGGTTAGCAGACGGAGTCTAAACTGGCTTACTGTAACTGTATATAAACGAGAGATTAAACAGTCATTAAGCAGTCGCGTTTGTCATTTACGTGAGAGGCAAATCGAGCAAACGGGGGTGTCTTGAGAGGAACGTTCGGAAACTCTCCATGCTGTTTTGGGTCTCGCTCGGGACATCAAATGCGCAGACAATTCGCGAGGGACGTGATTGCATGGCTATCGATTTCGTCGGCGGCGCGAAATGCCAGGAAAACGAGGCGTTCACGTATAAAATGCGCACGCGGGGAGAGAGCATCACGTTCGAGACGGAAGACGTTCGTCGGCATTACGATCTTCGATATCGAGCGAGTGCTCTCTCGTTCTCCACGCACACGCGCGTGGAGAACAATAACGTTTTTATAACCCGGGCCCGTCGTGCACTCCTCGTCAAGGGGGAGCGTCTCCGCAGAGTAGGATGGATGAGCCTGTAAACGCGTGCCCACGACCACCCCTACGTCGCAATATCGCGCCATGGGGAGATATAGGAGCGAGGAATGCTGGTCCTTATTTCTCTCCGGTGGCAGATATCGTAAAGGCGGGCCTCCGAAAAAGAATAGAGAAATCGGACCCGTAACCGCATTCGAAAGTTTGTCGGTATATAATTCTAGAATATATGTGAAAAACCATGATAGTTCTGGAGATCCTTAAATTTGAGATATAAAAGTGATCGTATAATATAATGTAATTGACAAACTGCTCGGCTTATCTCAATTTGCATCCCCGCGTTTCGTTAAATACGATAAGTGCGCACACAAATTTTTTTATCTTCACGCTACATCTTTTTAGTAAATATTGTTACTGATCGATGTGTTATCGTTGCTGACACTTTATCAAATAACGTTGTCTGGACTCTAGGTGAACTCGAACTGTCAAACAAATCTTCCTACACATACCTATCTTTGACACGATTGTTTTCGAGATCTCTAGATCGCTCGGTGCGTCGCGTCGTGCTGTAAGTCGACACACAAACGTACATTATTTATCAAGAAGAGTGCTACGGGTCCCTCACTTCGTGATCATTGCCGAAAAAGTCGAGTAAACTCCGCCGAGAGCCCGATAACCGACGCAGTCACGCAAGCCTCCGATAAGACGTAGACTCGCTCGTCGCGCTCTCAAGCGAACTTTGTTAAGCTACTCTCCGGTAAATCCGTCTTAGCGTCTTCAGTAGTCGTCGCGACGAGCTGAATGCGCACCGGTGTTCCTCCCAGAAGCAAGCCAATAAATAGATTCGGGTAAGGATTCGCGCACCGTTGGAGGGTTAAAGACACGCTTGTGTCCTCCATCCTCCTTCCTCTATCTATCTCTCTCTCTTTCTCCCTCTGCCTTTCTGTCTCTCTATCTCTCTCGCACCCCGACTATCTTTATCTCTTTCGAGCGTTGTCTAGCTTCTCCGCCCGGTTAAACAACCGACGTTTGCTCAATGTTTCAAACAAACCGGCCGGGTGAGGCTTTATTTGCAGTGAGTCGGGCACCAGTGAGAGCTTCCGCGAGAGAGCCCAGTCACCCTGCACCCAGCAGCAACCGCGATCTCGGTTGAGCTCTTTATGCTCACCGGAAACACGCACGTGTACGTACATACGTATCTCTCTACCCACCTACTTCCATCGCGATCTTTCGGCACACCGAGACGCGTGATCGCGCGTGCACCACACATGTGTGTGCTCGCTCGCGTACAGGCAAGTGGAGAACGTAAAAGCAGATTAACGCCACAGTGCGGCCCGTGGCGGAGAGATATGGAATGCGCATAGAAAGAGAGAGAGAGAGCGTACGTGTAACGCAGTTTCGCCATACGATTACGCGTTTCTTATCTACCAACCTGATACGGTGCGTGGAACTCTCTATTGTGGAATCTCCTTTAAGTCGGTCGCCTGGAGAAGCGTCTGTGTCCCGGTGCCCATACCGCTCGCTAATGGCCGATTCAATTTACTAATGGTCGCAGCCCGGGGGTCGGGTCAGTCCTATTAGTTCGCGAATTTCGCCGATGCCGGCTCCGATCACTCGTATAGATCCGATCGGCCGAAAACCCGCGTGTTGCAAGATTAACACGTAGATTTCGCCGTTTCGCTTGACAGTCGAACGAACTCGGCTTCACTGTCGCGCCTCCATGCGCAACGGAATCATCGTCGTTTCGTCCTGATGATCGAACTTGATACATATATCGGCATATTTTACAGCACTGTTACACTATAAATAGTACAAAATCTTTTTACTTTCAATTTTCTCACAGTGTGTGTGTATAAGGTTTAACATATGGAATTTTTTATGTCGCCATCGAGAGAAAATTCGCTAGATGTTCTCGAGCGTGGTTCACGACGCATAATCAAAAGGCTAGACGGTGACTGAGGACGTTGAGGACAACACGAGCTTAAACGAAGGCAAATTGTCGGGAGTGCTTCGCTCCGAGGCCTCAGATTATTCAGGAGGCGAAATAAGTTTCGCTCTCGCGCACACGCGGTCGATATAGGTACCTTTCGCGCTTCCGATGTCTTTCGAACTGCAGGGAAGCGTACAACTGGAAGGAGAGATAGGGACCCCGGGGAATGTCCGCGGGGGGAACGAGATTGGCATCCGGCCAAACGCCGCTGCGTTATCGGCGTGGCCGACGGTAAATGCAATACGCAGGACCTGATTTGAATTATGCCGCCTGCCGCTCGTCCGGAGCTAGGTAAACCGGTCTCTCTCGCGCGCGCGGAGAGGCGGACATCATAATATCCGCCGGGATATGATATTAAGCGAGCCGCGCCGGGGGTGCCCTACTGCCTCTCCAAACCGGACCGAGAGAACGCGAACGAGAGAAGACAGACCGGCGCGACAGACTTCGCGGATCGATTCGTCATCCGGCGAGCAGGGCGCCGGTTACGCGCGGTTAATGAGCGATCGTGGCTTGTTAGACAATGGCCCAGTGTATGGCATATCTAGGGCGCTTGTACGATTCTCCGCGGACACTCCTTACTGCCGTTCCGTTCTTTAAATCATCAAGCCTATCTTCTCGACCGATCGACCGTGAACACGATCCATCTCGGCATAAATGACCGATTCTGTTACGCTATGTGCATATCTAACCGGCATTGATTGGAATATGTTGGTGTGTATCATTTTTCATCTATTTTTATTGACTAGATACTGTTCATATTCATATACATAAAATAGTTTGAAAATTGAACAGTGCTTGATGGACAGATTTGCATGGAATTTGATTCCTAAAACATTTTGCATGCGGACGTCGTTATATGTATTCATTCGTATTTTCTCAATAGAAATAAAACATGGGATACGATGGATTTCGCTATCTCTTTCTTTCTCTTTTATTTCTATCGAAAAATATAGATCGCGTCCATATGCAAACTATTTTAGGGATTAACTTCTATGCAAATTCGTTCTTTTTTTTTTTCACAGGAAATATAAAAAGTGACGTTCGCGTCGCTTTTACATCTATTTCTCTATAGATAAATTCTCTTTTATTATCTCGTTCCGCACTTGTGGAAGGATCTCTCGATATAAGGCATCAGTTGACCACGGACATACAAGAATGGGTCTCGCAATCCTCTCGACTATCGACCGTTCGCAAAGTGAACACTCGCCTGGGCGAGACAATGGTCGAGAGCGATGAGCGATGTACTCGCTCGAGGTCCTCGAAGAGGGAATCTCTCCTCTTCGCCGTCGTTCTCCTTTTTGAATCAGCTACCTGAGACTCGGTCGTATCGCCAATGCGGAGCTCGTTTCCCTCGAACGGAGTACGTGCGCGGCTGTGTCGTCTTCCCGCGTGTATGTCGCGTACGTACGCGCGTGCATAATGCAAGAGGACGGGCCCCGGTCGAGGAATATATCACCTCCACCGGCGCACCGCAGGCCCAAATGTATTCACCCAATTATCTTCGCATCGCCGTGCCCCACGTTCCATCCTCCCCGCGCGTCCCACGTTGTGCCGCAACTTTTTCCCCTCTTACTCTCTATCTTCGCCGGCGCATTTGCATGGAATGCATTCATATGAAATCGACCATTCTTCCGCTGACTTCTCCTCCGTCCGCCTTCTCTCTCTCTCTCTCTCTCTCTCTCTGTCTCTCCCTCTCTCTTTCACTCCCTCGCGCGGCCACATTCTCGCCACGATCGTCTACGGTCTATGTGGCACATCTTTGGGTTCTCTTCTCGCAGCGCGGTAAATCCCACTGAGGATACTCGAGATGTAACGCGCGTCGCAGAAAATTGGTTCGTCAGTAATGACGACGTGCTCTCTTTCTTTCCTCGCGACACACTTGCCATGATGTTATAATTCGGATCTCTCGAAGCTTTTGATGGCGTTCTCTTATGAAGCAAAGTCAACTGTTCCTTTATTAGCACGTAAAACGTTTATATATATATATATATATTACGGTTTGCATTTTTTGCACAAGCAGTGAGATTTTTTTAAATATATTATACATATACTCTCGCTTAGCACTTTTCTAATGTCGCCAGGAATTTTATTTAGTTAACTTCATTCTCTTATCTATATCAAATTATTAATTTCGAAATTTTGTAAACTATTCTCTCTCTCTTTCTCTCTCTCTTGACATGCAATAGAACGTCCACTGAAAGCTTGCATCGCGCTATGTTACGACCGCAGAAACGATACGCAACGTAATCCGACGTATGCATGCGTATTGCGTATAACGCTATCGCATGTAATCCATACGGTACATAAACGGCGAAACTGGGGCGTATTATAATGTCATTGCAGCAAATATCGCAAGAACGCATCAATGAAATAACGAAGTATTGTTAATTATGCAGAAGTACATTCACAAGGCGTTATTGATCAGAGTTTATTAAATACAAAAGGATGAAAATCGCGTAAGATGATTCATTTTGCTAGCGTGTTTTCTGCTATGGTATACAACTAAGTATACAGCTGGATTTCCAAATGGAAAAGCCTTTAAGAAAATTACTTTAAAATTCAATTAATGAACTTAAGAAAATTAGGCGACAACGTTTACACATGCCGGATAATAGAAACGAATTTCGAATTTAATTAGAAAGTGCGAGTAAAGTGATAACAAGCAAAAAGTTGTTATTACATACAAATATTACTTGGAATAATATTTAGTTTGCTCTTCCATTGACTTACTTGCATGCTCGTCTGTTATTTTATTAAGCGTACATTTTTAGAATTATTTTTCATCAAATAGCAATGTTATATATCGCAAATTGTAAAAAGACAATTCGTAAAATATTATGAATCTGTATATTAAAACCCATCGCGACGAGCAACTGGGAAGCAACATGAAAATCCATAACAGGGGAAACTTCAATTAAAGGAAACCACCATCTGCCCCGAAGCGATAACATCGCAGATATTACATCAAAGAGAGCGCGTTTCACGACGGTTAAAAATTCTGAATAAGACTTCGCGATGCCTTCGAAATGACCTTGGGAAATGACTCTCACTTTCTCAATTTATTTCCTTATTCCACTACCGTCAGTTAAGCCCGCCTGTACAATGCAGATCGTCGTCAGGGTCGTCCACGAGCGACAGACGGGAAGAAAGCCGGGTACACTCCCGCACGTCCGGGTAGGTCGCCCCGTCCCGAAGGCAGAGAAGTGACTATCGAGGAGATAAGGAGAACAAATGAGTGCTTATGGCACGGAGGAGGGTAAGCGATATCTCCATCGTCGTCGTCCTCGTCGTCAGGCAGGCAGCCGCGTCACAAAGCGACCAGGACTAAAGAACTGAGGAGATGCACGATAAGAGGGCGCGACGAGGAGAATGAGGATAGGAGGAGAGAGGGCGGGATTCAAAGACGTCCGACGTTTTACGAAGGTGCTGGAGGGACAGCAAGGAAAGTACGTATAGGGCGGAAGGAAGGAAGGAAGGAAGGTCCTACGCCGCGACGCGGCAGGGGGGGCGCGCGGAAAGCGACACGGACGGGGTGGGTGGAAGCTGGTGTTTTCTGTTTAAGCAACATCAAAGAGATTGTCGCAAATTTTCTACAGTCCTCCCTCCGTACCCCGCCCGCCTATCCAGGATCATACGAGACCGTGTTCCATCTAGCCCGCGTACACACGACGCGTTCCAGCCCGGAGTTCCGGAGTTCCAGGGCGATAGTTTGGGGCACCGAAGAATGGTGAACGTCGTGAGTGGCAACGGGAGGCGGGCGGCGGCGGCCGCCGCCGCTAAAAGGGTAAACGTTGTAGGCTGCCGCGGTGGATTTTGGCGGATGCACAACAGGGGATAAAACAACTTCTCCATCCATCTTCCTTCCTACCTCTCAAACGTCGACGCGACGCGACGCTGCCGACGCAGGAACGCGCGTTTGTGTGTGCGCGCGCGCGCGCACGCATGCATTGAACGAACGTTTATACGCGCGCATACATGCGCACATATTTGTGGATATGTATTTAGGTGAGGGCGATGTATATACATGTTTGCACACAGGCGCGAGTGAGTATCAACGACCGCGGGGCGCGATGCACTGAAGAGATAATTAAACTTCCTTCCGATCGTTCTCACGAGTTGTGTATGAGAGGGAGCGAAGTGGCGTCGGGCGATTAAAGCGCCCGATGATTCTACGCGAATCTACGTCGTGTATCTCTCGCTGAGAAGCTTTTTTATTTGCTTTTTTTTTTTTCACGGAGAGTAAGTTTCACGCGAGAAGCTTCTTATGCGAGAACGCTAATAAGAACGTCTTTCAGCATCGAAATGCCATAATGATTTATCTGAATTGACCTACATAAGAATTCCGCGTATGGAAGATTCATGGAATCATCGCCGAGTTGCATTTTTATTAGGAATATTATTAAGACACCTAATTTTTTTTCTTTAAAAAATTTATTTTGTATTTATTAAAAAATGCCCCGCGTGAAGTACAATTATTATCGAAAACACTTTGATACTTATTTTCGTTGCATTGACTTATCGACGAAACGCACGATGAAAATAGTTAATCGGATTTACCGTTAATACATTTTAATAATGAAAGTTATATATGTATATAACTTTATACTAAGCTGAGTATACACTGTAAGTTGATACAGGGCTCTACGTTAAACAAAATTTGATGTTAATCACTTTTGGCAAGTTACAGAATCGCTTGGCATGAAACTGTTGTGAAGCGTGGCATGAAAGCAACGTGAATCACTTTTATGTTGTGATTAATATGTTACTTATATATGTATTGTGTTTCAAAAAATCCTCAGAAATAACAAAAAATAGAACATTTATTAAATGTGGTGAATAAATTTTGTTTAAATTAAAATTACAGATCTGTCGGGATGTAGGTATTTCGGCATATCGCTTATAATAAAAATAGTATATTGTCTAATCGATCAATAAATAAATGAAATAGCGTAGAGCGATAGTGCACAGCATCAATTAATTTAAGGACGCATTAAATGAATGGGGTCGCGGTGACGCGATCTTTGACCCCGAATCGAAAATACAAGTGCTCGACGTCCACGAAATCCACCACCATGCGCTCTCTCCCTCTCCCCCATCTCTCTTTCTCTCTCTTTACAACCCCGTCTCTACAGTTATCCCTGTCGCAGCGCACGCGCGTCGCTATTTCTCTTCTCGCCGCTCGGCCATAGCAAGGGTAGCGTTACACGTGCACACGTCTATTACGTGTGTCCGCGACTGCATCTACATAGTATCTCGAAAACTTGTGCTTGCGGCAGAATAAACCTATGATATCAAATTAAATCTGGCTACAAATCATGTCTTTAATCGCAGCTTTTCCCTTTTTCGATACTTTAATAGCAGTCTGGGTTGTCAAACGTAAAATTTTGGAATATTCCTCCCATATGTTAAATTATATACTAATCTACGTTACTCCATTTTACACATCACTATCTGCCGTGTGGCGTGCCACCAAAGAACTTGCGGTGCATTAAACTCTTTCCTGTTAAAAATTGTGCGTCTTATCAGAGATTAGAATATTAATTTGATGGAACAAATAATATTTCAGACAATCTTAATTATACGAAAAGAAATTTATTATATATAAATACAAATAATTTCAATCACGTGTATTCTGAGGCTGAAAATTTGCCGTAGTTTTATATACATTCCCCGATGTAAAAAATGTGTATTCAAACTAAGTGAGAAGGGGCGAAAAATGTTCCGAGTCTCCGGCGCCATCGCGTTCTTACGCGTCATCCGTGAAACGAGTAGATTTATGCTATCGACACCCAAGCGGCCGCGACCCTTATGGAAGGCGCATCATCAAGGGCCGACGACCACGGTGCGACGATCCGGAGTAGTGACCGCACCCTCCGCGTGGCGGCGTTCTCTCGCAAGGGTCGCAACTCGCAACACACCGAAACGAGGGTGAGTCTGAGGCCCCCTAGGAGAAGTGAGGGTTGGTGACGCGCGTGGGCGCACGCGCCGAATCTGGCCTCGTGATGGTGGGGAACGTTCAGTGTCACTTCGTGCCGGGCGTTGCGGCGCCTTCAGTCTTTGATCCGCAGCTGCCGCGGTTGCGTGCCGTTCTCCCATTCGTAGGGTTCTCCGCGCGAACCAGCCGAGATTAACGACCCCGTCCGTCGTCGTGCGCGAAAGGAGGAGACATCCCGCCGTCCGGTCGCGGGCCGGACAACAAGGAGCGATCATCACGATTTTTTTTTAATTGCGCGCCGATCACGCGTCACCGGGGGCTGTGAAAATTGGAAATCCGGAGAGACTGTCGCGCGACTCGACTCATGGAACGACCGCGTCGTTGGTTCCCGATAACGATCGGCGATTCTTCTCCGGAAGTCGACAGCTAAATCACTGGGAAGTCTCGGAGAGTCGACAAACAGTCGGGCAAACTCCGACGTGACACTTCGGAATCGGATAGGGCGGACTGAGCGGAGGAAATTGCTCCGATCGACCTCGCGAAAAGTCGGAGCGCTCGCTGTCGCGAAAGTTCTCTCGCCGCGCGCGAGAATCCCCATAGGTGACGGTGACGTCCGACGCGACGGTCTGTTATCCTCGCTGACGCGGCGTAAGCCCATCGGCATAAAGCCCGGGAATTTTCGGAGCTGCTCTCCACTCACTCGCGGCTCCACTCTCCGCGCACCAGCCAGCGCGGGATTCTGCGTGCCGTTTCTCGGCCCGCTGACCCAATTAGTTTTCGCACAATCGAGCACCGGTACAGCGCCCGCGGCTAAGAGAATGCCCGCGAGCCCACCGGCTGATCGCAGTTTTCCGAAACGTGCAGATTGAATTCTACGACGTTGGAGCTTTGAGCGGCGCTTAACGTGCCTCATCCCTTTGACGCGCGTTCGGAATTCGTTGTGCGCGGCTGCACACCGCGGGCTGAAAAGCTATTAGATTCTATCGCTCGACACGGTACAGGTACAGGCTTCGCGGAGAAGATACGCCGGCAACCTCTCGGGATTTTCAGTCGTCTCGTCCAAGTGGGCTATAGGTGGTGAAATTGCGTAGCCGGATAGTGGTGTTTCTTATTTTTTTTCTGTGGAGTGATCGTGAGCGCCCTTTTTTTTTGGAGTGCCTGCCAGGCCGTGGGTGAATGAATGTCGGATACCTATATAAGAACATCTCGCGAGCAGATAACGCTCGTTGACGATCCGGGGCACGTTTCAAGAGTGTCGGCCGAATATCGTCGTGGAGAGGGTCACGCGGAATTGCTGTGTCGAATATCGCTCGCGGGAGAGGAAGTTGAACTTTCTCGCTGGCGTTGACAGATCGATAACAAAGTTTGCGTACGCGAGTTTCTCCCCCTGTCGTCGTGCCTGCCTGCCTGCCTGCCTGCCTGCCTGCCTGCCTGCCTGCCGGCCGTGCGAGCGGTAGCGCGGAGTCTGCGGCACCCTTCTCTGGCACTCAACCTCCTTGCTACGTGGCGGACGTGGAATGTGTTTAACATTAAACGACTCCCGCGCCCGTGCGTCCTGAGTCTCCCGCCCCCGCGGGACCAAGTCTGCCAAGCGTGTTCACCCGTGAACGTCCAGGATCAATGAACTCGCGAGCGTGACTCTCGCGCGGCGAGTTCTATCAACGTGTCACCTTCGAGGACGACGGCAGCGTGTCACGATAATCGGTATATAGGTACGTCCTGCGTGAAACTTGGCGCGATACGCGATCGTAGAAGCGATCCTTGAAGAAGCTCCGACTGGCCTCGTCGCGGGACTTCGATGCCAATCGTGCGGCGCCCGTCGGAAATCTGACATCCCGACGATCCACCCGTCGTGGCAGTCTGTCGTTCTCCTTGCCGACCAAGGAGTACCTCGTGAAATATCGTCGGAAGGAGGAGAAGCGACGCGAGGACGCCGTTGAGCGGGAACGGGGTATTAGGGGCTCCTCCTGCCCCAGACTCGGCCCCGAAGGTACCGCAAAGTGCGCAACGGTGAAGGGCAACGGCGGATTCGGCGACTACTCGGCGGCGGGTGAATTCGAGGTCTGGGGCGACGAACACCACGCTGCGGATGGTGGTCTAGACCGTCAGGTGGCGAGGCCGCCTTCGCGGCAGCAACGATGCGAAGGCGGTTCTTCCCTGAGACCGTTGCTCCACGTAGCCCACTGTGAGCTACACTCGCCGCGGGAAGCCGAGCTGCTGCGCCTCGATCATCTCGAGGGCCTCGATCACAAGTCCGTCGAGCACGACCCCTATTCGATGATGGATAATTTTCACAACCCGGTGCCGCCGCCGTTACCACGACGTCACGTCCGGTAAGAGACGTTATTACGATTATATGCGTCACGGATTTGGTATTGACGATTGTTAAGTAGCTATATAACGGTATATCCGATATAGTTTCGAACGGTTACAGATCGAAGTTTAGCACTTCAGACTCGATTAACGTCTCGTTCCCAACGGGCTCCTTCAGCGGAATATGAACAAGCAGTTGTGGTCTTGCAATATGTACGGAAACTGTCGGATCATTACTCGAACTCCACCTCTATTCTACTTTATATACCTAAAAATAAGTCATATAGGCCGGTATTCATAGTCGGATCTTATTTCAAGACCGTCTTAAGTAATGTCTTAAGACGCTAATACGGTTATTTTATTGGCCGAATGGAGTCTTAAGACTGTCTTTGACCAGACTTAAGACGATCTTAAATATAAGATCTGACCATGAATACCGGCCATAGAGACAAGATGTTTTCTGATACACCTAAACTGTAAAAAATCTCGAATGCTTTGATTCGCATTTTATAATTTTTTCTCTTAGAAAATTATAGAAATGTAAAATATATATAAGTTTTTTAATTCCACAACATTTTGATATATTAAAATTAATTATTATCTCATTTTATGGCGCTTTAATGCCTGTTGGCAATTCCGTATAATGCAAAAATAATTTTAGTATTAAATTGAATCAGCCCGACTGCGCTATTCATATTTATTATTCAAATTCGCCATTTTAAATCAAGTGTGTGCCATTGAGCGTCGATCGATATCAACGTGCGCGTCGAAACGACCCGTCATTAACTCCATCCTTCGAGCGTGAACCCGTCGAACCTCACTGTATTTCGAGTGCGCGCTGCGAGCTATATTGGTCCGCAGCATGCACTCGACATGTCAAGCCCCGGCTTACTCCCCCATCTTTGTTTTTCGCTCTGACGTGCCGTCCGTTCTCTTCCACGTCACGGATCTTAAACTGTCGAACCGAGATTCGCGCGCTTCGCTACAGCGAGCACGGTACGTCGTGCGCAATCTTCGCCGTCCTCCGTGTATCGTGGACGAACGGCGAAGCCGAAAGCCCGCGCCTTCGTTTCAGACTGCAACTTCGTATACGACGATCGATACCGAGCTAGCGAGAGGTGTACCGAAGACGGGGCGAGCACCCGCGTCGACGATTTGCGGCAAGTGAAACGAGAGGAGAAACATCTCTTCCATGTTGTTTCCCCGCAGAAATATTCAAGCTCCTCAAGAGCCCGGTCTTTCTAACGTCACGGTCGTCACGTAGTTTCGGTGCACCCAACAACCTGTTCGCAACGCGATAACGAGCGCGACTAAAATATGTCGTCGACCGCGCGTCAGTGCGATGTACCATTCGTGGCGCACGGCGCGTTTCCCGGAGCGGAGATCTCCCAAATTCCACGGCAACGCCCGTGAAGTATGCAAAGTGGCGCATAAATTCACACGGCGTTCCGTAATTAAAATTAACGTAAAGCGGACCGACTGCATACTGTAACCGCACCATTACAGCGCGCCGGAACTCCCGCGAAGACTGCCGCAGCCTTTCGAAACGCGCCCTTCGCCGGTATACCTTGACGAGCGCGCAAAATATGCGCGCGGTAGAGGCAAGGATGTCTGTCTCCTCCGTAACCGCGCGCGAGCGACACAAAGCAAACAGGCGGGAGGGTAACGACGCGACGGGCGTCTAGGACTCGGGAAATCCACGCATGCCGCACTCTGCTCCCCCCCAAGAGCAATCAAAGCAGCCCGGAAATCCGCGAGCGCGCGTTAGTCTTAAGCGAGCGCGGTTCGCCGCGGCTCGTAGAAAACACACGTTGTAATCCGACGGATTCTGTCGTCGCGAGCGAGTGACACCCGAGATGCGCGCGGCAAAGGGGAGGATGCAGCAACGCGGCATGCATCGCGGGAGCGAGCGGTATGCAAGAGAGAGAGAGAGAGAGAGAGGGCCCCCGGAGTATGCGATCGATATATGCACGCACGGGTGCGAGAAGAGCGTGTACGCGAGTAAGGCAGCGCAACGACGGCGCGACGCCGACGGCCCGCCGCGGGAAAGGCAAACAAAGTGATACCGAGGAGAGGAAGCCGCGACGAGGGTGGTGAAGGAGCCATAGGACGAGAAAGCGCGACGGTAGGAGGAAGAGGCGGGTTTAGAGAGGGTACGTCGAGTATGTAAAAGGCGTGCGGCGCGGGGCGGCTGCACGGCGCCGACATTTCGCGGTGAAGCAGGCGACCCCATAGCCATGCATCACCCTGTCCTCTACCAACAACTACCCGCTATAGCTGCACCTATGCGACCCCCTCGCAACTTCTCTTCTCCGCCTTTGTCTCTCTTTCTCCCTCATTTTCTCTCTCTCTCCCTCTCTTTCCTCCTCTTTCCTCCTCGCTCCTCCTCTTCCTCTTTCATCGCCACGCTTTGCCGCTTCCGCCGCGACTCGTTCTTTCTCGTTCCCGTTCTCCGTCCGCGCGTTTTTCTCCGTTCGGTAGCACTTTTTCGCCTCTCTCGTCCGCCGTCGTTGTCTATATATCTTTTATCTCTTCCCTGAGCGCGGCCACGTCTCTCCCGACTATTCGTGCCCTGGTTTTCGCTCGGCACAGTTCGACCGACCTCGTCGCGGGTCCTTCTCACCACTCTCCGCGGCGCTCCCTAACGCCGAGATTTCATTTTATGCACATCGCGTAACACGCCGCCGCGGCACTATTACCTCGTTTGCCGTTTGTCCCGTAACGATGCGTATTCGCTCGGAGTCCAGTGCGCCGGATGCAACTCGTGCAACGCGGCAGAACGATACTATCGCCGGTTGAACGGCGAAGAAAGGAACCGAGAGGGGAAAACGGGGAAGGCAGAGCAAGCTACCGTCTACCGTTGCACGGATAGGCAGCGTGAAGAATGGAAATCGTATTTCCATAATATCCTAAACTGCTTCCGCGTCGGTGAAATGCGAGCGGGGACACCGAAAGAGAACGTCGCGGGGAATCTTACAGACGCGGGCGAACGATTTCCATCGTTCGATATTAGCCGACTGTAGCGTAACGCTGGAGACGCAGCGGTTTTTCGCGATATGAGGAGGGTACACGACCGAGAGAATGGTGCCGAGAGAGACGCGAAGGGGTGATAGATACTTCTAGCGCGAGAGAAAGAGAGAGAGAGAGAGAGAGATAGGACGGGCGGGGAGGAGGGAAGAGAAAAAAGGATGAGAGAGAAGGAGAGAGAAAAGTGCGCGGAGAATTCTCTCGGTGGAGATAAGGGTTTTACATTCTATGTTACGCTACACTGGATGAGCGATGGTACGACTTCTCTTCCCACCGGAATATTCCACTTACCGGGATATTGGTACACCGATGATATTAAGGAACGCGACGTGGGACTTGACGAGTTGAGCGAGCAGATGAAAATACTGCGTAAGAAACTGAAAAAGCTCAGACGGGAAGAGGCCGAAGCGGCTAAGAAGCCCTCGGCCGCCATGTCGACGATTGCGGTCGACGAGGTACAAGTTCACGCGGAAGACAAAGAAATCGGTGAGTCATGTGCTCGTAAGCGTCTCGGCGATGAGCCTTCCTAGAAGGATATATCTCACGCTCGGAAGAGAGAAACATCTCTTGGCGATGAGCCCCCACTAGGGGGGGGACATATCGCGCGTTCACAAAATCTCGCGGCGATGGGCCTTCACTCGAGGGAGGACAGATCGTACGTTATA
This sequence comes from Leptothorax acervorum, assembly GCA_035220615.1. Classification (NCBI taxonomy): domain Eukaryota; kingdom Metazoa; phylum Arthropoda; class Insecta; order Hymenoptera; family Formicidae; genus Leptothorax; species Leptothorax acervorum. The sequence continues at coordinate 648,327 of JASTWQ010000452.1, read as the reverse complement.
GCGAGTCAGCTGCATGCCTGTTATTTATTTAAATGTTTTACGGCAGCTGTTACGAGAGAGGAAGCGGACCCTGTGACGGGAGACGCGAGCGATGAGAGGTCGGATTCCTCTACGTCAGCCGGCACGTCGGATATCGACGAGGAGGTTAGAACGGACGTAGAGGCCAAGAAGGACGAGGCGGCGGATGTTGCGGCGTGTCTCAGCAAAGAGACTCGAGAGAGACTTTGCTTAAAAGCAGAGCCGGCTCATTCGACGGAAATCGCTCTGCACCCCGTGGTGGTTGCCGAATGGGCAAACTGGTCGCGCAAAGGCCTGTACGAGGGAGACGAAGAGGATGACAAGAAACGCGAGGAGGAGGAGAGTAAACTTCGCGAGGAAATCATGAAAAAATTTCCCAGGAAAGGAGCGTTGCAGGTAGAAGCTCCAAAACTCAACCCAGAGATCCTGGCTTACATGTCAGGGACCGCAAGGAGCAGGGACAAACATTTCGTATCTTCGCAAAACGCTTTAGGCTCGGCGATGGTAGCCGTGGCCAAAGCAGTCTCATTGATCCTCGAGCTAGAAGAGGATGAGGCCTCGAGTGCGCTGTTGCATTTTCTAGGAAATGCAGGCAAGCTCCTGGCGGGCTTGCATTATCAGCAGTCGATGATGAGGAGAGCGTTCATACTACCAGGCATCGAAGAGAAATATCGAGAACTATTAAGGAAGTCGAATATAACGTCTGATTTATTTGGCGAGGACCTATTTAAGAGGCTTAAGTATACAAAATCCTTGGGCAAGGTAGTAGAGGATCTCACTCCCCACCAGCAAGCCAAAAAGCGTCCAAAACTTCCAGCTGGGGAAACCGGAAAAGCCTGCAAACGAAGTCCAAGGGCCACTCGCAGCAGGCTCAAAAAGGAGGCCCACAGAGATCCCTGCGCTTCAAAGACCGCCAGAGGAGCTCGTATTGGAACAAGCACGCATCCACAAGGTCGACAAGACCAGGCCAACACAATCGTTAGAGGTGAGAAAGGTGGCTGGTCGGTTTAAAGTATTTTAGTAAAGAATGGGAATCGATCACCAGAAATAAATTCGTGCTTAACTGTATCAAAGGTTATAAAATCCGGTTTACGTCTCTGCCGCGTCAGACGATAATTCCAAAGGCACCGCTATTGCAAGGTTCTCAATCTCTCGATGACGTCAGGGAAGCGGTAGATAAACTATTGATGTTAGGAGCTATTAGGCCTTGTGCTCAAGAAGATTCGCAGTTCGTGTCGTCTTATTTTTTAGTCCCGAAATCGGACGGGACGTTCAGATTCGTTCTGAATTTAAAGAAGCTTAATGAATTTATTTTGACAAAGCACTTTAAATTGGAAGACGGTCGTACAGCGGAAAAACTAATGTCTAAAAATGATTTTTTAGCTAAGTTAGATTTAGAAAATGCCTATTTCCTGATACCGGTAGATGAAAGTTCGTCTAAGTACTTGAGATTCATTTTTCAGGGCCAATGCTTCGAGTTCTTATGTCTACCCTTTGGTCTTAATGTGGCCCCTCATGTGTTCACTAAAATCCTGAGAATAATCGTGAACCAGTTGCGTGCAAGAGGTTTTTCCTCGGTTATATACTTAGACGATATACTGTTAATTGCGTCAACTAGTCAGGCATGTATGGATAATGTAAAGGCATCGATCGAGCTCTTGGAGCGTTTAGGCTTTATTATTAATCTTAACAAGAGTAGCTTGAAACCCAGTCGGAGAGCAGAGTTTCTGGGAATAATATACGATTCTGAGACAATGACGTTGGAATTGCCAAGAGATAAAAAGCGGAAGATGCTTAGCCTTTTGAAAGAGTTCGTTCCCGGAAAAACTGTCTCCCTTAGACAATGGTCGAGCTTCGTCGGTTCAATTAACGCGTGTTGCTCAGCAGTTAAATACGGTCGGTTATACACTAAAGGATTCGAACGTGTCAGATATTTAGGGCTGTTGAAAAACGATAATGATTATGACGCAAAGATCTGTCTCCCCAGAAGTCTCGAGCCAGATTTCAGATGGTGGAAGATGAATATTCCTATATCCTCAAATCCCATTAGACAGGGGAACTACAAACATGAGATTTTCTCCGACGCGTCCACCACAGGATGGGGCGCCTTCTGCAAAGGAAATAGGGCTCGAGGTTTTTGGACAGAGAAGGAACGGAAATGGCATATTAATCGTTTGGAGCTTAAGGCAGCTTTGTTTGCTCTAAAAAGCTTTGCTAGAGATATTAGAAGTTGCGAGATACTTCTGCGTATGGATAACACCACGGCGATTTCATATGTCAACAAAATGGGGGGGGTACAGCACCCAAACCTACATAGGATTGCGAAGGAAATTTGGCAGTGGTGTGAAGTAAGGGATGTATGGTTAGTAGCTTCATACATTAAGTCCGAGGACAATGTTGAAGCTGACCGAGAATCCCGAATAAGGAATATAGACACAGAGTGGGAATTAGCAGATTACGCTTTCCGTCAAGCAGTGAGAGTATTTGGGGTACCCGGAAACTGACCTATTCGCCACTAGATGCAACACAAAATGCGAAAAAGTTCTTCGCTTGGGAGAACGACCCGGAGGCGTTAGCAGTTGACGCTTTTCACCGTTAACTGGCATTCACTAGGTCTGTTCTGGGCATTTCCGCCATTCGCTCTCATTCTAAGAGTCCTGAAAAGATCGTAGGAGACAGGGCCACGGGTATAGTAGTAGTTCCCTACTGGCCTAGCCAACCGTGGTTCCCCTTATTTATGAAACTTTTGACTGAAAAGCCTTTATTGTTTAATCCTTCACCTACTTTACTCTTATCCCCCTGTAGGTCTGTTCAGCATCCACTAGCAGGGAAGTTATCCTGATGGTCGGCAGATTATCAGGAGTCTTTCAGAAGGAGGGGATTGCCTAGTTCATCCCTTGATATTTTCGAAGCCTCGCTAACGGAGTCAACTCGCAAACAATATGCAGGACCCTTAAGACAATGGTGGTCTTTCTGTCGGAACCAGGGCCTGGACCCCTATCAACCAGGAGAGGTCGATGTCATCCAATTTCTAACCAAGAAGTTCGAAGAAGGAGCGGCTTACGGGTCCCTTAATTCAATAAGATCAGCGATTTCGCTGATCAGCGGAGGCAATATTGGCCAAAATAAAAATATTACTAGATTCTTTAAAGGGATATTCCTGCTTAGGCCGGCGAAACCCAAGTATGATAGAACTTGGGATGTGGATATAGCTCTTCGAAAGATTGAAGAATGGTTTCCTTTGGACGAGTTGACCCTTGATTGCCTGACCGAGCGCCTTGTATTGTTGCTCGCACTGGGCACAGCGCACAGAGCACAAACATTGGCTTCAATTAAGCTTTCCAACACCAAGCGTAGTCTAGAAGGATACGAGATAGAAATACCAGATCGGATCAAAACTTCCCGTCCAGGGGCTTATCAGCCCTTGCTAGTCTTACCAGTTTTTCTAGAAAAATCCCAAGTTATGCGTTTGTAGCGACGATTGACGCTTATATCCAAGCGACATCGCAGTTGAGAGGTGAAGTGGATAACCTCCTGCTGACGACTAAAAAGCCATTCAAAGCAGCTTCTTCAACAACAGTGAGTAGATGGATCAGAACGGCGATGTCTCGTTGTGGTATAAGTGAGAAATTCACGGCTCATTCCACGAGACATGCGGCGACTTCGGCAGCCTTGAGAAAAGGAGTTGATTTAGGAACTATTAGGAGAACTGCTGGCTGGTCAGAAAATTCGCAGGTTTTCGCTAGGCATTATAATAGAACCGTTGCTTTAACTAAGGAACCCTTTGCGAAAGCGCTTATACGTCGATAAGAGCAACATACTTAATATAAACGATAGTTATTAAGTTAAAAAAAAAAATATATATATATATAATTAAAAAGGTTTATGTTGTCAACTTAAAATTTTGGTTTCTTTTTCTTCTATTCTCGGCGGATAAGCTAGTTGTAATTCGTATATGAATCCGAAACATGTAACAAGCGAATAAAAATTATTTTCTCTGAACCTCTACTTGTTAATCGTGAGAACGAGACCTGAGTATAATTGAGCGATCAAACGATCTCATGGAGAGATGTTCGATCGTAATTATATGAAGAGTCTCGTTCGAGCGATTACTCCCGCCCATTGTAATTATACAATTCCCATCTCTACGCGCGGCGCGCGGCGCGGAGCACGTTCGATATATCGGCGTGACAAATCGTATTCTGGCCGGGCCTGCCGCTTAGAGCCACCGATACGTGAGAACGTAGCGATTAACCAACGAGTTCGCTTCTTTCCGATCGCGGTCTTTATATGATACATCTCGAGATGACGCGAGGAAAGAACGATATTTTATTAATCGTGATATTCTAGATCTATTCGTTATATGCTTCTGATTTTACACAAGAATATGAAGAATTGTATGTACATGGAATTATATTTTACGAGACGTATATATAAATCATACTTTGCTGAACAAGCAAAGCTCGTCTTTATCTTCCGGTAGCAGTACTTCTCGAGTAGGTAATTATTAGTTCAGGACAAAACTGCGAGTCATCAAATATCAAGAACACCCTAAACTACTGACTCCAACGAGGTTTTCTGCAAAAGAAACTTTTCAGAGGTCTGCTGAATGTTACAAACTTTTTTTTACACGCGTTTCAACGAGTTCATTATAAAACTTCCATATTCAATATTAGAGACAAGTTATTCTTAGAATTTCGTTTGACCTAAAAAAACGCCTGCATCTAATGAAACTTTTTCTACCTCGCGAAATATTTAAAGGTTACAAGTGCATAACATTTCTACTTTCTTTTATACCGTCCTTTTGTGCTGTGCCATAATTAAAAAGAGCCATGGCAACTGAAATTCCCATTGGACTCTGCTAACGATCGACCTCCTGGCTCGATTCGCGGAAGTCTACGCGCGAATGTAATCTTCCGCGTCACTATTAATTAGCGAAATCAGGCCGCTGCGATACGGTTATTAATGGGGCCGTTTTGTGTGCGAAAACACCCTGTCACTCCATCGCACTCAGGGTACCCTCGGGGTGTCGAACGGGACACGCGAAAACAGGCCGGGTGCACGCTCGTAGATCTCAGATATCGCGCTATCACGCGTTATACCGGGAAATTTTAGTAAGAAAAAAAGAATGTCCGGTGACACATCGCGGTGAGCGAGAACGTGTAAACAACCACCTCCACTTGCATTTATATTTACCTGCCCCGACAAGTAGGGGAAACTCCTGAACGCCCCTAGAACCGGGGAGAGAATGATTCCGGAAAACCGCCGCGAGAGCAAACGACCGTCTTCTAGGATAGACTCCGTTTCCGGGTACAAGCCCGTTAAGACGTGGCGGAATTAACCGCGTTCAAGGGGTCGGAACGCTTTATTATGCCGCTGCTCCTGATGATGCACATGGCGGGGATCGATTTCTGGGAACCGAGGGGCGACACGGCGTTGATTGCGGGAATGTAAGAGCATCGATCAAGGTTTCGGTGGGAAAACTGATGCAGTACCCTGCAATTCCTGGTTTTGCATCACATTACGGTGATTTATTACGTGCGTTTGTTGAAATTTCTGGTATGTAAGCCGCGTTTAACATTGCACATGGACCAAATACGTGGAGAATGCGAAGTATAATGATAAACGAGAACACAATGATAAAATCCTCGCTTTTCCTGTGGTAGATAATCCGCGGGCATTCAGTTTGTTATTGCAAAATTTTCAACTATATATATTTTTTTGTGAAGATTTTCCAAATAATTTGCAGTTACTATATATCCAAAAAATATTGCGGGATAAGAATCTTGAAATTGCGGTGGTCGAGTGCACGTATAGCTACGCCGCGTGTGTTGCTACCCGAACGCATTTGCGGCGAATCGACGTCGGGAATACCTCTGGAATATATCCGAGTGTACATACACACACCGCCGCGTCACTTAGACGGCCCAGACGCAGTCTCGGCAATTGATAGGTAGTCACGCTAGGCTGACCTCAAGGGACATCAGTTCGTGTAGCGCATCGTGCGCGGCTCCCGCCGCCTTCACCGCTGCCCCCCTGCGGCCGCCTTAGCTTTCGTAAAATCTACTCCCAGACCGGGCGTTCGTAGCTTCCGCCTCGTATCTTTCGCCTACAACCACGCTCAATCGCCCCTCCTCGTACACCCTTTCCTCCTACCGTCACTTCGCTACCCTCTTTCCAACCCCCCCCCCCCCCCCCGGGACTCGCCGTCTCTATCGCCCTCCGTTTCTCTTCTTCTTCCGTGTTGCTACCTTCGCGCCTCCCCCTGTGTTCACCTACTCTTTCTCTTCCTCCGCTTCGCCGCGCCTCTCTCTTCTCTCTCTCTCTCTCCCTCCCTCTTCGTTCTTTGTGTAAGCTCACCTCCGGTTCCATCGTCTCAACATGTCGGTGCCTCCGCTCTCTCCATGGCACCGCTCGGATATCTCACCGCACTTTTACCATCGCTCTTAAACCACTCCGTATCCTGTCCTTATCGACGCATGCGTGTTTTTCCACGTTTTTCTCTCTGTCTCTCTATCTTGTCTTCTCTTTTTCCCATCCTACTTTGCCACCCTCCTGGAGCGATTCCGACGCGCGCGTTCCGCCTTCGTCCGTAGGTTTTCTCGCTTCCGCCGCTGACCACCACGCATTTTTCATCCTCGCCACCCCCGTGGCGAGTAACAACCAGCGCTGTTCCGAGTGACTCGGGGTTTTAGTCGTCCCTTGATCCGCTTCTTCGCACTTACTCCGCCCGAGCGATTCGCACCTAATACTTTTCTAATAGGTAAAAGGCAGAGTCAACATATATGGGAAATTTTCTACACAACATGCACATCCATTGAACGTGAAAATGTCCCATAATATCCCCGATTTCTGAACATTCTTATCGTTATTCATTACAGGATTAATTGCAAAAGGAATATATAATTTCTGGAAAATATATCTTTGTTCTCTAAATTCTACAGTAATAATACAGTATATTTTTATTTATATATACAAATTTTTTTTATATTAAGAATGTTTTTCAGTCTTTATCTTAATCAAATTTAAAATTCAGTATCTTTATTTTAAGCGACCTACTTTCGACTTGACTGAAAAAATAATGGTCTCTCTTTTTTCGTATTTTTGCAATTGACAGTCACTCGTAAAATTTCTCGCGTATATGATCTCAATGTAAATTTTATAATATATCGCGGGATTATTCTTGTAAGAAGACACGTACGGCAATATTAGCTTTACTTAACTGTAAGCTGCTAGATACGGGTTTTAGAAGGACAATTATTAACTATAAAGAGGTAAAAGTTGTGTTTATATCTTTCATTTCGAAAGAAATTCATGATTTTAAAACTTGTGTCTCTCCTTAGCGCTACTGCTGCCAGTAGATGTAACTACGTCACGTATACGTCGTTTTGATTTCTCGCCGTTTCTATTATTGTTACTGCTTCACATCCGCGCTGCACTGTAATGTAATGGCTCGCGTGCACACATTGTATTTTCTCTATGCTATTTGAAAATTGTCTACCATTTAAGGACTACCTCTACGAGTTCCCTCTACGATTTTTCCTCGCAAACGTCGCCCGGCCGAGGCGACCTAATATCTTTTGTAACAGCACAAAGGCGAACGACTCTTTGGAGGAAATTAATTACTCCGGCGTATTAAACACAGCGAGATGCTACATTATTCTATCAGCTTTCTTATCTTGCGTCAGCTTCGACGTCCTCGGAGAATTAATTAATTAATTTTCCTCGCTCGTGCACTGCATCGATACAAAGCCCCGGTCCCTCGAGCGCGCGCGCTCGCTCGCTCGCTCGCTCGCTCGCTCACATCGCCAGATAATCTCCATTGTATGCTATATTTTCGAAAGTGCAGCATTGCGTTAATGCCGATAATGGGTTACGAACTTTATCAGCGGATTGGCAACAGGCTAGCGCATCCGCTGACACACAAAGGACCATTTAGTCCGGTGACTGACCGGCCATATACGTGCGACGCACCGCACACCCGCATGGATATATATCCAAAACGAATTTTAATAAATCTCGTCGGGCGTTAAATTACTCGTCGCGCCTCCGCACGAACACACTCACACGCAGCGCGTCTCTTCAATTTCCAACGCGCCATTGGATTTCCTCGTCTGTTTATGCAACGAACGTCGCTTTCGCGGCACGGATTAACTTTCTTTTAATTACGCAATTAGTCGTTTAAGGAGGAGCGTGGAGCTCCCCGGGATTGTCGGGAGACAATCGGGGAGGGAGGGGGAACTCAACTACCACTTCCACCGTTCACGGACGTAGCAAGAAGTGCCTCTTTTCCTCAAACTCGAGTTCCAAGTTCCCTTAGACCGTCGGGACCGGGGTAGCTACGCCTCTGGCCTCCGTTCGTTTGCCTCCGGTAAATCGAGACTGCGAGAGACGGCGAAGACGGAAACGGAGTCTCTCGCGAACGCGAACGGGGAATACAGAAGTGCAAGGACCACCTACCGACTATATAGAACCCGATTCGGCGACTGTTCTGTTCTGTCGCTGAGAGGCATTTAACGCGGGACCGTCTGCAGCGGACTTCGTAATTTAGAGCCAATCTCCTTTATTATCGGCAATGTCTGCGCCCCGCTGGGGACCTTTCCGTAAACTCCGCTCGTTAGGCGGTTGAACGTACAAACCGGCGCGCGAGCACCTCAATGAGCGCCGGTGGATAGAAATTGCCGGAAGACATCAAATGAAACATAAAGACGATTGCACTGAATAGCGCTGTTTAATATTTGATATCTCATGCGAGTATTCAGGAATCTGATTAAGCCGTCTCCGGCCAACTCACTCCGACGTTCATGGCGACAGCCAACCTTTTTCCATTCTCCGGGGGGGAACATCGGTTGATATATTTTTCCGCGAGATTACGTTTTTCCAACGATTGCTCGTCCCTCGTCGGGGATTCGTCCGAAGGACGAAGGACCATGCCTAGGCACGGCATCTGATCTTTGATCGCTACAATCGTGCCGTTCCACTCTCCGATTCGCTATTCCATTTGCCTCGTGTCTTTGGACCCGCAAAAAGCCTTTTGTACGGTCATTGAGTCAACGACCAGCCGTCCGGCAATCTTATCTACCAATGAAGAGCGTGAATCGCGCTCGAACGGGGACATCGACCGGTTTAACTATTTTTAATCGTCATTTTCTTTTATTGTTAAATTATCGATTCAAGTTTTAGTAATGACAAAGTTATTCTGAGATCATAATGAGTATTGAAATTTCAGTTACAAATAAAAATATAGTTGCAGTAAAAAAAAATCAGTACACATAAGACGTCTGGATTATTATAGAAAATTCAAACGAAACTCCGTTGTCCTTTAAATATTTAACAGATGCAGTAGATTAAATTAACTTGCATCACGCGAGTGCTATCGAGAAGTTTTTATTCGTCCCGTATAAAATAGAAAAGAATATCTGTTCAGGAGCTATCTGAGCTATACCTTAGACGAATATTATAGACCGCGAACGTGACAGGAAAGTTCAGCAAAAACTTGCTGATCGTTACTAACATATAGCGAACCTATGAACTTCGTGTAATGATAGAGTACGTTTGCGACAAGCATCGCAACAAAGAGACGCAATCCCGCGATCCGAGTGAACACCCCCCACGTCGCGAAAGTCGCCATCCTGTCCATGCATAATCCATCATCTGAAATTGAAAACATCAAACGTTGACATCGCGATCATAGAACGTCGAGTGCAAGGACCGCATAGCCAACAATAAGCTCAATTGATAAGGCGATCAAGCATCGCATTTCTAAACAACAAGATTTATCGCGTCAAAACACACTACATATAAACTTTTATTTATAAATTCCGATGCTCTAATTTTAATTTTTAGAAAAATTCTTACTAAACCGATAGCGTGTGCCAAAACAATTCTTTGAATGTGAAATGATAACTTTCGTTTTCTACTTTTTTTTCTAAATTATATCGGTTTTTTTTATATTTGAGAATCTCTGATTATTCTAGTGATTAAGCGCAAAAGCACGAGAGAGAAGCCAGAGAGTACGCGACCGCTAGCGATCCCACGATAACTAAGTGTCACCGACTGCTTATAAATGCGCGATATTTATACGCCGAGGCGAGACGCGGTGGTAGTCAGAAGAGAAGATAAAAGGACACGACCGGAGAGACGCGCACGTGGGTGTGTGAGATCGAGGTGGTTATAAGTAATTCATCGCCTCGTAACGCGCGGCCAAGTCGGCGGCGATGTAAATGCCGACGATGCGGCGCGCTCTAACTCAACCGACGTCCGTGTGCCTTTCATTGCTCCTATCTGCGGCTCTAGAGGCACTTGAGCCTCGAGATCTGGATGTCGTGACGACGCGATTTCCTTCCGCTGCGCGCTGCTTCGTTGCAATTAGCCACGCTTTAAGGAAATAGCAACAGAGCTGAGGGGAGATCGCGATTTCTTTCTTTTCACTTTATTCACATGGCCCGCGAAACCAGGTCGAGAAACTGGTAGCAATACAAAAAGCAAAGATCGAACACTTGACTACGAGCTGTATTGTAAGAAGTGATGGATTGGTCAGACTGAATAGTCGCTGCGTGTTTTCTCCAGGGCGTTCTTTTCGTAGCGGCTGCTCCTCCGCATCGCTTTCCGTTTTTTTTTCTTGTTTCTCTCTCTCTCTCTCTCTCTCTCTCTTCTTCTTCTTCTTCTTCTTCTTCCAGGGATCTCTATCTTTACCGCGGCCTCTCGGTCGGCGTCCGTGTATACTTTGGCATTATGTATATCCTAATCTAAATAGATGCCCTGCACTCGACGACGGTACGACCACACGATGGCCGTTAACCGTTAATGACGGACGGCCACATCGACGCGATGAGGAGAAAGCGCTTACGGCGCACGTAAAGAAGTAACAGCGGATTCGGTTAGGGCGGGCTGCACGACAGGAGATGAAAAAGAAACGAAGAGCCGGATAAAATGTGACCGAGGGCTTGTGAAAGGGAGAACGGGGAAGTGGCGGTGCCGAAGGGATGCGGTGAAGGAGGATGAGGCAGCGGAGGTAGAGGAGCACATCGACACACGCAGACGCAGTTATCTGTTCCAATTAACCTCTTACATTTCGTTCCCTTCCACTAAATCCCATCCTCCCCCGCTCGGATCCCCCCCGTGCCTGATCCACCGCCTGTCCACAGTCTGGAACGTTGAAATTGAATCGAAGCTCGCCACGCTCTCCGAAATGGAAGACGCGACAAAGTTGCCGTTTCCGTGGGACTTCGAAAATGCGCGGTCGTTACGTTAATAAAGCGGGCGAAAGGAGAATAGTATAACGCGTCTCTGTAGTGCGACGCACTGCGTTGGATTACGTACCGATTCGGTTCCAACAAGCGTTATTAATACACATATAATTGTAATACACGTAATACATTCACGCACCTCTTTGATGGCTTCCGGTAGACAATGGCGACTCATCGAACTTCACAAGAAAGATTGCCATTAAAAAGTACTATACTGACTATACAACATCTGATGCTTGTCCCCTGCTGGTTAGTTCTACCGCGTTTTATATAGTCATGACACGCAGTCGTTACACGAAGTTACTTATAGTACGAAGTACTTTGCACTTATGCTAATGTTTGCCAGCGCATATCGGCAAATCTAAATTACCATTTCCCCTGAACACACACCCCGGAGACATTTTACATTTTATTGCTTTATATTTTTTATTTCATTTTTTTTCTAAGGGACGCTTTGCAAATGTAGCGGTATGCGCCAAATGACATTACACAATGCATTTCTCTATACAACAGATAATTCGATATGAGACGTAATTTATTGTATGAGGTATTATCTCGAAGAATTCTAATTTCCTCTGTGCGACAGTTAAATTTAATCGTAAACTTTGAGAAAAGATTATTTATCAATTGCGGGTTACGTATTATAAAACACAATGTATGACTGCATATTGCCATATTGTATCACATTTCGGCCACCACGTGTGAGCCACGTCTTTCTATATGGGCACAAAATAATAACCGAAGCGGCCCCGCGCCAAGTTGGCGGATCAATATCGGTCACGGGGGTTGAAAGTACGGACGGCGGAGAGAGAGAAAGAGAGAGAGAGAGAGAGCGAAAAACGCAAACGCGGAGCAAGGAATCGCGCGACGGACAAGCCAGCGTAAACGAGACGAGCTCTTCATCGAATTTCAGGTTCGTAAACTTTCGCGGCCTCGAACCGGCACGGGGTTCGCGGGTGTATTTCCACCAGAAACTCTTGACCGTACGTACGTACAACTTCTTGCAACGCTTGATAAATCTTGCATGTAACCGCGATCAATTTTTACGGTGCGACATCGCGGCGCATAAAACTCGAGCGGGAACCGGAATTTTAACGCCGATAAACGATGATACAGGAATAACGACCGCGACGGTGGATACGAGAATATTTAAAAGCATTAAGGATACGATCCCCTGGGGCGAAAAATGCGCATAATGACGATCGATGTGAGCACGCTGGACTTACGAAAATAAAATGTAATTTTTTTTTCTAGTTAGGATATTTTATTTTTAATTAGGAAATAATCGATTCTAAATTAGTCAAAGAATCTTCAAACCAATTGAGATATCGGAATTTTTTTCCTCGATGTTCTATTATATATCATTCTATGTTAGCATTATATCATCGAATCCCTTCCGACAAGATACACCCGACGCAATCGTGGATACACCCGACGCAATTGTGTTGCGGCCGTATCGAAAATTTGCCCGCGGAAGGCACCCGGACGTTTCTCGTTACGGTGGATAATAAACGACTGGGAATCGCTTTCCGGGCGTGCTCGGCGCGCTGCGCCACGGCTGCCGGATCCCGCGGATTCGAGCCTCATGATTAATGCAGGCCTTTCGCCGGCACGACGTTTCCCAATGACAGGAAACGCGGCTCGAAAATTTTCCGCGGCTGGCGAAGCATAGCCACCGACGCGCGGGCTCCTCTGAGATCCGCTCTCATCGTCGTCGCGACGGCAACGACGCGACGGCGCGGCAGCGACGGCGGCGAAGGGATAAGAAGAGGGAATCGTGGGCGCGCACCCGTTGGTATAAATAGATAATGCAGTGGATAAACGTCGGTAGCTAGAATTTCAGATGAAAGAGGTCTACGCTCGGTCTCGTCTCAGGAGTCACTCCGCGGGACGTTAATGATGTTAGTCCATCGTAAACCGCGAGATTGTCGCCCGATAGTTCAAGTCGGACCGACCGTGAAAATTCAAGGAAAACATACTGGTGCAGTTGACTTGAGACTCTGTTGAGACCGCCACTTTTGTGCCCCGCGACATCCGCGACAATACGTCTGAATTATTAATCGCACGCGATTACATTACGTTTTTGGAGCAACGCTTTTGGAAGCGTTTAATTAAGATTTATATAAATCAGGCATTTCCATAAGGGGGATATCTAAGCGAACGTATACATTTACCCGTAACAGCGACGACTCTCTTTCGCGATCGTTTAAAATGAATCACGGATGTTTCAAATGCATTCCGCGATGCGTTATACTGTTATAGAATCGATGTCGAGGAAATAGTGCAATAAAGAACGCGATTTCAATGACGTTGTTACATCATAAACCAAAGAATAACGACGCGGAGCCAATTTCAGCGTCGCGAAAATTCGAAGTGAGGCGATATAACGTGACGGTATATCGTAAACATAAATAATGTATAACTTCGTACCGCGTAATAAATGGGTAATGTGCCGTATACATTAGATTTCGCTTCAAAGGTACACGCGTGATGGACGATTAGAAGGCGTTACGCGGACTTCGCGGTTTCCGATTTATTCTGCACACTAGTAGCAGCGGTCGCATGCGCGCGTGCATATCTGCAACGAGCAGTCAAGAAATAATTTATAAACAGCCGCGGTCTTTCGGATCTCCTCCGTACGCTTTCGCGCGCGGATGTATAATCTATCAAAGGTACCAGCCCGGGCATCAAACAAGATAGATGTTCCTCACATGATTAAAGGCGCGCACTTACGTAATTAAATACGTCCGTGATACCGTGTGTACCGACCGCGCGTTTAGACGCCGATCTCCGCTTTCCTATTTTACGGTGTTAAACGTTTCGGTGCTCCCCGCAGTCTGAGACGCGCGCGCGTCGCACGAAGAGCCGCGCGCGCACGAAAGCCGGAGTGGTGATAAACGACTGCGGTGCAGCCAGCAACAGTGGAGTTTATCCAGTATGTATGATACAGAATAAGTAGATCATAGCGCCGGATAAAAGCCCCGGCTACACGGCCCGCTTGAAAGGGATCCGCAGAAAGAGAGGGAGGGAGAGAGAGAGAGAGAGAGAAAGAGAGAGAGATTGCGGACCGGGATCGTGTCGTCGTCCCGCGAGACGTTAATAACGTTAACCCCCGTCGTAAACTGCGAGATTACGGTAGCGGAGGCCAATCTCGAAATCGCCCGCGCCCGCGCCGCGACGACGGCGACGAGAGAAACGTGTTACGACTTAAGTCGATCTACGTAATATCGCCGACCGCCGTCAATGTGTTACAGTTACAGCCCCGCACTGTCGAGCGCTGCGCTTTTGCATACATATACCGCTCTTTCTCGGTTTCACCGTTGTTTCGCGCGGTGCAACGTATTATTCTCCGGTCTTTTATATTAAATCTCCCGCGCGGGTGCGCGATGGCTGCACGTTTGGATTGAAACGTAATGCCAGTAGTTGCCAGTACATGTCCAGTTTTAAGCATTTAAATATCCCTTGGCATAAATTTTTGACACATAAGCGCGGATAATGCAACATTATTCGCGTTTACGATTAGATCTTGTCGGTGCTATGAAATTATTTTAATACCTGACATCGCACGAATACATAATATATCCTTGTGCCTGATAAGTTTTATCAGTTATTATACGCAGCCGCTGCCTCGCGTGTACAAATACGCCATGCTTTTTGTGCCCTGTGTATGCCGCACGTGTATTACAGGGGAGGCGATGAGATAAATTATATAAAACTCTCTCGCGGGAGGGCCGTATTGCGTTTTATTTAGTACCGCTTTACAACCTCTGTGTAGCCCAACTGTCGTATCTGCCTCGTGTCTCGTCCCCGAGTTCAATATGAGCGGCGCATTGTCTGCGGATTCCAAATATGCGATGAAATTCCGGAGCAAGCTACCTCGTCATACGGCCCGATTGTATTCCTGTCCCGAGACTGCGACGCGCGTACCTTTAACGACGCGCATTCGATGTTTCACTCTTTTGATCTACGCAATTAATTAGCGATAACGTAATATGCACGCGTCGGCTGCAGCAAGACTCACAGAGGCGCGTGCTGCGGGGAAATAAAAAGGACCGCGACAGTCAGCCCGTACGAGTGTGTTTTGCAAATAATCACGTATAGCGAACCGGGAGAAGAGTGAACGTAATGAAAATTTTTGCCCGAGATAATTAAAAGTGTATAATTAATTATGAGACCGGACCACCGCCCGGTAATCTGATGTGCCCGGCGGTACACGCGCCGTCAAGTTAAAACTCGGTTTACTCATAGTGTCCTCGGTTATTCTCAGAATTTATTAACGCAGCATATTTTATATAAAACGATTTTTGCGACGATTTTAAACGTAACACTCTCTTAATAGCGATTTTATCGAGCAATATCGCGCTACTGCTCGCTGTTACGTTTTCATATTGCAATTATTGTCCCCGGTGATTACGTGAACGCGAAAATACATGGAGCTTGCAGTCTCTTACCACATATGTCAACGCTAACAAGTCAGTGCATTGTCCGAGGGTAGAAGATATATACCGCCTGCGTAAGTACGATCGATTATTCTTTCAGCCCCTTGTTTTTCCGTGAAGTGGGTTTGTTAGCCGCGCGATACAAGCGTCTATAGAGCCTATAGAGCGTCGATTTATTCCAGCTGTCTCCTCTCGCGAGCCGCTTTATTTTTTCATATTGCTGGACATAAATTTTACCGAATAAAATTTAAATTCCCAATCCTATCGGATTTCACATACGCGAGGGAACTGGGTCGAAGAAAGACCAACGTTGAACAACTCATTTTATATTAAGATATACACAAGTATTTATCATAATATTCTTTATTTTTGTACAAAATATTTTCTGTGCGCGAATATTATAAGATAATCGAAATATTTTCATTCGGATCAAAAGGTACCGGGACAGAATTAAAAGGCTTGATAAATCTCGTGCGGCGTATTTACACGGCGCAATTAGTTACAACTCCCGGCAAATATATGCGGCAAATATACCGGCTGTACATCTGTAACAATATTACGGATTGGTGTTTTCCGATGTACGCGACAGCGCATCACGTAGTTTTGCAAAAAACAAAATTGGCAATGCAACGGTTTTCTAGCGATATACGCGCGCGCATTTATTTCGCGTTGCCTCCGCGGTATTCCCATTTTAAAGCAGCGAAGTTAATTTCACGCAGTGCAGATTCTGCGGATTGTACATTCATCGCTACACGTACACGGATATCTCGGCACGTACATCGGCCCGCGTGTGTGTTTACATGCTCGGCAACGCGTGTGGGGACGTGATCTCATATTATAACATATATCAAGGGAGCGAGCTACACGTCGAACGGGAATGCGCGTGTTTACGGGCATAGAGGGACATGCATATACGTGCTTCTTTGATGATACGCTTGATCGCGAGTACATATTGTTTCACTTTCATGAAAATCAATGAAAGTGTCTGTCACACACAGAAAAGAAAAAACCGCACGGTCATCCCTCGTATGATTACGGCATCATAGCTCCCTCGTATCGTGACACGTCTCTTCATCGTCTCTTTCACATATTAGAAATATTAAGAGAGAGTTACGTTTAAAATCGTCGCAAAAAGCACTTCAATTTAAATTGATGAAAGGAAGTATTGGAATCTATACGTAGAGAATACCTATGTATAATAATACAATGAAAGAATCAAAGAACGCAAATAAAGATAAAGGGAAAAAACTCATTTACGGAAACGACTCGAAGTGCGTGCGTAATGTAACGTACATTTCCCGTTTCTTTGCCTCGTCAATTTAGCTATACGATTTTAAAAGCAAGAGAGTGCTTTTAAACGACATAGCAACCTGTAGCTGAGCACTTTACAGCTACGGAGCACCGCAAAGTTGCAGAGCATTCGAAACTTGGCAATGTGCGGTACAATAGATATTCTTCACCCGCCTATAGATAAACGCAGTTTCGAACGCAAGTGGCAGCAGTTATAACAATGTATCTGGCCGGCCACGATAAAGTCAATCAGGTAACAATATACGCGGTGGCATAGCCACTGCGAACTGTCGTAACGTTAGGCTCGTAAAGCACAATTGAAAATTCATTACGAGTTCGCGACACCGCGCATCATCGGCGCGTTTTGTATAATGTAGATGGGCCGAAGATAGAAATGTCCTGCAAAACCATACGCATGTACGTCGGATGTCGCAATAAGAACAATGCCAGTAGAAAGCAGTAAGGGGTGCGGAACAGCCGCGACAATATGAATCGTCTACGAAGTCTCAAGTGGAGCCAATGTGAAAAGTGGACGACATTAACGAGGATCGTGAAAAATTTATTAGAGTGCTTTTGCATATACGACATAATTTCTGCACGATTGTTGAAATTGCATTGCTTTGGCGATTGACGTGATGTCATTAGAGCACCACCACGAAATCGCTCATTCACTCCTTAGTACAATAAAAAATGCTTCTTAAATACCAAACAAGTGGAACGAAATGAAATCATTTGTTTAGTTGTTTAAGAAATCTGTTTACCGAAGTAATTGTCAAAATCATAATTTTGCGTTATTCTGTGGAATTAAATTTTAAGAGAAACAAAAATAAAACCTTTCTCTGTTTTTCATAACATTATGATTTTACGAATGAAAATTTTATGACACTATTTTATCTTGAATAAAATTAAATTTATGTTATATTTATATATGTATTAGAGAATGAAAGATATTAAATTTCACGGTGTAAATTATTGTGGTACGTAAAAAATTCTTATCGAAATCTCTGAAATACTCTTTGTTTTTCAAAATGTCGCATTAGAGACTGAACATTAAGGAATGGTTTAACGAAGATTAAACGTCAAACTTTGTTCATTTCGACAAAATGTAATTCCGAAATCAAACTTCGAGTTAAAACAGGGAACGAACGCTGTGGACCTTTCATATCAATCAAGTCGAAAGTAACGCTTCATTGTTGGACCATGGAGTTCAATTAAAGTAATCAAGAAAAATTGAGCCAATTACGCGCCCGTACAAGCTTCTTTTAAAAGTCGAATCGAACGTTATACGCGTTAATGTACTGCATTTCGGCAACTATCACTATTTAAGAGAATATTTTACTGTGATTTAAACGAATTAATGTATAACTAACTAAATTTGTTATACATATTAAAATGCTAATTAATAATAATAATTTTATTATATATAATACATAACAGAAAATGAATAGCCAATAGGTGAAACGAGTAGACTTGAATAGACGAGATTACATGTATGTATGTTTATGTGCAAAAGTATTGCTACATTAAAAAAAGTACAAAAAAAATTACAAGAAGAGATTTAAAATTAGATTAGGCTACAATTAAGAAACTTATATTAAAAAATTTATAACAAATAACTCATGTAGTTTTTAAGATTACTTGCTGTCTCACTGTACGAAGAGAGCTCCACAAAGATAGATTAGTTTGCTGTATTCAACTATTCTGTGGCGACAGAACAGAATAAAATTGCATTTACAAAATTACAAAATATTTCACGCAGACGGTCCTAATAACTTCAAAGTGTATGGTTACTATTAGGTACATGAAAAAAACAGAATTAATATTAATCCAACATTATTGCAATAGTTAACACACAAAGAGATTTTATATACATAAAGCGTTATAATTACCTTTTTACTCTTTGAGTAATTATAAAACCAGTTTTTATAATTTCTGTAACTTTTTCTACAACTTTTAATGTTTAATTTTAAATATTTCTCTGATTAGGTTTTAAATTATAATTCTATTAAACCAGGAATATATAATAATAGGATTATAATGTATTAAACCAGGAATATAAAATAGCTTTATATATTTGCGATTCTCTTTATAAGGGTTCTCAATTTTTAATCGCTTATTTTTAAAAAATTATAGTTCTCTCCATATTTATCGAAGAAGAATCTACTCCAAACCAGTTGAGAGAAAGTGCGGGAAATGGAAAATGGAACATTCCCTATAATAGTTTCGCAACAAAAAGTTCGCGGCGCACCGAAGTTCGCACTCGCGTCAACGCTCGTGAAAGTGCCCTCCGGAGGGATATTTCCGGATTCAACTGCTAAAGCCAGTAGCGATGACCGGGATGCGACCTCTAGAGGGGATAATGCTCGCGAGCGCAAGAAGAAATAAATTAATCGCGTGCAGGCGAGCGTAGGTAGCCACAGAGCGTATAATTTCCGCCAGGTAGAAAATTCTCTCTCTCTCTCTCTCTCTTTTTCAAAGAGAGAACAGAGAGAAAGAGAAAGAAAGAGAGGAGAGAGAAAATGGAGAACGTGCACTCCGTTTTGGGGGATGCAAAACGCGGCGCGATCACGAGAACCCATGGAACGAACATAATATGATTATTAGGAGGGCGTCACCGGAGTCTTCCGCCGTACGAAACTCGGCACGAAAACTGCGACCGGAGCATCGCTCGTAAATAAAGTCTAAGAAAGGCAGGAAATTCTCAACTTGAACATCGATTTTACTTCGAGTCGGTACATATGATGTCTGACAAGAGAAGGAAAGAGAGAAAGAGAGAGAGAGAGGAGGGGGTTGAAAAACGGGAACCAGAGGGAATAGGAGAACCAAAGTGAGGGTGAATAGAGAAAGAGAAAATCCAACATCAAGAGGTGGAACGGTGGAAGAGGATGCCCGATAATTAATTGGTCTCGCATAAGCTTTGCCCCATTTTTCTTCTCTGTTCCCTCGCTAGCTGTCTTCTCTTGTCGCTGGGACCTAAATTTTTCGAACTCGGTTCACGTGATGACGCACGAGGAACCGGAAAGTAGAGCGATGCAGAGGGTGAGCTCTGCAAAGGGAGGGAAGAGGTGCTCCGTAATTTAAACGAAAATCTCGAAACGACCCCTTGGCACGGCTGTCCTTAGAGGTATAACAATGCGATGAGGAACGTCGATGTGCGAGGGCGCACCCCTTGCTTCCCGAGACGCAAGGTTTAAGATTTCATACTGCGCCGGGCCATGGAAAAGCCGGTTTCGCCTTTGTTTGTGTGTGTGACGCGGTAGATATTTCAAACCGAAATTCTATCCATTCGCATATCCCGTAATCCCAGACGACTTAATATTCCTTTGCAGCAACGCTATGCAAAAAACGTTAACCTCTTAAAAGCTATTAACTCAATTAATACGGATATATGTGAGAAGCACGTTTTACAAAACTGAAATTATTTTCGCAATTCGCATAACAGCGAAAAAATGAGAATAAAGAAGAACAGATATCTACTTTACATATCTATTAAATTAAAAGCTGTGCTTTTAATATCTCTGGTAATAATCTGTGGATTAATCCTCTACGATATTAAAATACTTTTTATTTCGTATTTTGTTGAAATAATAATATATATTAAGCAAATAAATTACGACATATGCCGTGGACGGCGTGGACATTTCTTGGTTTCAATATCTGCCGTAATTTTCTGATAAAATGTTTTTCCACTATTAATATTTTGCCAATACTGACAAGTCTACGGCACATTTAACACGGGAACCAGACAGATTCCAACCGATCGGCAAACGGCGAACTATTTACGCGAGAGAAAGCGGCTTATCATGTCGCAAAGAACCGAATGACGCGACGGAGAAGCAGGGCGATGTCCTCGCAAAGATCGAAAGAACCAAAGCATAGAGAGGTATTCGAGCAGATAACACCCTCGAGGACGCGCGAATAAAAGCTCGACCGCTTCGAGAGAAGGATCCCGCGAGGAGTTTCTAAGGAATCGGCGGCGGCGGCGGCGGCGGCGGTTGCGAACCCTTTAAAGAAAAACTGATATAAAGTAATGGATTTCCAAGGTGTTCAGTAATCACGCTCGTAGCTCGTAGAGATCGTTTGCCGGGGTAGTTCGACGGTAGTGGAGACGAAGAGATCATGGAAGGGAGAAGCGAAGAAAATGGCGAGATGTTGCAATGGCGGAGGGACAGTCTGAGAGGTGGCATTACATCTGTCGATATCTCCATCACTCCCCGATAAAATAAAACTCCTCCGAGTCCGTTTCTCCTCTCTTCCTCCCCTTTCTCCCCCCCCCCCCTCCCTCCTTCTATCTCTCTCTCTCTTTCGCTCTCTCGCTCCTCGACGAAGTAATTACAACTTCGTCGATTAGATCCCATAGAAACTGCCATGCCGTTGTGTACATTGATGTGGCGCCGCTCTCTTGCACGCACACGACCGCTCGCGGAGTATTGACGACAGCTAGACGCCAAAATCCACCTAGGATTGACAGCGACCGTTCCATTCGATTCTCGAAAGTTTCGCGGAAACTCCCGAGAAGATCCCACGTACATCAGTGCTGAGCGTTATCGCGGGCGAAGTGTGCGAGAATTGATATGTGGTTCCGAGATGAAGGGAGAACTTGGAGAGCCGGTCAACAGCCGGATGAATATTAAACATGCAATTAAAGTCGGACACTCTGTGTGACTCAGGGGATTTTATATAAAGCTAACAAGGTGCACGCCAGTGGACTGACCGCTGCAACAGACAGTTAGGATTATTCTCGGATGCTGCACTGTCGCGAAATAACAGTTGCGAAAAGTGATAAAGTTAATGCTTCGTTGACCGAAGTTATAACCCGCGATCCGATGTAACGCGTTCAGAAACGAATGTAAATTTGCGCGAAGTAAATCGACGAGCGCAAAGATGGCGAGGTAACGGAGAGAGGATCAAAATCTCATCGATCTCCGCTTCCCTGGCGAACGCTAGATGCACGAATCTCGAAGAATTTCAAGCGTTGTTCACCGTACTACTCTTCGCCACCCGCTAGAACGGCTCTGATTGTGAGAGCAAGCCACACAATCGTCGAGACTGTAAAAGGAAATACGAACGAGAAATCGTCCGCGCGGAGAAAGATGTCCCCAATGCCAGGCGAAACAGAGCGGAGTGTATGCAGATGCGACGCAATGCACATGTGCATGCAAAGTTGAGGTCAGTACACCTTCGCCTCGCACACACGTGCGAGCACGAATGCGCTCTGGGACGTACATACGTGCGCGCGCGCGCGCGCGCGCTATCGCGTGCACGGAGAAAGATGATGACGTATGCGTGATAATATCTTTGTTTTCAGCTCGCTCGCTCGCGATGCAGTCCGTCCTCACCTACGCTCAACTCCGCCGTTATGTATTTGCGATGACGCAAAATTCTAACCGCTAACTATGAGCTCCGCGACGCGACGGGGTAACATTTCATAATTATGTAACGTGGGGCGCGTCGCGCGTAATTGAATACTTTAGAAATATATTTCCATGATGAAAATTAGTTCCGAAATTACGCGTTGAATTTCGCGTTTTGCGCATCGCGTCGATCTCGATGAAAAACTAATATATTCATAGATATTAACGCGAGGCGTTTATCAACTGCAAAATTTTAGCGAGCTAATAATGCAGCCGGGGTGATGTTCGATGCTAGAGACCCGAGCTGAAGAGCAACGCGCACGCTGTAATTACTGTAACGACTGATAAGGATTGATGCGTACGCTGTACTGATTATAGCCGCCCATAAAAGAGAATCTCTTCTTGTCTTGTTAAGAAAATGTCGTTCCGCAGATAAGGTGGTCTGGCATTACCTGTAAATATTACTTGGCGAAGTAGGTCGATCCATCCGAGGACTTAAAGAACGATCCCCGTCGGTCGACATACTTAAAACCCTGCTGGGAAATCGGTACATCACGCAAGAAACATCGACGACGTTGCAGCGAGAAAATCGAACATTTTCAGGAAATACACACTGTTAAATATTAAAGAGTAAAATTCAAACCAATACCTTCAGTTAAATAACATTTTGTTATTTTTAACTGCCATGTGTGTCGAAATTTATTATTTGAACACGAAACAGTAGGATTATTTTAACTCCATTGGTTTAGTTAAATTAACGACATATTGAGTAGGAGCAGTGGCGACCTATAGGAATGATTAAAAATGACTCAAATTGAGTATAATTTGATATAGACACCATGAATTTAACAGTGTACCTACTTGTTGGTCGAAATACGATACTTATATCGAGTTTCTCGAATCTTAAATATCGAATTAAACAAAATCTTATTAACCTTTAAAAAACCGATAAATGTTTTGACATTTTTAGAGAGCAGTCTTTTGACTTTAAGAAAGAAACACGTTAAGTTGAAAAAATATTTTATATTATAAAACAAAATTTATACAACCATGTCTCTGACTCGCACGTACAGTGGGTCACATAAAGGTTGCAACACTTAATTTTTGGATGGGTTATTTGTTTTGGCAGTGGTTCGTAGTCTTGAAATATTTGTGCGTTTCAAAACCTATTCAAAAATTAAGTGTTGCAACCTTTATATGTGACCCACCTTACTGATCAATTTTAAGATATAATTGATATTTATTGCCTGTGAAATGCGCGCCTTTCGCCGAAAAGAACGTAATTGACGAAGGCTCTTATAAGATCGACATTTCTACGTTATTGATGTAATAAGCTTAAATGGATAATGGCCTCGTGATCGTGCGTTGCAAAGCGAGATACATATTTGTACGTTCCCATACACCGAACGAGCGTGATACTTCCAATCTCTCCGCAAAATTCGTTCCGCATTCTCAGCGGAATCTGTTTTCCACGCACCCTCCTGTTTATATTTGTCCTTATTTCGCCGCCTATATACGGTGTGTATATACGAGCCGGGCTTCTATTTCCACGGGGACCCCGCGGATGGCTTGAGATTGCAAGAAATCCACGGCATTACGCGCTACGAAGTTCCTTTTTCCGAAAGGTTAAACCTAGTGTCACGGGAGCCGAATTAATTGCCGGGGCCGTGTTATAACGACGCTGGTGTGTCCCAAGGCGCACGGTCGGTCGTGCTCGTTAAGAATGAAAGAAACCATTCAACAAAGTCTCCGCACCACCACTGCCGCCGCCACCGCTGCGCGCCGGTGCGCTCTCGCAGGTCAAATATTTATTTTCTCCGGAAATAAGGAAGTTTCTCTCTCTCTCTCTCTCTCTCTTTTGGAACGTTCGAGACCCTCCGATCTCCTTCATTCCCTCCGCATCGCTTCACCCATGCACCGTAACGAAGCACCGCTTTTCCCCAAGTCGCGCCGCGTCACTATATGCTTTCCGAAAGAACTTCTGCCACTGCTCCTCGTGGTGGTGTATCCCCTTCGGAAAAGCCAGGCTAACTTTCGACAAGTTGAATCAGTCCCGAACAGGTTGCATACGTAACACGGCTTAACGGCCTAGAGCTCGTCAACGACTCATTCGGGATTCTTGCTCGGTTCGGGGATCTTAAAGAAAAGCACGGGCGAATTATTAACGAAGGAGCGGAAGAACGAAGAAGAGGATGTACACACCGTGTACCCATCTCGGCAAATATTATTCACGAATTCCGTGTGCACGACGGGGCGCTTTGTGTCCATCGAGTATACCGTGCGCAACACCGAAACCTCCTCTCCCTCTTTCTTTGTCGTCAAAGCCGCTCTTTACGTCAACCATATGGTTCAAGTGCGCGAATAACGAGGAGAGAGCGAACGGGATAAAATATGTGTGGCATACCAGATTTATTATATTTATCCGAGAGCTATTTTGAGGAGTGAGGACCATGGCGTGTATTCGGCTCAGTGCCTTAAAGAATTAACGTCAGCGCGCGCGCGCCCTATTTTTCGCCACATCTCCGCCACCTCCAGAGCAGGAAGAAGACCCTTCGATCGAAAGGGCGATCGTGCTGCTGTAGCATGCTGACCCTATCCAAGGGTGCCGCTTTGTATCGGTTGCGCTGCCATGCCGTTGCGCGCGCGGGCATAGCGCAACGTTTTTACATCGGGGTATCCCTTTGGCCCAATGCGCAGGGCAACGCAAAGGGAGAGAGGGGCACCGCCACGCCGCGCCGCGCCGGCCTGTATCGGCCCAATATCGCGCACAAAGAAGGAAACCTATCGGCGCGTCTGCCGCGCGCCGCTGCATCTGGTCGTATTGTGATCTCGGAAGGGCGGCTCGAATAACTGCGAAGGCCGTGGCCAACGATAACAATACGATGATGAATGCTCGCTAACTAACGACCGTGCAGTAGCCCACCCAGGCCCACCATATTGCCGCGCTCTCGGCGCCCACCTATGCGCCACTTGAACATACACAAGTCTGCCCCGTGATCGACGGGACAACCGGAAAATGGGTGGAATCTCCCCGTCATGAAGTGGTGATCTGAAAGGCAGTAACTTATTTTCTCAGCGAACAGTTATATTTTTGCGTTACGAATGCAGTTTATCGCGCACCACCTTCGCCTAAGCTAGAATTAATCTATTTTTGTCGTAAGCAATCTATTTTCAAGTAGAATGTAAGTACCGCGTTTTGACTCTCATGGACAATTTATATTGCGTTTGAATTTTCGAGAGCCCTTAGGATTTTATATATTAATTGTTTAGAATAAATTATGTAATGACGACACGAGCCTCGATTGCGAATCTTCCATGTATTTCCATGGAGATATCTCCTCGAAAAAAGTCTACTCTTACAAATAGATACAGTCTGCGACGAGTCAACATTTTTTGTGCCATCAATTACCGAATATCCTGTGTGTATACTTGCATTGGGGAATGTCACCGAGTTTTCTCCTCGGCTAGCAGTCGTAGTCGTCGTCGTCGTCATCGTCGTCGTGGTCGTCGTTGTCGTTGTCGGTGCTCGAATGGCTGGAAGGAGGGTGCGTCACGGTAACGAGTAAAAAGGATACTGATATATCGCTCGACTGACAGCTTTACGAATGATCGGCGTGTCTCCTTGTTATCTACCGAGATGCAGCGGTCGGCTTGTCCTCCGATGAACCGTCCCTTTACCACTTCGCTCGCCATCGTCTTGAATCAAGATGCGCACGCTTTCTTCTTCTGAAAATGGATTTATGACCATCGAAAAGATTTATACGAGTAACGGGGATAATGAGTGCTTTATATTGCGAGAGAAACTGCTTTTAATTAAGCAGTTTCGCAATATATAAATACTTTTCTGGGTTTAAACTTATTGCTTTATTGCTTTTTACTTATTGCTTTAAATGACAGACAATTAACTATCCGATTTTCACACTTTATTTTTTTTTTAGATTTCTAGATTTTTCACTGTATACGTATCCAAGTTTATCTTCACTATCCTGTAATCGTGTAATCAATAGAGTTCGGCAGTATTTATAGATATAGGGATTCGAACATTGTAGAGCTGTAGTACGAGGAATGGCAATAGCGAAATGGGATTGCGAACGAAACTTTCCAGTTCTTCGAGCAATCTCTGACACGTGAACAGACATTTTTATCACGTTTCGCAGTAAGACTCCATGGACCGTGCGCCGGGCATAAAGCGAGATAAATTCCGCCTGGCGACAGTCCGCCCGTATATGCGGAATTAAAAGTCGCTTTTCGGGGCGCGAGTATTACGATAATTCGCCCGGAACTATTCCATCCGCTTCGCTTGTACTCCTGACGCGCCCGCATCATATTTCCGCTGAAGTTTCAAACTTCCTCTCTCTGTCTCTCTCTTTCCCTCTCTCTCTCTCTCTCTCTCTCTTTCCTTTTCTCAAGGAATATTCGCAAACACGGTAGGAAAATTGTCGCGTAAACGGAAAAAGGGAAGCGTAAACGCGACGCTCGCTCGCACGCTCGTTCGTTTCCTTTTCCGTGAAATCAGCCGAAAGTTCCGCGCCTGAAGCGCGTCGGACAAACGTCTTCATCAGCGAGATCTCAGCGAGACATCTCGCAGACTTAATTAGGTTGCCTTCTCGTGCCCCGGACTTTTTCGCCGCCCGCCCCCTCGTTTCGTTTCTCCTCCCTTTCGCGTCGTCTCATCCCGTGCGCGAAAACCGACGGCGCGACGGACTTACCGAACGTCGACCTCTATCGCGAGACGGAATCTCCATTGAGATTGTAATTAGACACTTGGCTAATCCACTATTCATCCTCGCGCTGCGCAAATTGAGATCGTTATCTAAACGTCTATCGCCGGCCATAAGCCACGCATGACGGCGCGCTTCTGTCGTTCTCAGGCATTACATCCTTTGACGCGTTATTAAGTCCCTGAGACTGAGATATATGCGTTCTTACGCTGTATCTTAATCATTTTTGTGTAAAACGATTTTAATGCGCAGATTGACAAGATTGGGACGCGGCAGAATATATAATATTTTTTTACAAAAAGTTATGGGAAAACTAAAGATCTAACGTATATTTTGAAGATTTCTTTTACTTTTCTCTATAAAGATTAATATTTTTACAAACATCCGCAGATAAGAGTGAATTGCTGACACAAGAAAATTAGCTACTATTAACTTCCGTGAGACTATCTTCAGCACGAGGCGAGCCGATAAGTTAGCTCGCCTTAATTAGAGGAACACACAGGTACGAGATAAAGTGCGTTCATCTTCACTTTCTATTGCCCACTTTTTCTTCCTTCCACGTGTCCTCGCCCATCGTCGGCCTCTCTCTTTTCGATTTAGCACTCACACACACGCCCGTTCTCCACTCCTCCCCCTGTCTTCCTCTCTCACGTGCCGGATTAGAACTCCCTTATTCATCGGGAGAAAGAAAGACCCTTCGTTTTTCCTCGCTCCACCTAGCTCCTTGTGTTTTTCTTGTCGGCGCTTCCTCCACTTTGCTGTTACCCTCCGAATCCGAGTTGAAATAAATACGGCAACCGGTTTTCGCGAGTCGGGGGAGGGATGCGGAAACCGAGGAAGAAGTTACGGAACGAGGGGTTGGATAAGAGAGCGATGTAGACGGAAGAGGTGAAGAGAGCGACGCGAGAATCGGAGCGAGATAGATATAGATAGACGGAAGTGATGTAGGAAAGGTGTATACATAGGTATGTACATACGTACATAAACCTCGGAAGAGTTACACACATATACGTGCACACACCTACTTATGTACGCATATACGCACATACAGAGAAACATTTCGCGGCGATGCGTGACAGATTGGGCGCAAGGGACTAACAAACTTCACGGAATATATCCGCCCATGTGCCCGGCCCACCAATTTGTCGATATCGCCATCGTTGTCGTTTATATGCCATGGCGATCGATTTGTATCGCCTGCGTCCAGCCGACTTGCCCTGCGAAATACCTTTTAGGAACAGCGCGCGGTACCGCCCCGTCCCGTTTTTGAATCGATTATAAGCGGCGCTGTGTATGTACGTCGTGCACCGTAAGAAGATTCTGCGCGATAATTCCCGTGCACGCCGAATTACGACACGAAGGCTTTAGCGAGCGATGAGATTTCAGAAAACTGCTTGCGTGTACACGTATGTGTTCCGCAATTTTACGCAATTTATTTTTTAATGAATGAGGGGCTCAGCAATTCCGTGCTATAATTACGCGAGGCTTCTATCGAAAACACTATCCATAAAATAAAGTGGAAATAAACAACATAAAAATATATCTACGATTTGAGTGTTATATAAATAAGATTCGCTCGCGATAGAAAATTTGTGTAAACCAACCAAAATACAATTCGTCAAGGGGGCATGCACTGAAAAAAAATTTATTATTTGCAAGAAAATTGATTTCTATAATGAATTTAGTTTTCTTAATTCAAAGACATATTAGGTAGATTTGAGAAAATATTTTAAATTCAGAAAAATGTTTTCTGCGTGCATAATTCGTTGATAATGATGCGTGACTGGAAGAGCACCCGATTTCATACGAAACGCGGAAGTGCAGCCGGTCAGAAATTAGGTCTGACTTAATAGGGGAAGTGACACACGCCGGATGTGGGTGTATGCACCGCGCGGCTAGAGCGAAAGGGAGAAGGGAGAAAGAGAGCGTGCCGCTCGATCATTTTCCGGCGAAATTGCCGAACCGCGCGGCCGGTCGAGCTTAAAGTTAATTTCGCCACTGGTTAGGTGTGTCTGACCGACGCAGCAGACATAACTGGGCATTAATATCGCGCGCGCGTGTATAAGTGTATACGAAGGCGGAATCCCTGGCGCGGCGGCATGTCCGCGGCTTAGATATGGTGCTGCACGGACGAGAGGGAACGATGAAACGACAATTACGTTGAAATAGTGCTTCCGCCCAGGAGGAGCGCCAATGCCCTCCGCCCTCACTCACGGTTCTCTCCCACATCGGTATCCACCGGCATCCACCCATGCACCTCGTATTACTTCGGACAGGATGCGTAAGCAAGCCGCGACGCGGTGGTATCTCAAAATCGTAAATGTCTCTCCCGGAATCAGTGCCGAATTTAGTGTCAGTCGTTCGACGTTTGTCGTTCAGAGAAATAGCGCTCAAAGAAATTCTCTTTCTTTTTAGGTGTGACCTATAAGGGTTAATATCACAAGTATATCGCTTGCGGGCAATATTAAGTGGGAATCGTTGAATTTAGTTTATTTAATTGACCATATAGACACAACTCGATCCTAAGGTACAAAATATTTTAAATAAAAGCAAGATTTGAAGAGTAGCGAAGAATAATCAAAATGTCAAAAGCGAAGAGATAAGCTATAGGTTGGAGGTAAAACACACACACACAAATATGCCAATTTCACTAAATAAATTATTATTATTCCGTATTATTCGTCGTAATATCGCCTGCGGATATCGTTTCTCGGTTCCCTTATTATTAAAATCTATTTTCGCCTTCGCCGCCTTTCACAGGCAACACTAAGACAATTCGCCGAAGTCGGAAACGTGTGTATTTAACGTTTCACGGCGCTATTCAACATTCATAACGGCATTAATAACGTGAGCACCGAGTCGAGGTGGCGGGCGGCTCTTTCTCTCACTCTCCTCCCCTTGGAAATATTTAGCTGCGAATCTCTCCGGCTCTGCGCGCGAAACGTCGTTCATTATTTTCCTCTCTCGGCCTCGCGGAATTCCGTACCGGGATAGAAGAAGCTTATATCGTGCCATCCGGGATAAGTTCCAGGGAAGCCGTAAAGTACACGCTCTTATAAAATATCGCCCGTAGATAGATTTGCAACAGATCGAACAGAGCTCGCGGGCATCATAAATCTTACGCGCCGATACAGTCGGGAGCGGTAGCAAATAGAAGCATGCATACGTTTAGCCAAAACAGGAGAGAGATATGTGTAGCTCGCATGAAACATCAACTAGACGTAGGAGCGAATTCTTTTTTCTTTTGATGAAATGCGCGATTGTTCATGATGAATGATGTACAAATGCAGAAATATCGCGTAATTACATCTATCCATGTATGAATAACGTGAATTATTCTTTTACTGCAATTGTTTTATCTTTGCAAAGTAGGTACTTACAAAACTACACTTTAATTTTTTTGTATCATTGATATTATCTCGAATGATTAATTTAAAAACTATTTTACTTAATTAAAATCAGATATTTCTATTTCTCGCATCATCAAATATATTTTAAAGCTTGAAAACTGAATATTTGTAGCTAGAATCATTCTAAATCTTTGGTATAATTTTTAGAAACGATTGAAGAGCATGAAGTGCCGTAATTTATACGAAAATAGACAATACTACAAATATACGAAAATATGTCGTTCATTATTTTAGTTCAGAAAATATTAAGCACACCAGGAGGCACGATCCAGAAGAAACAGGCAATTAGACATCATTGCGTGTATTGTCAACGGAGCTCGACAGGGCTAACAGGCTGAGTAATGACTGGCATTTTAGCCCTTGAATTATCATCAAGAAGTATACGTCCCTTCCGGCAACAGAGCTGCAGGGAGCAGTGCGAGGCACGTGGCGCTCAAACAAAGCTATTCGGCTATAAATAGAGTAATATTCCCGCGTAATGCTAAACACAGAAAACTGCTCTCATCTAAAAATACAGAAGTTGAAGCGAAAGCTGTGTTTAGCCGGGCTGGTGTAACGAACCGCGGGTGGAAGTGGAAAGTACGCGGAGCCACGGAATTTACTATTCTCGTTCGTTCTTTTCGCGCGCGCGGAACGCGGAGCGAGAAAAGGGACGAGAGGGTTTGCGGGATCCCTGCCGAGTCCGGTCACCCACCGACCAAGGGAACGACCCTGCAGACAGAACATATATAATGCAGCGGACAATCGCAACCCTCGAAATTAGATTTACCCGGCTAAGGTTGTCGTAGAGGGTCGTAGGTCAGGCCTTTCCGGGACACCTGAAGAGTAAAGCGCCTCGAACGATAGATAGGGAACGATGCAGGAAGCGTTAATTATCAGAACTTGGGGTGAGCTTGAGCAAACCTAATTTATATGAACGACGTGAAGTGGCCATTTCTTAGAAGTTAGTCGAATTGATCGGTTCTGGCGTTGCATCCCCGGAATATTTTGAACTATACGCAGCATATATTCTTGAAACATAAATACGGCGAAGTAATTATTTAGATAAATTTAATATATAATAACATAAAAAATTACAAGGGATGATTAATACCTATCAGATTTATATCTCTCTATTGCTAATATAATTTATATTGGTAAACAAATTTTGTATATGTGTATGTGTGTGTGTGTGTTTCTGACGGTGAAAGATGGAGAAACTCTTTAACGCGATATCCCGTAAAACTTTTAGTACTGGGAGGGATGATTAATTATGTAAGAAAGAGTATAACGCCTGTCTGAAGAATAACAATAAACGCTCTTTCCGTGTTATTGCGAATAACATCGCCACTAACAAAAAAGCATGATTATAGTCGACACTCGTTAAATTACGTACTACGTACACTTCGTATCTCGCTAAGCGACAGTTATTAATTACGTTTTGTCACAATACTATCACCGCGTCGACGCTACATATTTATTCATTAATTTATTAATTAATTACATTCTCGATCTCGTTAAATAATATTTATTAATTATTCTTCAGTGCAATTATTCTCCTGCGCACTCTAAATATACATTCATCAATTACATAAATGTGATTGTGATAACCGTCCGTGATTATATATCTCTATTCCTTAATAATTCTCTTTTTAAAAATTAACTCCAAACAATCTCTGGATTATGAACTATGGATACATTCTGAATATTCAAATGAAAATAATAATAATAACCAACTTTATTGAATATATATAAATATAAATGAAGTGTTAATTAAAAGTGTGAAAATACAAACGCATAATAACGAACGCGATGAGGCTACGACATATGTATGTCGCAGGCTTATTGCAAAATCAGCCCTTTTGCAAAAAGACTAGCCTCTTTGCGAAAGGCCGGCATTTTGCGAAGCACTGATCGTTTCCCAATAAGACTGAACGCACTTTAGGCTTTTTGGCACACATGCAGGGCTGGTGCTAGGCTAGGCACTTTGCAAAAAGTCTAAAATACGTTAGTCTTATTAAAGAAACGATCAAATGCTCTCGCAAAATGCCGGCATTTCGCAAAAAGACTAGCCTTTTTGCAAAAAGACTGATTTTGCAATAAGCCTGCGACATGTGTACCTACATAGTTGAACAACAATGTGTGACCAAATTTTAGCGGAAGTTTAGTATTCGTACGATGCGCGTCTGAAGTCCTATAGGTTCTAGATTCATGCAGTGTCGCACGTGAGTAAACCCAGCAAGGAACAAATTATTATTATTATACCGGTCTGATTGACGAGAGATGCTTCATGTCAAGCGATGGACTGCTAGAATGACAAAGCACCCACTTTCGGAGCGTAACATGCTTCGCCGCTCGCACGCTGCACTAATATTGTTCGCAGGTTCCTTCAAACGACATTTATGAGATTGTACTCAAGTCAACATTGAACGCACGTTAAATAAACAGGAGCGGAAACGACGATCGCGATGATAATAAGCGACGTCGAAGGTGTGCTCGAAGATATTTTCTCGTCGTATAACCACATAGACGGTTGTCCAATTGTGATCTGATCACTCTGCACTATGTTTCTAATCGTCGATCGATATTGAACGTATCGATCGGCGAAGAGATGGTATTCGTCCTACGTGTTTATTTTCAAATGTATGCGATGGAAGTAAAGGCAAATTCTTCTCCGTTCGCTCCAATCCCTTTGCACCGCGCGATTTTCCTCGCATCATCGAGCGTGGTCGGTGAAAAATCATTGCCATCAATGTTACGCGAACGGTAACGATCCACGGTGGCGTTTGCCGCAATTCGCAAATGGTGTGAGCGAAGCTCATCGGCGACACGGCTGCCGGCGCTTTAACGCGACGTTATCATCATCGTTAGAGAAAAGACCGGCCTTCGGAGCGCCTTCTCTCTCTCACTCTCTCTCTCTCTCTCTCTCATTCTCTCTCCCTTTTTCGAATCGTTGTCTCGGCGCCGCGCGTCTCATTTCTACAGACGTGTCGCACTCAAAATAATGACGCGCCACGGCGACATACGGCTCGCTGCCCTTCGACCCTTCCTCAAGCTCATCCGACCCGAAAGTCGTTACGTCTACGTATGTGGAAATGTCCCAACCCCCGGCCCCGCCGCTATCTGCAATATCCTTCTAAGATTTTTCTTCATTACGTCGCGACCCGGCACGCCGGCTTTCTCGCTTTCTCTTATTCTTTCCCTCGGCCGAGATGAAATTGAGTCCCGCCTTCGTGGAGCGAAAAGACACGGCACAAGAACAAAAAGCCGTAGTGAGGGTGGATGAGAACGAAGCGGCGCAGCGCGGGCGCAGCGCGCGGCGGAAGGCTCCGCGGTGTTGTGGCCCGACTAAAAATATCAAATGGTACGCTCCACGCTTTGTTTTCCACTTTTCTTCGTTCTGCCTCGGGGGCGACGTTTGACCGACGACGCCGTCGATTTCAGAATCCAATGGGGTGGCCATAACGAAAAAGATATTTATGAGGAGTTTCGTCTCGCGATGTCGCGCGCGAGAGTTTAGGGATATCAGAGGCCTTGCGCTTGCAAAACATTGTCTTTGCTCGTCCAATTCAATTTTTCTGAAAGAAAGAGGAAGAAACCGATTTGTAGAATTATACTATTCTGTATTATGAGACAGCCGTATCTATAATACAGTTGTCGTGGATTCGAATAATATTCAGGGAGAAATGTAAAATAAAAATAAATATACGCGTGCATTCTTACGTCCAAAAAATATATATGTATAATATATGTAAACAAAGTCTCTCAAGGAAATAATATTTTTTACTGAAAAACATTTAACAGTTTAACTAAATAAAATATTTTTGAAAACAAAAATTGCATGCACTATACAATATGTATATTTGTCACATGTTTTTTCTTTATTAAATATAAACAAAGTAAATGCAAAACATGTTTTTTTTTTTACTTTTTACGTAAAAAGTATCATCTGTTAAATATGAATTTTTCGGGTAGTAGAACAGCGCGCATAGTCGATTATTACATCCAAAATTAAATTATACACTGTTTAATCTATCGTGCGACCAATTATGCGAGAAATATACAAATATTCCGCGAGATAATTATATAATTTCCGCATAGAAAATTAACCTAGAGGATTAAATGGCGATATTGTTACCGGAATCGATTCATACCATTTGTATGAATAATTTAATAATTTTCTGCTATTCTTTTCGTATTTTTATATTTTTTCTTAGTTTTCCCTGATCTCCCATCGACTTCGACGACTTCGTCACACAATTTTATTTTGGCAATATAGGTAAATGGTTGAATATTTAAGCTCCATTTATTCCTCGCGTTCACTCAAGAGACTCGAATCCAATAAGCGCGAATAAAAAATGAAAAAAATCCAATTTAATCGAATGTCGCAAGGGTCGCATGAAAGTTAATCGCTTGAGTGCAGAAAACACCAACGCTCCGAACTATGAGACGGTGCGGCGGGTGCAGGGGGGGGGGGGGAGGAGGAGGGTGAAGAAGCTTCGTCGTGAGACGACAAGGGAAAACAAGGTGGAAGAGGGGAAACGAGACAGGGGAACGGACGGAGGCTGAGAGGAACATTTTTGCATTATCGTCACGTGCGCGGTCTTATTACCGGCACACGTGGTGTAATATTCTTCCCCCCCTCATCTTCGCGTCGGTTCGCGGCTTTCTTCTTCGGCCCCGGCGCGACTTCACGTCGACTCCACGCCGTTAGGGATGCGACAGGCGGTTCATTGCCACTGCCGGGAGTGGAGAGGGTGGCCCAGGGTTCGGTGGATGATCGAATGTTACCAAAGTTTGCGAAGAGGCGTGAGGATGATACATCCATCCTCTCCTTCCCCCGTACCCCCCGCACCCTTTCGATTCCGCTCGCGTAGAAGTTCGCGCTCGCGTGAGAAGTTCGCCGCGAAGGTCGGGGGTTGCCCTATGCGCGCGCGATCGCGCAGCTGGCATCGTCGTTGTCGGCCTCTCTCCAGCCTCCACGTGCCCTCCACGTTGCCTTCGCCGGTATCCCCGGATATCGTCCATCCGTGTCTCGCAATAATGGCTTCCGCACACAGGGACTCCCGGGCCACCGTCGCCTTCTTTCCCCGACTCGACCGATCATCTCTCCAGCCGCAACCACCGAATCACCGGCGTCTTGTGTCGCGAGCGACAGTCGCGGGACGTGCTTCGACTTGGAAGCCGGAACGGTCGTTACTGTCTGATGGGATCCATAAAGGTCGAGAGCCATTTTTAAGGGATATGCCCCGCTAATACGCATAACGTACCGCACACCCCTCGCGCGATAACCATCGAAGTAAGTTTTCGAGGAGTAAGCTCGTTTTGCAAGGAAACTTTGCTCGCGGCGCGGCGGTAATACACTCCATTGGATTATTTTTCTTAGCCGCGAAATAAACTTTTCTGCGAGAGCAACGCCTGACGAATATTGTATCGATCAATTCTTCGGCATTGTTTATTTAACTCAGCGGCGCGATTACAAGGAAAATCAGCTTCACCGTTGGAAGAATTTTTAGTAGATTTAATCATAATAGAATTAAACTTTTCCCTTTTGCTCTTCGCGCTGAAGTTTCAATTATGCCCTACTCCACTTTTATATTATTATTATATCTCCTAAAATAAACGGCTATCGTATTTTCTTCGGTTACGATTTCATCTCTGGCATACAAAAGGATTGAAATAATCGTCTCGTATATCATATTCATTTACTGGATGTATGCAAGGGACGCGTTTTTGTTATACGAACGAACTCTGATTTTAAATATACTACATCTGCCTTTTACATGGCGTAACGCCTGTACAAGGATGATAAAAACGTGCGCGGTATGTCCTTTGTTATGTTTTACGCAGACCGTTGCTGTTAAATCAACGGAGTTTGTCATAATGAGAAAACTTGAAAGCTTCCTCGCAAGGAACAGTACGCTGCATTTATATCAAGTTAATCTCGCAACATAGCGCTCGCAACAAATTTAGCGTTATTTTTGACCTTCTTTTAACGGTCTACTTTTCACGAGAGAGTTTATCAAAGGAGAGAAAATCTCAACATTGCAACATAGATGTTTCGTAACATTCGCATAAAACATTAGATGTTATTTTTAAAACATTATAATATGTATCTTTGCTGCAAAAATTCGTGTCCCGGTTCTCTTATTTTTTGACAATAAATGACAATAAATGACACAAATCAAGCCATGCGAGTAATTTTAGGCTTAAAAGTAATAGCCGATTAAATTTATAAAAAATAATGTGATTCTGAAATTTGACGGTTAATAAAATATGTATCAGTACTTTCATCTCGTTAGCGTTTCATTGCATTAAACATTTGGTATTGTATTTTAAAATGCATTATTTTCTATTTAAGCTCCGTGTAATGGAGTTGTCAGCACATTTTTAAGCTATATATCTCCGAAATCGAATCGGTCTCAAAGTACACACATGTATTGTGTACATGTTTATGTATGTGTGTAATAATTCCGAATACATATGGGGAAACAATTTCATTAATGTCTGTAAATTGCACGCTTGGTAGTTGCACGACGAGCATGGCCAAACCGATGATATTTGAGGGATGGCTTGTGGATTGTATCGAGTATATTTCACAGCGCGATGGATTGAAGTTCGTGCGGCGAAATGAAACGTTGGGAGTATCGATCCCCGGTTGACGCAAAGTCGAAAGAAAGGAAGATACGCCAGGCAATAATTACTGATTATTATCACTTAAACTCAGACTTTTCATCTCGCAACGTAAAAGCAGTCAATTATGTGATATGTAGTGAATTTAATCGCCCGTTGGTTCTCTCTTTCTTTCTATCGTTGAAATTAGAAGGGGAGCGAAGAATCAATTAAAAAGTTACAATTAACCGATAACGATTGACGTGCAATCTGCCTTGAATGAGCCACGTGAGCAATTTCGTCCGTTCGTCTCGCGCGGGCTGTTAAAGGCTAATTTGCCCACCCCGCGGAAGTCGATATTTTCGACGCATCGAGCAACCTTTGCATTGTGCGAGAAGAATATGCATCGTATCTTTCGCATATACGTGCGGGGAACAAATCTCCGCCTCTGGTATATATACCTGAATTCCTGGGCATTTTATATATATACATATATATATACATATATATACGTGTCTGGCGTCTATACCTATATGTATACATATGGGTATATATCTCTCCTCCGTATGTACGGAAAGATGGTGTTCAGAGCTTTTGCTCCTCGATGCAGAACCGCTTCCGCCGGCTCGCGTCCACTGCATTATTCAATTCTGATCGCTCGCAATAAAGAAGCGGAATAAGGGACGCACAATCGCCCTAGCACGCCGCCACATGGATCGCGGCGGGCACGTACGATATTTTTCTCACCAGGAACTTCTCATGCGTCCACGTACGTGGTTGCAGTATTGATGTATGCGTATTGGTGACGCGATATACCCGCGCGAGTATCGCTTGCGATTTCCTTCAAATGATGCGTACGTCTCTGGTAAAAGTTGAATGAACTCGGAAGGTGACAATACCATGGATCCATGTACGCGGAATACTCGCCTGATCGTCGAAATTTGTTTTAATAAGAAGAATCGAGACTAAATTAAGTTTCTGTTTCACGATTTTAAATATGCAAGTTCGTTTATATTACATATATAGGAAAGTACGAAAAAGCGCGATAGCTTTGTCACATGATCCAAGGCAATTACATCAGTGAAGATTGTACCGATCAGGTTTCACTCGAAAGAGTCGCTCGACGGAAATAAACTTCATGGCGACGAACTCGTTAAGGAATGTAAAAACATGCCTTGCCTTTGTACCACGCGAGACAGGATCTCGCCGGTCTTCCTTGCGCGATTTAGCGTCGAAGAACAGAAAATGCATTGTAATCCTACAATATTTAGAGATTTTTCGCAACGCAGTTCTCCTCTCTCGCGAAGTTATCATTTCGTTCAAAACTATTGGTTTTGCTGAAACGTGAAGCTAAATCAGAATCGCGCGGATATTATTTCGTGATTTTTATTAGGGAGTCTCTAGCGATAGCGGTTTGCGGAGAAATCGGTGAACTATTGACACGGAAATTCGAAGATAAAGAGAGACGTTCAGCGGGGGAGAAGAAAAAAGGAAGAGGGAAACAGAGATGACATCCCTTATCGAGGCATGGGCCCCGGAATGGCTCGAGAAAGATTGGATTTTCGCTTCGAATACGCGCCGCGTCTACGAGAGGCCGAGGGATTCCTCTCACGTCTTGCGCGATTCTATCTCGCGGAACCTCGGCACGGAGTGATGCTCGGCGAGATTCGCAGTCTCGCAATCGCAGTCGCGCGGCAAGCCGCTCGGGAAGTGATTTCCAGGCTAATGCATCGCCGCGTTAAGGATAACGCGAGGAAAACATAGACATCATCCCCCCTTGAGCAAACTTGTCACAATACGCGCGGTGTGTGGCACGGGGGAGGAATCTTTATCACGGAATTATGCAGTAAGACGAAATTCGCCAAATTCGGACGTCGTCTGCGATGAAGTAGGTCATGTCCGAGGAAAATTCCCGGGGAGGACTCCCGAATGTCGCGTAAGCGGGAATCGATGGCAATGGCCCAGCCAGAAGCCGAGCACGAGGCTCGCAGCGCAAAATGAAGAGAACAGGAGAACATTGTAAAAATCACGTCTCTCTCTCTCTCTCTCTCTCTCTTTCTAATCATTTTTACATATTTATATTTCTCACACGCTAGGAATTATTTCGGGGGAGAAAATGATGCATCGCCCCGTGAAAATACGACCTGAGGAAAACACGTTTGTCCTCGTACAAATCGGCGGTGCGCGGTCGATGACTCGCGGCGGGAGAATCTTTATCGCGGAATTATGCAGCGCGACGAGTCGTCGACCTCAGATTTTGTCTGCGATAAAACGGAACGATGTCCGAGGAAAATTTCGGAAGAAAATATTTGCCCGCCAAAAGATCTCAAAACAAAAATCTGGAGGAATTTTGACACAAGGTTAAATAAATGTAAGAATTAATTTCGATTTAAATTCATGTTTATTATTATAGTGCAAACATTTGTGTAACGTTTTATTGTCATTGTATTTTATTTACCCGTATCAACAATATAATATCCCAAATGATTTAGCAACCTAACGTATTTTCGAGGGTACGCACGATAATTTAGATTTAGGGAATGCTGATGGGATAATTCGACGCTCATTAGATTTAATTTCTTTTAGATTTAACATCTATTATATATTAATTGCGCCGGAAGCACGGAATTATTTTGCCTGCGCGTCCGAAAGTCGACTAATACGGGCAAATTGAAGCACCAAGAAAAATTACATACATATGTCACACACATATTTCCATTATGGATAAAACATAAAAAAATTTTAAAGATTTATCTCCCTTTTTGAGAGGCTCCACAGAAGTGCGTGTAACTCTTACGACCGCGAGATTTTTACAAGCGATAAAGCATTTGGAGGCGAAGCTTCGCCAGTGCCCTCGTCTTCTCTTATCGGGGTACCGACTCCGATTTCTGCGTGTGTCGGAGCACAGACGCGCGCCCTCGTTCTCCCTGGCGCGCGCGCGCAGCTGGTGTCCTTTTAACACGATGCCGGATGGCAATAAACCACGGGAACTGGTTGGCGCACGGCCGGCGAAGAAGAGGAGGCACGGGATTTACGCGGGATTGTATTACCGGGCGGGGTGTAGCCAGCTGCTCGGTGTCGCGTTTTATAACGTTACGACTGACATTAGCTCTCTCCGGCGTGTCCCTCGCGTTATTCGCTCGTATGCGGCGACAATGGGCGCGAGTCTCGCGCTCGTTTAGAACCGCGGCCCCGGCCATTAACACCGGCCATTCTTACCGATCGTTCGCACGACAGCCTCGTGAGGCCGGCGACTGTCGTCGCCTGATAGTGGCGACGGTCCGTAGGGCAATAGACGTGGAGAGATCGTAACTCCCTCGCGAACTGCGAGATTTACGGAAAAAAGCTTTTAGCCTCGACAGCGCATTATCATTGCTTTATCTCGCGAGCGAAGCGAGAAAGAGCATTTGGTAGTATTTTTGACGATTGTAATTAGTTTAATATAACGCATCATATATACGCATACGTACTACGTACTATACGCGCGACGCCGCGCCGCGTACGCACGAATAGACGTATATCCATAGAAGCATATCAGTTTCACCGCGCGGGAAACATTCACGGAGATTTCATTTCACGATATTACTCAGGCTTACGGTAGCTTTATGCGAAATATGAGAAAATCCTCAAAAATGATATTGCGACATAAATTTCGCTCGGAGCAATCTGATAACTTCTTGCAGAGGTATTACTTGGGCTTGCAGCTAGTTTGTACATGATGTATAAAAATATGCGAGGATCTATTCTGTTGGAAGATTTTGTGAATGCAAACTTATGAAGCAACTTGCAGCTAAGTCTAAAAATCTTTCCCATCCCCTTTTATCCCATTTATCGGATTTTTTTTTTCCTTCGTACACGAAGATAGACAGGATTGTCAGAAGTGATTGACAGGGTCTCTCGTCAAATCTCGCTATCTATAGCGTTTCCCCATCTATTTTATATTGGAAAATAACTCGTGTGCCGTTCGCGGCAAACATTCTATTCTCCATGACGACGTAAAATTAATATCCAAACGCAAACGCTAAATTTAGCTAAAGATAATAGACATAAAGCTTGACGTCGAGCGCGTCGAGTTTACGAGGCGCCTTGCAGTCTTAAAATCGTAATACCGCGGAATCTTCGCGGCACAGTTACTCTGAATATTCAGCGGTATCGCACTTATTATTACTGTGTGCCGAGAAACGCATACAAGAGCTGCGCCGCCGCCGCCGCGAGGCAAGGCGGTACACTCTCCTCTCCCTCTCCCGCTATCTCGGAGTGGTAATCGAGCGATTAAAATTATAATCTCGGCGTAATCACGCCGTTCCATTACGGCGCATAGCGTGGGCGCGCGCGCGCGCGCGCACGCGCCCGCGCCCAGACCCGCGTGAGTCTAATTAATATTAAAAGGCCGAAATTAATAATTAGAGGCGTCGCGCTAGCATAGCGGCGAGAAAGCTAGCAGGCGGCGGCGGCGGCTGTCGGAAGGCGCGGCTCGGCTTGCAGCTATGCGCCGACGTGCCCTACGCGGAACAATGGCTGCGAAAGCAGACTTCATTATCCCCCGGGCGTGTTAGCAACGATCGTAATTTTTCACCCGAGAGTGGGATTCAATTTCAACTGCGGCGCGTTGTGTTACCTGTGTCTCTCTCTGTCACCTTATCTTCCCTTTGAAACGCGTTTGGCTGGACGTACCCGCGCGCGCGCGCGCGCGGACCGGGGTATCAGATTTTTATTAGGATTCTTCCTACGTGTACCTCCTACGGGACCCACGGTAACGTTCCTCAACCCCGGCAATCGTCGTACCTTAGAACGCGCTTCGTCTGCGCTACGCGATCTCGGGGGAGATCGCAGATAAGCGCCGCTCGTGACAAACGATCGAGTATCAGCAGCCTCCGAAATTTTTCACGCCTCTTCTCGGAAGGATCCATTATGTTTTCTAGTGGTCGGGGACTACCCGAAGTAACGTCGCTACGGTATAGGTATCATTTCAGATGATAGATAAGCTTGAACAAAAGAATTTATAAAGGGACAGAGAAACGATGGGTATTGAAGATTTCATAGGGAATGTATTCATTATTAGATGTAGAGAGTGACCTACACGTATTCAAGTAGTGGCAGAAAAATGTAAAGATAGATATCTCACTGCGGTACTCTTGCGGATTATTGTGTCCCATTTTTAATATTCGAAAGAGATTAAAATTCAAACAATTTGAAAGATTAAATAATTCGAAGAAAATTAAAGATAAATACTCATATATACGTTCCACTTTAATAATTTAATAACTGATAATTAAATTAACAATTAATTTAATAAAGCATTGAGAGAA
The DNA here is from genome assembly GCA_035220615.1 of Leptothorax acervorum. NCBI lineage: Eukaryota > Metazoa > Arthropoda > Insecta > Hymenoptera > Formicidae > Leptothorax > Leptothorax acervorum. The sequence continues at coordinate 605,946 of JASTWQ010000452.1, read as the reverse complement.
TGAAAAGAGAATAGGATGACTTCACTCACGGATATTTTCTCAATATTTAATATCGGTCTTGACACGCGTTTTCCATTTCTTTTGACGACCATCCCCGTCATCCGTTAAACTCCAATGAAGGGCGCACGACACGGGGGTAGCTTTCGAAGTTTCAAATGGTGTAGAAACTACATGGCACTCGTCGCTGCCAATCGTTCCTGCGATGGAACATGCGTTACATCATAATTGGATCACACGCTCGATTCTATCCTCCAGCCCGCGCGCAGCTGAAACAGTCCAATCTTCCACTCAGACGACACTCAACTCAATATGTGGCAGCAACGCCGCTCGCAATTACCTCTTTAACTTCCAATATATCAGACAGCCGTCCAATTGGTTTAATCGGTGGAGGTGTTTTGTACACGTTCATACAATCCACGTCCACTGCCATCGTGTCGTAGACCGGTTGGAGAAGCTATACCTGCTTAAAGCGACAGTGGGTCCTTTCGTGACCGGACTACGACTTAACTTAGATCAGGAACATCCTAACTTCGCAACGGGACTGCGTAATCCGCCCAGGTTGCTGACGATCAAACTCGGCGCTCCTCGACCCACTTTTACATTGGTTAAAGGAGCATCCGCACGTTTTCGAACTTCCTTCCCGAAAGTCGTGCCGCGGCAACTTCGCGCTTTAGCTTTACGCTTACGTCCCCGAGTTAGATTAAGCTGTCACAAGAAAAATCGCAAACCGTTCGAATCAAAGGGAAGAGGATTTGAGGTCTGCGATTTCTCATTCCCGAGCAATCCGGCAATCTCGAAGAATTTCCGTAAATTTTCGCGGTAGACTAAAAACTGGGTCGAAAAACATATATATATCCATTGATATCGCGTGGCGATACCATTTTGTAATTAGAAATGCTGTTTGTATTCAAATGTAATACAGCTAATTGTAAGATAGTACTGTAATATTCCGTTGAAGCTTCGGCAGGAACTCATATTTCTCTCACGTTCCCTTCGCCGCTCCTAACGATAATTAGCGAAGAAAGAGCCGTACATCGTGACCGAGCAGAGGACGGACCAACCGGTAACTTAATCCATCGTATCGATTAGGAAATATAACCCAATTCCAGCTAACCGATTTACTCGCACAAATGGATTAACCCGGCTTGGAGAGGGGCCACGGCGTGAACACGCCGAATTGCTGCTTACTCCGTTCTTCCACAGTGCATCCCCGGCTTTGCTATCTCTCCTTTTTCCTCGTTTATCTTGTTTTCAGCCACTCCCCTCGCTTCATTTGTCTGTTACGTGCAATCAAGAATCCAGTTGTCCCGACCGGAGCGCCGTACATCTATCCGGAGGCTCTTAGCCGGGTCAGGGAGTTAGATTTATTTATTTCCCAGAAAAAAATTTCTCTAGAACTTTAGTTCGCGGGAAATCTAGCGGAATACGGAAGTAATCGCGATCTGTTATAAATTAATTATGAGAGTTAATTAATGTGTAAAAGAGAGAAAAAGTGATTTCAACAAACTAATTTAATCAATAATAGTAATGTATACATATGAGCTTCAAAGAAAATTTATTATTAATATTAATAATACAAAAAATGCAGAAACATTTATTAAGTAAAGCTGTTTTACGTTGGACTATTAATCTTGCTGGCGGAAAATTTGTTTTTAAATTAGTTGACGGTTATAAGTAGATAAAAAGAAGATTATGCGCAAACTTGAAACACTCCTATTCAAAGTTGTATATTTTTATTAAATCATACTTTTCTGCAATTGAATTATATTTGAAATATATCTAATATATCGCGCGGACGATTCAGAGATGAAGTAAGACTACCTTTGGCTATCTTCCAACTTAGAAAAAAAAATTCCCATTATTTTGCCATTAAGTTTTTTCCTCCCCCGATTTTTGTCGGACGTTGAGCACACCGATACTTTTAGTAAATTAATTTTACGCCGCTTCGTTCCTAAGTTAATGATACCGAGGAAAAAGTAATATTTATTACGCGGGATTCCTTCTCTCGCGTATTTTCTTTTTTTTTTTCTACATCGCCGCGTAAGAACGCCCGGGACTTTTGCCAGTGATATTTTTTCACGTCATGTCTGATTGCTTCCTGCTCTAGAAAATATGAGCGGACATTTATAGAATCGCGAAGCATCGGGATCTAATAAGCGCGATTATTTATGGTATTTGTCGGACTGGGTTTATTAAGCAACTTATAAATTACGCGCGGCATACGACACATCTCAACGATTCCTTCAAAGGGGAACGGAAACGCTCATCTCTAAACTCTGCAAGATGTCTGTCTCACAGCTTATCTTTAGAATTTTCTTTCACGTCATCTATCATTCTTTGACAAATCTTTCTCACTTTAAAGAGATGAAAAATTGCAACCTGAAATAACGTTTGAATTATATACGTCCTGAAGAAAAAGATAATTAGTTCTATACAATTAAAATATTGTTCTTAAAATACGAGTATATATATTTTTGAAATTATGAGAAAAGAGAAAACTAAATTTTAACATTCGATCGAATTGATTTCTGCTGAATAAACGAAGAAATGTTCCAGGAAATATCTTTTTTAAACCACTTTAAATCACTTCGCTTACATCCCGCGAAAGTGAAACGTTACCTTAAGGCGATAAGTTCGGGATTAAATCCAACGTTCTGACTGCTCTCGAACTGGCGTCGAACCTGGCGTAAAACCGACTTGAAAGAGATTTTTCGTAAGCATTCGATTCAAGCAGCCCGCGCGTCTCGTGTTCGGGCTTTATACTACGTGAATTTTTAAGCGGAAAATCCAATATTGGCGCCGCGGCGCATTGTTAAGTTCCCGCTTGTTTCCTTTTTCTGGTCGCTTCAGCCCTCCCCGTTTGCCCTTCCCTCTATCTCCCGTCCCTAGTCCCTACCAGAGACGTACTCGTCAATCGAGTTATTCTTACGGGATTTCAGCCGCGGCGCGCGCATAATGCTATTCATGAGTCCGCATGATTATCGGAAAACTATATTTATCCTGGGCACCATATTAAATCCCTGTTTCGACGTTGGCCTTTCATCCGGTCGGCTATTGGGCCACGCTTATCCCGGCCTCGCGATGAGGGGGGGGGGGGGGGACGAAGATAAATATCGTCGATGATGAAAATAAAATCCTTGACACGGGTCCGACGGGTAGGGGCCTCAAAACCTCGTCACCCCCGCGTAACGTCATTCGCCCGAAAGCCCGCGGGTTTTCGTGCGTCTCGCGCGGGCGATATACGGCACGCACACGCGGCCCTGCCATGTCGGGCTTAATGGCGGCATCTGCATCTTTTATAAGCACGGCGTTATCTGCATCCCCGGACGCGCGTTGCCGATGCCATGCCCTGGCCTGTGGCGCCATACGAGGCGATCACCGCCTCCGCTGGCACACGTGCGCCGAACAGATACCGGTCATCGATTTATCGCCGGTGCGTATCGCCCTCGGAGTGACGTCGGATCAAGCGGTCCGCTTGGAGTATAGGTACACATACGTGCAGTCAACTCTCCCATTTATTACCACGACGCGACGCACCGATACGCCGATGAGTATCGGCATGAATTTAACTAATAATCAACAGTAATCAAGACGCATGGGAGATACTAATCTACGTCGGCTCCATTTCTGACACGCAATCGCGCGGGCAATTTGTCATTGTCAGCCGATCATTCGACTTGCAGGTATATCAAAGTTTTGCTACTGTAGCTAAATTATTTAGCTATACTATTGCTAAATTATATAATTTAGCAAAAAATGTTAGCTGTCCCTGTAGCAGCAAATCCTTTTTTTGCGTGATCTTATAAACACATTTTCCTACACTTACTCAAATCGTTTTACCTTTAATCTTAAATCTAGCTTCTCTTATTGTTGAATTATTATCATATCCGTAGAACAGAATAATACTCGATCGTGTGCAAACGATGTATATGTATATATAGCCGTATTCGGGAAAATTAAATAGTGTTTAACGGCGGAAGTCCGGATGTTCTCCTCGATCGGTTCATCGAGGAGACCTGAGCAACCTGATTTAGACGTATCATCTTGCGTAATTTAATATATACACGTGTACACGGAGCGTAATCATGTGGTTCACGATACGTCCATCGCATCCTCTCTAGGCGGTATCCTAACATCTCGGCCATTTCTTGTTGTTTCAGGCTTCCGCCACCGCAACAGCAGGTGACGGTGGGCTCACTGGGCGGCGGTTTAGGTGGTGCCGGAAATGGCGGTACCGCCACAGTAGGCGCGCAAGGCCAGGCTATGGTGATGCCGGGCTTTCCGCTTCGTGCCGCAGCGGTGCCGCACTACTCCCCGTACTCGCCGTCGCGTTTTCACATCGACAAACGTTGTCAGCACAGGTGCTCCTGGAAATGCTTCTCGATCGCCCTGATCCTCCTGGCCGTGGCGCTGACGGCGATGCTGGCGTACTTTGCTGGTAAGTAATCGCCATTCGCCACCTTGAACCTTTTAACGAACTTCATTTCGAAGCCTCGGATACGATCGTGCGGCTCCACTGCGCTAAATATATCACAGCTGATTTTGGATAAAATAAATGCCTGATTAGATCAATGTGAACTGAAGCTGAGCTAAAGATGTAACCAGATCTATATCTGTAATGCACGAAGAGGATGGGGGACATCTATTTAATGCAGCCATTTCATAAATAATATTTGCCTCAATGTAAATTTGAATGAGCCGTTTTTATTAGTCCCAGAGCGCACGTCCGAATAGTAACATAGCCGCCGGCGGATAGTCCGCGCAATTCTATTGCTGGCTGACCCGAAATTCACGGTACAATAATTCATTATTAACTTGCAAATCTGGTTACGACTAACCCAACCCACCTAATGCTAAAATCCATCGGAACGTCGGCATTACTGCACCATGCTAATCCCTGTACGCACAGAGGGGGATTATACATATGACTGACACCATAACATTCCGCGTGAAGGCATGACGAATTTCGCGTAATCATGCAAATCATAACTAAATGAGATTCACAAATATTAGCGGACACAAAATTCGTATTTTTGGTCCGCTTATAAAGAAAAAAAAAATGTTAAGAGCGAGGCAAACTAATTTATTTATAAAAAGCACCGTTCTCGATGTGCTGTAATAACAAATTTTTATGCAGTCATGCGGTTTAGATAATATACACGAAATTTAATAAACAAAAACAGGGTCAGAATAAAGCATGAAATAATTAATAGAAAGGAAGGCACCACAGAATTAATTAAATTCGCGCGAGAGAAAGAGAGAGAGAGAGTAACCTGTTCGAAATATTATACAATGCAGCTGTATATTTGTTCGCAAAACACATTGTGCGCGATACATTGACATTTTTCTTGCAATTTCTCTTGCAGCAACATTATTTTACGATTGACGTTTAAATACTACGTTTCCTAATGATAGAAGCAGTTTTGTGTGAATTATAAAACACAAGCCCGTTTTGTTTCACATTATGTTGAAACATTTATTGCAAAGAGATTATCACTGAATATATGTTGCTTTATAGATTTTCGAAATACCGCACCGAAAAAATTATTTTCATAATATTCTATATTAAAGAAAAATGTTTATATAATACACATAAAAAAAATATGCACAAGTGTAACATCTTATAAACACATTTTCCTACACTTACTCAAACCGTTTTACCTTTAATCTTAAATCTAGCTTCTCTTATTGTTGAATTATTATCATATCCGTAGAACAGAATAATGCTCGATTGTGTTCAAACGATGTATATGTATATATAGCCGTATTCGGGAAAATTAAATACTGTTTAACGGCGGAAGTCCGGATGTTCTGTAGGAAGCGTAGCTACGGCGTAACATTGCCCAGCGTAATGGTTCATTTAACACGGAGTGGTTGGCTCCATCCGGTTAGGGAGAGGCAAAAATATTGCCCGTCGATAGCGAGGAAGCGTTTCAACGTGGCATGGGGTGCGTTTTACCCGTAACACTCGTAGTTGAGAAACTACACAGCGTAGCGCGTCACACAGTCGGGGGAAAAGGGTGAACGCGCATTCGTGTATGAATCGATACCACGCCTTTCTATCCGTTATTAACAGTAACAGGGAGTCGCGGGAGACACAGAAAGGTACTTCAGATAACAATAACGTGTGTATGTCTTTGACATCCTCAAGTATATCATCGATTTCAAATTTTTTAAATTTTGATTCTATTTGCTGAGAGAAAACAGATTATCAGAATTTAAAAGTACGTGTCTTTGCTAAACGAATCGGGCAATTTTGCAGGGCAATGGCCTACCCGACGTACAAATCGATATCCGTGCAACTATAACGGCGCACTACCTCGGTACGCCCTATGGCTAACATTGGTAAACTTTGCTGCATAAATAACAACCGGGGTGAAACCGCGCGATGTGTGTAAACGTGAAATCTTATTGAAGCTAAACACTGCGACACGAAATTCTTGCCGTTGGTAGCCGGCTCTATTAACGAGCTTTCGCGCGCAAGAAAACGAGAGACAAATCGTCCTCGTTGATCCGCGTCGTTAAGATCAACGTTGAAAGAACACCACGTTAGGTTATCGTTACTGCAAAAAGGTCTTGGAAAATGGCTCCACCAGGTCCGTTATGCTAATGCAGGAGAGCCAACGGGGTGCGAGGCCGAAGATACGCGCGCGAACGGGCTTGAGGATCGCTGCATCTCCACGGTGCCGAGTCCGATTAGAGGAATTAATGCTTGCCTGTTATCAGCGCGCAACAGAAAGGAACCTGCTTTCTTCCCTCTCTCTGACCCATTCCGCTCACCTTCACGCTATTCGTGTTTTTGCATTTCGCGAGAAATCCGAGAATCCGTACGAGATAGTCACGGTCCGGCTTGCGAACGTATTAGACTTCATCATCCGAAGTCGCAGGGACTAAGGGGATTCGACGGGAGAAGGAAGGGATGCGAGTAGCTGGGCCCGCAATGTGTTCCGCGAATCTATACACCCAATGTATAACACCCCTCCGCTTCTCCCGCGGAACTGTCCACCCCGACTTCGGCGTCCATGTTCTTCTTCCACCTCCCGTCCTGCGTGTCGCAGGAAGAGACAGAGCGAGAGAGAGAGAGAGAGAGTGGGATGGTAGAGACTGCAAAGTCGGTTCTCGGCCTCGAGGAGACTGCTCGCCAGCTGTTATTTCTGCATTCCAGTAAATCGAGTCTGGAATCCAATCTGCCTGTTTGCTACTGCATCCAAACTACCCCGCAGCTCCAGCGTTACCCCTCTCCGTCCTCCCTCGCGCTCGCGTCTCTTTTACGGTCGTTGCAGGTCCGTCTACCCTCTCTCGCCGCGAGCACACACACACACGCACACGCACACGCGACTGACACGTATATGCGCGCACGCACACACCGCGATACTCACGAAGCCGTGCGCGAACCCTCCCTCCTCCGTTTCATCCCTCGGCCTCGCTCCGGAACGAATTTTGCATGCACGCGAGTTACCTTGCTTTTCGGTAATTTGACGTATGTCGGTTTGCTTGCTTGTTCGCTCGCCTGTGGCCCTCATAGGGCTAAAATCGTTTCGCGACAAGCCACTTCCGACGTGGACCTCTTCCACGGTTTCATTTACAAATGACCAACGAAACCGTTGCCACGATAATTCCTCTCGACAAACTGTCCTGAAGCTGAGAGCAAAGCCAGAAAATCTTGCTTGTCATTTGTAATTATTTTCAACGGGCGTATTTTTTTGTAAATCACGGAAAGCGTCTTTCCCTTACTTCTGATAAGCGTTTAATTTTTAGATTATTCGCAACCGCGAATATCTTCACAAAGGAACCGTAGAGTGGGGGGGGGGGGGGGGGAGATGCTGTACAGATTCGTGAAACACAATGCGACCCAGCTATTTGTGTCCCCTTTTTTTCTCCCGTCAAATCCCTTTAGCCTCTGCATCTTCAGATGATGAAGTGTAATACGTTCGCGAGATGGACTCCGACCAGAGTACAGATTTCACTTCGGATCTCTCGTGCAAAAATCCTTTAATTGTGATTGAAAACTGTTGATGCAGCTTTGAAATAACAATTTTTAATGGGATGTTTGTCGTTGAAAAACTGTAGTAATATGATTCATCCGCTTGTGTTTCCTGTCGCGAGAAAACATTATTACTACGCCATTAATAGTTAACTCGTCAATAATAACGACATTGTAGGCAGCTCGATAACGCTGTCGTGTCTGTACTCACGCTTCGCCGGATCGGAACGAAAGGGTAGACGGATCGATTGTAAACATTTCATTATAACGTACGAGCGGAAGTGGGCGGTAGAACGGACCGGCCGGGGTGGCGGCGGGATAATCCTACGATAATCCGGGAATCATTCTCGGGAATGAATCGCTCTATCGATCCGGGGGTATATAATTGAAAAAGTTGTTCCTTTGCGCCCCTTCCTCCTCCTCTACCTTCCTTTTTCCCTTCCCGTCACCCGTGAACGTGCCCGCTGTCCTTCACAGTCGCGCTCGCCTTTTCCGGCCCCGTGAAAGCAAGGAGGCAGGCAGGTTGGTGTAACGACCGCTCGCATTATGGCCATTTTAAATTTCCGGTGGCTCATCATCAAAACTTGGCAGTCCTCTCGATCCATATATATTGGATTTTCAGGTGACTTCGTTTCGCAGTATTGTCCTTATAGTTAAGCATACAGGATGTCTCAGTGGTCGCAGCTGCCGGTAGATTAAATTGCTTAGAGATCCCAAGTGCAAGCTCATTTTGCATTCGCTATCCGAGGTTCCTAATTTATAACGTTAAATATTTTAGGAACGGCTACGATATTAAAGCGTTGCTAAAATAAAGTCTGTGCAAGGTAAATTGAGAAACGCAAAGCTGTATTATGTATCGAACACATTGAAAAAACTTATTTTCAGTACAATACATATATTTCTTTTCAATGTATAATATATAATTGTCCTGTTTTCTGTTAATATAATATTTGGAATCGGTATCTCGAGGTTATTGCGTGATTTTTTAGACATCGAGTGTGCGATATGTGGAAAGTTGGATTGCTGAGTTGCAGCGACGTGAAGCGGGAACGAAAACGATGCCACGCTGACTGGCATATACGCGAAATAAGGTCATTCACAGTTCACTGCAACTCAATTTCAGCGATAGTTACATGGCGGCCAGGCAACGTCGATCCCGAAGGAATAGTCGCTCTTTTCCGGTCATTTCGCCTATCTCCGGTCTTGACGTGCGTACATGTGTACACGTATACGCTCGCTTGTATCGCGTATGCGTACACACACGGAAAACTTTCACGTGTACGCGTAAACCCCTCGTCTCTCGTACGTATCGGGTATCGCGCAGCTTCTTTAAGCTCGAAGAAACTTGTCAAGGACTATCGTCTGCAAGGAGGACTTTTCTACGGCCAAAGACAAGTTATTGCGAAAAGTATTGGCGGGAAAATTAGATAACAATCTGCATTTATTAAATTATCCAGTTTAAACTTTTACGTGTTTGCGCGCTATCGCTCTCGTATCAAAGCCAAATATTGGTCTCAATTTTATTTACCGCTGTATTTTTCCGCGTGTTTTGGGGGAAAAGCTGCAGGGATACAATAAAATAACAATGTATACAGCACAATGGCAATTACAGCTAGAAACGATGAGCAATAACGAGTGCTATTATCACGACAGAGAGCTTATATACCAATCCGCGATGCGACAAATCGCGCGGCGCGAAAACCCGTCCATTAAATATCGGCGCCGAGTGCATCGGCGAATCGCGATTTGTCAAATCACCCGCGCGGCAATAACACGCGAATTCAATTATGCGTTATCGATGTTTTGTTGCGTTGATAAGCCAAGAGGTCGTTAGGCGGGGGTTGCGTTGGCCCCGGGTCTGCCTATTTTTAAAAACTCTCGTTAAACCGCGTAATTAATTCGTGGCGCTTGTGGCGCACGAGACAGATAATTAATTAAACCGCAATATCCCGCCACGGATAAGGGTTTTATTGCCAAATTTATCATGGCGTTTAAATTCAACGAACTTGCACTTATCGCTCAGAAAACATTAATATAAATGACCTGAAATTTCAGATAACTACTGATATAGCGTCAACATAATTGGATCTCGGATCATATCGGCCGATATTAATTGGTCTTTGAGGGGTCTTCATTTAAATATTAAACATCATTATTATTTGTCGTTGGACATATAGTAAGACTCATTGAATTGCTCATCAACGCTATTTCGCTAAAATTTATAAAAAGAATACCGATAGATATATAGACGATACAAGGGTGTTATAGCGTGTACCATTCCAGAATTCTCGATCTGATGAAGCAATATCGTACACTCGATACAATCATGATTCAAGCCGTGAGACCTCGAACTTTATTACACGGATACGGTTTCTTTAAAAGTTACTCGAGCAGGAAGGTCGGGTTGTCATGGGAAATCTAGTGTGCCATCGTAATTCGAAAGCGATTGTCCAAATTTATGAACCCATTAGGCCGCTGCCAGACGTTCGACTAAAGCCGTTCTTGATTCCTGACGCTATAAAAGCGTCGCGCGGGCAATGCTATTTCACCCTAGGAATACCATGTCGTACGTTGCAGATATAACATTGGTGTCTAACGCGCGATTGCGTGCGAGGCATCTCCGCACCGTGTGGATTTTCATCTTTCTTTTATCCTAAAAACGGAATGCCCTTTTGTTTACTTTCCAGCAGTCAGCTCTATGCGCCCGATAGACAGCACTAACTGCATTCTGGTTCAAGATATCAAAGCTGTCACTCACGAAAACGCACACATCCACGACTCGATATCCACGCAGATCCCCACAGAAGGTAAATATCGAGCGGTATTAATTTGCATCTACTCTGCATGATGTAAATACTCTCGCGTACAGCGTCATACGCTAATTGCTTTTGGGAAGCGCGAGTGGATGAACGTTTCATCAATATAATATCTTTAGCAAGGACTATATCGCGCCGCGCATCCAAATGCCACTCGCTGTAAAGATTTCACACTATGAGCTGCACCAATTCCGAAAGATAATTGAACAATTGTGGTACATTTGACGCACTTGATATGGAAATAAACTGAGGGATATGGAGCAATAAAAAGCCACGATAAAAAGATCGTGACCGTGATCTCTGCGCGGCTTAAAATAAATGTTTGATAGTACCTATTCTTTTTACAAAATAACATTTTTATCTTTTTCTAAAAATGACACATTTAAAAATAAAAATATATAATCTCTTTCTCTTTTAATAGTTTTAATTGTTTATTCATCAAACTTACACATTATACAACTTAATATTACAACTAAAATGCACAGGTTGTCGTGCAGTGGTATAAGTTAGATAAATAAGAGACTTCTTTCTTTTTTTCATAAAAAGCCTTATACTAAATTTTATGCTAGACGATATTTTATTTGCTCCGCGACTTTCTTAACGACTTATGCTACTGTGTTATATATCGAATGTGTCACACATCTTCGCGTCTCTCCCTCGCAGAATCCCTGCCGACGAGCACGGCGGAGCATTCGAGCGCCGCGGATAGCGCCGGTGATCAGCAGAGCGACCCGCAGATCCAGCAATCGGCGCAGCAATGGCCGGCCGTGCTCGAGCTGCAGGCCTACAACGTCGCGCACTCCGCCGTTATTCAGCCGTATCACTTCTGGAACACGGAGTTCCGCAACAAGCAGCCGGCGTTCATCAGGCTGAACCTGACCCTGCCGTGGGGCGCGAATTTCGCGGTGTACGGCAGACGGAACGTCGCGCCCAGCGTCACGCAGTACGATTTCGTGGAGTTCGTGAAGGGTGGCAGGGTGGTTCACAGGCTGAAGAGGGACATCACCGCGGAGGCGGTCAGTTTTATGCAGTCAAGCAGCCCGCAGGACGTTCGCGTGGAACGCGCGGCTCAGCCGGCCGTGTCCTATCAACACGTGCTAATCAAGAGGACCATCGTGGAGCCGCTGATGGTAAACGTCAGTCTGCTGCAGTACTTCGACACCGGCGACTGGTTCCTGTCCGTCTACAACGACGAGCTGCAGCCTTACAAGGTTACTCTGGTCGTGACGGAAGCCGAAGGTGTCTCCACTACGTGTCCCAATGATTGCTCCGGACGTGGATCGTGCTACCTCGGCAAGTGCGATTGTATAGACGGATATCAGGTGCGTTTCTCTGCGCAATTATTCTTAAATTGTCTGACCATATGTATTCACCTGAGGAGATCGTAGAGACTAAGGGGACGAAAACTTCCAGGGTGCTGATTGCAGCAAAAGCGTATGCCCGGTTTTGTGTTCCTCTCACGGACAATACGGCGGTGGTATGTGCCACTGCGAGGAGGGCTGGAAGGGCGCGGAGTGCGACATACCGTTAGGTGACTGCCAAGTTCCCGATTGCAATCAGCATGGCCAGTGCGTTAGAGGTTCCTGCGTCTGTAATCCCGGCTGGAAGGGCGCCTTTTGCGACGAACGTAAGTATGCGATAAACTAAAATTTGGAAGCGAATTATATTTGCTTCCAAAATTAGATTCATGTACTTTATTTCTCGCGGATGTGAGAAAAAAGTGGGAAAAATTGACGATACTGGCATCAGATCGGCTTGAAAAGATCTTATCCGAGTACGATTCGCGAGCGATGACGTTGCATTGCAAATGCGCGCGATATCACGACACGATATTTCAGTCTTAAAAACGGCTTAGCGGAAGTCACGGGTGACGCCGGAAAACGTTTACCTCGAACATCTATTTCTGCCTCGAATCGTTATTTCTTCATGTTTGTCACAGCACCATTAATTTTCCCATAATTCAAGCGTACGTCCTGGCCTTCTATCCGGGGAGATTCAAGATATTAGTAATGCAGAGTCCCCGCCGGTGCGAGAACACAGCCGGCCCTGTGTACAACCTATAATTAATGCACGCGGAGTTCTCCAAATTTACATATGGGTCAAGCCATGCCAATTCGGTGCGACAATTAGTTTCGTATTGTTTCGCGGGAATTTGAATAATACACGTGCGCGCGGGCGTGCGCGCGCGCGCGCGCGGCGTACGCAGCTGTGCGTTCGATACCGTTATAATTTCGCACACCCCGGAATTTCCGGGGAACTGAGTGACGTACGATATAAATGACGAGATTATTCGCCGGGAACGAGACACTTCGTCTCTGACATTCTCACGGTCCTCGTTAGAGATACGCTCAACCGTCGCTTTTTCCTAAACGCAGACGAAAACGGTATTAGTTCCACGTCAGTGGAATATGTCAGCTCCAATCGTAAGAACGATAAATTCGAAGAGCGGAAACGGATTTGCATTAGTCGCGACACGACGGCAAATGAGAACTAACTGGCGAATAAGAATCCGAATCGAGAGACTGATAAGTTATTTCTTTTCAAAACTTCCCTTTAAAGACAATAGCGATCTCTATATCACAGAAAAAAATATATATTCTTGATTTGAAAATATCTTTAGTTTCAACGTGGAAATCTTATATAATCTTCTTATAAGAATTTCAACGTGTTTTTACAACATAATTTTCTTGGTTGAACTATATAAATATCGCTTCATTTATGCAAGTTTTCTTCGTTTAACACAATTATTCTTTCTTTAACGCAATATAATCTTATTTCAAGATTTCCACGTTGAAACTAAAGATATTTTCAAATCAAGAATTTTTTTCTGTGTATTATATTTTATTTATTATCAATTAGAGAGAAAAACACCATTTACGGTCCGGACTGGATATTGATAGTCTAATAATAATATTGTGTGAATTTTATACACTTCTTTCTCTAAACTTATTGTTAGTAAACTGCGCGCCAATTTTTTGTTGGTCTTTAAACAGCTCGATCACAGCTCCTAGTTGGACCAGTAAATCCACATATTTAAATCGATAATCGATTTAAATTTGGATGCTAATAAGCATTCTTATTAAATCACTGTAAAGAATTTATCGCGAAAAATATCATCTTAGCGCTTAGCCATAGAGTTCGAACCTGGAATAAAATTCACACAATATTATTATTAAACTACCGAGATTCAATCCGTACGGTAAATGGCGCTTTTTCTCTCTAATTGATTGTATATTATAACGGTCGTGTTTTGTTTATTATTATTGTTTATATATTATATTTGTTATACGATATAATACATACATTTGTTTATTTTATGATTTATTTCATGATGTACTTCATTCAATTTCTGATAAAAGATTTATTTTCGCCACTTATTCCGAATAATCTTTAATTCGTTAAAACTACCGTTTTTCTCTTGTCGTTCAGGACTTAGAAATTGATGTCTCGGCATTTTTACCGAAGAGAGCTCGCTCCGAAGAAACATTCTGTATGTACCATTAAATACGCTTAATGGTATCATACTTCAACGCCCAATTTACCGCGTTCCGCGTGTTTCCGCTTTCCGCACGGCGCGCGGCGCGCGAACGCACCTGCCAGGTCCTAATGAAAACGAACAAATCTATGATCCCGTTCGATCAACGTCGCGCATACATAATGCAAGAAGAATCCGCCAGGAATTCCTCTCATCTCTCGCATCCCGTGATGTACATATAACGCGGCACAGCGAACGCGAACGGCGACGCGGCCCGCGACGGCGCCGCCGCCGCCGCTGCTGCGCCGAGGACGCTCTGGAATTAAGTTTCATAATTTCCCCGGGGCAGGTGGGATCCGCGGGAATAATGCAATTGTTCCGATGCCATAATTTAAAAAGTTGGTCCATTCGTCCACGCCATGGATGCAATCAGCGGCGCCCGGGCGTGACGGGCGCGAGGGAAGACGGGGATGGGCTCTGATAACTGACGGGGATGCGCTCACCCCCCTCCCCCCCCCCCCCCCCCCCCCGCGCGAGCGGGGAAGTTTAGCCTTTAGCGAGAGAAGCGCCCAGGTCGCGCCGAACTGTAGAAACGCGACAGTTTCTAATCTGTAAAGATCTAAATGCGCGCTCGAACCGTTTCTCTCTCATGCATCTTCTCTTTCAGCCGACTGCTCCGATCCGAACTGCAGCGGCCACGGCGCCTGTGTCTCCGGCAAGTGTTACTGCAAGGCCGGCTGGCAGGGCGAGCGGTGCAATCAGGTCGATCAGCAGGTGTACCAGTGCCTGCCCGGCTGCTCCGATCACGGCACGTACGACCTCGAAACCGCGGCCTGCGTCTGCGAGGAACATTGGACCGGGGTCGATTGCTCGCAGCCGAGCTGCGGTCTTGACTGCGGACTTCACGGATCCTGCGAGCAGGGCCGCTGCAAGTCAGTAATATAACTGCACACATGATGCGCTCTGCACGTACATACATATCGTATTCTTTCTATATCGTTGTGTCCTTTATGGGCCCTCCGTGGGGCGTTGTCGCGTGACCGGGATTCCGGAATTGGGTTTACCCGCTGGCGCAACCAACGGCCTCACGATGCTGCTCTCTCACCGGGATCGAAACCGCGAGGAGAGTGACGCGTGTCTCAATGCCTAGGTCGTTTTTTTTTCATCGGATTAAAGGAATTCCATGCGACCTCGATTCGTTTCTTCTCCCATATGACGGCAGCGCCTCGCCCGCGCGAGATCATTGTTTAATGCGGGAGATTTGCGGAATTGTGCGGACGTGACGCGGCCATTTACGCGCTAGCCCCTCTGTGCTTCATAGAGCGTGACGTGCGAGAGCTTTTTGCAACTTTTACGACTGCAGGAATAGATTACCGGGGTAATGCACACGCGCGCGTCGAAGAGTGAGAAACGTCGTAAAGTTTTCAACGGCGCGGGCGAATGCACGAGGAAGGCACGTCGCGGGGCATTTAATAGTAATCCGCGCGCGCTCGCGAGAGGGAAAGAGAAAGAGTATAACGTTTTGTCGGGACATTGAAATATTGTGGGATAGATGTGGGCGAAGAATGGCCTAAAAATGAGTAAATTGCTCGCCGGGATCGCGGCGCACAAAAGTTGAGGCTAAAAGGGTGAAAAATTGCGAGAAAAAGGCTCTGTCTTACGAGGCGCCAACTTATCACAACTCGAAGGACCGTCCTCGTCCCTTCCTACTTTCCTTTGTCAGAATCAAGGACGCGGGAGAGGATCTCCTTTCTCATATTCTAAAGCTGACGCCTCTCGTCTACCACCCTCCACCTTTCCCCCCTTTCGCCTCGCTTTCCCCCGTTCCGTCCACGAGAGTTGGCGTAAAAGAGGCTCTAAGTGCAAAAAGTTCCTCACTACGGCAGAACAACTTCGGAACTCGGTTCAAACTCGCATTTTTTATTGCAGCCGGTATAAACGGCGAGAAATTATTTTACGTTCGGCGATACTCGCCGTTTAACATAACGAATCCTGTTAAGAAACATTTGCGCGTCGGCTACGACGAAGTACGATGCGATTAACGTAACAAAACCGTATTATTCCCCTTATACGCGGATATTCCTTGTTTTATTTCGTAATTTCGATCGTTAAGTGAAAAGTAGTTGAGTCCGTTATACCTATCGCGCTCTGTAAGATGCGAGGCATACCTGTTTGCAGATGCCACGATGACTGGACTGGAACAAAATGCGATCAAAAACCGTGCGACTCGCGTTGCGCCGAGCATGGACAGTGCAAAAACGGGACCTGCGTATGCAGCCAAGGGTGGAACGGAAGACACTGCACATTACGTACGTATAAAATAGGAGATTATATTCGCGTAATAAATTCGGTGCTTTACTTTGCTCGGGAGCAATATATTTTACTATCGATAATAAGTTCCCCGATACGAAGCGGCGTAATATCATTTTTCAATAATCGATTAGTCGACTGCAATTATTGAAAATGTTGTCTGAAAATGGCTTTTCTCTCTTTAATAGCCGGATGCGAGAATGGATGCAGCCGCCACGGATTGTGCACCCTGCAGGACGGCGAATATAGTTGCGAATGCTCGACCGGGTGGGCCGGTAGAGATTGCAGCATACGACTCGAATTGGAATGTAATGATTACGTTGACAATGACGAAGGTAAGTCCTCAAGTAACCCCGGCATTAAATCAACGTTGATTAATGACATACTATTGCTCATCTGTATCTAACGGATATTATTCTTGCGAAGTCGGGGAGAAGGGGAAATTTACTGATACAGTAGATATTATTACGGCAGTAAAATATTAATTGCATTCAACGTAGCATTAAGATATAACAGCGTGAACAAAATGCCAAATCACAATTTCGATTATTCTTGTCCAATCTTCTGTTAAAGTTTATAAAAAATATAAAGATGCAAAGAGAAAAAGCGCTCGTTTGAAAAAGTAGAATCTCATTGAGTGCGAGCCGTGTTGAAGTGGATATCTAATAGATTGTCTTTCTCAGATGGCATGATGGACTGCTCTGACAGCGAGTGCTGCTCGCACGAAAGTTGTTCAGAACATATCATGTGCCTTGCTAGTAATAATCCCGTGGACGTTCTCCTCCGAAAACAACCGCCCAGCGTCACAGCGTCCTTCTATCAGCGGGTGAAGTTCCTGGTCGAGGAGAACAGCGTACAGAGCTACGCCCACATGGACGAGTACACGGAAAGGTAAGATCGATCATTTCCACCCGGACGGATTAAAATTCGAATTAGAATTCGCTTAGTCTGTTACTTTCATAAGATAAGCGAGAGTGACGTGTTCGAACGACCGAGAACTCGCCATTTCTTCACAAAATTTCCGGCAGATTTTCCGCGCAACACACACGCGGATATTTCTCTCTCATTTTATTTTTGCATTAATGCTTTTAGAAGAAACGTAAACGCGGGCAACGACTCGGTCGATCGTAAACGTTACACATATGACATTTAATGAAGATAAAATAGCATAGCTGCGTGTCATAGTTTGGCCTTTTTACGACTTTCATGCCGCCGCGCATTACTTTTCTCGGTTTTATCGTTTAGCCAGAAACACGCGTATTCATCGTGTTTGGTTGAGCACTTTCGTTCCTTTTTGGTACGGCACGCCGTGAGAATTTTTCTTCGACGTATGCAGTGAACGTCCTAAAAAGCGTTATTTAATGTCAAAATTGCAGTTTACAGGACTGACAAATTTAATGTGCGAAAATACAATATATCGCGTCACGCTGCACGCGGTTATCGAGTTATGAACATTATTATGTAACTTACGCGTTTCAATCTGTGGTAACGGTTTACGATGGGGTACATACTTTCTCATATTTATTTAATATATCTCTCTTTTATGTGTATATGCATATGTGCGTATACATATACGTATTGCATATGCGTGCACGATGGATGCGCACCAATAATTTCACGTGGACGGGACAAAGTTAATTAAAATATATTTTCAGCTTTGAATACGTATAACTTGTTTTTAATTTATTGTGGAGGCGTAATATAATAAATTTTGTCTGTGAAAAATACGTTTAATACGGATACACTACAAGCCGTGCAAAATATTATCGATACACAAATATTGATATTACGGAAGAATCTGTATATTTCTGCCCCGCATCATAAATTGTTAATAAACAAAACTTAGTCGCGAAAATGGTAGGCTAAAACAGCTTATAAATTCAGAAATCTGTTGTGATCTTATCGATATCGTTGTTTTATATAATTTCGCAGCACAATATAAATTATTTCGTTGATTAAACATGTCACATGTCGAAACTATTGGTTCGCGAGCGGACGTTATATGTCGTAAATATTGTTTAAATGAAGATACTGCGATTAATTATTTATTAAATTGATGTTTCCCCCCATCGTGAGCGGCCATTGAACGCTACAAAAATTTGATCGAATCGTCATGAATCCACATCCGTAACAGCTGAAATATCAGGAGAGCCCCCGGTGGGTGACACCCTGCAACCCCCTAACCATCCTTTCCTAGTGTTTCACCCCTTTCCCCCCTCCGAATGCCAATTATATCGATGATTACTTCGGAACCATTGCCAATCAAAGGTTTTCCGTTAATTAATCCGCGCTTTCGCGATATAAAAATTTTAGATATTTTTAATTAAAGTTATTAACAAAGGCTGTGATAAATAAATAAATTTATTTTAAATCAATTAGATTTATTCTTATCTTTATACATTGAGGAAGAGAATATTATTTAGTGCTAGTCTAAGAAAAATTCATTTAAAAATCGTTACAATTTGCACAAGATATTGCAATATATCTAATTTAATAATTTACGAGTATATAAAATAAAATTTCACGTGAAATCAATTGAAATGGTATTCTAAGCAGCAAAATATGATGGAAGAGATTCAAAGAAAATAGATTAAATATAATTTTCCAAAAGTTTATGTTAAGACATAAGAATTTTTTGATAAGATAAAAATTTTTTTCTGTCTTCCTTTGTTCGGCATTGATGAAGTGATTATCGATATGTATGCCGCTCAGCTGGAAGAAGCCGCGACGGCACTTCGGGGGTATCGTGTATTTTGTCTAGTGTTTATCCTCTGTGTGTAGCCCTTTACCATATCACCAGATTACCAATCACCCTACAGCCGAAGACCGAAAAAGAGGCTCCGTTCTGCCTACGAACTGAATGACGAAAGTCTGCATAACGAGAATATGCTAGAGACTTGCTTTTGTATTACTTTATTATTAGTTAATTCATTTCTCACGCGTTTAATGTACCTACTCTAGGCACTGTTCGTTATCTCGTCATAAAGTATAACAGTATATACTCGGCCTTGCGCGCAATATAACTAACATATATAAGGAAGGACAGAGATACAATTTTCAAAATTGCTTTCCGACACCAATAATCTGGCCATTCGTTAAGCGATTACGAGGAAAGGAGTTCATAGATAAAGCGTACGAATGGTTGAGTCAGACAGGCAGAGAGATCAAAAACTTCCTTAACGAGAATTTGCAATTATCTTTGAAAGTCTGTGCAGAGGAGCTATCGATGTCAAAGTGCACAAGCGCCGTGACTCGCCCACTCGTAAAAGTATTTCTAGATATGGTGGACACAAGTTTGAAATTTCTCGTACCGTCTCCCTTCTTTTTTTTTGCTCCGTGAAAACTTTGTATACGGTGCGTATAATAAGGTCCATGTTGTCGTCGAAGACTGTTCCAGAAGTCGAGCATTTAGAGCATTGTTTTTTGTCCATTGTCCATTCGTCTCGTAATATCGCTGGAATATCGATTGCTCGTCCCGAGTATACTTGCGGCCAACACTTGCACTCATTTCAAAATTTAAACAATGGGATACGTTGTGTGCTAATTATATCTCTCAATTCAACTAGACTTAATTGAAATCTCTACTAGATTAACGCTATATTCAGTATTAATGATAATTTAAACACTCATTGGTTTAAATGAATAATTATCAAGATGTCCATCATCCGTTTTAAAAGTTTATGAGCTTCACGAATATTTCGACGTTACTTTTTCCCTATCAGAATTCTCGTATCTCCTTCGAGAGGCTGTTTGCGTTAACACGATTTTTAGAGCGCGTTCCGCTCCAAACGAGAAAGATGCTATATACAAGCGCTCCGCCGTGAATCAGGTATTCAGACTGGCATTGAGGTTGCTCGGACAGCGGTAATCAATATTCGAGAATCGTCCCTCAGCCCGGGCCCTAGATCGACGCCGATGGAATCTCCTCTCTCTCTCGTTGTCGGTCCGGGACGATCCTTTCGACCCTGGTTACGACCGAACTGATAAGAGCTTCCCTCGGTCGTTCCATATCGGGGTGCCCGCGCCAAGGGTTGGCGTCATGGGGGCACAACATCCCCCGACGCGAAACGACGCGACGCCGCGTATTAACATACGACCGGTTAATTTGGCCATTTCGTTATCTTTCTGGGCCCTATATAATTTATATATACATCATTATATATACATATGTGTATGCGTTGCGTAGTTTCCAACTTGTGTCTGTCACACTGTATACCACTCTATGTTGAATGAGTCCGAGAGTGACTGCGTTCATGTTGCGTGACTGGAAGGATCGCGTGTGTGATGGGTACGCTTGATTAGTGTGTGTCTACGTCTATTGTTTCTGTAATGGCGTGCGGAACATTGCGAGGAGCATTCTCGCGGGGTCTCCGTGCCGGTCCAGCCGGAACGGAGCCGGGATGACGGGGGCCGGGCCTCTGCTCTCGGTCCCGGATCGGCGAGAGCCGAAGATCGCGGCGGATATGAGCTTTAACGCGTCGGAGACGCACGCGATATCGCGCTCGCAATATGTAGTAGAAAAAAAAATTGCCGTTCGGAAGGCAATTGCTCGAGAAAAAAACGATTGCTCGCGCAATGCTGCGCACGCGCCTCCGTTTTTTGCCCGCAAACGCGGGTTCTGTGACCGTGGTAACGCCCTTTCTTCTCGTTGGTTTTTCCCACACGTAGTACGTTCTGGAGTTCCTTTACACCGCGGTAAGTTGCAGCTCAAGCTCTCGCTAATCGTTCATTATCCAAAAAGAATTTAAACAAAAAGAAAAAAAAAAGAAAAGAAAGAACAAAGTATCATCTATTGCTCGTTTCGCTCGTACATTCATCTTACATGTCTTTCGTATGACCCATTAATATGTAACCACTTATGTATTTATATATCGAACCTTTTAGCCTGCCTAACACTGTCATTTTACTTTCCTGTATACGTTTCGTTCTCTCTCTCTCTGTCACTCTCTTCTGCCATCCTTGTTTTTTTTTTTTTTTTTACGCCGTCCATATAACAGCCTGTTATCATTTCTCATTATACGAATATTTGCGTTTCGCCAATGTTTGATCACACTTTGCTTATTTGTCTCTCATCTCTTTCATCCGACACCACCCCCTGTTCTACTTCGTCCGCTCTCTTTCTCTTTCTTTCTCTCTCTCTCTCTCTTTCTCTTTCTCTATCTATCTCTCTCTTTCTCTCACAACCTCTATCTACCTGTCTGACCTATCTGTCTTTATTCACTTTCGCGCCCCATGGCCACGCTCGCGTTGATACGTACAGGATCGAGATGAGTCTCGTCGACGGTTTTTGCGGCGGTTTATCCCGCTCGAGGTAGCGCCGCGCGCGCGCGCGCGCGTCTCTTTCTCTCTCTCATCGGGTTTCCGTCTATATTTTTATAAAAATAGTCGAATACATGGTTCGCAATAAAAACGCCATGGACTACGAAAAAACATACGAACGAGAAACAATCCTCGTGGTATTGATATCGAATTTACAGCAAATATTCGGTAACCTACTTTTTAAAAATCCTCTTTTGTGGAACACTCTCTCTTAGTTTTGTGTAAAATCCACGTCGGAAATAGATCCAGGGCGAAGTTTAATCATGCAGAAGAAAAAAAGGAAACGGGAAATTTCTGTAAATAACTATTATTTAATCCTGAAGATTCTATATGTCGTTTTCCTTTTTATTACGAATATACAGAATCTCGTTAATCTTTCATTCGCGCTTATGAACACATATAATGCTTGTACGCATCATCCGAGCGTCCGTCCATGGGCAATGAGCTCTTCACGTATACATTAAAGTCAACCGTACGAATTGTCTCTGTGTTATCTGTGATATGTCGTCAGATTGTTGTCTTTCCCCCCTTTCTGTTATGTCTTGTCTTCTTGTCCCTTAGATGCGTTAGCCAATATGACTGATATACATAATAGTATGTTACGAGTCGTATACTTACGAACCCCTGGTCTTGTGTTGTTTGTGTTTGCCAGGCTTGCACTTTATGTATACCAATCCTGTCGAACTTGTCTTATAGTGAACGTCCTAGCATTTTACACGAACGCTGACCTTATTGCGCGCCTCTTGCGTGAACGACTCTGTTGCGTTCTTTTTTTTATTATATCGTTCCTTTTTCTATCATATATTATTATATATACCATATATATATATACATATACGATACGAACACGAGATAATAACTCAACAAGTGTACATATTCGCTTTCTGTTCTATCGACGGATCGGCAAGTATTGCTATAATCGGCACCGTACAGTTCATGATATGAAGGACCCCAAAGGACCGTCTCTCCTTGTCCCTTGTCTGCGTCTATTATCACCTGTCTAAAATGTGCCAATGACCCGACACCAAACGCCCTGTGTCTGTCTTTATCCGATATCCGAGAAAATCGAAACCCAACCGAGAAGATCACAACCCCCGTACCTGGCCAATCCCGAGTTCTCCCCCCCCCCCCCCCCCCCTCGTCCGTCTACTCCCGAGATTCCCGCTTTTACTAACTTAACGATGCTTCTTTCTCTGGCGCGGGGTACTTTACTGAAAACGACGAACGTTTGTTAATTCCGCTGAGATTATTTCGACTGAAAATATATTCGCGGTCTCTCGTGCGTTTTGGTATTTCTCCGAGATCGGTCCTCGACGTCCTCGTTCGCGCGAGAACGACGGAAGAGAGGCGAGAGGAGAGAGAAAAAGAAAAAGACTGATAAACCGAGAGAAAGACTCACGCAAGGACATGCAGAGAAGGAGAATGAGTTCGCCGATGAATTTATTCGCTCGTGAAATTCGGCGGAAAGATAGAAAAGAAAAAAAAAAAGAAAAGAGAGAAAAGAATAACGCAAAAGAATAAGAATAAGCTAGACTAATAATTCCTAACGGCGTTAGGTCGCGCGTGATACATTCTCTTCTTTCGTTATTTGCATATTATAGGTTGACTACGACTGCCTTTAGAGATCTCGGTGCATTCGAGCATCATCCGTTTTTCTTTTTCTGTTTATCATTCACTATGGGTTTGGACGTACAGTAGTGACGACTGTGCCTGCCACCTTGCTATGCTCGCACTTGGAGGATCAGCGCCCGCCTCCCCGGCACAGTTTGATCTCCAAGCCACTCGAAAGTCTCGAAACGAAGGCACGATCAGTGATCGAAACCGGCATGATTGCCCGACAGCGATTTCGCATTTTCTTTCTTCGCATTATATGCGCGGAAATGCATATCTGCATTTATTCGCGATGGCAGGAAAATGACAATTGGCGAAGACTATAGAATCTAGATGAACTGAAGAAAACTAAGATAATTTTTATAATTTGAAAATTTAAGTATCTTGTGTAAAATTCAACTACTTCATAAAGTATATGTCTGATTATATTATTATTACCTTATATTACTAGTCCGTGTAATGTCTTAAATAAGACCGTACTTCTATAAAGATCATCGTGAATATTATTGTATTATACAAGGAATTTTTTTTTATTTTTTAATCACACAAGTAATTATTCAGAAGGCTTTTACTAGTTCGGACAAGACGTCGATGTTGCTTCAGCTGCTCGTAAGAAATTAACAGAACCGTCGCTATATCCGGCGCACTTTTGCCTAACAGCAGAGACTGACCTCGTTGAAATAATCCCGGTTTCGATCCCTGAGCACCCGTGAAAATCTGCAAACTCGATAATCCCGACAATTGGAAACGGGTCGGTGGTCCTGTACATTAGGTGACGACCCGACCCATCGACATCGCGGCGCGCCAGCGTTGGGGACACGCGCGTGATCCTCCAAGAACGAATACGCCCCCATACGCAATCCCTTTAGAGACTGATAAATATATATATATCTATATATATCTACATACCGAATGCATATATAAACCGGGTATATAGCTTGTTACACACGGCGCGGGGGGGGGGGGGGGGGGGGATCGTAGCTCATGTCGCACGTGCCGCGTTACAATTTCGTTACCCGTGCAACCGGGTGGGGTGTAACAAGCTACATACACACATGCGACGTGTCGCATATATATCTCTTATTTATACATTATATATATTATCTACGTACCTATATACATCGACCTCATTATATTCAAGCACTATACACGAATCGCTTAAAATATTCAGCTTCAAACATTCCGACCTTTCTCCCGCCGAGAGTCCAGCCTCCCTGGGTCTCGTACGTACATCCCATTTTTTTTTTCTCGCCCTCCCTCCAGTTTCCGTTCCATGAAAAGTTCATATATGATACGTCTATTATTATATTACATATTACATATCTCACGCCTCACTACGTATCTATATATAACATGACTTGCATGCCTTTTACTCTCTCACGAGGATAATTTTCCCTACGAATTTTCCCCCCTACGTCCCTGCCACCCCCCCCCCCCCCCCCGCCGCCCTTCTCCCCCGGTCCATCCTGGCTTCGGGACGAAGTATTATGTCTTCTTCTTCTTCTTTTTTTTTTCTTCTTTTTTTTTCCCCTCTCCACCCTTTTTTCTGGTCTCTGAAAATCCTGAAAGTCAGTGCCGAGAAGAATGTTCCCGCCTCGCTGCCATCGCCACCACCGCGAATGCTGATTTTCGCGAGCACAATGCATCGTCGACGCACTGCGCGTGTTCCGCTCTGCCCCCCTCGCCCGCCGCGCCGCCGCCGCGCCAACCCCCGCGACCCTGTGCCCACCTCCCCCCTTCCCCCGTTCCGCCAACCCCCTCGCCTACGCGGCATTGTTCTATTTGTAAAATCAATTTGTATCGCTCCTCGATTCAGCCAGAGGCATTAGCTTCCCTTGTACGTGGCAACGCGGCCGTCGAATGTCGGGCCGAATGGAGTTGCGGATTGTATTGGCAGCGAAGTGAGAATATTGGATCGCATTGAACCGTTGACCGCGGAAGCTGATTTAACAGGCAAAATCGATTGCTCGCGTCCGCGCCCGCGTAAAGACACCGGTCCGGTCCGGTCCGTGGCACCGAACGAGTAGTACGATCGCATTACCCGTTAATTAGGCGGGCACTAAGTGGGTATTAACAGTGCAGCCGCCGTTGTTCGCGGTGGGATCGCAGAAAATTGAATCGTGACATAATTCGAAACGTATAACTTCGGAATCTTATATATGATTAAATGTAAAGTGATATCGAAATGATTACGAAAATAATTAAATCTAAAATTGCTCAAGCATTTATTTGAAGATTGGAAAGAGCCTCGAATCGTAACTGTGATTGGACATTCTGAGAAACTTAATTTCGATATATTCGTATTTAAATTACGAACGATGTTCTCTCCGGGACGGAACGCCGGTGAAAATCCGAATGATTTTTCCAAAATTGCACCTACCTTCGCTCCGACACACGCGCGTACACCAATCGAAATTGCATTCCGATCGTAGACAGATGTAAATTGTGAGAACGCTTCGTTTTAAATCAGCATTGCGCGGATTAATGGGTCGACGAAACGATCCCGCGGCTCGGTGGACCCCGATATATCTGTAATTTGTAACAGTCGAGTTGCGGTGATGCGAGGCCAAGTTGTTACCGAACAAGGACTCGGAATAGTAGGCATCAGAGTGTCCGTGGACAGGGACTCGCGCTTCGGATTCACCTTGACCAGAGCAGACGGATGGTAAGGATCAATACTCCACTTACATCTTATTCTATACTGTCCAGCTTAATATAGTGACTTCTATTCAATTGTTAAAGTTATTAGTTTTTCTTAATTAAAATAATGAAATTAATAGCAATTTTAAATTTCAATTAAAATAATGAAATTAATAGCAAGAATTAAATTATAATTCTTGCTATTAATTTCATTATTTTAATTGAAATTTAAAATACTTATAAGAGACGCAAATTTTTATCTGAAATATCATACATTGAAATTTTTAACATTATTATGTCTAATAATAATTTTTAAGGCACTGGTGCGTTTGGAAGAAATAAAGGTCGATTATCATAGTGCGTATTGAAATTTTAAGCAAATAAAAGACTTCGTTGTTTTTCCTTAGCCTAAAAAGCCAGACGAAATGCCCGAACTGGAATAATTTCATGAATGCGTGTAAACGATATAAATGATTTTAAACGTGCATTCTGGTTTGTCCCTAATAGATATGGTAATGGATAGTAATTCATATTAATAATTCACCATTACACACGTAGAGGCAATTATGCCGTTCGTATTTTAAGCCGATGTAGTTATTACTGTGGCATAATATTATTTTGAAAGAGGGATTTGCACGATTAATGACAGACATCCATAACGTAAATGACGGAATACCATCGGGCGTAATCCAGATTATTATATATGCATTACCCATCGCGCTCATGAGAACATTTAAGAGCGTAATCTCAAATCCGTATCTGCTAATTGCTAATTATTCTTGAGTGTCTCGTGCGTGAAGTAAGTGGGTCATGTTATCGTGGATAATATATTACCGGCGATAGAAAGGGGATTCATGGAAAGAGTTACGCCCGTTGTTACATCCGTTTACAGTTATACAGCCGGGCGACCAACACACGCGGGCGTCGTCGCCATCATCGCCTTGTATTAGCATTTGCACATGCGATGAGCACGACATGTAGGGCCGGGAGCTGGACGTCCTGCGCGCGATAGTATCAAGGCTGCACATTGTGATGAAAGGGAGGAAAGGGGGTAGGGAGGGATGTAGTCGGGAACGACTACATCAGGCGAGGGTATATACAGCAATCCTGGCGAGAATAATTCTGAAACAGGAAAGCGGAGGAGTTGGGATACTAGACCGCATCAAAGCCCGAGCTAATGATGTCGAAAGCTTACTAATTACTCCGTGCAAACCTACGGTACCACGGCTCCGATACGTGGCCCATCGGTGCATCGCGGGTCGTCGAAATGTGTTCGCATATCGACCGAATCTACACTCGTTACGAAACTTTGTTTTCGACCATTCTCTTCCGATTTAATTCATATTAAACCAACGACCGGAACAACGCGCCTACTCGTAATTAATGTTCATAAATGCGGGATAACAAGCGCGCGTCACGTATTATTCCATTCATTGATGCACCTTCAATTATAATATCGTTACAGCGCGCATTACAACTTAGGTGAATTTTTCGGCACATAATAATTTGACCATTTATTAATGCAAAATCTGATTTCACATTTTGCGAATTTTTACGTAACCAAAATTTCGATACGCGAAATCCTTGCAGAGAAGTAAAATGTGGAAATTTTTTTAGTATAAGAGTTGATCGATCTGGCAGGATATTTTATTTTATCACTGCAGAAAAATTGCCTCTACAAACCTGTGTATATGTGTGTGAAAATTACTTTATAAATAGTTCAATGGTGACGTTAGATCTAACTACATTAATAACACAATGGGTACAGTACTACTATAAATCCTGTTAAAAATATGTTCTGCAGTTTTTGTTTCCACGCTCCAACTTTCCAGAGAAGCCAGTAATTTTATATTAGGAATATTACTTCATTAAATTCCACAGCGTACTTTTGAACCTGCGAGTACGAACTACAAACTTAAATAACGAACGGGCTGAAAGGGAGAAATTACAAAGCACGTATATAAATAAAAATCCACTTCGTCCATTGTTCACGTCGATAAATAGGACTAATCATAATGACCCTTCAAGAAAGAGTTTCAAAATTACACATCGTTAATACTTGAAAAGCTATTACTGTTCTTTTAATAATTATTTATATTGCATTGAAACTTTCATGCAGCTCCCTTCATTTTGCTTCTTATAATAAGAAAATAAAAAGATATGCCACTTTGAATAGAAATATTTTTATTATTTGCTACGAAATTTCTCTGTATGAGAAAATGCTTCAAAATTTATGCTAGTTAACGATATACGTCGCGCTTGGAAAATTAATCAAACGGGACGAAGGAACTTTTAAAGGACACGCGTTCCAATTCTATGGTCTCGTCGGACATTCATTCTCGGATAAAGCGGGCGCACTATCTTGATCGACCTACGTCGGATATCCTTACGTAATACCGGCGGCAATGGAGTTCGAAATGCATTTACGTACTTTGATCAGGTTCGACGTCCTGGTCAATGGCGGAGGCGCCGTGACGCTTCAATTCCAGCGTAGCCCCTTCAAACCCCTCACGAGGACCGTCTTCGTACCCTGGAATCAGATCGTAGTTCTGCCGCCCGTTGTGATGATCCTCAGCAAGGATGGCGAATCGTATAAATCTAACCAGCCGCCGAGCCCGGCAGTTGGTAAGCATCTCGAGCCTCGGATATGTATTACGGATTTTTTCCCCCTTTTTTTTTTCTCTCTCTCTCTCTTTTTTTTTTTTTGGTCGGTCGACCTGGTACACATATATCTCATCGTGTTACGTGTCGGATCGCGTTACCCATTAACGTCACAAACGTTTCGATAAACGCGCGTACGTGCTCGATCACCTGAAACCGATCCTGGCGCGCATGGGAAAAGAAGAGATAACAAAAGGAAACGAATGGACATTTTTTTATTATTTACAAAAGTTCCGTTAGAATGGTCTACGACCTGTACGTAATTTATTATTGCTCCTCGCGACCACGGATCGGATCGGATCCGCGCATCTTTTACCGATTTGGTTCCAGAGTTGTTCAACGTGTGTGCCGTCTTTGTTCCGTCCTATGAGTGTTATGCATTTTTGAGTTTCTTATCATTTACGGAATACAATATAATAGGCTTCCCAGGGATTTCAATGGGACTCTTTAGCGAGCACGGCCCGTGCTTGGAGCACGATCACGAGACGCTACGGCCGATTATCGTTAGCACGTGGATGCCGGAAAAAGTTGGCGGTTTGCCTGGCAAGAGCTTGGTCTTTGCTGAAAGTCAAGTAAGTTTATACCACGCCAAATGATTTGATTAAAACACTTTCGTTGCGTCAACCGAAATAAAGTCTTGATTTCGCCGTCGTAGTTGGGACGATGAAATTTTTGCACGACATAATTATCCTGGTACCGATTTCGACGCGTCTGAATGAAAATCGCGGAGAGCGCGAGGCTTTGAAATAAGAGTTAAATAACAAATCTCGCACGATAAAGAACAAATCTCGACGTGTTGCGCGAAAAGGGCAGCGTCAAAGGATACTACATCGAATGTAACAATATTTACGAGATTACAGCGCTGTGTGCGACCGCATTAACGCAACGTTAAACATCGCTTGCAGATCGTGCAGGAAAGCATCGCTATTCCGGGCTCCAATCTCCACTTGATGTATCAAAGCAGTCAGGCTGCGGGCTATCTCTCTACCGTGAGGATGCAACTGACCGGGCCGTTCATTCCGAAATCGCTGACGCACGTACACGTTCACGTGGAGATCGAGGGCTCGCTTCACACGAAAACGTACGAGGCCGATCCGAATCTGACGCACACGTTCGCCTGGAACAAGAGAAACGTTTACAAGCAGAAGGTGTACGGCGTGGCGCAGGCGAGGATCTCGATCGGCTATCAGCATTCCACTTGTCCGTCGGTGATATGGGAGACGCAGACGGCCACTTTGCAGGGATTTGACGTCGATATCTCCGATATCGGCGGCTGGGGGCTCGACATCCATCACCATTACAACTTCCACGAGGGGATCCTGCAGAAAGGCGACGGCTCTACTCTACATTTCAAACAGTATCCGCGCACTGTGAAAGTGGTAATGGGCACCGGCCTCCAGAGGAGTTTGGTGTGTCAGAATTGCGATGGTCTTGCCAAGGATGCCAGACTCCTGACGCCGGTGGCACTCGCCAGCGGACCCGACGGCAGCATATACGTCGGAGATTTTAATCTCGTACGCAGAATCACGCCCGAAGGAAAGGTTTACACCGTCCTGATTTTGAGGTAATTAATTTTTGTGTTTTTTGCAGAATTTTCGAAAATTCGGCCACGTTCAAATCTAATCTGAACGTGTATCCCCTATCTTTTACAGCGCTACTCAAGTGGCGTATCAGTATTATCTGTGTATCTCGCCGGCTGACGGACACTTGTATATCAGCGACCCGGAGAAACATCAGATATTGAAAGCCCTCTCGTTGGAACAAGTCCAAGATCCCAGCATTAATATCGAGCCCGTTGTTGGAAGCGGCGAGAGATGTATCCCAGGTGACGAGGGTCATTGCGGCGACGAAGGTCAGGCTATCCATGCAAAATTGGCTCATCCTAAAGGTAAAGGACAAATTGAAATATATCTGTCATTGTCTCGAAAGGCGTTTGTGTATTATTGGAATTAATTAAAGTAATCTGAGAAATAATTTTACAAAACAGCGAACATATGTACCGAAAGATTTGTGAATTAAAAAAATCACTCGCAAAATAATAAAATGTAATTTTTGTTGTAATTTGCAGGGATCGCAATTGCGGCCGATAAAACGATGTACATTGCCGATGGGACGAACATCCGTGCTGTCGATCCTCGAGGTATCATACATACGCTCGTGGGACATCATGGTCATCATAATCATTGGTCACCCGCACCCTGCATCGGAGCCATTCCCGCACATCAGGCTCAGTTACAATGGCCCACTGGATTAACCCTGAGCCCATTGGACGGATCCCTGCACTTTATCGACGACAGACTAGTCTTGAAACTCACCAGCGACCTGAAGGTGCGCGTGGTCGCCGGCACGCCTCTTCACTGCACCAGCAACGCGAACAGCAACACCAACGGCAACGACGAACTTCCGAAACTGAACTCGTCGCTGACGACGAGCCCGAAAAAATCTGACGAGGTCCTCGGAACGGTGTTGGCCGTCGGTTTCAGTCCAACCGGTGAACTGTACATAGCGGATCGCGATTCTCACCGAGTGAACTCTATCAGGATCGTCGATTCCTCCGGGAAGATGTCACACTTCGCGGGTCAGCAGCAGGAGAGACTGCGCCAATGCGAGTGCAACAATACTACACCCAGCACCAAGGACATGGACACGTGCACTTGCACAGACGATACCAGCAGCACCGAGACACTCCTCTCGTCAAACGCCAAGTTCACCGCGATATCCGCCCTGGCAGTTTCGCCGGACGGTGTCCTGCACGTGGCCGATCAGGGCAGTCTTCATATCCTGGCTCTCCAGCCGTATCTTCCGAACCACGACGAGAACGGGGAGTTCCGCATCCCGTTCCCGCCTTCGAACGAGATCTACGTGTTTAATCGCTACGGCCAACACATCTCCACGAAAGATTTGACGTCCGGAAAGACTCGCTACTCTTTCCTGTATAGCAAGAACACGAGTTTCGGCAAGTTGTCCACGGTGACGGACAGCGCGGGCAATAAGATCCAATTCCTGCGGGATTACAGCAGCGTCGTTAGCTCCATCGAGAACACTCAGGATCATAAATCTGAGTTGAAAATCTCCGCGGTTGGATTCCTGGAGAAATTGTCCGAACGCGGCAGGGCAGAGATCGCTCTGGGTTACGACGGCTCAACCGGCTTGCTCACCAGTCGATCAGGAGTAAGTTGGAACTTGTTATTGTTCATCTTCACTAATAAAGAATAGCTATGGTCCATCGATCGAATGAATATTTATTCTCTCTTCTTTACTTAATCATGTATAATGAAAAAATTTTATAGACTTTTTTAATGAATAAATTACTTTTTGTTAATGAAACTCGACGTTTTGTTAAAATTTCAGGGAGATGAAACGTACATATACAATTACGATAGTCTGGGACGTGTCACTGACGTAATACTGCCGACAGGCGAGAAATTGAAATTATTATCGGACTTATCTGACGATGAAGGTCTATTGGTTAAAGTGTCTGCTCCGTTGCAAGCTTTATCGAAAGGTGATAAACAGCGAATTGTGGAGTTTGAGATGAAAAACGAGAAATCGAAGATGTTGACAGTCACTGACGGTATGTATTTTTTTTATTTAATTAATTAATTTTTGTTTAATCTATTTTCCCCGATATACAGTATATTCAAATTTTCTTGCAAATATTGTTGAAAACATTACTCTAATATTTTACTAAATACGAAAATTATTACTCTAATATGTAATTTCTCATTTACAGACACTAAACTCATGAAAGCAATCGCATTTACGAACAGCAGTCTGGAGGTACTTCTACCTGGTGGTGGTAGAGTACTGAGCGCGGCGACGACGAAACATCCGCTATTGAAGCCGGCTTTGCCGGTGGAAGCGGAGATGCTACCTATGTGGAGCTATCAATTGATGTCGTTGGGCGAATTAACGAACACCATGACGACGACGTACAATTTGGTCGGAGAAGTTAGCCATCCTCAGCAAACACTCAATAGAGAGATCTGGGTGAACGACACGCGAGTAATAAGTGTCGAATTCGAACAGGCGTTCAGCCGCGAGACGTTCTATGACAAGGCGGGAACTCCCCTGTTAACAGTGATCTTTGACCAGGCTGGCCTACCCTTGGTCTGGCAACCGTACGAGCAAGGCCACAACCTCAGCATCACCTACGATCGATTCAACAGGATCGAGAGCTGGAAGTGGGGCGCCTCCGACGAATCGTATGGCTACGACCGACACGGTCAACTGGCAGAAATTACCAATAGCAAGGACGGCACGAAACGATATACCTACAACGACTTCAACATGCTGTCGAAGATCACGCTCGCCAGCAACAGGCAGTTCTCGTTGCAATACGACGACGACGGTGGACTACGACATATCATTCTACCGTCGGAAACCAAGCATTCCTTCTCTTGTCAGGCTTCCCTCGGTTTCCTCAGGGTGACATATACTCCACCCGGCAGCACTAGAGCTTATCTACAACACTACAGTCACGACGGAAACTTACTGCAGACCGTGTTCCCGGGAGACGGAGCTCGTATCGTCTACAGATATCACACCTCGGGACAACTGGCGGAAGTCGTTCACGGCGATGGCAAAAGCGAGATCAGATACACCGAGAGTGGACTACCTTCCGAGGTGATACATTCCGAAAGAGACGTGGAGTACAAGTGGGATTATCAATATAGCGCGGGACTTCTGGTGGAGGAGCGCATAGATTTCGGCGCCAAGACCGGTCTGAGCAACGCCAAATTCACATTTGAATACGATTCGAATTTCCGGTTGGTTGCGGTGCAAGGTAGAATAGGCGGCCAGACGCTACCGCCGCACACCATGGCTTACAGTCCGAGGTCGGGTACTTTGGAGCAAAT
The DNA here is from genome assembly GCA_035220615.1 of Leptothorax acervorum. Lineage (NCBI taxonomy): Eukaryota > Metazoa > Arthropoda > Insecta > Hymenoptera > Formicidae > Leptothorax > Leptothorax acervorum. The sequence goes on along the minus strand of JASTWQ010000452.1, from coordinate 572,271 downwards.
CGGCCAATTCAAGGTGACGAAGCCGCAGTCGAATGAAACGACCGTGTTCGATGGTACCGCACTGTTCTCGCGCACCACGGACGACCGATTCCTGGAGACTCAGGTCACGGTGACGATCCATCGAATGGAAGTGTTTAGGATGGAGTTCACGCACGATTCGCGCGGCCGCATCAATCAGACGAGAACGTACACGCGCAACGTCGCTGTCAACACATATACCAACGTAAAAAATTACACGTGGGACTGCGACGGTCAATTGACCGGCGTGGAGGCGCAAGAACCGTGGGGTTTCAAGTACGACGCCAACGGTAATATGCTGTCGCTCACATATCGAGGTAACACGATCCCGATGGAGTACAACGCCATGGATCGTATAGTCAAGTTTGGCGAGGGTCTTTACAAGTACGATAACCGGGGTCTGGTGGCGCAGAACGCGAGAGAAGAGAGATTCAATTACAATGCCAAGGGTCTCCTCGTGCGCGCCACCAAACGCGGCCGCTTCGACGTGCGATACTATTACGATCACCTGGACCGCCTGGCCACGAGGAAGGACAATTACGGCAATGTCACGCAGTTCTTCTACAACAATCAGAAACGGCCGCACGAAGTGAGCCAGATATACAGCCCGCGCGATGGTAAACTGATGTCGCTGGTCTATGACGACAGAGGACATCTCATTTACGCACAAGTGTACCGGCACAAATATTATATCGCCACTGATCAATGCGGTACACCTATTATGATCTTCAACCAATACGGCGAAGGCATCAGGGAAATTATGCGATCGCCCTACGGCCACATCGTTTACGATTCAAATCCATATCTTTACTTGCCGGTCGATTTCTGTGGAGGACTTCTAGATCAGGTAAATGAATTTCATGTCGTACTACGTGCATAATAAAATAAAAAATGATAAAAAATAAAATTTTTATTCAGAAATGTAACGATATTTAAAACACTTTTTTTTTAGTACTTTGTGTTTTAACAGTATAATCTATTTACAGGTCACCTCTCTTGTTCACATGCCAAACGGTAAGGTTTACGACCCGTTGATAGGACAGTGGATGTCGCCGCTCTGGGAGAACGTTTTGGATCGCGTGGACAAGCCGACGCACCTACATCTTTATAGATTTAACGGAAACGATCCGATCGATGTCAGACACACGGACAGACCGAGTCAACCAACCGGTAAGTTCGTCGATTATCACCGAATGTCACCGATGATCCGATTTGCATTAATGCTCATTCGACATACATATCTCTATCTTCTAGATCACATATCATGGCTGTCGCATCTCGGATACGACCTGAAGAGCTTAGCGCCGCAGCTATTCCCGGACGAGCTGCCGGAAAGCCTCGTTCCGCGAGCGCTCGGCCCGGGAACCTCTATATTCGGTAAGAAGAAGAGAACGCGCAATCTAGGCGTCCAGTCCGGTTTCCTCGCGCACATCGCCCAGAGGCATTCGGGCGACGCGGTGAGCCTGTCCGCGCCGCCGCGATCGGCCTTGAAGAAAGACACGAGCGAGTTAATACCCAGCCGCCTGGGCGCGGCGTCCGATCCGCCGTTCGGCAAGGGAATCCTGGTGTCGAGGACCGCCGACGGCCAGGCGGTGGTGTCCAGCGTGCCCAGCGCTAACGCTATTTACGGCGACGTATTCACATCTGTGTTCAATCGCTCGTACTTCCTGCCATTCACATTCGTCGTGCACAGCGCGCAGCAGGATGCCTTCTACTTCGTCAAAGAGGAGACCTGGCGCGCCAGCGAGGATCGCGGTCAGCTGAAACGACTAGGAGGTCAGGTGAACACGACGTTCCACGAGAACGAGAACGGCAGCGGCAGCAGCTCGCTGATCGACGTGAAGATACACGGCGCCAGCTACGTGGTGAACCTGCGCTACGGCACCACGGCGGAGAAGGAGAAGCAAAGGCTACTGCATCACGCGAAGGCGACCGCCATCAGGAAGGCATGGCACCGGGAACGCGAGGCTCTCAAAACGAACACCCCCACGTCCGTCGAGTGGATGGTCGCCGAGCAGGATGAGATCCTGAAGGTCGGCCTCGCGTCCAACTACGAGGGCGAGTACATCCACGACGCGCAGCAGTATCCCGAGCTCGCGGAGGACCCCTACAACATCAGATTCGTGAAGAAGGCCGTCGACCAGTCGAGCAAGAAGCGACGCAGGAGGAGAGGTGCGCCGTCCTGTAAGTTCTGGTGGTTAGACAAGATGTGCTAGAGCGATTTGAGAGTCAGTTGTATCGTCCCCTCGCGCGGGGACATTGTCCAGTATCGGAGCCGCGGGACTTTCGAGTGAGCGACACCGGAGATAGAGCGAGATAGAGAGGGAAAGAGAGACCGGAAACGCGTGATAGTCGACGAAGGGGATGAGAGGAAATGCCGCTGTAGCACGCTGTAGCGCAGCGTCCGTATATATGCACGCGCATATATATAAACGTACTGAACACTATCAAAAAGTTTTATACCAAAGTCTATTTGTGTATTTCAAAGATGCCAAAAACACTATAACGTTATATTATATATAATATATTATAAATATATATACCACACGAGGTATAGGGTACGTAGGGTGTAAGAGCGTTAAGCGCACGCGGAGGAACGCGGATTTCACCGAGTATTCGCTCCACGGACCAGCAGCGCGATCCACGATTGGCAGATCCGCGAAAGCCTTACACAAGCGACGGCGGGAGAGGAGAGGAGATGAGATTCGGGAGAGTGTGCACCGGATCCCGCGGGCCCGGAAGGAGGAACGTTGCGAGATTCCTTCTGGGAGTTCGACGCGACGTGGACGCAGCTCGAGCTCACTACCAGCTTGCAGGTTTGAATTAAATTCCAGAATGTGGCGTTTCCTGGTGTTCTTGATGACGTTCGTGAGAGGCAAAGGCCAGCAAGCTCGTGGAGCTTGCGCTCGAGGCCTAAAGTAAACGGCGGACCGTGGTGCCGCTGCGTGCGAATCATGGCACGCTCGACGGTAACACCGCATCGATACAAGGTAATTATAGTTTATATCGCGAAGAGCGAGGAGAGAAAGGAGAGAGAAGAAGAAGGAAACTGCAGGCCATTCGTAGTTGAGAGCGACGAGAGAGTGAGAGAAACTAGTCAATACATAGCTTTACATTGACATAGCAGCCTTCTTCGGCGTAGGATAAATGCGAGGAGAGTGCGGAATCGGGAGGAGCGATGCCGTTGACGACAACGTTTACGAGCCACGCGTGTGTTTGGCCCTGCCGGCGATATTTTAACGTCGTACTTAGGAGAAAAAGAAACAACGGCGGGTGTGATGCAAGTATACGGTATATTCGCGCGATGACGAATACGGTGCGGAAAGCGGCGGCAGCGAGCGCGAAAACGTGTCTCAACCATGAATGGCCCCGGCGAGAAGCAGAGGACCGAAGAAGAGAAATCGGGAGGAGAGGCTATCCTCGCGGTGTCCTCGAAGAGGACTAGGAGCCAGCGATCGTGCGGACTCGATCGTGCGGTCTCGAGCTTGAATTCCGTTTGCGGCTTTAGACAATTAAGGACGAGACGAATTTGTATTATAAAGTGGTGCTTTTCTTGTACGGCGCGAGAATGAGAGAGAGAGAATGAAAGAGCGGCGGAGTGAGAGAGGATCAGCGATGATCGCGAGGATGAGCGTGCATGAGATCGTCGAATACCAAATAGCGAGACTAAACGTATTTTTAACATGTGGATGTGTCCTATCCGTAGCGTATAAGCCGATTCCCGATCGTCGCCGATCGATGGATCTTATATCGCATTGTCGTGCGCGCAAATGTGCGGGAAGACAGTCGCTCGGGATCGACGGTGGGTGATCCTCCGTGATTCACGGAGATCGCGGAGAGGAGTGCGAGCCGGATGTGTCTGCGTATAAGCCGGAAATCGAAAGAGGGATAAATACATTATCGGTAAAAAAAAAAAAAAAAATAATACGTATACAATATCGCATATTTGTGCTTGCTGGATATGAACGTAACGGACGTTAACTATGTTTCCTCACCGAGAGTACTAAGTATGTGTATCCAAAATTACTGCCCGCCAAGTAACGATTGTTTTGCCTGCGTATATGTGTATGTGTGTGTGTGTGTATGTACGTACGCGCCCGCGCGTGTATGTGTGTGTGTGTGTGCGTGTGCGCCAATCTCCCGCGCACAAAACCCATATACGTGCATCGAACCACCCTTAGCGTCGGAAATCCCTCTCATTATCACCCGCCAATCCTCCTCCTTCTCCCTATCCTCATTTCCCTTCATCGTCCGCCCTCATGAAGATCCCGGATCTGTCGATTTATCGCACGTATTGTTTGTTCGCGTTTCCACGAACGTTCGTACTCGCCATTGATATTTTGCAATGCGGCTTTAGAGATGGTGCCGTTTATGGATAGTTAGTGGCACAACGACATTGCTGTCTGAATAGATGAAGAAATAAAAAAAATGTTATCTATATGCTGAGTGTATAAAAAAGTATATATATATATATAAATATAAATATAAATATAGAAAAAGAGCGAGAGAGAGAGAGAGAGAAAGACAGCGAGTGAAAGAGAGAGAGAAAAAGAGAGAGATAGGGAAGCTTCGTAACGTATTTTTAACTCGAGCGAGTGTTTAGACCTACACTATCCAGCAACGCGAAATCGTAAAAGATTTTCAAAAGATATTCCAAACGTCTGAAAGATTAGGTGGTCTTTAACACAGCTTCTTTTACGGCGTCGCGTTGCCTGGGAAATTTTAAATCGCGGTCCAAGACGAGCTCCTCCCATACCGGAGGCACGCGCGCTCGCACGTGCCGACGAGGCCGCAAGGGGCGATCCTTTTTTTGTACATTTCACGCCCTCGTTCGCACGCGCGAAACGACACGCGTAAAACGGAACTCGCTAAATCGCGCCGTGAATATCTATCCCCTGCGCGAGTACATTCGTCATCGCGTATTCTCGCGGCGGACGGCGCCGCGAAGAAACGGGCTCGATCGTCGAGCCGCATTCCTCCCTCGCTTATCTGAGCGTGACCGACACAATTGTATTTCGCTTTATTTCAACTTTACCTCTAGAAAGCACTCATTGTATGAGAATAGCGAAGATCTTGAAGCTATAAATCTCAGATAATTTACTCTGACTGTAATTGAAATTCGATTTCCTTAGAAGCAATCGCTTTAAAATCGCGTGGAAATTTATTAATGATAATGACAACTCTCGGCTATATCGAATATAACTCTATCCAATGATCGTAATTGTAATAATGAGGCAGCTATATCGTCTCTCCTTTCAGCAGGGGCGGTAATTTCACGAGGGTAATAATCGAGGGTAATTTCCGTTTAATCTTCCGAGGGCTCTTCTGCTTTCTCTAGATAAGCGAAATAGGAGTGCTTCGACATTCGTGCACATCTAAACACTCATCGTCTCCCCCCTTTGGCCAGCCACATCCCCCAGCTCACATCTGCTCCCCTCACTGCCCTCACACACACACTCTTGATCTTTAACCGTATTATATCCGCTGTTGGACCCGGCAACGGTGTTGCGTTCAAGAAGAATCGACTATTTTTTAAATATCACGTGTCAAATTAATGAGCGGGCCAGGTAGCCGCGATATATACATGTCGTACACGGGCAGGGCCCCCCCCCCCCCAAAAAAAAAAACTCGACTCGAGGCCCGACCCCGTCTCACGCGCGATTGTAATATTAGGGAAAAAAAAAAATTCACTCTCTAACTTCCGTGAAGTTTCATCTCTCGTTTTTGCGAACTCGTTCCAGACTCGTTCGTCCCCCCCCGCGACCGCCCGCGGGGGATCGCGACAAACTCCACGTACTTCTCTAAATAAAATAAAAAAGAAACGAAGTAGAACGCGCGAAGAAATAATGATTATGTGAGATAAATAAATAAATATAAATATATATGAATATATTGAGAAGATATATATATATATACACACGAGAGGAGCTAGAGTGGCCAATTATAGCAGTAACCGTCGATCCACGCATTTGCGGCGCGATTGGTTTTCTCGAGCGCGACTCCACGCCGAAAAAAAGAAAAAAAAACGGGACGGGGGGGAAAAAGAATTCGGAACTCCGTGACGGAAGTTAAAGTTATGCGAGAACGAAAGCGGGGAAGAGAGAAGGAGAGCGTGAAAATGAGAGATATCGAAGATTTTAAGCGAGCGCGAAAGGCGAACGGAAGAGTCAGCCACGCTAAAAAGCTACTACGACCACTACCCTAGATAGATTACGCTACTTTGCCGCTGATCTAATTGTTTACTGTCACGTGTTGCTGTAAACCTAAACCTAACGATACGATATTATATATATTTTATTTATATAATACCTAATCAACTGTATTTATTGTAAATAGTCACGATGTTTGCTATGATATAATATATCTGTAATTGGATGGGAACCTGCCTGAAACTGCGCCCAGAGCCTTGTCCCCCACGCTCCCCCCCCCCCCCCCCATTTCCCCGCAGCTAGATCCGTCATACATCCTCCCGTTACACGATTACAGGACATATATATGTATAAAGCATATACAGCACGCACACGTCGTACACAAACGCGGTGTAAACCGCGGCCGTTTAACAATAATTCAGAGAAGAGAAGATAAATGGAGAGAAAAAGACGGGTGCATCTCGCGCGCGTTTGAATTATCACTACGTCAATATTTCGCATCGACAGGCAATCGATTTCATGTAAGACACTCCATCTTATCGTGGGAAAAAGAAAGGAAAAAGGGAAGAATTCATCCCCCGCCATCCGATCAAACACTGCCCCCCCCCCCTCCCTCTCTCCCCCTTCCATTTGAACCCTTCCGTAAACGAGAGCGTTACGATGGTCACGAGCAATTTTTATAAATGTATTTTTTCGCCTTCCCCCCCCCCCCCCCCCCCCATTTTCCTCCTCCGCGTGTTGAAAACACATCCCGATTCGATGATCATCGTAGAAGCGCCGGAAGTGAGTGATTTACGGACTTTTTTTTTCCACTTGAAGCACTGCCACGCGGCAGACGGCGATCCAACCAGCATGTCCAATAAACTTACAATATTACTATCTTAAGTACAATATATTAAGTGTTTTCAGAAAATATATGATCTATATATGATAATAAAAAACGGGAAAACGTTTCACCGGACTTGTCATTCACTTCTAAGTCACGTTTTGCACCCTCGGTGTCTTCACGAATAGATCGCTTCGTCCCCCGTCGAGCGATTCGTCTTCAGTCCTTTTCGTAAACCGAGCGCTAAAAGCACGCTGATTAACTGAAATGTGAATTCTTTTCTTATTTATTAAATAATACACGCGAAGGCGAGAGAGTAATGAGCTTTGATTTACCAGAAGTGGAAATATGACAAGCGTGGAAATACAGGCAGTCTGAACGTACGATTTTAATAGCATTATGGCACCTTTTAAGCATCCAGATTTATAAGACACGCTCTCTGTCATGTGCAGGCACTGAAAATTCAGATAAATCAGAAACTCCGTGCGAATTCTGTATTAATCGCTATTTATTTGCAAATTGACGATACGGCGGCTGTATCCGTTTCATATAAATTTGCCGATATTTGCTGATATTGGATAATATATTTATTAAACAATTAAATAAATGGCTAATATGGATTAAAGCAAATTAATAATATTAATATATTTAGTAATCGTAATCATGGTCGTCGAGTAAATACGATGTTTCATTAACTTGTTTAATTCCATATCGCTTATATATCGGTCGCCTCGGAGTAATCTACTGATGAAGTAGTTTATTGCAGTTGACCGGCTGGAAATTATTATGACGAGCTGTCAAGACTTCCGAGAAACAGGAAAAAGACGAAGATCCCCGAGTACGCGAGAGGAGTAAGAGGGATCCGGATATTATTAGGCGCGACCGGATGTGCGCCGCGCGTGAACGCAACTTACTCATTTCCCGGCATGAAAAAAAGAAAGTACATGCTCTAAGGTCTGCTACTTGGCAGAAAATGGATCAAGACGTGACTGGCGTAATTCTTCCATGACTAAGAGCGGATGTAGCTTTCAGACGAAAGCTATTTTAATATGTTCCCTAGTTATTTAAACTGTAATCTATATATTATCTTTATTTAATTTAATGTCGTATTCAATTATAAAAATATAATATTTCTGCTCCTCCTTTTTCATATGTCAGGCTACAGATATTTTAAAGATTCTTTTAATAAGCTTCTTTAAATTTACCTGTTTAATTGATGTAGAACAACAACTTTGCGGAATGCTCATTTGATGATTCAACCAGTCTTTGGATGCCCTAATTCCACAGCATTTTAACTGAAACGAATTATCGTTAGTATTATAAAAAATGCGAAATATGCGATCAAAAAAATATGATACTGTGATTACAAAATTAATAAGTATTTAAATTCGTACATATCTATGAGTGCTGTCCCATTCTTCTACAGCCCAGTCCAAAGATTGATAATTTTCTATAGAGTTGATCATGTCATCTTGAATCTTTTTCGTAATCTTGTCGAAAAACGGGAAACTCATTGTCAGGGATACAAATACGGCACAGAGAGCGATCGACTGGCTTATTAAGTACTGAAAGATAAAATACATATGTGATGGAAAAAAACAACCGTTTTCCAATTTTTTATTTTACATTTAATTTTCTAATTTATAGTAAGTCGATGTAAATATATATCTTATACAGAAGATGCGCTTTTAGAATGTTTGTTCTCTTTGTTAATCCAACTTACGACGATCATGAAATATTCTCTTTTCTTCGCGATTCCTATAATTCCAGTAAAAGCTACAAAAGACACAAAAACTCCTAGAATTAATAAAATCGTCATGGAAAGCCGCTGACCGAGCAATCTTGACGTTAAGTTCGCACCAGTCAACATCCAGATAGATATCGTTATCGCCGTTACACCTGCGAGCTTAATAAATTCCGAAATTAAATCATTCTCATCTTTTGAACCTATAAATTGCATGTCGGAAACTTCTGGCGTTACATCCATTTTCGAAAACTCACGAGGGCCACGCTGTTAAGCAACAAGAAGCAGAATTTGAGACATTCCTCCGGCAGCCACTTGTAAAATAGTTTTGGAGGAGAAGTACCGATATTCCTGGAACTCTTTTCCGTCGAAACAGTTTCATGGCTTTCACTAACTTCTTCTTCGTTGTCCGTATCCGTTTCGATCTCGTTCGCATTTTCGTCCATCACTCCCAGCCAAAATTTTCGCCAGTTCATTAATTACGTGTTCTGTAAACGCACGTCACCTACAGAATTGATTTATGTATTCTACGCAAGGTGCTTTAAATTTGACATTTCGAGCCCAAGTGTCATTTTGACAACGTCAGTGACGTGATCAGCAAATTGATAATTTATGTATAGCTTTTCTTTGAACAAACATATACGATTAAAATAATAAAAATATAGAATAGCAAAAATTTTAACTTTTGTCTTACTATTTTAGAAATTTTTTGTTTTTAGTTTATTTTTAAATTCAGAAATTAAGTTTAAGTATTGTTGGTATTATTGTTATTATTAGATATTATTTGATTGAAATTATTTGAGTCGATTTTTAACATTTCCAAATTAAAATTTGTTTGACAATAATACAATTTTTGTCATAATATTATTTCTAATTTGTTTAATAATACATCAAGCATAGTCTTACAGAACTTCGTGTAACTACCAAAATTTGGACGATTAGCTCATTTATGATTTATTATTAATCCTGACGTGTTTTATATACATATATGATATAATCGATTTTTCTTTAAAACTGCACTTCTACTATTATTTTTCGTATTATCAGTGCAAGTGATAATTTAATGGAAAAAATGCAGTTAATTTGCACCAGTATATAATTGCATATAATATTGTAGCATTGTAAATATATGTGTTTATTTATAAAGCTTCAGTATAGCAATAATAAATCATAAGTTTAATTATTACATTATTAGCTAATTGTCAAGATTAATTAGCATTGGTCAATATAAAAAAATTATATTGACAATCGATAATGTTTATATGTATATGTATTATATCTTCAATTATTATTTAGCCTACTCAAAAGAAATAGATATCTAATTTATCTACAGCTGATTGTCTTTAATAATACCGTGTTAGCACATCTGCAGGTTTCTATTTTTATCTTGCACTATTCTGCACCTAGTGCATGTTGAAAACGTCAATATATGAGATTCTTTAAGACAGAAAGACAACGCAGTTATCACATTTTTATCGAGGTATAAATTGAATGTTTTATCAATCAAAGTGTTTATGATGCTCTTTTTCACTTTGATATTTTCCTATACGAAAATCTTTAGAGTGCACTAACTGATTTTAGCACAACGCCACATTTCACAACTGATCAATCAATGGGACCGAGACCAAGACCGTTCCCGCCTTTCTCCGTTTGATGTATGTAGGAGCTTTGCGGCTTTTTTGTGTTTTCGGATAAGTATCACGTGTCACAACGAGAGACATGAGTAAAATAAGTCGAAAACCGTTCTCGGCATCTTCGGCGGCGAAGAAGCCCAAATTTAGGTAATTATTTGTCTTGCTATTGAACGTAACGCTTGTTAACCTCTACATTCCTATCATTGTATTTCCTGCAGTTAGCAAAAGTTTTTCATGATACTATGTTAATTAATACTTATTTATGCCATTTGATTGAATGGGTATCTGTCTAGTATCTGTTTTATATCTGTTTATCTAAATCTGAATTGAATTTCATCCCCAAGATGTGTTTTCTCTCTGTATTTATATATACAATAAATTTAAACAAATATTATTTGTTTTTATTATTCTATTCTTTTAATAAATTTTTGGTACTGACATATCTGCATTCTTAATATTAAATAACTATCAAATTTTTCTTTGTAATACAACAAATTTTGAAATTTTTGTATTAATTTTGTCAAATAGAGATGAAGATGAAGAAAAACCTAGTTCGTTTGAGGCCGAACTGGCTATTATGGATATTGCAGATGATGATTTTCTAGACGAGACTCTGTTAATCGGAGAAGTATAACTAAATCATACTTTTTACAATACAAAATTAATTTCCTGTTTAAATATATGCAATTTATAGTCTATATTATTTTTTGTAATATTTATTAATAATTCTCTTTTATGCATACAGGGACCTGAACAAGAAAACACATCTGCAAAGTGGAGCAGGGCTCCTCCGCCACCTTTGAATCCACAAGTTGATACACTGACATTCCAGCAAATTGATATTGACCATTATATAGGTAATAATATATTTTTAAGACGTATGTTAAAAATAACAGCAACTCTGTCAATTAGAAATGTACTAATATTGCAAAATTTGTATGATTGCATATAGGTAAACCCCTTCCTGGAATGCCAGGCAGTAAAGTAGGACCTGTACCAATAATGAGGATGTTTGGCGTTACGGAACAAGGAAATTCCGTTTGTTGTCACGTCCATGGCTTTTGCCCGTATCTATTCGTATCAGCGCCATCGAGTTTCACGAACAATCACTGCAGGCCATTTAAAGTACGTTTATTGTAATCGACACATTTCTTTTCTTCGTGTCGATTTAAGAAGTAATTGACATAAGAATCTTCTCAATACAGGAGGCTCTTAATCAAGCTGTGAAGAGGGATATGAAATCAAATCCAGATAACATACAAGACGCCATCCTAGCAGTCGAATTGGTCTATAAACAATCAGTGTATGGATACGGAGGAAATAACAAATTGCCGTTTTTGAAAATTACGGTGGCAGTCCCAAGATTGATAGCAGCTTGCAAAAGATTATTAGAACGAGACACGATTTATAGCGCATTTAATTATTGCTATCAGGCATTTGAAAGTAACATCGATTTTGATGTCAGGTAGCGTAGACATAGCGCTCTGTATTATTTCTACATGTTACGTTTTTATCAAAACTAATAAATTTATATTTGGATCATTTAAACGCAAGGTTCATGGTTGATACATCAGTTGTCGGTTGTTCTTGGATTGAATTAACACCAGGGAGCTGGAAATTACGTGGCCAATATGGACACATGTTGGAACTAACTACACGATGCCAATTGGAAGTGGATATTGCATGGGATGCTTTTATAGCTCATGCCCCGGAAGGAGAATGGTCAAAAATAGCTCCATTCAGAATTCTCAGTTTCGATATCGAGTGCGCTGGACGCGAAGGTAATTATTGTCTTTTTTTCTTAACTGTAATGCTCTTTATTGCGTGAATCTAATTATAAATCTTTTCTACAGGTATCTTTCCGGAAGCGAAACATGACCCTGTGATACAAATTGCTAATATGGTTATAAGACAGGGCGAGCCTGAACCATTTTTGAGAAATATTTTTACCCTCGATACTTGCGCGCCTATCGTCGGTAGCCAGGTTCTAAGCTTTGAAAAGGAAAGTTTAATGTTAGAGGTAAGCATATTGAAACGTAGGAAAAGTATCCGGTATATCAATCCAGTATATCAATTGTTTATTAATGGTGTTATTTTCTTTTGCAAGAAATGGGCTGACTTTGTGCGACAATTAGATCCTGACATTTTCACGGGATACAACATAAACAATTTTGACTTCCCGTATTTGATTAATCGCGCGCAACATCTCAATGTTAAGAATTTCAACTTTCTCGGTCGAATAAAAAATATAAAGTCTGTGATCAAGGATCATGTGCTGCAGAGTAAACAGATGGGGCGTCGTGAGAACAAATCGGTTAATTTTGAAGGAAGAGTTCCGTTCGATTTATTGCTGGTAAGGAAATTCATATATGAACACGATTCTTTCCATTATATCCCAGTGAAAAAGAAATTTAAATAGCACATTCATTCTATTATATCTCATAGCTTTAATAAAAAAAATATATATTTTTTAGGTATTGGTCCGAGATTATAAACTGAGATCTTACACTTTGAACGCGGTATCGTATCATTTCCTTCAAGAACAAAAAGAAGATGTCCAGCATAAGGATATTACGGGATTACAAAACGGAAATGCACAGACGCGTCGACGTCTCGCTGTATACTGTTTGAAAGATGCCTACTTACCACTTAGATTATTGGACAAGCTAATGTGCATTATTATCTACATGGAAATGGCAAGAGTTACGGGAGTATCCCTTTCTAGCTTATTGACTCGCGGGCAACAAATCAAAGTTGTTTCTCAACTTCTACGTAAGGTAATAAATTTACACAATGAAGAAAGAAATGGTTGTCTTGCTATTGATGATTAAACGCATCTATTAATGTTATCAGACCAGGGAAAAGGATTACTTGATGCCAACGCATCAGGGCCACGGTACCGATGAGCAATTCGAAGGAGCGACTGTCATCGAACCTAAGCGTGGCTACTACAATGACCCCATAGCTACCTTAGATTTCAGTTCCTTGTATCCTAGCATTATCATGGCGCATAACTTATGTTACACGACGTTATTAACCGTTGCTAAAAGGAAGGAGCTCAATATTCAGGAGGACCAAATTACCGCAACTCCCAGTAATTCATTATTTGTAAAGAGCACCGTAAAAAAAGGGATTCTTCCGGAGATTTTGGAAAACCTATTAGCAGCCAGGAAAAAAGCAAAGACAGAGTTAAAACAAGAAACGGATCCGTTGAAGCAGAAAGTACTCGATGGTAGGCAATACGCTTTGAAAGTGTCGGCAAATTCTGTGTATGGTTTCACGGGTGCGCAGATGGGAAAATTACCATGCTTGGAAATATCTGCTGTAAGTTATCGATATTCCTAGAACGAGCACTGCGATATATGTCGTGGAAAATATAGAATATTTTTATATTTATAATAATTGTAATTGCAGAGCGTTACCGCTTATGGACGCACTATGATAGAACGAACAAAGCAAGAAGTGGAGGGTCACTTTCGAATAGAAAATGGATACAAAAACGATGCGATAGTCATATACGGCGACACCGATTCCGTGATGGTAAAGTTCGGCGTAAAATCTATAGAAGATGCAATGGAACTCGGTAGAGAGGCGGCCGATTACGTGACGTCTAAGTTCATCAAGCCTATAAAACTGGAGTTTGAGAAAGTGTATTTTCCGTATCTCTTAATCAACAAGAAACGTTATGCTGGCCTGTATTTTACGAAACCCGATAAATATGACAAAATGGATTGCAAAGGTCTCGAAACGGTACGCAGAGATAATTGTCCATTGGTAGCGAACATGCTGAATACCTGTTTACAAATATTGCTTATCGAAAGGTACATTATTTCTTCCTTTATTCCTTATCCAAGTCGTGCGTATTTATGTTATTAATAATAAAGTAATAAGTAATGTAACATAATATTATAGAAATCCAAGTGCCGCCCTGGATTATGCCAAACAGGTCATTAGCGATCTTCTGTGTAATCGTATAGATCTATCTCAATTAGTCATCACGAAGGAACTGACAAAGACAGATTACGCGGCGAAGCAAGCGCACGTTGAGCTGGCGGCGAAGATGAAGAAACGAGATGCCGGAAACGCGCCGAAACTTGGTGACCGAGTGGCGTACGTGTTTACAAGCGCAGCTAAAGGCACACCGGCATATCAGAAGGCGGAAGATCCCGTGTACGCATTGCAGAATAGTATCCCAATAGATACGACCTATTATCTGGAGAATCAATTGGCGAAACCTCTTGTACGTATCTTTGAGCCTATCCTCGGCGAGAAGGCTGAGTCACTTCTCCTGAAAGGAGATCATACGCGTACGAGATGCATTGCCACCTCGCAAGTTGGAGCGCTCGCGGCTTTCACACGTAAAAAGGAGACCTGTTTGGGCTGTAAGGCTGTATTACCACCGGACAGGGAAGACAAGGCAGTATGCAAGCATTGTGAACCTCGAGAGGCCGAGCTATTTCACAATGAGTTGCAGGGCCAGCACAAACTGGAAGAGAAGTTTTCCAGATTGTGGGCGGAATGCCAAAGATGTCAAGGGAGTCTTCATCAAGAAGTTATATGCTCAAAGTTAGTCGTATTAATTAATATGGAATACTCTTTTCAATTAAGGATATATTTTTATATAATACTAAATTAAATATTTATACGTAGGAGAGTAAAAATATAAATGATATAAAATATATAAATTCTCCAAAATAGTTAAATATATTTTCAGTCGCGACTGCCCTATATTTTACATGAGGGTGAAATCTCGAATAGACATGGCTGCGAAAATCAAACGAATCAAAAGGTTTGGTGTTCCGGAATGGTAGTGAAAGAGCGATCACATCTCGCATAGGTAGGTTCATTTTATAAAAGCTATTACAAACAACAAAATTGCTATTTACATATAATGAGTTTAGTTTGAATATTTATTACGAAATAATATTTATATTATATATTTCTTTATATATAAATTATTAAAAAATTCAGTAGGTTTCTCAGGAAATATAAATACATATTTGAAAATGTTTAAAAAATATCAACCGCGATCTATTATTTTGTGTAATTGGTGTCAAGCGGTAAAACAGGATGAAACTTGTTATATACTTGAAGATGGTCATTACTTTTAACACTAACGCGATTCTTTCACGGCAGAGAATTTTAATTTGTTTATGTGTAAAACAATTTTTATAAATGCTAGTATGATGTTGCGCTTGAATCTTATCCACTTCGAATTTGGTTTTAAGTACGTGTTTTACTCATATTAAAAAAAAAAAAAAAACAATTTCAGATACATCAAGACGACAACATATTATGCATAGATGTGATCTAAATGTTTTGAAGTATTCTTGTTTCATGAGTGAACTTTTGTCGAATATTTATTCTTTTATTTATTTGGTAATCGTGTTGCATATTTGGTACTAATATACTTGTGTTCCCATTACAAACAATTTATAATTCCATATCAAGTTCAATTATCGTCAATATTAAATGAATAGCGGGACAATTATTTTAATCAAATTATTAATTAGATGTTGCGCGTAGAAATCGCGTACGAGATACCTATTAGTGCAAAAAATTCAAGTTGAAAAAATTCTCTAAGTTTATTATTTTAAATCACGTAGAAAGATAAAATGATCCCCTTATCATTATGTGTTCAGCGTTATGAAAAAGTACAGTGATTCCCCGAATATTCTCGCTGTAAATTGTAAAGAAAATATTTAAAAATACAATCATCACAATAAATAAACAAAACATCGCGTGCCCGGTAATCCGGCGGCACATTTAGAGCGACAGTCGTATGACTAGTCCCCTTGTAAGGCTCGCATATAAATAACTCTTGACATAATATTGATCATTTTCTACTCTGTAGCGCGTTCGACAACCAGTCCATGGCTTGGTCAAGCCCTTCGCCTTTCGTCGCGGAAGTTTTAAATATTTGGAAGGTTCTGTTTTTGAGAGCGTCCAATCCGAGCGCTTGATGGACCTCCGCGACACTAAGACATCCCGCCATATCCTGTTTATTCGCCAGTACCACCAAGATTGCGCCTTGTAACTCTTCTTCCTATATAAATAACATAGGTTCTGAATTACATATTTTTAAAAAAACTGTTGATATTAGTATAAAGCACTGAAATAAAGATCTTTTTCTATTTCAAAGAATGCAGAATTATTAATTCAACAAGCAATATTACTTGTAACATGAGAATTAATTCGTCCTTTGATATGCCTATTCTATCTCTGTCTGCCGAATCTACCACGTAAATTATCGCATCTGTATTGGAATAGTAACACCTCCAGTATGGTCTGAAAGTAAATACATTATTTTTAAAATATTTTATAAAGAATGACTACACTAATAATATATGCATATGCATTATATTAAAATTTAGGATAAACACAGTCGTATTTATAAACTTTAAAACCAATTTTCACACATATACAAGCTCGACGTACCGTATACTCGTCTGACCGCCGAGATCCCAGACTTGGAACTTTAAATTTTTGTAAGTAACTTGTTCTACATTGAACCCTATGGTCGGTATTGTGGTTACTACTTCTCCTACCTGTAACCTAATAAGTAATTGGCTAAAGAACTTTGCTTATAGTATATTTCATAGTTGAAATTCATTAAATATATATTCATCTCTTATTATATTGTAACGAATACGTAAAATATCTAAGTTATATACTTGGACATTTATATCATAGATATATAAAGTATTTAGTATATAATACTCATAATACCAACAAAATACTACTAGAGACCATCAGATCTGGGGAAATGATATCATGACTCATGGTGCTATGGGGGTCTGGAGATAATTGAAAATTATCAATATTATCTATTGATTATAAATACAAGTTGTTCGATCAATAACATAAATATCTGAATAATTAGTTCTTAATGCAATATTAAATTCATAATTTATTATACATGTTTCATAAATAACAATGCGTATTTATGACACAATAATATATTGCCATAAAACCTGCATTTTTTTCTGCAGTTATCACGTGCACGAATAATCAAACCTAGATAATAATAATAAAATTGCAGTTTTTAATTAAAACTGAATATTATCAAGCCATAAATATGTGTACATATCTGCGAAACAACAGGATAATAATAAATCACAAGATCAGTACTATATTATGAGTCACCTAAATTTTAACAGTCACACAAACTTCCATAAGATTCAGTCTTTAGTAGTATTTCGTCGGTGATGATATTAATATTTAATTGCACAGAAAAATATGTTTAAAATGACGTTAAAGACATAAAGATAACAGCGATACTTCAGAAAGTGACTGGCAATAGATGCACCGTGTAAACACACGGATGACAGCCAGTCATCGAGGTGCGGGACTGTCAATGCGAACCTGTACAAAATCGTGGTTTTGCCGGCGCCGTCCAGGCCGAGGATCAGGATCCGCATCTCGCGGCTGCCGAGCAGGTTACGGAAGTAACTGAGCAACCCACCTGTAACGAGATATCGTCAGGATCTCTCTCTCTCTCGCGTGAAGGAACAATCGTGAACAATCTCGGTAGTCGGAGTCGCATCGTAGCCGCGACGACATATTCGCCTATTTCGCGAAATAAACGCGCGGCACTCCGCGTAATCGTGCGCTCTCGACTCACCCATGCTGACGTATCGTTAACTCCGTGTCATACAGGACCGTCCGATGTTTATTGTCAAACTTGAAAACCATAAACGTGTCCAAATAACCGGGCCGCGCCAACCCTCCCTCGTTCTGCGTCCACGGTTTACGACGTTTACGACCTACTTCAGTCGGTTGTCGGTACGCTCTCTCAAGGGTCGCCAACGTGCCGCGCGAAAAAAAGAACCGGAAACTCGAAAAGTCACCAGATTCACAAAGCTACTCCGGCTGCTCCGCAACTCCGGTTTGCGTCGTGCAAGTTCACAACTCCGCGAACGGTTGTTGCACCTTTTTTTTTCTTTGAAATTTCGTGCGTTCCCAAATTCATCGAGAAAAAAAATTGTTGTAACCTTTCGTCGTTCGTCGGAGCGATTTTATCATTTTATTCTCCCTCGCAAACGCGAGCACACCACTTGGCGTACGACGTATGGATTCATTTACGAACGTAAACCGGTGACTGTCACGTTGATCTGGTGCTGACGTTGAAAGTTCCGATCGGGGAAACAATGCGCGTTGGTTAGAAGTTCCGTTTGATCCGTACAGCTGTGTCGATTAAGTCAACTTTAATTTGATTAGGATTAGCCACGATTATTGACGATTATCGACGGCACGATAATGCACACGTTCCTGACACGAGGAAATGCTATCTTAGCATATACGTTAAGCGTGTCGGCTTGCCTCACATTCTGCTGTTTTCTCTCGACAGTATTTATTGATTACAGGGCGAACGCAACGTTAAACACGGTTAAAGTTGTCGTGTAAGTATCAAACGTAAATGTAGAAGTTTATTATATTGTACGATTTATTACACAATTTATTATAATTTCAATTAAATTGCGCTCACGTTTCTGTGTCGAAAGATCCATATTGTACTCATATAAGTCGTACACTGTATGAAAATAAATTTTCTTGCATGGTACATATAATTTATACACAATATGCTAAGCCACGCTCGACTCCGTACATTAATATATGTTACATATAATTTATCACACAATTTATTGTATCTCAATTAAATTGGGCTTACGTTTCTCTCAAAGGACCCATATTATACTCAGAGAAATCGTATTTTGCAAGAAAACAAATTTTCTTACATGGAGTCTGAATGCAAATATTATAAAACTTATACTACGCTTCAACGTATCAAAGATTAATAATATAATTTTTCATGTTTATAATTGGTGTAGTAAATATGTTTTATTTTGCAGAAAGAATGTACCAGATTACAGTGCATCGAGAGAGAAAAATGACTTGGGTTACCTAACTTTTGATCTACAAACTGATATCCTTTTAACGCAATATTGTATAAGTGCCTTTGTGTCATTAAAGTCAAATATTTAATTTGCATGAATCCATCTAAAATGTATAATTTCTAGTCGTCTTATACATTTCATAAAAAGACAATTTTGGTAAAAATAACTTCCTTTATTCTTTATAAAACATTTTCTATTTAGTTCATATATTTTGAATTATATTTGCCTTACAAAACTTTTACATCTCACTCCGTTATTTAACTGGAATGTTAAGCAATTATTCTTATACCTCACGGCAGAATATCAGACAGAAAATAATGAATTTAATCAGGTATTTGAGTTTATTGATTTATAATATGTATTCTCTTTCCTTACTTGAAGTAATTTTTTTATAAAAAGATTTAACCAACATCTTATTTATATTGGCAGGTAGTACTATGGGATAAGATAGTTCTTCGTGGAGATAATGCTGTACTCGATTTTAAGAATATGAACACGAAATATTACTTTTGGGATGATGGCAAAGGCCTCAGGTAAATTGATTACTGCGGAAATAAAGCTTCTGTAATTTTTATTGATAAACTCGTACATGATAAATATATTTCTGCTTTTCGTTTTTACAGGGGAAATAAGAATGTATCATTAACATTGTCCTGGAACATTATTCCAAACGCTGGATTGTTACCTAGTGTTAATGCTCTTGGGTCTCATACTTTTGCATTCCCATCTGAGTACACAACGTTGCGCGTATAACGCATATTTAAATATATGTGTTATGATTGTATACTATAATATGATTTTGTAAGACTTATTTAAACTGCATAAAATTCATGTACAATAAACAACGTTTATTTCTTCATGATTATTTTTTTAATTATATTCACCAGTGTATTTACTGAATATTCAATTTATTGTATCCCATATATATTCCCTAATATATATTTGTTTTAAATGGGCTATTGAATTTAAATATTGTGCATATTAAATATATGAGTACTTAAATTGGAAATCAATCTATATTTACAAAATATTAGAATTATTCTTTCTCAAGAATTCTCATGACGTTTCTTCCCGCATACTTGTGCGTGATTAAACTTCGATAATTGATATCTCATTTTCAATTATTGCTATTTTACACACCTGTAAATAAGTGTTAAGCTTTATTTTTACTATTATCTGAAGTTTCTTGTGTTTTGGTATCTTTCTTTTCTTCATCTGCACTTGACGATTCATCGTCATCATCATCCTCTCCATCGTCGTCGTCATCGTCATCATCTTCATCATCGTCATAGTCATCATCTTCGTCTTCATTGTCGTTGGCATAACTAACACTTCCATAACAAGACTCTTGATTTCCTGTCGTAGAAAGAAAATATTTTCTCAAAGATATTAAAAAAACATAAATATTTTTTTTACGAACTTTAGGATCTTTAAATCTTCATTAAGAACAAAGGAGAGAGAATCTTAGTTTACCATAATATCCGTTTTCGTCGTCGGATTCAGATGGACCACCACCTTGGTTTTGTCTGCCAAACTTGTGACTTCTCGCTTTAAAAATAAAAAAACAAATAAATAAACTTATTTAATAGATTTCTATAATAAAACAAATGCAATCTGATCAATGCTTACTGGACATGCTTAGATCCTTAGTCTGTGACGTCTCGTAGCTGCACTTTGGACAAGGAATAGCCTTATTCTTCTCATATTTAAAACCTTTTCTACGAACGTGATCCTCACAATAGCACGTCTTACACCTGAGACAAGAGTACTGTCCCAAACGATTACATGATTGGCCTGCAAATTCCAAATAGTGAAAAAATATACGATTAAAATTAAATCAGAATGCAATATGTCACTTTGTAATAACATCACTACATTTGAAATTTTCTGCTTCCAGTACTTGGCAGGATGCTTGATGCTCGAATTGATCATCCTCGCACAAGAAGCAATCACAGAAGGAGCACTTGAATATCCTTCCGCCGTGATCCCAAACGCCTCTCTCGCATTCCTGACAAACAGCGTCCATCAGCGGGCAGGTGCAGGCGTGACTGGTCAGGCAACGTCTTCCGTGGCATACCCAGGCTTCGCAATAATCGCATATGGCTCCCTGAAAAATTCCTTTCGTAATACCATGCCGATAAAATTGAAAAGGCAGCTCTATAATACGAAGGAGACGCGCAGATTTACTTACCACCATTCCCAGCCCCGTGGTGAAGACCCCGGGATGACGCACCACGCAGTCTCCCGTCTTCAGCATGCACTTGATCTTGCCGCATTGCGCGCATATGGGCAGTCGCTGCACGCTCTGACAGAAGTAACAGAAGGCACGGCTCTTTTGCTTCTTATTGCACTTGTCGCACTCCTGTGACGCGGATAAAATTACATTATAAACGTGAAGGGTTCTCAGTGTGATCGAGGAAGTGCTCACCATCACAGAGTTGCAAGGATACTTGGCCAGGTCAATCTGCTCCTTGGCAGCTCTGATCTCCTTCTGCCGAAGTTTCTGTTTCTCGGCCTTCTTCCTCTGCCCGGTCTTCTTCTTCGGCATTTTGTTCTATCGATAAGACGCGTTTCTCCGCAACGAACTCGGCTCTCGGCTTCCCGTCGCTCCGGGATACTGCAAGACGCGCGTAAACGACGTTGCGCGATCACGCGAGAGTGCGAGAGATCGCAACAGGTTATGGTTTCGAACGCGCTTCATTAAAGACCACGAGACTGGACTGGAGTCACACGAGTGATCGATATATTACGATTTACGATTTCGTATGTTTTCGCACTGTAGAACAAATAAACCGCGTGACAGCCATCTGATGACTATCAGGAGGGTTTTTATTTCATTTTAGAGCTGCTATATAATATTTTATTGTCAGGTATGAGAATAATTATTTATTGTTTCTGTTAATGGAGAGAAACGCTAAGATAAATTTAAGTAAACGAATTTGCAGAGATTTGCTCTTCCAGAACTGATGGAGGTGCTGGATGACGATAAGGAGAACCGTGAAATATCTTTGAACAACAACGGGAGGTCCAAGTCGCCGTACACCGTTGAATCCCTGTTGCTGCTAGATAACTCGTTATTGTGTAACATAGAACCTGACAATGGATTGCACATCCCTTCAGAAACGTGTAAGCCCTTCCAGGAGTACAATGACGCAGTGGCACAAGCGTCCAAAAGGCAGGTGCAGAACGTTGCAACCGATGCGACAGCTGGCTCCAAAGTATCGCCCAATGTGTCCCTCAACATGAATGAATGGCAGGACAGAACCTTGATGAATCAAATATTCGCCCAATTCGATTCGCAGAACGAGGAAGAAATTGTTCCAGATAGTTGTAATGAAATAAGCAATTTTGATATGTTTGATACATTTTGCAAAGAGGACACGAGTTCTGAATTAGGCAATGTAGATCAAAACGTTGAAGAAGCATCTTTAAGTCAATTGCATAAAGGTATATCGCACCAAGATGAATTGACAAACGTATCGTGTTTGCGTATTACAAACTTTGGTAACGACACCTTCGAAGATAGTTCTTTCAAAAAGGATGACAACAGCGAGGGTTCACCAATTTTAAAAACCAAGCCGAGAATTTTGAATGAGTGTAAAATCTGGAAGAAAAAACTCCGTTTAAACGATGCCGTATCAATGTCAAAAGGAACAGAAAATGTAACAGATTCCAAAAATTGTCCTTCATTTTACGGTTTACCAGATACTGTGAAAAAATTGATACAGGAAGTCAAGGGAATTCGTGAATTATATCGTAAGTTTGCAATTATATATGAAGTTTAGAAATATACATGATTTTCATTGTTTTTTTCTTATACAGAATGGCAAGATGAATGCTTAAAATTGGCTATTAGAACCAAGAAGAATTTAATTTACGCTCTGCCAACAAGTGGCGGTAAGACTTTGGTTGCGGAGATATTAATGTTCAGAGAGATTATATGTAATAAAAAAAATGCCATTTTTATACTTCCATATGTGGCTTTGGTACAGGAAAAGGTACGACATTTAAAAATTGATATGTTAGAGAAATATTCATGCGAACCAGTATATATAATTAATTGAGCTCATAAATTCATATACATAGGTTCAATCAATGGCTACATTAGCTTTAAAATTAGGTTTTTTAATTGAAGAATACGCTGGTACAAAGGGTCGTTATCCACCAATTAAACGGCGAAGGAAAAACAGTATTTATATATGTACCATAGAGAAAGCATTAGGACTTGTAAATAGTTTAATAGAAACGAAACGTTTAGCC
Source organism: Leptothorax acervorum (assembly GCA_035220615.1). Classification (NCBI taxonomy): domain Eukaryota; kingdom Metazoa; phylum Arthropoda; class Insecta; order Hymenoptera; family Formicidae; genus Leptothorax; species Leptothorax acervorum. Next base: position 548,743 of record JASTWQ010000452.1, on the reverse strand, counting down.
GAGGTAAGCTGAAATATTAGTAATTGATTATCGCAGTTACGTATTAGATTGTGTATAATATGCAAAAAGAAAAATTTAAAAAGTAAATATCGGGGGCTTTTCAATCGAGCTGATTTATCATAGCCTTATAATATTTGTGTGAATTTTTATACTTATTTCCAACTTAAACTGCGCGCTTGTTTTAAGGTTGATTATGTGTCGGCCTTAAAACACAGTTATTTGTTGGATCAATAAATTCAATATACTTAAATAAATAGAATTTATTGCGACAAATATTATTCCAGTCTGGATTTGAACTCAGAACTTCCTTCCAATAGTTCCAATCCGTGAATCAGCCCAATCGAAGATAGCCCACGTCTATTTACTTCTGAGTTGTCTTCAGTTAAAGTTTCACTTATTAATGTTTATTCACGTCGTCTGAAGCAAAGACATTCTCCTTAATATTTACTGGTTATTGCGATAAATATTATCACTGCCTCAGTAGTTGAACTGGTAAAGAGACGCGTCACGGATTGGAGAGAGTCCAGGTAGACAGGTTCGAATCCTGGCTACTGATATTTTTTGCAATAAATTTTTTACAGTGATTTAAAGGATGCTTATTAGCGTTAAAAGTTAAATCGATTATTGTTTTAAGTGTATTGAATTTATTGTTCCAATGAATAACTGTGTTTTTCAAGACCGATAAATAATCAACGCAGTTGATTAACAGTTTTGAATAAAAATAAGTATAAAAATTCACACAAATATTATAAGGCTATAATGAATAAGTCCGATTGAAGATGACATTTTCTTATTTACCTGTGAGAATCATTTTTCAGTCAACGTTTCTCACTTATTAAAAATATTTTAGATTGGTATTATAGTTGTTGATGAATTGCATCTACTTGGAGAGTCTGGAGGAAGAGGAGCCACATTAGAAGGGCTTCTTACAAAAATAATGTTCTTCAGTGGTAAGTACAGATATATTTAAATAAAATTATTTCAACAAGCATGAATACTTTCTAAAATTTTTCCTTTTTTCATAAAATACCAATTCTTTGTAGATATAATACGTTTGATCGGGATGAGCGCAACTATAGGTAACTTAAAGGAAATCGCGCAGTTTCTTAACGCAGACATGTATTCTCAAAACTTTCGACCAGTTAAAATAACAGAATACGTGAAATGTGAGAATGATATTTGGGTAGTCGACTTGAATAGTGAAGAATTGCTAGTAGATATGAGCACCAATGATTACAAGGTAACTTAATCAAGTTTTATTTTACAAAATCTTTGTGTATAAAAGATAATGTCAAAAAATAAATTAATGATTTTACTACAAAGTATTTAGATGATATAGCAATGATGGATCCAGACAGAATTGGGGGTCTGATAATGGAAGTAATACCAAATGATTCGTGCCTTATATTCTGTTCAAGTCGTAAAAACTGTGACAATTTAGCTTTATTATTAGCAAAAATTTTGCCTAAGTAAGTTTATCATAAGTATTTCAAATATTTCTTTTGAGAAAGCTGTATTAAATACGTACGATTATTATAAGCATCAAAATTTTACTATTTTAGGAGTTTGTATGATCACAAAACAGATGAAAAAAAAACTTTGTTAAACGCGCTTAAGACTGAAGAAGGATTATGCCCCGTTTTGCAAAAAACTATTAAATATGGTATAGCCTATCATCATTCAGGTCTTACGTCCGAAGAACGGCGCTTGTTAGAGGACGCCTTTAGAGAAGGCACTCTATGTGTAATATGTTGCACGTCGACTTTAGCGGCTGGTGTAAATTTGCCAGCAAGGAGGGTATTTATCAACACAACTGATAATGTAATGGCTAATATTATTACAGCTGCTAATAATATTTTCTTTTATTAGGTAATATTACGTAGTCCTTATGTCGGTAATCAGTTCTTGAATTTAAGTAGATATAAGCAGATGATTGGCCGGGCTGGTCGGGCCGGTATGGGAGTTTTAGGAGAAAGTATACTTATCTGTAAAAAGTCAGAAATCACTAAAGTAAGAATTGCATAGATTGAAGGCATATATATAATTAAGTATAATTAATCTTAAGAGCTAAGGAATAATTTACATGATTACAGGTGAAAGATCTTCTAATTTCTCAAATGGACGACTCACTGAGTAGTTTACACATAGAAACCGACAGGGGACTTAACAATTTGATTCTAAGTGCAATACAATTAAACATGGCAGTAACTAGATCTGAATTGCATAAATTGACAACTACAACTTTACTTAATATTCAACAAAATAGAATAGGCGTTAATTTGAGGGCAATTACAGACGAAACAATAACAGCGTTATTAAAATGTGGCGTGATAAAAGTTAAAAGTACAGGTAGTATGGGTAATCCTAACGTAACTGTTGTCATTCCATCTCAAGAACCAACGTGCGTGGACAAGAAAGAAATTAAAAAGGGAGTAAAAACGGTCACATTTACAAGCGAAACTGAATTTCAGCTTTGTGATCTGGGACAAGCTGCAATGAAAGGTAATAGCAACAAGTTTTTATTTATTTTCACTGTGGTATTTCATAATAAATTAATTGCAGGACCAATCGATTTAAAAACCGCATATACATTGTATGAAGATTTAAAAACAGCTCAGAAGCACTTAATTTTAATTGATAATCTTCATCTTTTATATCTTGTCACACCTTATGATAGTGTATCTCAAATTACACCCATCGGCAGTATCTACTATGATGTGGTAATATTATCTATGTTTTTATATATCAATATTGCAAATAATGCTGTTGATATGTCTTATAATATCTATTATTCAAGATAATGGAGTTGACTGAAAGTCAAATGCAAGTTGCTCGACTTCTTGGAATAACAGAAGCTACGGCAAATAAATTACGTGCTGGTATAATGCCTAAGGTCAGTTTATCAGATAATTGAACGCAATTACACTTAAATTTACTCTTCTTTCTTTACTAAAAAAAGAAAATTTAATTGTATATAGTCCGTTGAGAAGAGAGTAGTTCACAGGTTCTATGTGACATTAATAGTACATGAATTGTGGAATCATCACACTGTTTATTTCGTTGCTGAAAAATACCAAGTTAACAGAGGTGTTATACAAAGTCTTTTAAATGCGGTCTCAATGTTCGCATCTTCCGTAGTCAGATTTTGTCAGGTAAATGAATGAGTTACTAACATAACTATTATGATGAATATATAATAGAAAAATTCAAAATATATCAAAATTAAATTTTTATTTATAGGAATTGCCCGAATTTTGGGCATTTACTGAGATGTTAAATGCATTTAGCAAAAAATTATCTTACTGTTGCCCATCAGAGTTGGAAAAGTTGATGGAACTGCCATCAGTTAAACTAGTAAGTTAGTTATTAATTTTATATCATTGTACATTACGTTCAAATATTTAGAGATCAAACGTTTATATATATTTTTTAATTTATTTATTGTAATCGTTATCGTAGGGTAGAGCTCGTCAATTGTATAAAGCCGGCTATAAAACTTTACAATCTATAGCAAAAGCTGATCCCAGAGAAATAAGGGAAAAGATTCCATATTTAAGTAATAAAATAGTCACGCAAATTATAGCTGGAGCAAAAGTAAGTTATATAATCTATACTTATGAAAATATTCGTTCGTATTTCACGTTCGTATTGCTCACTGCTTATGATAAATTATTACAGCTTCTAATATTGCAAAGAGCAGAAGATTTAAAAGAAGAGTGCGAAGATATTTTGGATGGTATAAATATAAGTCAATTAGAAACAGGTATATAAATATTAATAATTGTATAAATAATTGTATTAATAATTGTATAAATGTTCTTCTCCCCTCTGTTCTCTCTAATTAAGATTTAATTTCACAGACTTGACGAAAATGTAAATAGAAATAAACGAATCATATCTTCTTTAGAGAAAATAAATTTAATTATATGTAAAATTCGGTAAAATCAAAATTATATATATGTATAAACAATATATTGTACAATCAAATAATGAGCTTATTAAGTATTTATGCAGTATTAATTAAGAAATAAAATTAATTATTTTCTATAAATTATGTTCTTACAATATACACAATTATTATTAGATATCTTTTATCTCCAACTATTTGTGCTTAATGGAGCAATGTGTTTTAAAGAATAGCACATTGTTTAAGCAGGCACATAGAGTAATTCCAAATGTGATGTTTGATATAAGCTTATTACTTAGAGGTAATGGTAATATCAACAAAAACATATGGAACATTTTTATATAGAACAACTTTGTTTTATTTTTTGTGTAAAAAATAAAATATTACTCAACAATACAATGTTACCTTTTTTTATATAAACATGATTTCAACGTAATTGAAGGAAGATTTTTCCTTTTCATGCTTATATCTTCTTCTTTTTTGAAGTCCATAAAATAAAACAGGTTGTGAGACAAGTCCTTCCATGTATTTTTGAAACCATAACTACCCAGCAGTCTTATAAAATCCTTTACATCCTCAAATCTGCTTTCGACTTCGGCTATTTTCAAGATCCCACTAATTTATTGGAACAAAAGCATTAATTTCTTACATCATTGCCATCTTAATCATTACTACTTACTTGTTTTTAAGAATCCTGTTAGCTTCTATTATATAATCGTTGAGATTAGATCCCATCAGAGAGAGACAAAACACGACAACGTGGACGCTGTTCATAAGTAATGGAGTGTGAGCCATATCGCAAGCTTTCACTCTGTCATTCAGAGCAATGAAATCAAACGAATGTACTGTATGAGGAACAGAAGCTGCGAGTCGTGCTTCACCACATCCAAAATCGGCGATCACATTGTCCGTTGGCCTGTAATTAATAAGACATTGTAAGGTTTAGGCTTGTGCATAAATTTCTTTTAAAGATAAAGCAGAATATACGAACAGTTTTTTAACTGATGATATTATAACATCCAGTGGATTCACTGCCCATTGTTCAAGTTGCTGTTTATATCCCGCATGATAAGCCATGAAAGCATCAGGGTCCGTTTTGAAGTAATGCTTAGATTGTGAACTGTCATTGCTGTACAGTATTTCATTTATAAATCTAAATCTAGACGCTCTTAATTGCGTTATCATTCTATCTCTCAAACTAAGTTGTGTAACTTTCGGCTTTGACTGCGATGACTTACTGGCGAGCATTTCTTCTAATTGTTTAATATTTATTTTATGCTTGTTTAGCTTTAATACCTTGTCAGGTTTTACCTGTGCTTCTATCTCAGTTGATATCCGTTTCATCTTCTTTTCATTTATCTTTTTAAGTTTTTCAATTTTCGTTTTTCTACGCTCAAGATCGAGATTCTTTGCAAGCATTTGTAACTTTTTGTCTGTTTCTTTTGCGTCATTGATTGTCGCAGCACCCTTATTTGCGTGATCAAGATTCATATTCTGTTTTCGTTTTTTATTTCTCTTCTTACGTTCTGTTTTATTGTTTGTGTTAACTTGTACCTTTTGGAACACTTCTGACGTTCTTTTACCATCCTTTGGATATTTTGTTGGAACATCTGATGTCTCTGCATCTTTTGCACCAAGTTTATTCTTATTTTTCATCTGTTGTTTCGTTTTACTGTTTGTATTAATTTGTACTTTTCGGAACATTTCTGAATTCGTTTTATCATTCTTTCGATAACTCGTTGGAACGTCTGATCTTTCTGTATCTTTTGCACCAAGATTATTCTTATTTTTCCTCTTTCGCTTTGTTTTACTGTTTGCATTAATTTGCACCTTTGGGAACATTTTTGACGTTCTTTTACCATCCTCTGGATATTTTGTTGGAACATCTGACCTTTCTGCATCTCTTGCACCAAGTTTATTCTTAGAATAACGATGTTTCTTCTTCTTACTACTTTGTATATTTGTATATGTGTTCTTTGCTATTTCATTAGATGCACTTAATTTCTTTGAATTATTTTTACGTATGCCACTCAATGATACTTCATTACCTTTCTTTTTTCTTCGTTTCTGAAATAAGGAAAATAAAAATAAAAAGATCTTGTATTATGAATTCAAAACGTGAAATAAAGGAACGAAGGAGACTTATTAAATATCATATATATATTATTTAAAAAATGTAGTGAGAATCGATTACCTTCACGATGGATGTTTTCGTACTTTTCACAGCAGGCCCTTGTTTGTCCTCTAGAGTTTTTTTAAATTTCGCCATTAATATTTCTCTTAAATTAAAGAATCATAATCTTTTAACGTAAATGTGATTATGTATATGTACAATTTAATTTAATAGCACATAAACAAGCTGGAGCAAGCTGGAGACACCCTAACCTCTATCAACCGGTGAAAAATAAGCAAAAAGACGCCGCTACACGTGACATGGAGATTGAAGTTCCTAGCCGCCTACGAGATGGCGCCACAATGATCTCTTCGCCGGAAGCAGCGAGCGCAGGCGGCAGTCCGCGCTCCGCAGTGTCGGGTTTCGGGTCAGTCGGGTGAGTCCGGTCTCTCCTCAGTAAACAATATGGCCGGTTCGTCGTGGCGCGCGTGTTATGTCGTCCTCGCCGTGTTCGCCGAGTGCCTGCGTCCATGCTGCGAGCAGGGTTAACCATTCACGGTAAGTGCAAGCACAAGATTTACAAAACGCGCCTGTCGTGTGGCATATGAAGAGACATCGGACTCGCGGCCGGCGTCCGTGCGCGGTTCCACGCGACGCGCGCCGCACGCGCGCGCGCGCACGCTCGCTCGCGTTCGCGATCGCCGACGATTTCGGACGAGAGGAAACGTTCGTTACCGGGGAGCTGGGGGGAAAAGAGAAAAAAAAAGCAGGAATCGTTCGACGCGATCTAGGCTCTAGAGCGCTTCCCCTCGGACCCCGTCAACGGCCCGTCGCGACGGTAACAGGTGTCGTCGCGCCGTATTTACGAGCGCGAGCGCGCTTGCGAGTGCACGCGCACTCGCGCCCGTTAAGCACGTCGTGCGGGTAAAAGGCGATGTCGACGCTTTCCGCGAATTCGGCGAGAGAGCCGCTCCTCCATCAATTCACCTTCGACGGCCCAGGCACGCTCCGCCCGCCCGCCCGCTCGCGGTTTCGCGACTCTCGCGAACTTGGCCGCGAGCTCCGCTTTTTTGCACGCCGGCGGCCGCGGCGGCGGCGGCGACGCGCCAACTCGCGTCTCGCGTGGCCGCCGCGCGGCCGAAGCAACAGGTTTTTTTGTACCGAGAAACCGTGCTGCGGCGACGACGACCTCTGCTCTGCTCTCCTGCGAGAGAGATGCGTCGTGATTCGTGAACCGAGATTTTCAGCGTGTGTTCCCTCAACGTCGCGTCGCGTCGCGTCGTCCGGACGATCGACTTTCAGATCCTGAGGAACGTATATGAAACACGCGATGGAACGTTAAAAAGTTATATCTCATTTCGAACGAGGTAGAGAATTTATTTACGGAGGACTTTGTTTAATAATTTTTAAACTGATCTTATTGTTGCGCGAAGTTGAACTCGATTTGGCGTCGAATCGTGTCAAATAATATAAGCTGCGTTCCAAATAATAAAGATATGCTCGGTGCGACGTAATGATTGCATGCGAATTTGAAACCACGAGAGAGAGTGTACGCCGTGATCGCGGAAGATGCGGAAAGGGGAATCGCGTCGGGGGAGCGGAGGACTCCGTACTGCGCGCGAAAAATCACGCTGTGACGCAAGACGCGCTGACCTCAAAATTCGCGCCGCACGCACGTGCGCTCTTGCCTCGTTCTCCGGTCGCTTCTCGCGCGAGAGTTGGATTTTATGACGCGGACATGGAAGTGAAACAAGATTTCGACGTAAGAATCGGTATTGGAAAAAGAGAGCGCCCATATACGCGCCAAAGACTCTGCTTCGGAATTTCGACGAATCAGTTCAACTTCACGCAACAATAAGATTAGTTTAAAAATCATATAACAAAGTCCTTCGTAAATAAATTTTCTACCTCATTCGAAATAAGATATTAAGACGTTGCCTCGGAAAATACTGCTATTCAGATTTTATTTTACCTCGTTTCATAATTCGCGAACTCTGAGCAGAAATCCGATAATTCGATATGTCGAATTATGTAATATTTGATTTATAATTGAATAGAGAGAGAGAGAGAGAGAGAGAAAAAGAAAAATTCATTCTTTCAAAGTTTAAGGATATTCGGGCATTACGACTAAAATGATGAAAACTCTTTGAATCCAAATTAATTCTGTAGATTTCATCATAAAAAAAATCTGTCAAAGTTTCAGGCTGTTTAGGAAGCTTGTTGTTGAGAAATTAAATATTAAAATCACACGTAGTCTAAGGGCAAATAAAGAAAAATTATTATATCTCAGTGAAAAATGATGAAAAAAATGAAAAATTTTGCAAGCAGAACGAGTAAGACTATATAATTATCCACGCCAATTTTTAGCTTTATTAGGAGACTCGATTTTTTTTATTTAATAATGTTTCCGAAAAATTTCTTGGTTTCGTTAAGTTAGCCGAAAAGTACGCTCAATACATATACTTACATACGCTCAATACGTGCTTAAATACGCTTAATTACAGATGAGGAGACTCTGAGATACACGCACACTATCAAAAATGCCACGCAATGTTGTCAAATTCAAAAAGTGATTTAACTTTAGAAATTGATTGTACATAAGCAATTTAACTTTTGACAGGGAAAATATACCTGTATCGCCCGAACATCCTTAACGTTTTCTATGTAATATGTTTTACGCTCTGTAATTGAAATGAGCATATAGAAGAATAGAATGCAATCAGGGGTAATGTTACATAATAACAAGGGAAAAATGTATTATTGCATAAATAATAGGTCTCTTGACGTCGTCGTTGTGTCGCCGTAACTTTCATATTAATTAAACTTCATCTAATTCACGAGATGTAAATTTTATACAAGATCGCGGTTGAAATTACGTATTTCGCGTAATGAAATAAAAGGCTGTATTCCGAGAAATAAATAATGGTATTTTTACGGCACACATGCGATTTGCAAAAAGAAAAAAAAAAGGGGGGGGAAAGAAACATGGACGTGCGGAGTTTTGTTCGAGTCAACGATTCGATATCTCCCTCTCTTTCCCTTTTCTTTACAATTCTTCTCGGCGATAATTACCGCGGCACTGCTCGGCTATCTGTATCCTTTGCATTCTCCCTCCTGATTGTGCATTCGTAATATTTACATACGTGCTTTAGCAAGGCGGCGATAACGTTTTGCGCGTAATTAACTCGACGCGTTGCTCGTCGAATAAATGTAAAAACGCTTTTCACGTAATTGCTACCTATACTTCGTAAGCCTAATTGAATACTGCAAATTCGTTTCTCAATTTTACTCCCTCGAGTTACGTGTGTTACGACCAGTTACGACACTTCCTTACGAGGAGCGGCACGATCGCGAAAGAGTTAACTTCTTCGGGAAAAGTCGCGTCGCGTTCTTTATAAGTAAGACGTCGCGAGCCGACCCTCTCGCTCTGTCGCGAATGACGTAAGTTGACGCATCGCGGCATTCGCGGCTCCTCGTTGCGCTCGTCCGCTAGCGGCTAGCTATATTAATGCTCGGTCCAATGCTAAGATCTCCATTGATTGGTGCCTCAAAAGCGAGCGTCACACCGACACCCTTTAGCGAAAACAGATTGATAAATCGCGGACACAGCAGATTCGCGGGTGTCAGTGATACCCGCTCGTATTGTCGAAATAACGAGCACTTAACATCATGTATCATTTTTCAATCTTTAACATCCTCGTCGATATATTGAAGTAAATTTGAAACATTTTGCATACAAGTCAATGTATAATATATTACGTAAATTGCGCGTGCAGTAGTCGCATCTTGCTCGGGATTTTAATTTCTGGTTGTTGCTTAAAACTATTGATAAATTAATTAAAATTAAATTCAATTAATTAATTAAAAAAATTGCAACATAAGCATTAAACGTGAACATAGATTTCAATATATAAATATACTTACGTTTGATAAGTATCGATTGATGCTCAAAACTTTTGATAAATTAATTAAAATAAAACAAAATTTAATTAATTAATTCAAAAAATATGGCAACATAAGCGTTAGACGTGAACATAGATTTCCATGTACATATAAATTAAATATACTTACGTTTTATAAGTATCGATTGATGCTCAAAACCTTTGATAAATTAATTAAAAAATGGCAGCATAAGCGTGAATCGTGAACATAGGTTTCCATGTATAAATATATGTTTGATAAGTACCTATCGATTTGACATTTCGGAATATTTTCCTGTAGAATGTAGCAATGTGAAAGGCGCGACGACGCTCTCGGAATGATTTTCGGCCAGTGTCTATTCCGAAAGCGTCCTCGGTCCGTTTCGCGCACGGAGATCCTTTCTCTCCGTGGCGAGGCTCAAAACTCAAAGACGTCGCATGACCTCGGACTCGTCGGCGCGGGCGTCACGTGCGTTCTCGCTGAGCCGAGGATAGGTAAGTACGTCTCGTGCTTATGCAAATCCGTCGTCGCGCAATCTCTGGTCGCCTCCGCGAGCGAATTCTCGCCGAGTGCGCGCGTTTCAGCGCGGTTTTCGCCGGCAATGACAAGACGCTCCTTTGTTGTTGCCAGGTGAATAATCGCGGTGCAAATAGCGATAAGTGACTCGAGGAATATGATCGCGACTGGCGCACGGGCAAACAGTCGTCGATCTGTTTAACACGTAATCTTCGTAGCCTTGGAACCCGTAGATTACTCCACATCTTTTTCTACTCGCACACTTTCTTTCGATATGTCGCATCGAGGTTTACAATACATTACGTTAGAGTTAATACAATTAACCGCGTAGTAACAATAGTCCTGTCTGTTTTATGTCTATTTCTATCAATGCAGATTACCTTTAACCCTATTTGGTCACACTTCCCGAGAATCCCGTAATGGTCACACTGGGTGAAATAGACCCCAGCGTGTTTGCACGTGTATAAAAAATTGTAGGTGACCTTTAAAAAAAAAAGAAAATATCCTGGTGTAGTTTAAGTCTTCCTTAAAAAGACTGTATAGGTTTGATTTGCAAAAAATTAATTTAACATATGTAAAAAAATAGCCCATTTCTATTGGTTTACTGGGTCGTTTTCGAAGTTAAAAAAACGCTGGGGTCTATTTTACCCAGTGTGACCTATTAGGGTTAATCTCGGTTTAACTTGCCTTTCATCTTTTTCTAGAAAAAGATAAAAAGCAATTTAAACCGAGATTAAAGTTAATCTACATTGGTAGAAATAGACATTGGTTGAACTTCTTGCACAGTTCATCTTTCCTCTTTTTCTCTCCAACGTGAAAAGAAAAAGAGGAAAGATGAACCGTGCAAGAAGTTCAGCTAAAACGAGCAGGCCTAGTGTAACGATAATTTTGTAAAAGATAAAATCTGTATTTATACGATTTCATGCACATTGCGCTGATTTGCGCAATGAACATTATTTTCCACGTAATTTTTGTTAACGCATTCACGAGCTGATATAGTGTTCATCGATCGCGTCGCACATCGCTGGATGTAAATACGTCGCCTTATTTTAGTGAAGGCCTGAGGGTTAAATAACCACAATCGCTTCAATTGTTACTCCGCGTCGTTGAAGAAGTATACGCTCCGGCCTGCGGTTATCGCGCCTAACGATCGCACGGACAGCATTAGGTCACACACATCGATTCCCTTCACCCCTGGCGTTTCCTGAATAATGGATGCATTTCCATTACTCGTGCGCTCTAGGGATATAATTCGCGAAGCGTATATATATATATATATATATCCCGCTGTTCGTTTTCGCACGGCCTGTCAACAGATTCCCCACGACGAAATCGTGACGATACGTTTGCCCACGCGCCCCATTGCCTGACACGTGTTCTCTCTTGTCAAATAATATCGCTCTATAATTAGCTTACATACTCAAACGTTAATTACTATAATGCGAGGTCGTTAACGCGCGCGCGCGCGCGTGGTAAGGTTGATAATTCATCGTTATTCTAATCGTTGTCTCTTTTAAGCGAAAATTAAACGTCGAGTATCTTGTATTTATTATTATCGATTTTTCTTTATTTTCCCTTTAGGGCCGGTTGTTCCAACTTGTTGGTAGACTAACTAATAGTTAAATCATATATATGTCATTGTTTTTCCTTCGAATTAGACAAAGATAGACATATGATTTAACTAATAGTTAGTTTACCAACAAGTTGGAACAACCGGCCCTTATAGACTCTTATTTTTCGCGCCAGTTATTGTGTGAATTGTTCATTTTTTTTTTAATTTGCGATTCTAAACCTAAGATCTACGAGGCGATATCTCGATTGCTTATTTCGGATAGTTTTGACATTTCTAACGGCCCGACCCTCGTAAACTGTTCTGCCACGGTGCTCGAATGATCGATACGTCGAGATCAGCCGATATTGTGGAGATTTGTACACGAGAAAACGAGAATGTTACGTCTCGCATACTTATCAGAAATATGAAGGCCGCGATTGCGATTTGCAGCGTAACGAGCATAAAACGCGTCACGCTGTTTACATTTTCGAGGAACGAAATCGCGATTTATCTGATTTATATCTGTCACGGAAGTTGATTTACGAATTTGTCGAGCATGCTCGTATCTTGTAAGATGCTGGATTGTTCGCCATGCTCTCAGAGATTGCCAAACGTAAAAGGGTATACAATTTTTTAAGTCTAATATATAGATGACAAATTTTTGTCAGGTACTATAAAGTATATTCAATTCAATTTGGCAACGATAAGTTATCCAATTCTATAATACGTCGATCCAGTAATCTTGACGATTAACTTCACACACGCAGAAAAAAAATTCTTGATTTGAAAATATCTTTAGTTTTAACGTTGAAATCTTGAAATTGAATTGTATTGCGTTAAAGAAAGAATAATTGCGTTAAACGGAGAAAACTTGCTTGAATAAAGACATGAAGACATTTATATAGTTTAACTAAGAAAACAATGTTGAAATAACGCGTTGAAATTGTTATAAGAATTAAGATATAGTAATCTTGCGTATATATGAAACAATATAATTTTCTTATAAGAATTTCAACGTGTTATTTCAACATTTTTTTCTCTTGGTTTAACATATAAATAACTTCATTCAAGCAAGTTTTCTTCGTTTAACGCAATTATTCTTTCTTTAATGTAATATAATCTTATTTCAAGATTTCCACGTTGAAACTAAAGATATTTTCACTAATCAAGAATATTTTTTTTCTGTGCACAAGTGTTATTGTATTTTAATATCGATTAGAAATAGGCTATCGTTTTTCTGTGTTGATAGCAACCGCATTGTTTGAATGCTTTTTTCGTTTAGCGATATGAAAGTTTTAACGTCTGTACGTACTTTCACACTCGAGTAAAAGGAACGATGAAAGCAGGCAGTCGTTGGCTGTGACGTAGTTCAATCACTTTCTCATGTCTACTATCGGCCTTGACCATCATTAAAAGGTCGGCGAAACAGACAAAAGTCTCTGCTATGAGCACTTAACTCGCGATGTATTTTTCATTCAACTACCAAGCACCAACTTCCTTGAATATATTTTTCACGTGAGAACATCGTAGGTAATTTAACAATTGTTTAATTGCCGCTTGTAAAACAGTCGTTAACATAAGATATATTTATCGGCATGCATGAGTGTCTTGAGTTTAAAACGAAGAAAGAGCATCGTTGTAAAGTACTACGTAAGAAAACGTGCTTTTCCTTCTTATGTACTTCACCAGCTTATTTTGCTCAGCACAACCCGATAGTATCTGCATACGTATTACAGTAATTAGATAAGTCGCGAGATATTCTCGATCAACGCGAGACGCTTTCTGTCGAACGTAAAAATATGCATAGAGATACTTCGCTTTATCTTCAAGGACGCTCCTAGAAATTCTTACTGATATGTCACGAAACGGAAATGGTTTGAAAGACGTGCTTTTCTCTTTCGTGAAACATTGTCAGTAGAAAAATAAATTTTGAGATATCACACAATTTCTTTCGTACTATATTAATACGTAAATAATGAGACGTGAGGTCATGTTTTAAATTACTTGCTTTTAATGATTATAGCTTTTGCCGCATTATGATTATTCATTTTGTAAGCTGTTCGCTACATAGTCGTAAAGAGCGGTTACATAGAGAGACAGGATGCGTATGTAACATGCTTGCCGTTGCCTATAGAACGAATAACGTAACAACCGAGTGAATGTCTATATGGCATCATAGCTCGCCGAGTTCTCGTCGATGCAGCGAGCTGCCTCGTTCTACCAATTTTCAATGTCGCGAACCTTTAACTCGACTCGATGATCTTGCGTGTTGCGTTCTTTACGTAACCGTCGATTATGGAGCGTCTCAGATTGAATAGGTACATTTCTGAAGTTGTTCAATTAATTTGGAATTTGTCTTTTTTTCTTAGAGCAAACGTTGAAAACATTTAGATTTTTACAGAATTTATAAAATTTTATAAACAAGCAAGATATCAACACCTTATCAATCTTTAAATCAAACATAATGTGAGGATATCAAACGGTATATCTCTATGTGATACACGGAATGTATATCGCACTCGTTTTAAAAATATTAAATAAAGTTACACGTGTCGACATACGATAATAATATGAAGGAAATTAACTTTCTCATCACCTTTCTTGAAAAAAGAAGCTTTATATACATATATACTTGTCTCGTTCTTTATACGAGAAATCTTGACGTCGCACGTCGCCTAGCACAATGAAGATATCGATCCCACGTCGGAATTCATTAAATTCGCGTGGTAGTGCATCGATAAACATTTCATCTATGATAATGAAAGTCGAGATAGAATCTACTATCAACGGCCAGGCAGCGTAAATATTATTGAGACATAGATACAGTACTTAGAGCACAACAAACTTTTCGTTGGTTGTTTAAATTATTAATTTTATTACTAATTTCTCTTAACGCAGCGTCTACTTTCAAAGTGAATAATTAAACTTATATGAAGAATGAATTAATAAAATATTTCTATAATGTATAACCTGATAGTTTGTAACTAATTTATTAATCTATAATTGTTATAATTAACAATATTATTGCGTTATCTAATTATTGAGCTAATTATTTATTATAAATTTTTTTAATTACGTCTCTTATTTAGGTAATGATATATTTTTCTGATCGTTTAATCGTGTTTGGCAGTGAAAGTATCTCTACCAGGCGCTATAATCGGGAGCTCTCGTACATTTTCAGTGCACGCGCACTTAGACGACGCATTCCGTTCGTAGATAAACGTGACTGGCATCATTAGTCTCATGGAATCAATTAGCGGAGCGGCCGGTCGGCTCTCGCGATAACCAATGACGAATACCGATACCCGATTGTGCAATATTCGCAGTTAGCCACTACTGTATGTGTTATAGCGACCGGATCCGTTACTCTTCAAGTCACCGGAGTAATTTGTGTGCAAAAATTGCAAAAAATTATTATTAACATATTAACTACACTGGATGTTTTGTATAATTAATTCCGCTGTCCTGGTCTATAAGAATTTCTTAGCCAATGCGATTTTCTTTCTGCGAAAGAAATGGAAAAGAAGAAATATTTTTATATAAAACAGCATAATTAGAACATTTTATCTTTTTATTCAACCATTAATAAACTTTCACAAAAATTTTATTTGAAGTTTATGCATGGTAATTGTGAAAAAAGATTTTAGTTTGGATAATTATAAATACTTGAATATTTTTTTCTATAATAAATTAAATAATCGATATGAATCTTACAATTAATTAAAGAAGATTTTCACAATAAATTCTTTGCAATGATTTTAATAAAGATGCTTATTAGCATCAAAAGTTAAATCGATTGTCGATTTAAGTATATAGATTTACTGTTCCAACAAAAAGCTGTATTTGAAGATCGACGAATAATCGGCGTGCAGTTTACTGAATTGAAAAAAAGTATACAAATTTTACACAGAAATATTATTATTAGGCTGCTAATTGTAAGAGTCGACAGAAAATGACATTTTCTAATTGTATTTTTTTCTATGTTAAAAAGTGACTACTTCAGTAGTATTCTCATTTTCTCTAAGTTATCTTATGCCTCAGGAGGAAAAGACATCGTATCACTTGTCTAATCGCGATAAGATAGAGCCCCATATATGTACAATATTTTACGATTTTTATGTTGAAAGTAGGATGTGGCGTCTCGATATTCGAATCGCAACTTAATTATCTAGTCTTGCTCAATAATTGATTCGACGCAAATATGTGGCTTAACTGGCTTATTATTCTGGAATCTGACGATTGATCGGGTGACGATTGAGAGAAATAGGTGTGCCAGTGTTTACTAACGAATAGTAGCGCAATTTTGTCGCGTAGCTCTCGTCTGTTAATCGACCACCTGTCGAGTAGTATTCTTAAAATCATAGAAACATCTGTTAAATCTTTTCACGACCGACTTTGCATTCAAAGCGATATTAAACAAGTGCGTATAATTTGGAACGCGTTATTCCTCTATTTTTATATATTCTACTTATTTATTCTTTTTACCGTCAAAAAGATCTTTTTCATTGCAATTTCTAGTCGTCGTACAAAAAAATTGTAAGATTATTTCGTGAGATATAGTTTTCTATTCTGTTAATGCTGCACGGAACTTTTATCATCCTATCGACGATTTATCTTATCAGGCTAGGTGGCACACCTCTCTCCACCGAATCCTCGTAAATATCACGAATAATCTACATTGAAAGAGAAAATGTGCATTGTCATTTCGAGCACCAAAATGGATATGCCACTGTATTATGCATTTAATCTTAAGGTTAAATCATTGCCGGTTCAATGAAATACACATTTAGAATGTAAGCATAAAAAGTGCGTAGTCTGAGATATCATTTGCTATTACGGCTTCTAATTACGTTCAATCTTCCCTGAGTGTCGTATTTAATCTTCGCGGACACTTACGCGGAAATCTACGCGCAAATATTAACACATGATGTACTTAAGATACAGAACAAGCATAATTCACTATAAACACTTTTGTTTGAGCTAACAAATTTTATGAAGCAATGTCTGTAGTACTTTTTCTTCTCTTTGTTTCATGTTTCGAAAAATGTGTGCGAGCAGGGCTCGTTAAAATATTATTAATATATAACGCATGTAATGCATGCGTTTTGCATTAAAAAAATTGAATTTAAAAAATGTAGAACATTCGTTATCTGATTAGAGAGATTAGATAATATAATATTTTATGCAAGCCAATTTTTATTAGGATACACAATTCTTAATTGCGTTGCAGCGTTAGAGTTTCGCAAACTATCGATGAAGTTTTTATTGCGGTAAAAGCACATTAAAAATTATCATGTCAGTGAAATCTCATGTTCAGTCTTCATTCGTGACTAAATTAGTAGCACGTTTCACGGCTTGCTTTTGCGAGAATCCCTTTCACTAATCACATTCGAAATAACAGCGAATTATTCTTAAAATATTACTTAAAATCCACTATATATTTAATATTATTAGAGGAAAGTCCCCGATTATGAGATACCACATCTATTTTGTGTGATTGCCGGAAGTCTATGGACAGAATTGAAAAATATAGTAGGTCATTTTGAAGGGAATTTAATAAGCTTTAAGATGCTGAAATGTAAAATTTAATTTTAATATTAATTTTTCTGAAAATTAGAAAAATGTAAAAAATAAGCTTTCGGCAAAATCGAAAAAGTATGCTCTTAATATGAGAGACCCCGGAAAATCGCTAATAAATTGCAAAATACATCATATTGTAATTAGACAACTTTATTTAAAGTTTCTGAAAGACAAATGTAAATGGAGAAGCACATTTGCAACAATCGTAAACACACTTATACCCAATATTGTACCTAATCTGCCCCCTCCACCCTTCCCCCTCAAATCAAGGTCAGGACACACTTATAATTAAGTATGTACACACGTATAAACCTTCCCTTAACGTTAATATAGTATTTTTTCTTATTTTATTACTGTACAATAACTTTCATACTCCAGCAACCCAGGAGTACCCTGAGTATCTCATGTTACGAGCTCCACGCCTTGTGGTTTCGCGATCACCAAATCTGATCTCTACAATTGAGCAACTCAACATATTTTCCTATTAATATGACCTTACTCTATCGCTGCATGCAGAACTCATTGCCAAATATTTATTAATTATATAATAAACAAGGTTTAAAGTCTCATATCCACGGCACTTGACAACATCCAATTTCACAATTTCTTTCTCTGCAACGACTACACGCACGATCAAACAATGAATTTTGCACTAAATAGGTTTTACCCCAAGGGCAATAAGTTCATGGTGGAACCGACTGATAGGGCCTATTAGTTTAGCATAAACCTTGCTATCGCATATTAGGAGCCTATCTCATAATAGGGGACTTTCCTCTAGTATCTAATATACTTAAAATGACCGGAATGCATTATTATCAACACGACTAAATAACTTCAAAAACCTTTGTGCTGTCTTTAAACAAGCATATCGAAATGGTGGAATGGACATGTCTCTTCGTATCGCAAAGAACCTATCTACTTTATTTTTATTATCGATACTGTCGAGATTATGCAGCTTATATGAGAGGAAAAAAAGAGAAAACATTTAGATAATTTTCTATTTTCGTTGATCATTGATATGTTAAAAAATCGCTGCTATAAAATTAATTTACGCGTAATAGTAAATCCCGATTTAAATCAGACGTATCATGTGGACTTCAAACATATCGATGTTAATAACGCTGATGGGTAGGTATTGTGATTTCGTAATAAAATTTATGACTTTTTACATTGTCGACAATGATTTCCTGAACTCGACAACGATCAACTTGATGTCGAAAGCTGCTGACTTGATTTCGATATAATTTTATTTTTTCACTTCCAAGTGTCTGTTCTGCATGTAAATGTGGGAAGCGTTATTAAATTTTAAAGAATTTTTAGATTAAAGTTATTTTCCGTTGATAAGTAATGGATATTGTGCTTTGTTAAAATTGTTAGTAGGTATATAAGTCTGCCATGTATCTTTACGGTTGCCTTGTTCTTCTGATGCTAATCTTTCGTTATCGCGTAATAAAGTAACCACAGGTTAGGTCGCATTTAACGTGAATAAACGTGAGTTAAGCTAAATGGGACAATACCTATCATTGACTGCCGCACCCTTCCTATCTCCGGCCCTACCCTTTCGGTCATCACACATAGGGGGTAGTCCCGGTTACTTTGAAAATCGCCACTTTCTAGGAGCTGATGATATTCCTGTATTACCGCAGGATCTTTATTGAACACAGTCACGGATGGCAATTTGAGACCTTTCGATTACACATGCGATAGATACCGACATCTATGAAATGTTTTTATTGCATAAAATCTGCAAGCTTATACAAGAATTAATATATTATATTGAAGTTAACCTGAGATTAAAATTAAAACCCGTTCGTAAGCGGTGTAATTATTCGTATTCAAAAGGGATTGCTGTAAGTTGATTGGTGGATTTTGAAAATAATGTGAATTTATTTGAATAAAATAAGTTAATAATAATTAATGTTAATCACGCGTTATAGTAAATCAAAATTAATAATACAGTCGTGATAATTAAAATGCATTTCGGAAGCAAGTAAACGCACTGTAACTACAAGAGCGCAATTATCAGGGTAGACGAGTGATTCGAAATTATTAAATCGCGATCGATCTATTCGCATCCCTGTGACGCATCGACGCCATCGACGGCTTACTTTACAAACCGTATTATAGGCTTCGCGTATACGCCGTCGCGACGGATGATCGACCCGCTGTCTATAAATCGTGCAATTAGGGGTGGGTAGACTGCCACTTTTCCTCGCCAACGCGCCGAGGTGCTATTTGCTATGCAAATGAAGCAATCGGGCCATGATTCGGTAACAAGTCTCCATTCTTTCGTCGTAGAGCAGCTGGACTGTCACGTTATCTCGCGCAAAATATCAGGGCGAGGGCGATATCACTTTGCAAGGTCGCGATGTACTATGAACGCGTGAGAGTTGGAGGCACACCTTTGTCATATACTTGCACAATAGATATTTAACTGTGCATCGGTTTTATTAATCGTGCGACATTGTGTTATCGACATTTAATTCACGTCGATCGTAGACTCCACTAATTTTGAGGACAAATCACTCCTCGCAAGGTCGCTCTTGCTAATTTGCGAGCCTTTCAACATGTACTATGTGTATATACATATATATAATATGAATGCATAATTTTAGTATTATACAAAAATTTATTCATGTTTAAACATATATATTAAAAGTTTTTCAGTTATACTATAGTTAATTTTATTTAGTGTAATTGGTCGGTGTGATTTAATTGTACTAACCAATACTTATATTACATTATAATTATATATTAATATTCTGAACATCGACTATGTTACTGCGGCAGTATCACTTGAAATATATTGTGATATTTATATATATATCTCACATTATTAGAGAGAGGGTTAGTGCTGACATTATCGCGCACGAGAGATCGACGTAAATATTATTATGTAATAACTCTATCGTTGTATCAGATACGCGTGCACAGACCGTAAGGGAGTAGGGACCTAAGTAGAGCTTAGTTGATCTACTCGCTATAATTTTGTATATATATCTATCGATTTTTTTGTATGCATTGACTGACCTGCTATTACGTATGCGAGAGGATGGTATTTATCCATCGAATATTTATGATAATTCTAAAAATTCTGCAAAATATAATATATTTTAGACACTAGGCTCAAAAAAACGTTTGTTTTTCACGCGTTCTCCGTCAAATGAAAGAACTGTAAATTATCGATTATCATCTTCCCGTTATTTATGTTATTTAATCCCATTCGTGCGATTAAAAAGCGGATCGATACGCCAGAAACGGTTTTCCGCATATTTAACTTTTGTCGTGTGTTGTTAACGACGTTTTATTTAATCGTTTACTTTGTAATCGTAACAACGGTAAGACCAATACGCGCTTTTGTTTATTCAACAAGTTCAATACTTAAGTAACTGTTCCATAACATTTTCTCTAATTAATATAACCTACCTTACGCAACTAATTGCAGCACATTGAAAAGGTCACGACAAGTTAGAAAATCGATAAAGCCAAAATTTTCGCAAATTGGCGAGTCACACCTAGTATTAATAGAATTGATGATGTGTAACAAGGCTATTCCGGATGCCTTTTTTGTGTAGATCGCGTGCTTATTTTCACCTGTTTCTGTTACATCGTAAATCACATTTTTTTGAAAGAATACATGATTGCGATTCCTAAGTCCGACGACACGGCTTAATTGAAACAGCTCCGTTCTTTGTCAGACAAATGAAACTGTCGTGAGGATGATGTATCATCTTCGTTGTGCCCGACGCGCCTTTCCTGATATAATACCCGAAACACGTGTGACCCAAGAAACCCCTAACCCCTGACATAGTCGAGATTTCCATTAGCTCTTTCATTACGCGACTTCCAATTACTTTATCTCTACCGAATTGTTCATAAATATTATATATCAGCTCGCTGAATAATACAACTGTGGTGTTCGCGGACATTTCCGGACAACTTAATTATCAACTCGCACAAGCGACGCGACGTGGGACGAACTTGGTGTCACGATACGTGGACTATCTAATCCCAATTAGTGGAATTAATATGCTTCTGGCACGCATATATATCAAAAAAAGAAGGTGACATACGAAAAATTACAAAGGCTGGTTAAATTCATTTTTTTAACGTTGGACAAGTTTTTCTTTGGTTTTTTTTTATTTTTGGTATTTGTCAGTGAAGTGGAATTTTTGCATCTATTTATAGTTATAACGAATTCCAATATTCTTTTTCATCAATGTTACTAATGCGTTATAGCACCCGTGAGATTAAAAAATATAGGCAACGTTGACGCGTACTACTTTGATATTGGACATGCCATAATATTTGGGACAATGCCGGGCAAAATGTCGCGGATTGGCATTTCTAAAATGTCAATCGTGTCATTTGCATGCTTATAGGAATGGTATTTCAGCATTTTGTTACTTGCAGTGACCTAGCTTCGATTTTTTTGTCCGACCGAGATGCTCTTGTGTATTAGTAACCTTATTCCTGCTTAGCGCTTAATGTTTTAAAATGTTTCATCCGCAATTACTGAAATAATACATTTTTTTCCCCGCAATATTTTTCTACATGAGAAACAAGCTAAATTTGATTGAGAGAACTGTAATTATGATGAGATTGTAATTGTCTTTTTTTAGTTTCACACGATTTATCAAATCTTATAAAATTACGTTATACCGCGCTTATCTATGAGATTATATTTGCATGACTTTACGCGTTAATCGGATTTTGAGATAATTTTCCGCCAAAGGAGTTTATTTGTTTCTCAATACTATTTTCGAACGACGACTATGGCAAAAAAATAAAAGGTTTAATGTCTTGCTGCAGCAAAAGAGATAAACTTAATAATTATAATTCGTCTTCATTTTACTCCATTTAAAATATTATCGTCACATCGAACGCGGATTACGTTAATTAGAACTTTGTCTCATTTTTCTCTTGTATTTTGTTTAGATAATTACTTCCTATCTTTAACAATGCAGCGTTTAGAATAATCGATTATTTAATATGTCAATTGTATCATTTATTATTTTATTGTATGCGTTAATTGACTTTACGTTAATCAGATTTTGAGATAATTTTCTGTCAAAGGAGTTTATTTATTTCTCAATACCTGCAGTTATTGCACGACGACTATGG
Source organism: Leptothorax acervorum (assembly GCA_035220615.1). Lineage (NCBI taxonomy): Eukaryota > Metazoa > Arthropoda > Insecta > Hymenoptera > Formicidae > Leptothorax > Leptothorax acervorum. The sequence goes on along the minus strand of JASTWQ010000452.1, from coordinate 526,030 downwards.
CAAAAAATAAGAGGTTCAATGTCTGGCTACAAAAGAGATAGACTTATAATTTATTTTTATTTAACTCCATTTAAAATATTATCGTCATCATGAACGCGGATTATGTTAATTAGAGCTTTGTCTCATTTTTCTTTTGTTTTATAGCTAATTACTTCTTATCTTCAACAATGCGTTTAGAATGTATTGTTCCATTGTATGCGTCAACTGGCTCGACTTTACGTTAATCAGATTTTGAGATAATTTTCTGTCAAAGGAGTTTATTTATTTCTCAATATACAGTTTATTGCACGACGACTATGGCAAAAAATAAAAGGTTCAATGTCTTGCTACAAAAGAGATAGACTTATAATTCATTTTCATTTAACTCCATTTAAAATATTATCGTCATATCGAACGCGGACCATGTTAATTAGAGCTTTGTCTTATTTTTCTTTTGTTTTATATATAATTACTTCTTATATCTTCAACAATGCGCTTAGAATATAATCGATTATTAAATATGTCAATTGTATTGTTCCGTTAACTGGTTCTCTGATAACCGTCCTGTTGCGAGAGGATCGCGCCGGTTTCCAACGTCGCGGTCGTGCAGGCCGATGTCGCGACGCGACGCGACGCGACGCGCCGCGCCGCGGTGCCGCGATTCCATCCGGCCTTGCTTGGCCGCCTTCAATCGCCCGTTCCGTCAGTGCCGTCAGTCGAGTACGGCGCGCGCCTCTGAACGGTCTGGTCTATCGCGTGTGTACGACGTTGAAGGAGCGAGAGTCACTCCGTCGCGCCGCTCTCGGCACGAGCCGTCGCGTCGTGACACGCGATCGACACTCGCCGCGCCTGACGTGCGTGCATGACCGGATGCGAGGAGCAGTGACGAACGATAAGTCCAAGTGCTTTTTGCTTTTCCCGTCCGTGAATACCGTTCATTATCAACTTTAGCCGAAAGGAAAAAAAAAAAAAACGACTGGGATTCCAGAGGTAGATCACGCCGGCGAACAACAAACGCGGGGATTCGCGAATTAAGCCGACTGATAAACCCCGCTGGGATTTATATACGCTGCAAATATCGAGGAACGCGGCTGCTGTTGCACGTACCGGCTCTGACGGGGATTTATATTTGGGACGATAGAGAGAAACGAGAAGAGAGCCCCCGCCCCCGATCGGGTCACTCGACTGACCGGCGCTCAAAGCTTGCGGCGCTTTTCCAATCGGCGCGCAAAGGCGGCAAAGGTCGCGAGCTTTTCCGAGTGGCGTGTGTCCGGTGATATCGGCGAACCTTTTACCAAACCGATAATCGGGGTGCCGTTTTCTCCTCGCCCCGTTTTCTCGCGCCGCGGGAAAAGCAGATTCGACAACGAACGGTCCCTCTTCTCGCGACGCGAAAGATTTCTTAAGTTTCGAGCGACGTCTCGTCCTCGACGTTGATCGCTCGATCGAAGATCTTCCTGCGACCTTGACCCCGCGGAAAAAGTTCAATTGATCGTCGCGAGCGCACGCCAAGACCTCACGCGAAGTATCGATAGATAATGCGTATCGAGGAGAAAATGGTGTGAGGCGAGGACGAGTCGGCACCGACGGCCATCGAGGACGTTCAACCGCGCGAGCGAAAAGTTTCCGCTGGAAATTCCACCACGACGCGACGCCGCGGCGATGACGTAGACGAGAGCAGTGATCGGAGAAAGTCACAGATTGATTGAGACACGGGATCGCGCCGCGCGGCTGTCTATCGTCTATCGTGTGGGTGCGTGAGGAGAAGCGTGTGCGAAGGGCGAGTTTTTCTTCCGACGGTCACGAAGAGCGAACACGCTAAATGAAACCATTCTTACTATGCCAAGATATGACGACGAGGAGCCGTCTGCAAGGTGAGCGTTCGTGATCTCGCCGAGGATCTCGCCTATATCGCTTTCGTGCGGAACACCTGACGCGAGGAGAATTGTTATGAGAATGATTTGCATTTATTATTGCGATACATAATACCCAATTTCTACTTCTTTTTATTTTTAGATTCCATCACTGAAAAAAAAATTTATTATTTGCAAGAAAATGGTTTTTTTATGAATTTAATATAGTAGAATTTAGTCTTTAATTCAAAGAAATATTAGGTATATTTGAGAAAATATTGTAAATTCAGTAAAATGTTTTTTTAAATCTACCTAATATTTCTTTGAATTAAGGACAACATTTTACTGTACTAAATTCATAGAAAACCATTTTCTTGCAAATAATAAATTTTTTTTGTAGTTTTTATAAACTATTTAATTTTTACGGTATAAGGAATGATCAGTAAATAAATGTGTTGCTTGATGTATTATACTCGAGAAATTGAAACAATTTTTTTTTTACGAGCTAAATGGCATTTTTGCTATTAGCTCGTAAAGAAAAAATACTGTAACAAATATATGTAACATAATCTTATTGTTAGATTAATTTTCTTTTAACAGGATTTCGACTTTTGTAGTGTATCTGTTATTAATATTTAACTTGAAGAGTTTGAAAACTGATTGTGAAAACAATTATGTTTTTCCGAATTGTGTGGGAAGATGAGTTAATTTTTAACAAGAAATATCTCGCTCTGTTAACCACACGTGCCTATTACCGAATATTCCACGCTTTAGAAGCACTCTCCGTTAATTTCTCGTACTCGTATATTATTTTAAAAATAAAGATGAGTTTGTACGAAGTAACCAATTTGCTCGTGTTTTGTAAAAATGGGTTTGTATGAAACAGTCGAATTTACTCGTGAATTAAACGATTTATTCTCGCTATGTTCCGAGAACGACGAGTTGCTCGATATTGCTCGTGGCCACTGAACGATCAATGAAGATGACATTACAATGTCGTTTGTGTCGCGCGATACGTTACTCTTTCTCAGATGCTCATCCACGTTTCTCCTATGGACAGTTAGATATATGTACGCACGATAGGCGTGACTTTACGTAAGGATCGCGAGCGGAGACCGTGTCGTATGAGATTGGCCATAGTAGTTTGCCCGTATATAATTGTCTCTTAATTATTACATTGAATAATAGGCGGAACTTCGTATTCTTACTAGGTATATCATGCTACTCGTTCTCTCTTTTTTTTTCGGAGGCTATAGATATTACTATGTAATACCGATCCCAGTTTCGATTACGTATTATTAATTATACAATTGCTGATCGATTACGCGTTGCACAACTTATGAATGAAAATTGAATTATTGATAGACTCGTAAGAATTGAGAGAATGACCTTGACATTTTCAGAAAAAAAAATTTACTCCATATTTCGAGACGCAATACGCTCTCCGTCAATTTCGGGGACAGCCTGCAAAAGTTTGATCCCTTCTGCAAAGATTATGATCGGAGCTTGGATATTTGGGGAATAGCAATCAATCCGTGGTAAAAGTCAACAGCGATACTGGCCGAACGCCAGTCGTGATTTCACCAATGTGCGTGCATCCGATCGCTTATCTTCTCAACAAGCTACCGTTTCGCGCGCGACGTGTTTTCGTTTCATGAAAAAAGAAACATCGCAATCTCCTCCACGCACTTCGTGCCATATTTTTGGCACTTTCCGCGTATTTTCGACATGACGATTTCAAAAACTTCGCTCCCGAGCAAAATTCGCTCTATACAAAAGCGAATTTACACAGTTCTTTAAATCTTAAATTATAATTTTTACGCAATAAGAGTTTTTTGTTTTAAGCCACGTGAAATTTTATGAGTTACGTAAGCTAGATGCTATGGAATGATATGCTAGCAAATGATAATATTAAAATTACTAAAAGTAAAAAAAAATTGTTATATTTTACCTACGCATAAAAACGAATAATTTTCGAAACAATTTTATCGTGAATTTGAATGTCTAAGTATGTTTCTTCGTCGTTTGCTCGGGGAAGTATGACTTACACTCTACTTTGTTCGCTTTACGAACGTGCCGGTTTCATGTCGCGACACTTGACGTGACGAAGTAGAGTTTTCCTAGACGCATGGTCAGAAAAGGCTGTGTAATAATACCGCGTCTTTCAACGGACGTCTGCTTTAGTGCAGTTCACGACATGCAACAGTGCACGCGTCGATGAACCGTGAAAAACGACAACTCGAACGATGTCTTACGATGTCTGACACTGATGCCCCTCTCCGTACTCCTACTCCCACAACTATAAACTATTTTCGGTCAATAGTTGCGCAATTATGAACGTTTGATCTTAAGCTGGTATCTCATGGCCGTTGCAATTTACGAAAGTTTACGAATAATCGCTGAAAGTTTTTTCATAGCGAAATGTTCTTGCAGAGAAAAGTTTTTTACGTGTTAAGAAAAATTCTTATTAGTTTTTTAAATTTGTATGGAAAAGAATATAAAGAAGAACGTGTAGAAAAGAAGTGAAAATAAGAACTTTATTACAATTGATATTTAAAATGCGCTTGATATTTAAATTACGCTTTTCTTAATATAAACTTGTGATTAAGTTTTATATAAAAATTAATCTGCAGCATTTAATAATAAATTTTGGAGGATAATGGATAGGAGTAGAGAAAAATGTAGTCAATTAGGACTTTTGATGCAATGAAACTCGGATCTCAGCCAAACTGACAGATATATAGAGATTGCCATGTGTGTGTAACTACCTGTCGCGTTAAAATAATATTTATGTTTCGATATTTTACAAAGAAAGTATGCAAAGTATTTACATATATTTGTAATACGTAATTACGATGACAAAATAACGTAACAAAACGGTTGAAGATTCGGATTGCGCAGCACATGCATTGTCGCAATATAGACGCGAGCAAACAGGTGGTACATGCATTGCAATATGCATGCACTCCCGCATGAGACTCTCGAGTCTTTAGAGAACAATACGGGCAGTAGTTCAAACACGAGTCACTTCATCACACATTCATCGCTTCTTGAGATAACTAATGAGAAATTAAAATGCGAATTAATCCGTTTTTTTTTTCGTTGATTTATATGTTTTGTGATTTATCATGCATACATTTTTAGGACTAACATTTTTTAATAATTAAAAATATGTAATAAATTTAATTGGCTAAAAAACATTTTTGATAGGCAAACAACGGTAACTTTTATTAAAAATATTTATACATATTTTTGTTTGAAAAAATTACCAACTTCGGGAAAAATAACTTATAAGTGAGAAACGTACGTTTGTTAATGAAGATCGCTGGTATTGATGTCAAAATCTTCGGGTGACATTAACAGGATATGTTTTCAGGCAATATAATTATTGAAAATACAGATAGAATTTATTTACTTCAGCTTTACAAAAAAATTAGCCAGGAAGGGACTTGGTTTACAATTAAAAGATCTTATCCACACTCATCCATCCATACCATGCGTACACTAACTCCTCTCTTAAGCTAACCTAACTACTTAAACCTAATCTATCACAGCCTTATCTTTGGCTTAATTTAGTTCCTTCCTCTTTTTTAATTCCTTCTCTCTCTCCTTCCATAATTTCCGCAACATCTTACCCTTATCTAAAATATAAATCTAGTTCGTCACTCCATAGCCTTTTCCACTTCTCCGTCCCGTCATTACCTAAATTCTTAAACCATACACTTGCTCTCTGACATTCCTCTACATAATGTTCCAATTATTGAAAATATATAAAATTAATATTTTTGCACGTATTCTCTCTTTCTTTTTCAGTCGCGTGATATAAACTCTTAAAACGATGAACAAGCGTGCTTTTCATATCTCAATTACTCATGGAATGTGACGAGGATACAATACTTCCGTGCTATACTTATGTGCTGATGTGTGTGCATTTCAGCATAATCATATCAAACTTATGTACATTTAAACTCGGTTACTCATTTCATATTCATGATTATATCATATTTGGAAGTCTATTATACGTTCTCGTTTTCCGGTATCTTTTTCTCGCCTACGCTCTGAACCGTTAAGAAATCACTCATCGAAACGAAATCGCTACTCGAAAGGACCAGCGATGATTAGGATGTTAACATGTTGATTTTGTTATCTCGATTGCTTTACGATCGGTACTATATTTTGCGTTATGATATACGCGCCGTCGGGAGATACGTATTCTTATCGTCGTGCAACATATACTATACGTCTCGACGTATTGATGTGCGAACGCTTTCGGAGGATATAAATGTTTACGGTCTCAACAAGTCCTGCTTTCACATTGGAGAACGCAATTCGACGTCTAATGATTCTCACGAGAGAATCTACATATTTTTTATCGCAACGTGTACACTTACGTATGAATATACTTTAAAGAGAAATTTAAATAATTTTTGAATTAATTTGAAAAAATGAAAAATATGAATTTTCAATGTGATTTGAAAAATATGAATATGAAAATATGAAAAAATTGTATATCTATACGTGACGAGAACGTTGGGATTTGATAAGGCTGCTGTTATGTGAAAAAAATCACGCGTATATTTTGATTGTTTGTTTAGTATTCTCAAAATGGAATATTGTAAATATTATCCTACAATTAGAAAATAAAGCTTTAAAATTAGATGAACAAAATCCTTTACTTCGACCGAACTGGCAGTCTTTATTTAATAAGCACAACGTGTTTCAACCGAGATTCCGGTCCTTATCAAGTGCGTACATTACAATTAAACGCTTGCAAAAAACTTCATTGTACACAATGTGGCAGAAATGAGTCTACGAACTAAAATACAAAAAGAGTATAATAAGTAATGAGTTTACTTTAAAATTAGCTTTTTTATCGTCTGCGTACGCACAACTAATACAGTCTTAGCAAAAAGACATTATTGTTCACATTAGCTTAGTAGAACTTAAATACTCGTTAGTAATTATAGCAGATAATCTGCTACACGATTATATCCACATGTTGATCCATTTTTCATTAGTCATAATTTTTCCGCTACTTACTTTCACACAAGTTGATAAATATAATTTATTTATTTATTTATTTATTTAACTTTTTCTATGATATAATGTCACTATTATTTTCCCATTACAATAATATTGATCGACGAGAACTTCTAAATATTCGGCCACTTGAGTAAAGAAATATTCCAAGTATTGATCCGAGGCGAGCTGTACCTAGTTACACGTGCTGCTATTACTTTTACAGTTTGCGAGTTGAAAATGAATTTCGCTATTAATAAGTTTCGCTCAACTACCATAATAAATTCGTTAATAAATTCACCCAAGAATGAATTATACGTATACGTTTGTCAAAATTAAAATTAATTAAGATTAATAGACGCGTATCTTGCCAGTGCCAAAAGTTTTAATTTTGAGAGTCTTGGCAAAACGCGTGAATAAATCTGTCCTTATGCAACCGTATATTAAATTCATAAGTTTCACATAAACTGAAAAAAGTTGAAGGACTCAGATCATTTTCTATATAAATGATTGATACACGACCTGTAAAATACTGGTGCAGAAAAGATCGATAATATATGTGTATACATTCATCCACTCTACCGCGTGATTTATGAGAGCTACAGAAATTCGCGCGCTCGGAGAGATTTAGCTTTCATCCGCGTTATCCGATCTTTATTATTAAGTCAGCGCGATGCTGGCAAGGCTCGGTGTTGGTGTGAATGTGAGAGGCTACATTAACCGTTAATTCATTACGATGATTTAATTCCGAGTAAACCAGCTAAGCAAGCTCGCGCGTAAGTTGATGCCCGATACCACCTCGGCTTGGATTTCATTCCACACACGCCGCGCACGGTGTTAACTCAATTATCATCGTACGGACGATAAAGCATACGTTAAGACCTCATTCATGCCGACAGCTGAAACCTTCAAACGACGTCACGGCTACCTATCCCGTGACACGAGAAACTACGCGGTTATATATTTCATAGCTTAAAATTGTTAACTCTCTACGGAGCACAGTTACCTTCTGACGAGGAACGTGTCGATCATAAGCAGATTATAAGATAGTATAATTTTGAATTAATATGTTTAAATATTTTTTTATCGCGAAAAGTGGAACACGAGTCAACGGATGTCAGATGTTAGCGCAATAAAAAAGAACCAAGTGTAAAGCGACAGGGAGTTAAAACGGAAAAATCTCTCGTGATAATCTTCGGGCCATACCGTCCCGTTAGCCTCCGTCGCAATCTACGATCACAAACGCGCACGTGACTCTCACCGAAAGAACGACTATACGCACGCGAGGCCTAGCTAAACCGTCTGTGCAAGGCCATAACGCGAGCCCTTAACTTATGTCACCGAAAAGGAGCTTACCAGTTTGCGAATAAACGATTCCTTTGTGGACACGTCAGACGCGACAAAACTTTGCTGCAAATCAAGGATACGTGAATACGTAACGAGGGTGGTAAGTTGGTGCGACTCAGCTTCGATTGACCATCGGCCTGGCCTGTGCGCAGGTATCGTTTGGTCCGTCGTACGGTCGGCGGTGTAGCGGTGTTGGCTTATGCCGATGTGTCCTTGAGATATACGCGATTGAGAACTGGATTTCATGCGTTCCATATTCCACGTTCGTCAGCTTGCCCTATTCTCGTGTCCGGCCGCCATTAGTACAATACGTAGGTATTCGTTAAGTGTCCGATATACAATTCGATCGCCTTGTTAATTTATTATCGCGTTATTACATTCCGTAAAAATGACGGGCTAACGCTTTAATAATTAATGAATTTTCTAATGATCGAATCCGACCCCATAAAAAATGGAATGTGTACTACTTCCTGTAAGTTCTGTCTTTCAATCCCCTGCGGGGAGAACACAATGTTCAATTAGTTCATTTGTTTAATAATTACTTGGCCAACACAGTAGAATTGTTTATCGTAACAGAACTGTTTATCGTAACAGAATACTTTTAAAGTCAACTGTAATCTAATACCGCGTTCAATGTTGATCGGCGGTAAAAGTGTTTATAGAAACAGTGGAGCCTACGTGTATATCTTGTTACTAAAAATGATATAGATACGCGAATAGAAGTAAAATTTAATAAATAACTAATAAACACGTAAATGATAATCGATATATGATTGCTATTAACGTGTATTTCTATCGCAGATACGTATAAGCACCAATATCTGGTATATAAATAGTTCCCATAGCATATCACATGTCAGTTTATTCGTCGATGGAAAAGCCGTTGTAGAAACATATTATATACCTGGATTTCTAATCGATGAAATATGTAAATTACGTCGAGTATACGATTTACGTCATGATGATCTATCAGTCTTTATTTCCGAAAAGAAAAACAAATATTCTTGATAACTATTTGCTGATTCACGTGTGTACCTACATGATATCTGAGATAAGAGCTTTACTTAATTGTAAGATTTTCAAACAGGTTCATCGAAATTACGAATTATTTGTATCACTGCGTGTTTTAAATTGTCTGCATTGAAATGAAATATTTAGATATGTAAATTACTGTTGACTTGTAAAATATCTATCTTGACGAAGATTATACAAACGAAAATCGCTCTTTTAATTTAAAGTTGATAATACTAATTTGCAAACTTTGTTTTGCGATTATTTATAATAGTGCCTATTGCTTCATCATGGTGCTGTGGTATTTGATTATTCACAAGTTCGTACATTTGTCAAATATGTCACCTGACTTCTATACATTTGATCGCACGGCGCTCTTTCAAAAGAGACGTTATATACATCAAACATTGCTGAATGGTGCCTTTATGTGAACCGACCCTTATCGATAGGCCGGACTTTCCATCTCGTCAGAGCTTTCCATCACATTTTCCCTCATTTTACTGCCGAGTCTTCCTTTTTATTGAGCAGGGCAATCTTTTGTAAGCAGCTCAATATGTCGAAATATATCTGTAGCATGTATAACATCATAGAAACGATGTTTATTTAAAAGAGGTTTATTTTTATTCTAAAATAAATTTATATGTATATATTTAAAAATTTACCTTTAAATATACATATAGGTATACTAGTACTTATACCTATATCTATATATGAAGGGTACAGGGTAAAACGATCAAAGTCCACTTTTTGTCGAAATTGATCTGATCATGCTATCTTGTAGCATTTTCAAAGAACTTTCATAATTCTTATCTGTTTCGATCAAGAACAGTTGTAACGTAAACTATCTGATGTCTTGAAACTTAAAATTGCGTTTTTCTCGAAATTACTCCGGATGGACATTGATCGTTTTTCCCGTTTTTCCCTTGTACCATTCACCTATATGTTACTTTATTATATTTTATAGAAGTAGATCTCAAAGCAAGACTAAAATTTGAGATGTGAGAAAAATGTATTCATATTAGCTTTTCAATTGAACTAATAACAAAGCAAAAGAGTTAACGACACTTGATCGCGGCCTCTCTTTTGTTACAGCCTGCACCCACGAAACCTAACAACGTGGGGACCGATCGGTGAGACTTGGCGGCGTGCAAGGGTGGTGTCCGCGGGCACCACCGAAAACTGGGATACCTCGAGGACAAGGAGGAAGTCCTGGAGGAGGAAGAGGTGGTTCGCAGGCGGGAGGGAAGGCCGGAGGTGACTATCCACTCCACATGGACGCCACCCCCAAAGGACCACCCGTACCCCCCACACCGGATATCCTGTCGTCATTATCTCGCCGCGGAATATCCGACTTAAGCGTCGTCGCGGTGTCACCGCACCGTGCCTTACGTCGCCGTCAACGCCGTCGAATATCCAGCAGGAGGCCTCCTCCATTGCTCGTCCTCGGTGGTGATCGTCGCGTGCCGAGGAAACCATTAAGAACGTCATCCCCGTCGTCACCTACGTGCCTCGATCCTCTTCGTCTTCTGCGTCCCGCGGTGGAAGTACCATCGATTTCACGTCGTCTCCTCGACACTCTGGAAACGAGACGCCGCACTCGAGGATCGTCCGTCGCTGCTGGCAGTGAGACGATCCTATCCGTGGATAGTCCCACGTGGCACCTGAACACGACGACGACGTTGATCGCTCGTCAGGCATCAGAGGGAGAGTTTTTTACGCACCGCATTTTTACATCGCGTCAACGCGCGTTTGATGCCTACTTTACAACAGCTGACCAGCGTCGCGCCGGAAGGTCGCTCCGTTTAACGGCCGTCATCTTCCGCGTCGACGGATATATCGACATACTCCGTCCACAAGCGCCTAACTCGAAAGTACAGCCTAAAGCTAAACCACGCGAACAATGTCGCGCAGCGCTGCCACGCGGCCTATGCAAGGTGAGTGTGGTCCAAGATATTTATTTATTGACACGCGACACACGTTGCGCATCTTGACGCATCGATGCGACTCGCTTTTTGCGCTACATTATGGTAGCACTTGTAAACATCAATGATTCTTATTAGAAATATAGCACATTTACGATATAGACGTAACATGATATACGCGTTAACGTTGCATTATGGAAATTCTACTATAAAAGAACGTTAAATATTATATGAAATATTTGAAATAAGCGCATGTATGTCATGTATGTATGATCGGTTTTGATGGCTCATCGTTATTCATATCGGTTAATTCTAATTTTACTTCTTTCGAAGTTTTTTTAAATCGAGTAATGGAACGCCTTTACATCTTACGTCATTTTTTCTTTCAACTTCCTCGAACGATGAGGCCATACTTCCAACGAAAACGTTGTGTGGAGTTTCTCCACCCACGCGCTTATTCCGGCAATCTCCCGCTATTCAACTACTCTGTGTGGTCGGTCTGTTATTTCCTCGCTATAGATATTCTGAGAGGGGAACAGTCATAGCAGAGCTATGTTCTCCCAATTTCGATAAACAACATTTTTTTATGAAGATTGTAATAGTTCCTAATATTCCTAAATTGGTTTAGTTTTATGAATTTTATTTATTTTTTTGTTCTGACCGATATCTTTCGATGATACAAACGCAAATAATATCGATCATCGCGCATATAAAATTCTCTTACGTTATTCGGAGTTACTTTACAAGTTTTAATAATTCTATATTCTATACTTTTTACTTTTTCTATATAAAGAAGAGGGAAATAGTTTCTGTAGCCGCAATTTTTCCGTAGATCATTAAACAGTTACTGTTCCTTTAATGAAAACTACACTGTTAAATATCAAAAAATGAAATCAATACCTTGAGTTAAATAACATTTTGGTATGTTTAACTACCATGTGTGTCGAAATTTATTATTTTAACACAATGTAGTATTATTTTAACTCCAAAATTAAAGACATATTAAATAGGAGCACCTATAAGATGGCGATCTATTATAGGAATGGTTAAAAATGACTGAAATTGGGTACATAATTTGACATTACGAATTTAACAGTGTAGTACAGCTTTTCTTTTCATAAAGCATCGTTCAAAGACTCTTGCTAAAATTCAAAAATTATTAATCAAAATTACGTTGTGTTTATTACAAACTACCCTGCTCTTCAAAGCGCGACTTTTATAATTTTTACCGACTCGTGCCGCCGTTCCCCGTTAAATGGCCCGAGTTCTCGGGGTCGTTCGTACCTACCAGCCGCGTATAGCAGCGAATCGATCAAAATCCCGGCCGTAGCTCCGTTCACCACCGTCAGTGCAGCAGCAACCCTCTTTACCCCCGTCGACGCTCGGCGTCGCGTCGTCGGCGTCTCGAATTTTCGCCGCGCCGTCAACGCCGGCGTCGCGACGCCGAGCGTCGCGTGGCGCCGTCGTTGGACGACGCCTCGAGGTCGCGCGTCTCGACACCCGAGAGCCAGCCAACCAACCAGCCAGCCAGCCAGCCCTTGTGTGTGTCGTACGAGACTGTTTCGTTACGTCGCGTTAAAGTGCGCCGTCGTGCTCCTCCGCCGGAGGGAGAGAACGCGGACACCCTCGGTGCGTGCCGCTAATTCGCGATTTGCGGTGCTGTGCGTGCGTGCGTGCGTACGCGTGCCGTCCGCAGGTTCGTTCATCGTTGTCGATCAGGTGTCCTTTCGCGCGCCGGCTCGTCGTCGTCGCGTCGTCGTCGACGATTCGCGCTTGGTGCGCTCGTGAGGCGATAACGGTGACGGTGACGACGACGGTAGTGACGATGGTGATGGTAATAATGATGATATGATTATGCTGGTGATGAAGGTGATGTTAGTGCCGGTGCTACGGGAGATGAAAGACTGTGTCCGCCCAATCGCCGGCTGATCTACTCGCGACTCCGACTTATATTCTAGGGGTGAGAGAATCTCGCGTGTCCCGTTATAGCTCGACGATAACGACGATGTGACCATTCGGACGTCCGTCTCACCGTCATCGTCGTCGTCGACCGCGTTTCCGTTCCAGTCGCGGAGGATCGTGCCCATGTAATAAAACGTAACGTAAATCGCGGACATTCTCGGCGATACCGAGACGGGAACGGTATATATGATGGACACACGGATTCGCTATCACGCATGCCGACGTCATCGCATCCACATCCACCTTTCCGTTCTGTGATTTTTGGGCAATCGAGAGTGGTTCCATCGGGGAATTGATATGACGGATACGACGATCCCGAAATCGCCGTCTGCCAGCTACGATTCTTCTCCGCGTTGATCCGCGTATATACTTTATACGCTCGGGATAACCAACGTTGACCTCATCGCGACGGCGATCGATTGCCGTTTAAAAGCCTCACGGGCGCTCGTACGCGCCTCGTCGTCGCTGCACGCGCTTACGCGGTAAGGCTCCTCTCTTTTTTCCCCCCAGACTTCGTACTCTTTTTATTTTTCCATACGAAATCAAAATCATATATACGTATATGTTTTTTTTACCGAGAAGAGAATACGAACAAATTAATTGAGAGAATATCCATTACAAAAATTGTTTCGGGAAAGCTTTATTTATTGAGTAAATGTTGATGAAATTGTTATGGAATTTATTTTTGTTATTTCTGTGAAGATTGATCAAATGATAAAGTTCTTTGATACTGCGGAACTGAAAAATTGATCTATTTCAGTTCGGCAAGGAGCGTCGATTAGCTCTTTATTTTTACTTATTTTTTTAATGGAGATTAATTAATTCACGAACAATCGGTTGATTCCGGAGATGAGAAATTAATTTAGTTTAGTTTGGAAAGAAACGTCGATTGAACTTTTGCTCCTGTTGTTTCGGTGCAGGAGATGAAATTATTATGGTGAATTCTGTCGGTTTCGGGAACTGAAAAATTAATTTAGTTTAGTTAAATGAGAAATGCCGATTAATTCTCTCTTTTGTGCTAAAGCTAAATCGAACAGTTGAATCTTGATATGTACAGAGCTAGTTATTTATTTTCTCTTCCTTTTCTTTCGGTCTTGAATTTGCTTTTTTCCCTTTCTATATATGGATGTGACGATCGTTAAAACGACGTCGGCGAGGGTGCTTTTGTTGCGAGCGCGACGAGAGTAAAGAAGTCGCTCTCTCGAGAACGACGTAATGACGAGTGGAAAAGCGCCATGCTGCAATTGAAATCGAGCAGATCATCCCTTGTGGTCGAGGAAATCCTCAAATTGCATTGAGAATTGAGACTGTATTTAAGCGTATCTCGGGGAAAGCGTGACGTCAACGAAACTTTGCCGGAGAGGGATAAGGGACGTTAAAACGAGCAAAAGATTTTTGTGTCTTATCCGTTTCTCCTTCTCGATTAATTCGCTTTGTTAGAACGGGCAGAGGGCTTCAAAGGTGGAACGATATCGTGTTTAGCGTTTACCGAATGCAAAATGCATTTCCTTTTCGCCGCAGGGTGAAAAGTAGGTTACTCAACCTATTTTTTTTTTTTTTCGATGTTGATTTTGCAGCTGCATTTGCGTTGCCTGTCGATCGATAAACCGCGCATAGAATGACGGGACAGGATGAGGTTCGCGTTTTAATTTGAACGCTCGGTGAAGTTTAATTAATTAGAAGTCTTTTCCAGCGTGTCGCGAAACGCGTCGTTTAACTTGTCTTTCACGATTTCACGGCGACGTTTATCGGCTCGTTCGAGCATAACCCGACCTTGGAAATGTATATTCGCCGGGAGAAATTACGGTTAACGTTCACGATGATGATGAGTGACTTCCTCCCCCCCCGGGGGGGGAATTTTTTTTTCGTATACGGCCGCACACCGTCAGAAATGGGAGCGTCGCCAATGCCACGTGCTGTTAATCATATCCATCGGTTCGCTTTACAAACGTACGCGCGGATCAATAATAAACACGCAGATGGACAATCAACTAGTGGCTGAATTATTGCAAGGTAAAAGGTAAATAGGCGGCTCATCGAGAATTCTATTATATTCGCGGCGTATCTGATCGAAAGTGCTGGTCGTAAAGTCGTCGCGCTAGCGCAGCGGGGAGACAAATTGTCAATTTCGTGGCCGTATAGGGAGAAGCAAGCTAAAATCCATTTGTACTGAAAACGAGCTTCCGTTTATCCTAAGCGTATATAAACTTCAGCTGCATTGATCGGGAGAATCAAGCAGATGATATGCGAATTATTTACCTATCGTGTTTGCTATCATCAAAGTTTCTCATTATTGCGCAAAGAATTAAAAGTACGAATTTATTGCAAGTTTTAAGAGATTAAATTGCTCGAGCGTTATGTGCGCAGGTTTGCTGTAAAATCGAAGGAGGGTAGGTTAGGGAGGATCAGTTATTGCTAGCTAGTTTACCGCCCTGATACTTATAGATGTAATGACGCAATTTACTTTAATCCGCCATTGCTTAATCGCTTAGCTCGCAGCCGATGGAAATATGGACCCTGTTACATGAAGTGTCTCACTTCATCAGCTGTAGTGGCTGTCGACACTCGTTGGTAACTTTAAAATAGATTTTTGCATAATTTGATAGAACATCTAATCAACGTCGGTGACAATCAACGTCAGAGATTAGAGATTTTTGGCTGAGCTTCAGAGATATAAATGAACGATCAAAGCTTGTTTTTCTTCAGTCAAACTTAAATTAGTTCCGTCAGTTAGCCTAAATATTTACTTAAAAGAAAAATTTAATTTGTGTTTTAGTCTCCAAGATTTTTTTAGTCGAAAATTAGAAGTGTTTCGAGTCGTAAATTTTCCATAGATTTTCTCCAAGTCTGTCAAAGAATTTGTGATCGAAAGGACATCCGGCAGTGGTAACAGACACTCTGTATAGGGACGCTGATTTACGCAAGACGATACTGCCTGTTGGCCTGGAAAACTTGAACTGGAGCAACCTAATAACGCTCCGCACTCATATAGGGAATGAGATGTTCAGTTATTATTAATATCTCGTGGCTGGCTTGTGTACACATTGCGATGATTAAATATGTTCGATATTGTAGATATCGTATATCTACGTTGTGTCACCAATATGTGCGATTGATGATAAGGTACAAATTCTTTCTCCCTGCATCGATCCCGTATTAATCTTTTATAGATTTCTTGTAGAGTCTCTACCGTGGAAAGAAAACTTGCCAGAGCTAAGGAAAAGTATTAAATTCTATAATATTTATAATATATTATTCTTTTTTTTTTATTATTTTAAATAAAATATTCTCTGAATTTTTAGAATTGCACGCAGGAATTTTCTGAAGAAATTGATATAACTATTATTTATTAATCTTTTATAGATTTCTTGTAGAGTCTCTACCGTGGATAGAAATCTTGCTAGAGCTAAGGAAAAGTATTAAATGCTATTTTTATAATATTATATTATTTTTTTTAACATTATTTTAAATAAAATATTCTTCGAACTTTTAGAATTGCACGCAGGATTTTTCTGAAGAAATTATAACTGTGATTTCTTCTCTAAGCTATGTATTTTTAATTTTGATAAAATGTCTCGTGAATCTTCTCAAAGTTAGCACTGGCACTCTTCTCAAAACACAGCGAAACTTTCTGTCAGATAATAAGCAATGTGCCAACATTTAGGATCGTAAAAGCATGACACGCTATGGTCGTACTGTCGTCTATATCAATCCGTTTTTTTATCCATCGACGGAATTAGGCACAAATGAGACTAATTCGAGAGCAGCCAGCCGGCGCGGCGATAGTATCGATTGGCCGGTTGGAATAAAATACACGTGAAGGAAAAGAAAAAGAGGAAAAATGTATTAAGAAAGTTTCACGACGTTCTAGACGGACCCTCTTTACGCGTTCCTTACGTTCCTCTTTATGCGAAATAGTTTGAAAATTGTTTTTACTTTTCGATCAACGCGCGAAAGATACTTTATCTTCGGAATATCGAGTTTGCTGCCTACGTCATGATGCCTCAGAGATACTTATCTTGATTTACTTACTGATTCTAGATTACGTATATTAAAATAAATTTTATTAAACTTTACTATCCGTATATTCTGTGACGAACACGTAAAAGATAAATTTACACATTTTATATATATTATATATATATTCTATGCAGATATCTAACAAACTTATAAAAGCTCAATCTTTTTAACTTTAAAAAAGATTTGCAAGTTAAGATTTAAATTTTCAAAGTTTAATTACTTGGAGAAAAAAAATTATTGAGTTTTTTTTCAAAACTTGGAGTCATTATACAAATTCTGATAGGCTCATGCGCCTAAGTGATAAAATGTCGTCGGTTGTCATGCGAACATTGCCTCCGACAGCAATTTTAGGCGTCCCAGTTTTACGTATGTTTCCTAGGAAATTGCGACTTCGCGTGGGTCGTGGTGGTTTCATTATTGTTTCATTATGCGATAATCCGAGAGTGAAGCCGACTGGACTTGTGTCCCTTCGACTTTTGGCGACGGTTCCTGTTGTAACACAGTGCGGTTATGAAAGTGATGCTTTGTCCTTTCATTTACTTTTATTCAATTATTCTGGCATTTCATGTCAAATTAAAAAACGCGTAGTTTTTCTCGATATTGTTTTAATACGATTGTTTTTAATAACTGGATTTT
Organism: Leptothorax acervorum; assembly: GCA_035220615.1. Classification (NCBI taxonomy): domain Eukaryota; kingdom Metazoa; phylum Arthropoda; class Insecta; order Hymenoptera; family Formicidae; genus Leptothorax; species Leptothorax acervorum. Next base: position 508,281 of record JASTWQ010000452.1, on the reverse strand, counting down.
CAATTTGCACAAATTCATTTAAACTGAATTCCAGCTACGTTTGTGAAATTGTATCAATCATGTATCTTTCTAAAGAAATAATTTAATTTGGAAGGAATGTAGAGAAACAAAATGAAAATAGCACCCAATTTCGCTTATAAAGATAATATTTGCTTTCGGAACCTAAGAAACTTGCGTAGTCCAGAATATAAATCGTTAATCCAAAACGGGTTTGCGTTACATCACACAATCGCAGCGTTTCTCATTACCATATAGCTGGGTTGAATAAGGGGAAGGGAGGGGGAAAAAAAGGCGCCCGACTCATCAGTATTGCTCGTCTGTGGGTGTTGCAGAGCCGATCGTGTCACCGACAAAGCCAGGATAATTGAAACGAATGACAGAATAGGCCCTGGTCGAGTGCCAATTATCGAATACACATCGCCGTTACCGCGGCTAAAGGTGCAAAAAAGCTCTATAGCACGGTTAGCACCGTATATCGCTCGTGTTCCTCGAAGTGCCTCATCGTAGCCTCGCGTATAAAACGATACACCGACTTACATAACGGGCCTGAGATGCTGCAAAAAGTGATGATGCCGCTGACGCGATAAGAGCACGCGGGCGCACGCGGATTTATTTCGATTTTATAGTTTCGTCTTCAAACTCGTATTTTCCAGGAGCTCGTAAATGACGTAGGATGGGCGAAATCGCGATATTATGAAAAACATATCTATTAAATACTCTTACGAAATATTTTTTATTTAGATTAAATTTATATTTAGATTACAATATAGGTAATATTATTTCTTCTTTTTATTTTTTTTTTTCTCAAATCGAGACGTAGAAACATTGAATGACATTTCGTTTACGACCCAGCGTTACAACGATTGTCCTGTCATAACATCAGCGAGTTGCACAACGCATCTCGGATGCTGGAACGATCGCGTACGACGGCGATGCACCCAATGCGAGCGATAAGAGAACGCGTGTCGCATTTATTTCGCGTTCTCTCGCATCGACGGTATATCCGACGTTTCGTCATCAATACCACGAATTACAATCATTACTATGAAGACCGCCGGCGCCTTTGTAACGTATATGGAGCGTAACACGATTCCTATTGAGGTCCGATGTAGACATATCGACGCCAGTTCCGGTTCTTTTACAATTAATCATTATTAATTCTACAATTAATTATTAATAATTTATTTTGCGACTATGGTAAAATTCTCTTTGAGGAGGAAAATAAATACGTGACGCCTGCGCGAGGAGAAGTATAAATGGATGTGCGTATTTCGGTCGCAAGCATACACCTCGGGATTGCACGTGCTCCGAACTTTCTCTTTCCCCTTTTCATCGCTCACGTTTTCGGCCGGTTCAAATTTTTGTTTTCGTACGCGTATACAATATAGGATATTCTTGAAGTTTTCTTCTACTTTTGTCTCTGGAAAGAGATAGAGAATTGATTAGTTCTGATTGTTTATTGAGAGAGCGCGTCACATTTACACACGCCGAGGAATATATTGCCTTCGTACTGACGTAATTGCTAGACTCTTTATTTAGTGCCTGGTATCCACGATTCAGAGAAAATATACGCAAGATCTCCTTCGCTTATTTTACAATTTTCACGATTCAGAAAAAATATGCAAGATCTCTCTCTCGCGCGCGTTTTATAATTTCGTGATAAACGACTAAATGTCTGTTCATGCGAACGTGGATAAAAATTTACGTCTCACCGTGCAATAAAAATTTATACTATACTATTATAACAATTCGCTATAACAGCAAAGGAGTCGTCACGCTACGCACTTACTAACGGAAGTGGAGTATACCGCGCGGTTCCATTATTGTTGAAAACTTGGTGCAGTGCTTCCAGACGAAATCCAGACGAGAGATCATGAAAGCCCCTGTTATAGACTCCCGCGCGTCACTCCGTGCCAGAAGATCCGGGGTTAATTATGCCGAACGTACATCCATATCCGCCGAGATATCCGTACTCGCATATAGCTATCGTTCTATACTTAGCGCCCACGAGTATAGAACGATTTGTTTATGATTTCTCTGAGCGAGAAAGGAAACCGACAGCTGGCTTCACTAACGGAGAGACCTAAGTTTCATTTTAACCGTCTTTCACCTTCAGCTTGAAAATGGAAAACATTTCTTTTTTATTCGAAAAATTAAATAAATGATCAACTCAGAAGAAAGTAAAAGTTGTTGTATCATTATCTTTTTTTATAAACTATAGTGATATAATGTTGTTTGCTCCATTTTCTGAAACGTTGAATATTATCGCGAGCAAAAGTTATAGACAGCGCTATTTCTGTCAATGTTATTATTTCGGCAATCTAGAATGCCGGAACAATTTCCTGTTTCGAGCACCATATTATATCTTATATAAGAGCCCCTTCCATATCGCGTCTACGGTACGATCGACGGATAGGTTTCGGAATCCTTGGAAATCTCGGGCTACGCGCGCGGTCACCGCAAGGCCCGCTGATCATATTATTTTGGGAGGAAGCCCGGGTATTTTCGTTGCTAGACGCGGGAACCGAGGTGGCGGCTTCGGCGAACGATGACATCACTCTAGTATGCGGGATCAAGGACGGCGAAGAGCGTGCCGAACGCTACTCTCGAAGGATCTTCAGTGCTCGCTCGAGTGCGCGTGTACTTAATACACCGAGAGATGATCTTGCTCTCGACAGCAACTTTCGAGGAGCGCGTTATCTCACACATATTATGTTTATTAATTAAACATACGCCGATATACTTCCGTATTTTTTAGTGGCTTCTTGAAAGACGACGATCAACTCTTAATTAACGCCTTAATTAATGGACAATCGCTGTCGATTCTTTGCTCGTTTTAAATTCTCATTATCAGAAGTCGCTCTCTCTCTCTCTCTCTCTCTCTCGAGCAGGAGAGCAATCTTAAATTGCTCGTCCCTTGCCCTTCCAGCATTCGCGATAAGCTCATTACGGACGAGGCGGAAGTGCAGACGCGCATTTCGCGATGCACAGTTGTTTTGTTACCTGCCCGATAAGGTCATTCTGGTCTAGAAGCGGAACGGATGGCGCCGCTTTCCGAGCGGTCAATTGGTATTTATGCATAAATACTAAAGGTAGTTGATTTCATAGGCGTACCAGAGCTGGAATTAGCGATGAGAGACGGACGACCGCCTCTAGAAAACGGGATACCGCAGTTACCGCACATATACACCGTCCGTCGCCTCGTCCGTCCATTGCAAGACGTCTCCGGTTACTGACACATAAACGCGATAGTTAGCCTACACGTGGGTGGATAAGTGTGCGTCGCAATCTTTTTCTATGACATGTTTTCGAGGATGGGAAACGTCTATTTAACTTCGAGGATAGGTCGACGAATGTGCGCGTGTCGGGTACAGGCGGTTACATTTCAATGTCTGAATACCTCTTGCTGTATCTATAATTAATTCGATTTATACACGCAGTAACTATTTTGTTAATTTATTTATTCGTCAATCTTGCGAAATAATTACTTGCTGTATAATTTGCCCAATTTTCTTGCCTTACAACTATAATTGGCTTAAAAATATGATACATTCTGATATACGTAAGTCTTAAAATAATATTTTTTTTTGTACGAGTGCGTTAAAAAATCTTTTTAAATCTTTTTTGAGAAGATAAAGCGAAATTGCTTTTTTTTTTTTTAAATACGCGAACAAGGATTAAATATTAATTAGTTCAAAACGAGTTAATTGTGAATACAATAATCTGAGTGCCATTGTTTTCCTGCTTCCTTGATAACAGGATTCATCAGGAGAAGGCGTGTTAGATAACGCGTCTAACCATGAGTAAACCGCATTACCGCATGTAAAGAGAGCAACGATAATAATAATACGCCGTTCCTTTTTTTTCCTACACGTGGCAACTCGTTGTTAGCTTGAATTAGCCCTTATACATCCAAGGTTGTATAACAATTAAAAGAGTACAACTTTTGTAAGTTAACGTTGATTGCGATACCAAAACATGTTTTTTTTTTCTATATAAAAGAGTACCTATATATTTTCCACAATTTTATTATCTTGGATAATAAATGATAAACTTTACTATACGAGATTCATGCTTAATTCACTCTTTATGGAACGATCGATCTTCATTTGGAAGGTTTCCAAAAACCTTATAACTACAAGGGACGATTAGCGATATCGTTGTAACATTCCCATTGCGAATAATCCAAGCTCGGCCTTTTCCACATCGTTGTTTTCTCGATATTTTGCCGTGCACGATCTCGATGACAGAATCGCCGATTTCCTTGCAGAAGCGTTACTACTACAGGCAAGACGTGGCGATCGCATCGAGGAGGAAGACCTTGAGACGTTTCAAGACCCTGTCGCGAGAAGAACGCCCTTCGTGTGTCTAGCAAAAGGCAAAATTTTCGTGAATCCAAATTTTTGGTAACTCCGGAAACACCGAGAGAAGTCTCGGCGGGATTACCTCGCGGTCACTTATCACCGCGTGGCGGACAATTGCGCTCTAACGGGTGAAAGACGTACGCTCGGGTGGTACACGCAGCATTGAGCACGGGGCGTCGGGTGGCTCGGACCCTACGGGAGAATGTCGATTGGACGACCGAGTCAATCGGGTCACCGGAACGAGAGGCAGTCGAGTGGTGGGAACGTTGGTGGTGCGGTGACCAGGTACGTCAGAATTTGGATCGCGAGGTGCCAGCTGGTGGACTAATGCGGCCCCGCGATGATCGGCGGAGACGAGAAGACGGTGGTGGGACCCAGGTGGAAGAACTATGTAAGAGGCGAAGCGCGAAGCGGGGGGGACGAGGTCATCGTCTCGCCGCCGGCGGCGGCGTGGCTCAGGTGCCAGAAGGTGGCAGAAGAGGTTGGCCTTATAGAGGGTTTATAGTTTGCGTAGGATAGACGATGAGCGTCGAGGTCGACACGCTGGAACTCGAGGTCTTCGAGGTGAGTCCTCAGCCCCTCTCGAGGATGCGACGAACGGAAGTCGCGCGAAACACCCGACCCGTCCGCGTCGTGGAAAAATAAGCGGTCACGTTCGTCGCGCTAACGATAAGATCGTTACTCCGTGGAAATGCGGAATGCTCGACGATTGTATCGTCGAGCGGTCGCCGCGCCGCGCCGCGCCGCGCCGGCGAGATTTTAATCCGCGTGTTTTAATCCGGACGAAGTAATTGCTTAACATCTCGCTGTCGTTATATGCGACGCTTCAGATTAAGGGGAAATTTCCCGGGATTTTTCTTTTCGTTGAAGAGGCTTAGAAGGCAACCGGAGCATTTTTTAAATATATTAGTTTGGATTTTTATGTGATTCTTATATTTATAACAAATTCAATATTATTTTTTATTGTCCAGGTTTTTAATTAAATATATAGATGATGCGACGTCCCTGTAAAGACAGATTGTCTTGTGTATGATTTGCAAGCTTATATTAGCAAGCAGGATCTTACAACTAATTTCGTGCTTATGTAACTACTTAAGTATCTGACAATAATAGCGTACTACAGTTTAACCATAGTTTCAATGTTGCCTGTTGCATAACACGATATGGCAAGAAGTTAAGCACGATCTCCGGTAGACATGTGCAGGCTAGAATTTTTCCAAAAACGTTTAAAAATTATTTTTATGAAACGCAATTTTTTTTTCTTTTACAATAACGTTATAATAATGTGTAAATATAAAATTCGGCCTTTTTTACACTAATATAAACGAAACGTGCGAAAGATTTTAATTTTGTCCGGTATCGAGTCGAGAACAATACTCATTGGGAGAGCAATTTGACTTCCTGACTGTACAACGGCGAGACTGAAGAGTTACGCAATTTTCGATATTATGCAATGGACTTCCGTTCGCTAGCCCGCGTGCCGTTTGACAAGTAATGCGCTTTAGATGTGACTTTGTCGGCGCGAATGAGCTATTATGGCGGATATAGATCCGTAAAGTTTTCCGATTAACACGAACGCATTCCCTGCATCCCTATTTATTTTTTATTCTTATAGCATATTCATACCGGACATTCATACCTGTCCATACAGGGAAAAATGATCAGGGCTTGGAGATAATTGATTAGCCTTGTCACGGCGATATATCTACTCGTAAATATTTCAGTTATGTAAAGTGCACGCGAATTCTCACGCGAGTATAAAATATAAAATAGAAATTATATATGCACATATGTGTAATAATATCTACACGTATATGTATATACGTTTGGAAAACATATACTTATTGTTTTCCAATAAAATAATTTTTCAAATCTAATCTTATTATAGTAAAGTGTTTTGACTTCACTGATCGATACTCCCTTACACTTTCTCGAATGCAAGTTTAATCTTGTTACACGTGGAATTACCATCGCGTGTAGCTTAGAACCAGCTTGCGAGAGTAAATCGGAGCATTTGAGCCAGTCGGTCGAACATTCGTACAGTTTGGTCAAGCAAGCTCCGTACATATTTTCAATTATCACAGAAGATTTCAACATTCTCACGATTAAAATGCAAAATGACGCGAATACTAGAAGGATAGAATCGAAAACACGTTTCATATACAATCAAAGATATAAGGTAATAAAAAGATAATAATAATTATTAATTGAACACTTTTACTCTTTTAAGATTAGAATTTTAAAATTATAAAAATACGCAAAATGTTTTTCGCGGTCTTGCAGTTTGCGTTTATAAATGCATTTCGATTCTGAGCATTCTCGTACATCGTATAGTAGGTACAGATTATCAGCGTAGACTTTGACATACACTTTCTCGCGCGTACGTCATCCGCGGAGGGAAAAAAAAAAAAAATCAAACGCGACAGCGCACGGTCGCAGCTTATAACGGCCAATAAAGCTCTTATAGACGTTCAACTTTACGTTCATCGACGTGCTGTGAAGCTTTATCGCGAGTACCGGAAAAAGTCTCGATTCGCTTTGTCCGTGACATGTTTTCACGCACGCGTGCCGCGCGATCTATATTCGTATGCGCCGCGCTGCTTTTCACGTGCTTTTCTAGAGCAACCGCGATCTTCGGGGTTTATTTTACGCAGTCATGAATGGCAAATTACTGGCAAAGTGGAGCACACGCTGTGCAATCGTCCTTCGTGAAATCAGTATTCCATTTGCAAAATTTCACTGTAATTGATAAAGATCTCTTTCTAGAATTCTAAAGCTCCTGATGATACGATTCGAAAATAGTTTTAGTAGATCCCCTAGAGTTTTTATATTTAATTGTTAAAACTTTTTTTATAAATTATATCGAAATTGTGAAAATGCCATGCTAGCTTCACAGAAATGTGCAATCGATATTTATAAGCACACGAAGAGTAGATATATCGCAACAACGGCTCCTTTTCGAGTTAACGTATGCATGCAAAATTATTGCATCAATCTTAAATCATTCTTATTTTCACGTCATAGAGAAACAATGTATATACATATATCTGCATCTTTATCACATCCATGATTTAATTAACCAAGATTAATTGGTTTTAATCGGTTTACATCTTTATAGGCAATTTTTTTTACGCTTCTCGCGCTTTTACGTAATCCTCATAAAAATATAATATCGCGAGACGACGTTAAAGTCTCGCGAGGCTTCCTAAAGTGGCCGTTCTCCTTTTAAGCGTCGACAAACAAGATCTGCAGAATGATGGCGCCTGTTTTAATCCTATTTTATGCTTGGAAAGTATTATATCCAATAGTCATCAGAAGCCTCCTGGCCTCGCTCCTGGATAATAGTCTGACTGTATAGGCGGAGTGTTTAATGAAGTTCCGCGTTTATTGCCAACAAAATTATTTAGGAATAACTACTACCAAATTCTCTTGGCTACCTTTCGGACAATTCTATATTAACGAAACAAAGCCTTTGCATATCTTCGACGCCATAATCCTCTACTACACCTCTACCCTGCATCTCTTCACTCCCCGTCCGATCTTTTCTATATACGCGTCGCGACAACCAACGGGAATTTTCGCCCTCGCCCATGACCGTGAACGATAGAACGAAAAAGCGCATCTGTCGTGCCAAACGGCGTGTCCTCGACCGATCGTTCCTACCCGTCCTTGAACGTGAATTAAGTAACGTGAGCGTTCACCATGTCGGGCGACCGTAAGGTGAAGGACTGCGACGGCGAGGTCGAGTCGGCGGACGCGACGACGCGTCGCGGTGCTGCGAGGACGACGACGGTGTCCAGGAGCAGCGAGGCAGGCGGGCAACGCAGATGCTCGACGCAGGAGGCCGAGGAAGACGACGACGGCAATGGTAGCAGCCGCAGGAAGCGGAAGAAGCGACGGAAAGGGCAGCGGAGCAAGCAGTTGCAGCTGCAGCAGCCGCAGCTGGAGGTAGAGACGACCGGCGACGGTCAGCAGCGGTCGCACGCACTCACCCTCACCCTCGCCTCCTCGTCCGACGAGGTGGAAGCGGTGGGCGAGTGCTCGAAAAGGGACTCGTCCAGCAGCCTGGGCGGCGGCAGCCGGCACAACACCCTTCGAGAGTCCCTGCTGACGGTGCTGGGCAAGCTGGTGATCTGGAAGGGCACCAGATACCGTTCCGCCACCACCGCATCGTCCTCCTCATTGGCACCACCGAATTCGCCACCCGCCACCGAGTGCATCGGTCGTAGCACGTCCTTCTTCTCCAGCGGTGAGTTCCCACGTACGAGATCATCGGCTAGTTTTCCATCATGGGAGTCGCACCGCTGGCTCGAGTCAAGGTTCCGAACGACGTGCGTTTATAGTTGATACTTGCCAAGGCAGATATAAACAGTCGCACGATACGTGTCGATGTGACAATGTCTCTTTGATGAAGTAGTTCAGCGATAGAATTTGATGATACTTAACAGAGAGCAAAATGATACAAAATATCAAAATATATATATCTTATATAGAAATATACCCACTTATATTTTTGTGCTCAGTTTGTAGGTTTCACGAAGAGAGTTCCTTCTTGACATAATAAATTATTATTTAATTTTATACGTTCGTATTTTTAAATCATTGGGTAGAATAAACGCGAGCTTCCTTGACACAGTCACGATTTGGCACCGACCGCGTGCGCGTTCCATTTAACTGACACGCTGCATTTACATTATGTTTATGCCACTTTTTATTTCGACTAGAATCCATCGCAAACAATATTGCATGTACAAAATTACGCAATGGATACGGCGATCAATGTTACTGATTTTATATTTAAATGCAAGTTTCAGCGACTTATATACTTTACACGGCTATCCAAGGCTCCGCACCTTGGACACTCGAATGACTTATTAAATTCCATAAATAAGGAAAACGGAGTATGTAACCACCCACGTAGTTTTCACGAACACGTGACGGCGGGGTGTGCCTACTACGCAAGGCATCGATTCGATCGTTCTTCGTGGTAATGCCAGATAGTGGACTTTGCCACACTTCGCATGACGAGCCAACGATTAATAGTTTATCCAGTTATATGTGGAACTGCCGCGGTAGATATATTACAAGCGAACGTAAAGCAATGCACTTGACTATAAGACCGATTAGCGACGAAAAAAAAAAAAAAGATCCGACGCAGCTACTTCTTCTGTTTCAAAGGCTGTGAAATTATTATTTGTGTTGTTCTCGTATGTGCGAGACTTAGAAAATTATACGTGATTAAAATAATTTTGTTTGCCTAATCGCTGTGTAAAGAAACGTTTATCTTCCTTAGTATCTAGTTTATTGCAACATCCGCATTCTTTTTTCTCAACGCGACCTGTATATGGTAAAAATAGATCACGAAAGTATATTATAACAATCTACTGTAGGATCTAATGAGAATCATTGATGTATGAACGTTGTATATACTAGCTATACAGACACACGCTATAAATGTTACGTTTATTGTATTATTTTTACAGAAACAGAGAGGCGGATTCGCGCCAATAATCGCGAGTACAACTCACAGTTTAATTATGCGGTAAGACGGAACATTGTCTTCTTGCATTACTAAAGTTATCAAATCTTGAATTTAAAAAATTTAAAAAAATCAGGTATTGTTAGGGCTCAGACACAATGAGAGGAATAAGGAACAAGGAATAGAATTCATAGTCACATTCTTTTTTAATAGACATGCATTGAAAAAGGATGCGATTATGAATTCCTATTCCTTGTTCCTTATTCCTCTCATTGTGTCTGAGCCCTTAGGCATTTAATATACAACGGATATGAACGCGAATATTTCTATTGATTTGCAGAATAATTACATCAAGACGTCCAAGTATTCGGTTCTGACGTTCCTACCATTGAATTTGTTCGAGCAATTTCAGCGGCTCGCTAACTTTTACTTCCTATGCCTGTTGGTGCTTCAGATGATCCCCGCTATATCCTCTTTAACCCCTATCACCACAGCCATACCGCTTATAGGGGTACTCACACTCACTGCCGTCAAAGATGCCTATGACGACTTTGTAAGTATTCCATAATCAACGTCTTTACTACTTTTTACTCTTTTTTTTAAAAGTACTAATATCTTGTCAAAAAACAAATATATAAAATTATACAAACATCTTTTAGAAAAGTATACAAATAAAGTATATTTACTTTATATAAAGTGTAGAATATGATCCGCGAAAACTTAATGATACAATTTAATTTTCAGCAACGGCATAGCAACGACTCTCAAGTAAATAATAGGAAATCCCGGACATTGCGGGGTACTAATCTTCGTGAGGAGAAATGGTCGCAGGTTCAAGTGGGCGACGTAATCAGAATGGAGAACGATCAGTTTGTCGCAGCGGACGTTCTGCTGCTATCGACGAGTGAGCCGAATGGCCTCTGTTACATCGAAACAGCAGAATTGGATGGGTACGGGTTGATAAAAATCGTTCAATTAAATGTATAATCCTGTATCTGTGAAGATGTAATAATCCATAAACTTTGTGTAGGGAGACGAATTTGAAGTGTCGTCAGTGCCTGCCCGAAACTGCCGATATGATGGATAATCACGAATTAATCGGCCAGTTCGATGGAGAGATCGTTTGCGAAACCCCTAATAATTTATTAAATAAATTCGATGGAACGCTAACGTGGAAAGGAAAAAAGTGAGATTAACACTATAAATAGAACACAGCGAGAGCCAGATAATACGCAATATTCCACAGAAGGCCTTTAATTTCTTGTGGAAATTAAAGATATCTGGTTCTTGCTCTTTGCTCGCGTCGAGTTTACTTAACTACTATTTATCAGCGATACCGACGTCATACTAATATTTCACAATTAATTACAGATACTCATTGGATAACGACAAGATTATTTTACGTGGCTGTGTGCTTAGGAACACGCAGTGGTGCTATGGCATGGTGATCTTTGCAGGCAAGGATACCAAATTGATGCAAAACTCAGGGAAGACCAAATTTAAAAGGACCTCTATAGATAGACTGCTGAATCTTCTCATCATCGGGATAGTGTTTTTTTTACTTTCCTTATGTCTGTTCTGCATGGTCGGCTGTGGTATTTGGGAAAGCCTTGTGGGCCGTTATTTCCAAGCGTACCTACCGTGGGACTCGTTAGTGCCGAGCGAGCCTATTACCGGTGCCACAGTGATTGCCCTACTCGTGTTCTTTTCATACTCTATCGTACTGAACACGGTGGTGCCAATCAGTTTGTATGTGAGTGTCGAAGTTATTCGGTTTGTTCAATCGTTTTTGATAAATTGGGACGAGGAAATGTATTATGCGCCCACGAAAACGCACGCTAAAGCAAGGACTACCACGTTGAACGAGGAGCTGGGCCAAATAGAATACATATTCTCCGACAAAACCGGGACGTTGACGCAGAACATAATGACTTTCAACAAGTGTTCTGTGGCGGGCAAGTGTTACGGCGACATCATTGATGAGGTTACCGGCGAAGTCATCGATTTGAGCGAGGTGAGTCGTTCTTTTATTGACGCAAAGATCCCTGACTCGATGCTGACGACAGGGTACGTGCTACAACATAAATTTTCATGTTATTGTAAAAAGTTATATATATTATCTAAAATAAGATAAATACGTTATCCGCATTATATTAGCTATGCTTCCAATGCTGCGTGAAAAAGAAGTCATTGATCATATGCTTTCGCTGAAAATTCTTTGTTATTGTATAGAGGGATTACATACTGCATTGTTACGTTATATATGTTATATTCTTTTAATTACAATCTGTGCTACATTTTATCGTGAATTATAGCCTATAAATAATCATGCGAAAAGCTATAGAACGTCCTTTTTTCTTCTTGCAAAACACGTTAAAACATATTTACATTAATGCAATTAGCATTAAAAATGTCCTTGCACATTATTACATGCATACGTGATTTGTTGAGTATTCCTGATTGTCTATATCGTAATTCCTTTTTTAATCATACATGATAATTGTCTTCAGTTACATACGAATATGATTTCAATTCGTGGTCGTATCTTTGCAAGAAATTTCATATACTTAGCATGTGTGTGCTGCATGTAGACGGACAGAGCTGTTACAACGTCGACGATGCAGTGGAAGAGCGGGCAGGAATTCGTACGTCCAGTTTATACACCATTAAGTGGTCCGAATGTACGTCTTCTGGAACAAGCAGACAGGGTGTCTAATACAACACCGGAGCCCGGCATCAACGGCAGCCCAAAGATTCCACACAAGTGTTCAGTACGCATGTTGATAATTAGCACCTTTTGTCACCGATCACGAAATCTGTACACGCTATCGCTTTTATCTGTATATCCCGTTGTCGTTCTAATTGTATATATCATATTCAATATATCGTCTGTTTATCATTACACTAGTAACTTATCGCATATAATATCGTATAAGTAATAGAAGCATTTCTGTTATTTTTATTACGCTCAATAACTGTATCTGTAGTGTTTGTGCACGTTAGAACTTTACACTGTGCTATAAAGTAGATAAATAAGCCGTACCTATTCCTTGTATCAGATAAACGCACTGTTAAGGCTAATTTCTTTTATAACTATTTTCTTGTGATGTATATACTTTGATAAAATGATACAGCTAACGGTATATAATCCAGGTCTTACAACAAACATATTTTTATGGAAACAAGGTACATTACTCTGGGTAATATGGTTTCTAAAGCTTTTCGTCTAGCTTTCTTTCCTTTTTTTTAACAACAGCGGATTTCCCGATCTCTGCCAATAAGATTAACTTTCTTTCACATTAACCTCGTGATACACGAACAAAGTGCGAAATTCCTGAAAAATCTCATCGTACATTTTGCAGACAATGCCACCTTTGGATTTCTCGTTTAACAAGGACTACGAGCCAGACTTTAAATTCTACGATCCCGCGCTGCTCGAAGCCGTGAGACGGGAAAATCAGGACGTTCACAGTTTTTTCAGACTGTTAGCACTTTGTCATACCGTTATGCCAGAAGAGAAACACGGCAAGATCGAATATCAAGCACAATCGCCCGATGAGGCTGCCTTAGTATCCGCAGCTAGGAACTTCGGTTTTGTCTTCAAGGAGAGATCACCTAACAGTATAACGATCGAAGTAATGGGAAAGAAAGAGATATACGAGCTTCTCTGCATTCTGGATTTTAATAATGTGCGAAAGAGGATGTCTGTAATTTTGAGAAAAGACGGACATCTCCGATTATACTGCAAAGGAGCAGATAGCGTTATTTATGAGCGATTGAAAAAGGACAGCGACGAGATAATGGCGAAAACATTGGACCATCTAAATAAGTTTGCAGGTGAAGGCTTAAGAACACTGTGCCTTTCCGTGAGGGATTTGGACGAAAGTTTTTTTAATAATTGGAAACAACGCCATCAAGAAGCGGCATTAAGCCAAGAAAATAGGGACGACAAGCTAGACGCGATTTATGAAGAGATAGAGAAAGATATGTCATTATTGGGCGCTACTGCCATCGAAGATAAATTGCAAGACGGTGTACCTCAGACCATCGCTAATCTCGGCCTCGCTGGTATGAAACTCTGGGTATTGACTGGTGACAAACAGGGTAAGCTTGAAGAGTATTATACAAGTATTATAAGGACGAAAAAACTTGCTTGTGTTCGTAGAATAACATCTTTACGTCAAACTCTTTCGTGCAGAGACAGCTATTAACATCGGATACTCATGTCAGTTATTGACGGATGATCTCACGGATGTCTTCGTGGTAGACGGCACCACTTACGATGGCGTGGAAACGCAATTAATGCGATATTTGGATACCATTAAGACGGCCTCGACCCAACAGAAACGGCCGACTCTCTCCATTGTCACATTCAGGTGGGACAAGGAAAGGTCAGGCACATGAAAGAGACGGAGTACAACCTATCAATTTATTCTATTGCTGATTCTAATTAACGCATTCTTGTTAAGAAAGGAAAAGAAGACTATCTCTCACATTGAATGTGGCACTATGTTTTTCATGTAATGCTTTCTATGTCTATATAGTCTTGCCTAAGAATTTATCGTATTTAACTGCAGAGAACTCGTATGCTTTACATCCAAGCTAGCGGATCTCGCAATGCAGTTCAAATTACAATTATTTCGTAAGAATGAAAAAACTGTTGTTTTTATATAAGAGTACTTGTTTTCGGATGATACGAGGATGCGAAAAATTGTATTTTGCTAGTAGCTTAATTCATCGTGCGTGCATTGGTTTATACATACCCCATCTTCTCTTTTTCCATCGCGAAGCCCGACTTCGAAATTACAATCTGCATGCCTATCTGATAGTATTCATATCCTCTGTATTTAAAAAGCATTACAAAATTACTTCCACTTTCTTCTGAAAGATACCAATACTTGCTACTTCTTTTTGATAATATAACAATATGCCTATATTTAGAATGATAGATTAGATCTGCCTTTTTAAATCACTTCAGATATTTTTCAGATACTGCATATGTTATATCTGAGATATTCTACGATTTAGTAATATATATATATATATAGTCATAGATAACTGAATTTTACTATGATGCTTGATACTCACTCCTTCTCTTTCTGTATGCTTAATAATTAATCTTAGTGATAATATTAACACAACTGGTATGTTGTTTGTGTCACGTTCTTGTATCTATAGTTATTAATACAATGCACTGTGTATTGTTTACGATTAACGTGCATCATTTCTTAATGGCAAGAAGTTTCAATATTTCCTGTCATTTCGTTAATGATTACAATTTATTATCTCCGGTTCAATTTCTGTTATAATTGTGTCTGTTATAATTGTGAAGTAAACAAATTTTAAAATTGAATTTATTTCGTAAATACCAGATGATCATCTTTTGTATAAGAAGAGATAATCTTTTGTTTGAAAGCTATTTTCTCTGCACAGCAGTGATACCGAATACAATCCTAGTAGGGACGAACAGGACGAGCACGAGATGGAGCATTCAACAGGATTTGCAGTAGTTATCAACGGACATTCTTTGGTTCACGCGTTACATCCACAACTGGAACAGCTTTTTCTAGAAGTGTCCAGCCAATGTAAGTCAAAGTGGATCACGCGTATTTAGAAACAATTTATTCGATGGCTCGAATCTCTTGCAGGTAAAGCTGTAATATGTTGCCGGGTGACGCCACTACAAAAG
Source organism: Leptothorax acervorum (assembly GCA_035220615.1). Taxonomy (NCBI): domain Eukaryota; kingdom Metazoa; phylum Arthropoda; class Insecta; order Hymenoptera; family Formicidae; genus Leptothorax; species Leptothorax acervorum. The sequence continues at coordinate 492,749 of JASTWQ010000452.1, read as the reverse complement.
GCGATGGTCGTCGAGTTGATTAAGAAAAATAAGTCCGCGGTGACTCTGGCAATTGGCGACGGCGCCAACGATGTCTCGATGATAAAAACGGCTCACATCGGTGTTGGTATCAGTGGGCAGGAAGGATTGCAGGCGGTATTAGCCTCCGACTATTCGATAGGGCAATTTAGGTTTTTGGAGAGGCTGCTTCTGGTCCATGGCAGATGGTCGTACTATAGAATGAGTAAATTCCTTAGGTATTTTTTTTACAAGAATTTCGCGTTCACTCTCTGCCATATCTGGTTTGCTTTCTTTTGCGGATTCAGCGCACAGGTAAGGTCTTCTCAAAAACGTTACTATAATAATGATGATATAATAAAGATAACGATAAGAAATGAATGATGTTTTAAAGGCGAATATTATTCGTAATACTCCTTTGTAAGAGCTTGTTCCAAAGGCATATTATTCATAGGTAATACTCCTTTATAAGAGCTTGCTCCAAAGTCGAGATTTTGAATGTGAATTTAGATATTTTTCTGACAGATAATATAAAATAGTACATATAAATTGCGCGTCATTAAAGTTGATTGTATGTTCAACTCTTGCGTATGTTTTCTTGCAGACTGTATTCGATCCTATGTACATTTCCGTCTACAATCTATTTTATACCTCGTTACCAGTCTTGGCGGTTGGCATTTTCGATCAGGATGTTAACGACAAGAACAGTTTAATGTATCCGAAGTTATACGCACCAGGATTGCAAAATTTGCTCTTCAACAAGAAGGAGTTTTGTTGGAGCGCTCTACATGGATTTTACGCTAGTTGTGTATTATTTTTAGTACCTTACGGTAAATATTTTTCATCTAAATCTAATTATTAAAGAAATTGTGTTAATATTTATTTTTAAATTAAAGCAACGCAAATTTATGCAAACGTACATATCTTGTGTATTTCTACAGGGACATATAAGGATGGGGTATCACCTAAGGGTTACGTACTTTCTGATCACATGCTGCTGGGCAGTGTAGTAGCCACTATATTAGTTATAGTCGTGACCGTTCAAATAGCCCTCGACACGTCGTACTGGACAGTTTTCAACCACATCATGGTGTGGGGCTCGCTCATCTGGTATTTTGTTTTAGATTATTTCTACAACTTTGTTATAGGCGGTAGTTACGTCGGCAGTCTCACGATGGTATGTATCGTCGCGAATCTTCGTCCATACTCTTCGTAGTTGCACGTATATGCAACATTTAATTCATATTTGCAGGCCATGTCGGAGGCGACCTTTTGGTTTACTACAGTGATATCCTGTATAATTCTCGTGATACCGGTACTATCGTGGCGATTCTTCTTCATGGACGTCAGACCGACACTGTCCGACAGAGTCAGACTGAAGCAGAGACTGGCACAACTGCGTTCCCGTCAAAGCCAGGACATACTGCGTACCCCGTCTACAAGACGTACACGGCGATCCTTACGCTCGGGCTATGCCTTCGCTCACCAAGAGGGCTTCGGCAGGCTCATCACATCTGGGAAAATTATGCGCAAATTGCCAAACGGTGGTGATTTTAAGTTTTCTATGCCATTTACGAACAATGTTACGAAGCAGGTTAACGTTGCTACAACATCACCAAAGGACAACAGCGCATCTAGAAATTCACACACGCTGGACACGATTAATTTATAATAGTTCGAATGTTTTAGTCAACTCAATGGACACTAAAGTGCAGGTGACTAGTGAGGATTCTCTTTTAATTTACTTGGTTACGGACATTAAGCCAAAATTGAACGCGTCGAATTTATCGATTCTGGTGTATCCCATTGAAATCGTGTTCCCAATATCTTTTTCTCTTTTTTTTTATGTTAATTGAGAGATGCAAGTGATGTATTGTATGTAGTATTCGAGAAGATCTCGTGAAGCATCGATGTCTGTGATTACGTTACATTTAATTTACATTTATTTATTTGAAGAAAATTTCGATCAATTAGAAACTCTATTACAATTTATAACGGATGCCTATAAACAACGATAATAATGTTAAAATACAAATGTATGTAATTTCATTAATGCATATATATAACGCAATGAATTCCAGTGGGATACATTGAGTTACACTACAATAGAAGTAGCATATGCTATTTTATGTCTATACGTCACTGTTAAGCATTTATAGATTTGTTATAATTATGACTTAAGTGTTATGTATTTACGTGTTCAATATTTTTGAATTTATATTTTTGCACTTTTGCCAAGTAAGTGCACGGAATATCCATACTTGATTTAACATTTTGTTGACACAATGATTATGTACGTAAAAATAATGTTTTATGATAATTATATTCTTGTATAGAAAAATAGCTTATGCTACGATATAGACTACGATATGTTTTTAGTTGTTATGAAATTTCGTATTAATATATGTGAAAACAATCTTAAGTATCAACATGTAAATAATTTTTGATATTTTGTTCGATGAAAAATGATAATTATGCATCTCGATTCCATATATTAATATAAAACAACGTTGAAAGCAAGTATTAATAGAAAATACAGAGAGGTATACGTTTCTTTATTTTACCTGAAATTATAATATTGATTTTCAATTATTTACTAATTGAATACTCAATACATGAATCTTATTACAGTTTCTTTATGCATACTGTAAGTATAAAATGTTTATTCATAATTTACTATAGAAGGTTGAGACGATTATTTTGTATAATTTACATGTCTTAAAAAACCTTTCTTTCATTAAAAACTCTAAATGGATTGGAAAAATATGTTCTCAACAATTAATCGTATTTTTAATCCTGTGGATAATTCTCGGTTTATTTTACTGAAAATTATAATATGAAAAACAAATACAGTGTAACGATAGAAGAAATAATTTGCATTATTATGCACTGTATATAAAATAGAAGTATTGCATAGAGGTGTCAAAATCTTGTAATATCCTATCTTGTATTATATATTATCCCAGTATGAACATTATTACTGTAAAAACAGGAAAAACGCGTTTACACGATATATTATAAGAATAATAGTTACATTGATAATTGCCTTTATAAAACATGAATATAACAAACGATTTAAAATATTGTATCATAGAATTGACTGTAAATATTTTAAAGAGATATATATATTATATTAAATGTTAAGTATACACATTTTTTAAAAGAAAGTAATATATAGATAGATCGATTTAAAATAATATGAAAATAGTAGCTATTATATTACACTATCGCGGATAAAGTTTGCCTTGGACTGACTATTGAATATATATAATATATTAAAGTGAAAAAAAAACAGTAGCGAAACAATAGAGTATGTATTTCTACTTTTAATATTACAATGAAATTTAGAGAGAAATAGTTTGTACGGGGAAGGTATGCTCCACAATCAAATTATAATTTGAACGGAAAACATTAGAATTTTGGTTGCTTTCAAACATTGTGCCTAATCGTCAAACTACACAGAGTTTCTCGAGCTCTCGTGATATTTCGTTAGTTTAGATTTATATGATGTACACTTCGTTTTTTTCTATGTCAATAACAAACAATTATGAAATAAGTATATTACTTCAACTTAACTAGTTCCAGGCGCAGGTATTCAATAGTTTATACCGCAGTCTTTTTTGTATCACATAATATGTTCATCCAAAGTTTGCAATACAAAAGTTGATTCTCTCAAACAAGTTTCTGAAGTTTTTCTTTTGCTTATCATAAAACGTCGATTTTTTGGCAAATATTACATTCTTGAAGAAAGTAAATTACCATTAATCCGTGAAATGCATAGGTAATGTCCGCGTTCTCAATTTGAATGCTAATTGAGTTTTATATCCCATATATTACTTATTAAAAACAGATTTTTATTCGGAAAAAATTTTGTGTGCTAAAATAAATTTGAATAACAAGTAATAAGACATTATTGAATTTTGCATGGTAAATATGGAATACTTATTAATAATAAATGAATTCTAAGAAAATAATTTGGAAGATATATTTATATAAACTAAAAAAATACACTGTGGAATTGTATAATATTTCATCAATATTGAAACCATGCTGTCGTAATAACTTAATTGTATTGATGCATATATGGACATGTTTCTTCTTTACATGTGGAAAAAATACGTAGTTATGTAGGTGTGCACATGCACAAGTTACATTCTTTGTAAAAGCTGATTGATATGCGCATTTATTTTGCTGATATTTTGTGTTGACTGTTGACATGATATACCTATATGTAATTTATCACCTACGAATTACTTGCAAAATTAAATATCAAAATTCTGAAATATCTTGTTATATGTGCTGTATAAGTTTCCGAAGTATTAAATAATTTTTATTTTAAAAAGAAACTAAAGGACTAAAATTTTTTTGCTAATGTCCAAATTACTATCTTGTTTTATCTCGTGTGGAAAAGAAATGGGGAATATGATATTATTTGAAACTCTTGATAATTAATATTGATGTGCTTATTTAATGTAAGACGGGTAAGAATCATAACACGTAGTCATAAATTGTTGATTGCATAAACTGTTACATGTATGTTATAAGTCAAATGCCGAATCAAATTTGGAAGCAAACTGTATTTGTCCGCTGCATGTGCTCTATTTATTATCAAACATTAATTGGGACATAGTATAAACCTGAGAAACATAGTAATTTATCTAAAAACTTTAGTTATATAATTTATATTTTTTATTACAGTTTGTGTTCATTTTTCAGAACATTTGTTTTTATTTGTTCATGTTTTTTATGGAATGTTAGTATATGACAATAATATAAACTAAATATATAAGACAGATATGCATATATATTATATGTTGTTAAACAATCAATTATATCTTAAATATAATTGATGTTTTTGAATATAATTATATTCGAAAACATAATTTATTTTAATATTTCTTGTCTAAAATAAATAATTTTTTTTTTAAATAAACTCAATAATTTAATTTTACTTGCTACCTATATATACACAATATATATAAATTAGCTCTCACATATCTAAAACAGTATTGTTTCTTTCTGATACTATGTCCAGTATTTTCTTGATATATTTTTTATTTTTACATAGAGGGATTTTTAATAGTAACTTGTCTTTTTAAATTTAAACTATTTGTTAGCTGTAATAAAGATTGAAATTAATTATATTTCACGATAGAGCTATGCAAAGGCGTATTTTATGCAAATAAATAGTTTAAAATGTTCCTTGTACAATGTATGCATTAATGAAGTTTAATACAATTGCAAAATTTTATATATATACATACACGTATGTTACAATATTCATAAGCAAAAAAATAGAGAACTAATCATGGTACCGAGTAGTGGCATACGTAGACAAACACGTCAGATGATCTATTTTTGATTTAACGAAGATTATTACACAGATTAATTACATTTTCGTTTTTATTGATGCATCTCTGCTACTTTCCTAAGAGTTTCAGTAATATTACGAACACATACACATTTAGGAGCAGTTACTGTATTAATCATATGGAGAAAATATTAGAAAACATAGATATTTCCTTATATTTCAATTCAAACGAAAGGGACCAGAGTACAATATGTTAACATAAATTTATCATTTATATAGCACATTTTATGATGCTTTTTGGGATTAACTTTTCTAATTAAATTACTCCTAATTTATCCGTTATTTTCAAGATGTTTGTGATATTGGTCGATGAAGATAAACGAAGATATACTTGTAATAACTGTAATATAATCGACAATGCAAGGGAGAAACGTGTAAATAAAATGTGCTTTGTCACAGATTGAAATAGTCTTACGAATTCATGTATATTTGTACATGTAAATTAATGACGGCCCTAATCTCCAAGCGCATCTTACATCAAAACAATTATGTGTTATTATTTTACAAAGAATTTTTTTGTTCTGTTTTGAATATAACAATTTAAAGAACAAGGCACGCATATAGGTGTAAATCATACACATATTGCTTCAATATTAAAATGTCTATCATTCTAAATTATGCTCGTATGTAAGATATGTAATGTAAGATATACTTTCGTAAGATAAATCTTCGCACGGCCTTCATCGTTAAATTTAAGGATGCATTTTTTTGCGTTTTATACACTAGAAGCAGATCTCTTCCATTTGTTAAATCCGAATACGGCCGGTTCGTTTTGACGTGTGCATTAATATAATAAATTAAGAATAATCTTGTACTAAATTATATTTTTGTTGCACAAAAATATTGATTTACAACTTTATGTATATACATATATCGGAGACAAATGTGCATTGAAGAGAGAGGCAATGTCAATGCAGTACAATTAAGTATTACCTACAAAACGTGCATTAGCAGAATCATAAGACATGAATTTAATGAAATATTCTTTGATCGAAAATCACGAAATGTAAGTTGCGAGATAAATTACAAGTTTCTGTGACTTATCTCGCTTTCTCCGTAATTTGACAATTTGAAATTAAATTCAACAAGCCACCCGTAATACGATCACAGATTAGCGAACTGAAACATGCTATGTGAATATCGTGTTACTATTCGTACTTATCGTGAAGATCGGTCTGGTGTGACAGAAAACTTAAGAAAATTAATGCTTTGTGATTAGCCAGTTACTTTTTTCGTATTCTTTCAGATTGGATGTTTCGTGGCTTACGAAATCGTTTGAATATCTCGTTTTTTAATCTTTAAGTTAATAAAGATATTGCAGCGTAACATTGTATTTTTCAACGCGTATTATTATTGCCACCTGTTATATATGTATATTATATATATATATATATATATCTTCTCCCACTCCTCTGTCATTTTCACCAATCAATTACCGGAAATATAGTGATTTATTAGAAAAGGGATTTATGATATTATCGTATAAATTATTATTCTTGCCATGAAATTCTAGATTATTAAATATTAAAATATAATCACACATGCTTCTTTATGTACTATATATGTATAAGGTATCATTAGCATTCGAGTAATACTTTTATAAAATTAATATGTGCTACAATGTGACACAATATTTCAACACACAGTATCACAATTAGATCTCTCTAATCTTCCGAAATTGGCATTGATTGTATCTAGCGAACAATTTATTATTTCGTCCATTTGTTCTAGCACCAATCACAATTAAAATTGCAATCTCTTAGCCAAAGAGGCTCCTTCCATCGATTCTAGCAGTTTTCTTTTTAGACTAGGTCTTTCTTCACGTTGACGCTTAATAGTCGAAGGTAGAGGCAGTTTAGATCCAGCTGTCGGTGCGGGTTTATTGCTGAAGTACGGCATTTGCAGCGCTTGATCACATGTACACCTTTCCAGAGGATTCACGTTCAAGAGACAAGCAATTAAATCCAGGAGATCGTCGGGAGCAGCAGTGAATATATGCTTTAAAGGCGTGCCAGGGAAGGGCTTGAATTGAATGAAGTCCGGTAATTCGGTCATTCCTTGCCATGTTTCTTCTGTTGGAGTACCTAGTGTCTAAACAGAGAAATGATACATCAAGATTAGAGAAATAAAATAATTTCACAATTATATGTATATTTTATGTCGATGTATTAATACCTGAAATATCTTAGTAAGTTGATCTAAATCGGATTCACCAGGCAAAAATGGCACTCGCAACAGAAGCTCAGCTAATATACAACCCACTGCCCACATATCAATCCCAGTTCCATAAAGTCTAGCACCGTAAAGTAATTCAGGCGCTCTGTACCATCTCGTGACCACTTGATGAGTGTTTATCCGGTTGGGTGAACCGAAAAATTTTGCCAGACCAAAATCGCCTATTTTTAGAACGCCTTCTGAATTCACCAGTAAGTTATTTGGCTTTAAATCTCTGTGAAGTATCCAATTGAAATGGAGATAGTCCAGGCCTTGTAAGGTTTGAATCATGTATGCCTTTATATTGGCTGCGGTTAAAACTATATTGCTATCCTTTATTATCACTTCCAGATCGGTGTCCACAAAGTCGAATACTAACGATACGTTTGATTTATAGCCAAAAACGTCTGAAATTTTAATATATACACACATAATTACAAAAATTTATTTCTACACAAGCTGTGTATTATATAATTTGCATGTTCGCATATCGTTTATTTTATCAATTAACTATTAATTGAACTTTTCTATGTTAGAATTAAGTACCTAATAGGCCAATGACATTGTCATGCTTCAATTCTTGCAGCAGTTTAATTTCTCGCAAAGCAGTCCGGTTTATGCCATCTCTAGCTTCTGCACGACTTCCGACCTTAATCTATATTTACAGATATAAAAAGTTTATAACACGAATTGTACAAAAAGTATAGAAATGTATATTTTGCATAACGTGGAAATTAACCTTTTTTACAGCTACAATTTTATTTGTTTCTATATCTCTCGCCTTGTAGACCGTGGCAAACTGAAATATACAATACAAAATATATCTACATTTACATTTATAATATTTTTGTAAGTAATAATTGAATCATATATTGCAATTGCTATGTATAAATATCATATGTATTAAATATGTAAAATTGTGTATTGTGTGATTAGACAGCAATATGCTATCTCAAGTAGACATCGTACAATGTATAAAAAACGCTCTAAAAATGAATAAATATTATACACAATGCAGTATAATATTTAAATAACTGAAATGGCAAAAGGTGTTCTAACCTGTCCTTCGCCCAGAAAATCGATTTTCTCATATCTCCGCACTTTTTCCGTCATTGTCAGTGAGAGTTTATTCTTCTGCGAGCTTCTTTTTCTTAATTACCTTATTTTCAAATGACGAAATGACACGTCTTGTACGGTATTTCACTTTCTTGGATAACATAGGACGACACGTGTTTACGTGACATGAAAAGGAGCACCCGAGAAGCAGAAATCTGCAATATCGATCTCATCTGTTCTTTGTGATTGCCCTTTCTGTACTTAAAAAAAATTTTAGTTAAAAAATTTGGCGATGTGTGGAAGTGTTTCTACATTTACATTGTAATTTAATATTTTATATTATTTGTTACTTTCAGATATTTAAAAATCTAGCAACGCCAAGTTTTATAAACTAAAATTTTTTAAATTTTGCATTAATTTTTAATTCTTATTTTCAAATAAATGTTTAATTTTGTATTAATTTGTTAACAGATGAATCAAATCTAAAGCAATATCGAGGTCAACGTTTATAATTAAAATTATATACCTTTGTGACCGAATATACTTAATTACGATAGAAACATTGATTTACTTCAGAATTTTTCTATAAAAACTATAATAGATATTTTTAATTTAAAAATTCAATTAAAGCTTAATTAGTAAAAACGGATTAATCTGTGAAAGCCCTCCACCACTTACTCCCGCTAATTATAAAATTGGCGGTCCTCTTTTCTTCAAATGTATGTTTTTCTTTTTCTATTTGTTATTTTTTATTGTACAACTTGTATGTATATAACATGTAATTTATTTTACGCGTTAAAAAATATAATGTAACATACAAAATATCATAGAAAATATTACAAGCAATTAATTGCTTACACATGTCAGATACCTAGCTATAAATGATAAATTGCGAATAGAACCATCCGAAAAATGCATATATATAATATGACAATATTCTTGTTCCGTTTTTATACCGAAAATATATAATTATAATAGAGACCTTCTCTAAATTTGGAATTTTTCTATATAAACTATTGATTCTTAAATGATAAAATAATACGTTTAATTATAATATTTGCAACAGATAAAATAATTAAATACCACGTAATATGCATGATTTGATTTCTCAGAAAAAGTGACTTATATGCGGTAGCATAGTCAGATTTATTTATAAATTTCAACCCAATACTTGATAAAGAACAAATAAATAAGAAAATTATTGTAATAGAAACTAATCACATAATACCTTTAAAATCTTAAAATGTTTTGTGTGTTCTAATTTTTGTATTAATATTTATTGTAATATATCGTTATACAGGGTGTTACAAAAAGATGGGGACATACTTTGTGTGCTTGTAGGGTGGGTTGATATAAATAATTTGAGTATAGGAATGCATGTCCACTGGAGCCTCGTTTCTGTGCTACACGACTGTGAAGTTGCCTATTCTCTGTGTAGGTAAAGTCTCTTTTCGGTCAAAGATAGTGAAAAATTTTATTTGAGAAACCTGTTTGGAATTAAAAATCAGGCTTGTATACCAAATCAATTGGCCTACCTTGATGTTTTTGCTTTTTAGCATTGTCAGACAAAAACATCAAAGTAGACCGATTGATTCAAAATTTGATATACGGGCCTGATTTGTAATTTCGAACAGTTTTCTCAAATAAAATTGTTCACTATCTTTTACCGAAAGAGTACTTCACCTACACAGAAATTAGGTAACTTCACAGTCGTGTAACACAGAAACGAGGCTGCATTCGGCAGAAACGGATATGCATTCCTATACTCAAATTACTTATGTCAACACACCCTACAAGCATACAAAGTATGTCCCCATTTTTTTTGTAACACCCTGTATAAAATTGCAATATAACTAAATTCAGAAATATGCTATCAATTTTTAATAATTAATGGGGATGTAAATAATTTTACTTTTGGTCTACTACAGTAATTGATTTGCTGCAATAAGAGTTTTATTTTATTCATCTTAAGAAATGGAAATTTTATAATTTGTTATTGCCATGAGCATTTGTTTTAGATTACTAATTTTCGGCTACTTATATTTATCTGTACTTTTGCCCTATGTATAATTATAAGTATTGTTATACAATTAAAATATATTAATATACAAAAAAATTGTATATACAAATATACTTATACAATGTACCTATTTATTGTATATTAATAAATATATATTAATATGCAATAAAATTATCAAAGAAATGACATCATTTTCCCTCAAAAGTAAAAGATTTTACATCAATTATCAATTTATATAAATATTTATCATAATCGGTATAGTGGTCGAATTGTATTAAAATTTATTTATATAAATTAATATATTTATTGCGTATGGTAAGTACAATAAAGTAGCGTAAATAGCTTAAATCTAAGAAAATAAAACAGACTTAACGACTGCTATAGCAAACATGTCGTTAAATCTATTTTATTTTCACAAATTTTATCAGGAAAATCCCAGCATAAGTGCAGAATCTATTAACGGAACATATATAATTGCTTGCAAAAATCGAGAGGCTGCATTTTTGTTATCATTTAAATGAAATATTCTATTTAAACTGTTACAAAATGATGGATTCTACTTAATTTCTGCTAGAAATGTATTATGAGGTTATCTCGATAGGTTCTGCTGTGGTAGAATATGCGCTTAATACATATGCAGTTGCCAATCGGCCAATTATGCAGCCCCAGTTTTGCTCGAGCCAAATATAGTGCCACTTTGCCACAATATTTTGTTTGAATCTATTGGCAAACTGTCAGCATTTTTCTTACTAACTATAAAAAGTATAGGTACTCAAAATAAAATAAATGCAAATATTATATATGATCAATTTGTGCAATCAATTGTCATTTTGATTATGTTCAATCTTCCATAACGAGATTGTCGGCATGCGTCCTTTTTTACTAATTGAATATAAGTATACATTGTGACGGCGCATGACAAATAAAAATTATTATAAATTAATATTATATAAAAATCATTATGAACTATTATAAATCGTCGGACGTAGCGGAATTACGAGATTAGAAGACGTACCTTAGATGCTACCAATTTTAATAATATCAGACATTTTATAACGAATCAAATGTCCAATATTTCTCTTAAACTTGAACGTAACTCTTCAAGTTCAAAAGTTTATCTTCTACTACATCCATTGATTAAAAATCTTCAAACATTCACTGCATACGGGCCAACATAAGTAACATTCAAAAGACAAGAAGACGTTCTTTTCTCTGTCCAATATCGTCGTATCGGCAACACGGTGCGGGTTAATCAGCAAGAACTCTCTTATATGAGATTCGAAGATGGGATTCTCGCAGCGAAGGCAGTATACAGCTTTCTCAAGATACTCGAGTAACTCAAGCGGTATGTCTCTGTCCCGGTATGTTAATCTACAGAAAAGTCAGAACTATTATTTCGGCTGTGTATTTTATTTCGAGCGGCGATATGCATGTGCCCACGACGTGGTCAGAAATAAGAAAAGGATTTCAAGTCAACACACCTGTTCTTCAAGATCACTTTAGCTGCCAAGCTACGAAGCGTCATTAGCTCGTGAATAACAGTAACATTAAATGTAAAAAAATCATTCGTCGAAACGTCCAAAATTTTCAGTTGTTTACCATACTTTTTCATGCTCTTTATTATACTTCCCGGTAAATATAATAATTTATTATTTGACGATCTCAAAACTTGTAAATTTCGTAGATTTCCGATGCTCTGCGGCAAGTATGTCAGTGAGTTGTGGCAAACTATCAGTTCTGTCAAAGCACTTAACATTCCAATGCACGCCGGTAGTTCAGTTAACTATAATCAATAACAAATTGTTATTACTAATGACAATGGTCAATTGAATTCCTTTCTCGGACGACAGAATACGCGATCCATATAATTCCCGTGTAAAGATAATATAGATATAACTTACTGAATTCTTGCTCAAGTCTAGAAAACGCAGATTATTCTGAATTGCAGTTGATCTCAGCCAATGCCATTTAAAATTGTCGGATGCTCCAAAGTTGTTATTCGACAATCTCAAAACTTGCAAATTTCGTAGATTTTTTATGCTCTGCGGCAAGCATGTGAGTGAGTTGTGGCAAACTATCAGTTCTGTCAATGCACTTAACATTCCAATGCACGCCGGTAGTTCAGTTAACTATAATCAATAACAAATTGTTATTACTAATGACAATGGTCAATTGAATTCCTTTCTCGGACGACAGAATACGCGATCCATATAATTCCCGTGTAAAGATAATATAGATATAACTTACTGAATTCTTGCTCAAGTCTAGAAAACGCAGATTATTCTGAATTGCAGTTGATCTCAGCCAATGCCATTTAAAATTGTCGGATGCTCCAAAGTTGTTATTCGACAATCTCAAAACTTGCAAATTTCGTAGATTTTTTATGCTCTGCGGCAAGCATGTGAGTGAGTTGTGGCAAACTATCAGTTCTGTCAATGCACTTAACATTCCAATGCACGCCGGTAGTTCAGTTAACTATAATCAATAACAAATTGTTATTACTAATGACAATGGTCAATTGAATTCCTTTCTCGGACGACAGAATCCGCGATACACATAATTCCCGTGTAGAGATAATATAGATATAACTTACTGAATTCTTGCTCAAGTCTAGAAAACGCAGACTATTCTGAATTGCAGTTTGTCCCAGCCAATGCCATTCAAATTTGTTGGACGCTCCAAAACCATTGTTCGACAGAACGAGCATTTCAAGGTCGGATAAGGCGCCCAACTCCTTTGGCAAAGTGGCGATTTCACAGTTTGATAAGTTCAGGTATTTTAGCTCGTACCATACTGTAGGATCATCGAAAGTAAGAGAGGATGGAACTTCTTTCCGACTAAATCTCTTTCGTAAACGTTTCCTTATTTTCTTAAACATCTTTGATTCAGGCGTGGAAGAAAGCTATTCGTATTTAGAAAACTCTGGAAGCGAATAGCGCTAGATGATTTATATATTTATTGTTATTGCAATGACGTGGTCGCAATAAATTTTATTGCAATTTTATCATTATTAAGAAATGAACAATTCGTGAATTCTCTCGCTTTATGTGATTTATCTGAAAAAGACGTTTATTTGATTGTTTCTTTATAATTAAAGGCATAATTGGAAGCTTTTCAAGGACTATGTATACAAATTGTCAGTACCTAAATATTACATCCAAATTTTGTCTCATGAGACAGATCATAATTAAAGGAATAAAAAAAAAATCGGTTCCGCATTATCCTGCGTTTTATTACCTTGCTTGTTCAACCGCTTTTGCGAAAAAGGATGGATTAATCGTCACTTTCTGGTTTTCTCTTCAACGCGACAGTTACCGGAGATAATGTTTAGTTACGATTCTCGACATTACTGCCATGTAATTTCATTACTGTTTACTGTTTTGTATATTGACGTTAATAGAATCAAATCGAAAGCAATGTCGAGGTCAACGTTTCAAATTGAATTTTCCTAGATAAACTATATATTTCTAACTTAAGATATCAATAAAAGTTTAATTATTTAATAAAAAGCAGACCAATCTGTACAGGCCCTCCACCACCCCCGCCAATTAAAATCGGCGGTCTTGCTTTCTTTATATGTATGTCTCTTTTTTTCTTCCTGCTATTTTTTTATCGTACAATTTATATGTAACATGCAATCCGAAATGCATATAATATAACAAAATTGGCAATTCTTATTTTATTTTAATATAAAGACTGTTCTGTTTTTACTGCATGAAATTATAATAGAGACCTTAACTAAATTTGTAATTTTTCTATATAAACTATTGATTCGTAAATAATACATTCTTAATTACAATATTTGCCACAGATATAATAATTAAATACCGTAGGTACATTATGATTTGATTTCTCAGAAGAAGTGATTTGTATAGCGGTAGTATAGCGAGATTTATTTATAAATTTTTCTCCGATACCAGATAAAGAACAAATAAATAAGAAAATTATTGCATTTATTGTAATAAAAATTAATCAAATAATATATAAAATCTTAAAATGTCTTGTCCTAATATTATTGTATTAATACTTGTAATACATCATTGTATAAGATTTGTAATATTACTCTAAATTCAGGTAAACGCTATCGATTTTTAATAATTAATGGGGAAATAATTTGACTTGCGGTCTACTACAGTAATTGATTTGCTGCAACAAGAGTTTTATTTTATTTATCTTAAGAAATAGAAATTTTATAATTCGTTATTGCCATGAGCATTTGTTTTAGATTACAAACTTTAGGCTACTTATTTTTATCTGTGCTTGCACTACGTATAATTAAGTATAGTACAATTAAAATATGTTAATTTACAATAAAATTGTATACAAATATATAACTTATACAATATAGTTATTGTTTGTTAATAAAAATATATTAATATACAATAAAATTGTCAAAGAGATAACAATATTTTCCCTCAAAAGTAGAAGATTGTACATCAATTATCAGTTTATATAAATATATATAATTATCAATATAATTAATAGTCGAATTGTATAAAATTTATTTATATAAATTTATATTTAATTTTATTGCGCAAGTACAATAAAGTAGCGTTAATAGCAAAAATCTACGAAAATAAAACAGATTTAACGACATGCTTACTACAAATTTTATCAGCAAAATGCCATTATAAGTGCAGCAGAATCTATTAACTACATACATAATTGCCTGCAAAAATCGAGATGCTGCAATTTCGTAATTATTTAAATAAAATATTCTATTTAAGTTATTACAAAATGACGGGCTTTACTCAGTTTCTGCTAGAAATTTATTATAAAATTATCTTGATAGGTTCTGCTGTGATAGAATACACGCAATGCAGATGCAGTTGCCAATCGGCCAATTATGCAGCCACAGTTTTACTCGAGCAAAATATTGTGCCATTTTGCCACAATATTTTGTTTGAATCTGCTGACAAACTGATAGCATTTTTCTTTATAAGTATATAAAGTATAATCAAAATAAAAAAATATGCAAATATGATCAATTTGTGCAATCAATTGTCATTTGGATTATGTTCAGTCTTTCATAACGAGATTGTCGGCATGCGTCCATTTTTTTCTTAATCTATAAGTTATATAGTTATTACATGCAAGTATACATTGTGGCGGCGCACAAATAAAGATTATTATAAATTAATATTATATAAATATCATTATAAACTATTATAAATCGTCGGACGTATTGTGGTATTACGAGATTAGAAGACGTATCTTAGATGCTATACCAATTTTAATAATTTCAGACATTTTATAACGAATCAAATGCTGAAAATTTCTTTTAAACTTGAATATAACACTACAAGTTCAAAAGTTTTTCTACTCCGTTTCAAATATCCAGCTCATACACGTCGTCACATATTTATCGCAAACGGGCTGACAGAAGAAATATTCAAAAGGCAAGAAATCGTTTTTTTCTCTGTCCCATATCGTCGTATCAGTAAACCAGAGCGGATTAAGCTGCGTCAAATCCCTTATATGACATTCGAAGAGGGGTGTATCGCAAGAAAGGCAATACACCGCATTCTCAAGATGCTCGAGACACGCAGGTGTTATGTCTCTGTCGCAGCATGTTAATCTACAGAAATTAAAGTCAGAACTATTATTTCGGCTCGTGTATTTTATTTCAAGCGACCACGGCGACATGCATGTGCCCACGACGTGGTCAGAAATAAGAAGGAAGCATTTGAAGTTAAACAAACCTGTTCTCCAAGATCACTTTAGCTGCTAAGCTACGAAGCGTCAATAGCGACGTGTGAACAACAGTAGCTTCAAATGTAAAAAAAGCATTCGTCGAAACGTCCAAAACTTTCAGCTGTATGTTCGTTATATTTCCCGGTAAATATAATAATTTATTATTCGACGATCTCAAAACTTGCAAATTTTGCAGATCTCCGATGGTCTGCGGCAAGCATGTCAGTGAGTTGTGGCAAACTATCAGTTCTGTCAAAGCACTTAAATTTCCGATGCACGCCGGTAGTTCAGTTAACTATAATCAATAACAAATTGTTATTACTAATGACAAATGATCAATTAAATTCCTTTCTCGGACGATAGAATCCGCGATCCATAATTCCCGTGTAAAGATAATATAGATATAACTTACTGAATTCTTGCTCAAGTCTAGAAAACGCAAATTATTACGAATTGAAGTTGATCTCAGCCAATGCCATTTCAATTTGTTGGACGCTCCAAGGTTGTTATTCGACGATCTCAAAACTTGCAAATTTTGTAGATTTCCGATACTCTGCGGAAAGCATGTTAGTGAGTTGTGGCAAACTATCAGTCCTCCCAAAGCACTTAACATTCCAATGCACGCCGGTAGTTCAGTTATCTATAAACAATGACAAATTGTGATTACTAATAACAATGGTCAATTAAATTCTTTTCTCGGACGTCAGAATCCGTGATCCACAATTCCCGTGTAAAGATAATATTATAGATATAATTCTTACTGAATTCTTGCTCAAGTCTAGAAAACGCAGATTTTTCTGAATTGCAGTTTGTTGAAGCCAATGCCACTCAAATTTGTCGGACGCTCCAAAGCCATTGTTCGACAGAATAAGTTTTTCAAGGTCGGGCAAGGCGCCCAACTCCTTTGGCAAAGTGGCGATTTCACAGTTTGATAAGTTCAGGCATTTTAGCCCTTTCCATATTGTAGGATCATCGAAAGTAAGAGAGGATGGACCTTGTTTCCGACTAAATCTTTTTCGTAAACGTTCCCTTATTTTCTTAAACATCTTTGATTCAGGCGTGGAAGAAAACTATCTGTATTTAGAAATCTCTTGAAGCGAATAGCGCTAGATAATTTATATATTTATTGTTATCGCAATGATGAGGTCGAAATAAATTTTATTGTAATTTTGTCATTATTAAGAAATGAACGTTTCGTGAATTCATGAATTCTCTCGTTTTTATGCGATTGATCTGAAAAGACGTTTATTTAATTATTTCTTCATAATTGAAAGCAGAATTGGATTCAAGGACTATGGAAATTGCCAGAAAATATTACATCCAATTTTTGTTTCTTAAATCTGACAGTTTATAATTAAAAGAAGAAAAAGATTCCGTTGCACATTATCCTGCGTCTTATTACCTTGCTTGCTCCACCGCGTTTGCGAAAAAGGGTGGATTAATCGTCACTTTCTGGTTTTTTCTTCAACGTGGAAGTTACCGAAGGTAGTGTTTCGTTACGGATCTCGACATAACTGCCATGTAGTTTCATTACTGTTTACTGTTTTGTATATATTGACGTTAACAGAATCAAATCTAAAGCCATGTTGAGGTCAACGTTTAAAATTGAAAATATTCTGTATATTTATATATATACATATATAGTTAAGATAGAAATCTTAATTAAGTTTAGAATTTTCCTATACAAACTATATATTTTTAATTTAAGAATTCAATGAATGTTTAATTTAATAAAAAAACAGACCAATCTGTACAGGACCTCCACTACCCCCGCAAATTAAAACGGCGGTTCTGTATTCTTAATATAATGTATGTTTTTTCTTTCTTTCTGTTATTTTTTTTATCGTACAATTTGTATGTAACATGCAATCTAAAATGGATATAATTTGACAAAATTGGCAATTCTTATTTTATTTTATTATAGACTATTTTGTTTTTACGGAAACTAATTATAATAGACCTTGACTAAATTTAAAATTTTTCTACAGAAACTTGATTCGTAAATGATACAATCTTAATTATAATATTTGCAACAGATAGAATAATTAAATACCGTGGGTAATATTATTTGATTTCTTTAGAAGAAGAGATTCATTTAGCGGTAGTATAATAGCGAGATTTATTAATAAATTTCAATCAAATACTTGATAAAGATCGAATAAATAAGAAAATTATTGTAATATATAGAATTTGATTATATGATACTTAAAATTTTTAAATGTCCTAATTTTTTGTATTAATACTTGTAATACATCATTGTATAAAGTTGTAATATAACTCTTAATTCAGAAAAATACTATCAATTTTTAATAATTAATGGCGATGTAAATAATTTGACTTGCGGTCTACTACAGTAATTGGTTTGCGGCAACAAGAGTTTTATTTTAGTCATCTTAAGAAATGAAAATTTTCTTAATTCGTTAAATTGCCATGAGCATTTATTTTATATTACTAATTTTAGGCTACTTGTTTTTATCTGTACTTGCACTACGTATAATTAAGTATAGTACAATTAAAATATATTAATATACAATAAAATTGTATATACAAATATACTTATACAATGTATTTATTGTATATTAATAAATATATATTAATATGCAATAAAATTATCAAAGAAATGACATTATTTTCCCTCAAAAGTAAAAGATTTTACATCAATTATCAATTTATATAAATATTTATCATAATCGGTATAGTGGTCGAATTGTATACTTAAAATTTATTTATATAAATTTATATATTTATTGCGTATGGTAAGTACAATAAAGTAGCGTAAATAGCTTAAATCTAAGAAAATAAAACAGATTTAACGACATGTTTGTTATAGCAAACATGTCGATAAATCTGTTTTATTTTCACAAATTTTATCAGGAAAATCCCAACATAAGTGCAGAATCTATTAACGGAACATATATAATTGCCTGCAAAAATCGAGAGGCTGCATTTTTGTTATCATTTAAATGAAATATTCTATTTAAACTGTTACAAAATGATGGATTCTACTTAATTTCTGCTAGAAATGTATTATGAGGTTATCTCGATAGGTTCTGCTGTGGTAGAATATGCGCTTAATACATATGCAGTTGCCAATCGGCCAATTATGCAGCCCCAGTTTTGCTCGAGCCAAATATAGTGCCACTTTGCCACAATATTTTGTTTGAATCTATTGGCAAACTGTCAGCATTTTTCTTACTAACTATAAAAAGTATAGGTACTCAAAATAAAATAAATGCAAATATTATATATGATCAATTTGTGCAATCAATTGTCATTTTGATTATGTTCAATCTTCCATAACGAGATTGTCGGCATGCGTCCTTTTTTACTAATTGAATATAAGTATACATTGTGACGGCGCATGACAAATAAAAATTATTATAAATTAATATTATATAAAAATCATTATGAACTATTATAAATCGTCGGACGTAGCGGAATTACGAGATTAGAAGACGTACCTTAGATGCTACCAATTTTAATAATATCAGACATTTTATAACGAATCAAATGTCCAATATTTCTCTTAAACTTGAACGTAACTCTTCAAGTTCAAAAGTTTATCTTCTACTACATCCATTGATTAAAAATCTTCAAACATTCACTGCATACGGGCCAACATAAGTAACATTCAAAAGACAAGAAGACGTTCTTTTCTCTGTCCAATATCGTCGTATCGGCAACACGGTGCGGGTTAATCAGCAAGAACTCTCTTATATGAGATTCGAAGATGGGATTCTCGCAGCGAAGGCAGTATACAGCTTTCTCAAGATACTCGAGTAACTCAAGCGGTATGTCTCTGTCCCGGTATGTTAATCTACAGAAAAGTCAGAACTATTATTTCGGCTGTGTATTTTATTTCGAGCGGCGATATGCATGTGCCCACGACGTGGTCAGAAATAAGAAAAGGATTTCAAGTCAACACACCTGTTCTTCAAGATCACTTTAGCTGCCAAGCTACGAAGCGTCATTAGCTCGTGAATAACAGTAACATTAAATGTAAAAAAATCATTCGTCGAAACGTCCAAAATTTTCAGTTGTTTACCATACTTTTTCATGCTCTTTATTATACTTCCCGGTAAATATAATAATTTATTATTTGACGATCTCAAAACTTGTAAATTTCGTAGATTTCCGATGCTCTGCGGCAAGTATGTCAGTGAGTTGTGGCAAACTATCAGTTCTGTCAAAGCACTTAACATTCCAATGCACGCCGGTAGTTCAGTTAACTATAATCAATAACAAATTGTTATTACTAATGACAATGGTCAATTGAATTCCTTTCTCGGACGACAGAATACGCGATCCATATAATTCCCGTGTAAAGATAATATAGATATAACTTACTGAATTCTTGCTCAAGTCTAGAAAACGCAGATTATTCTGAATTGCAGTTGATCTCAGCCAATGCCATTTAAAATTGTCGGATGCTCCAAAGTTGTTATTCGACAATCTCAAAACTTGCAAATTTCGTAGATTTTTTATGCTCTGCGGCAAGCATGTGAGTGAGTTGTGGCAAACTATCAGTTCTGTCAATGCACTTAACATTCCAATGCACGCCGGTAGTTCAGTTAACTATAATCAATAACAAATTGTTATTACTAATGACAATGGTCAATTGAATTCCTTTCTCGGACGACAGAATACGCGATCCACATAATTCCCGTGTAGAGATAATATAGATATAACTTACTGAATTCTTGCTCAAGTCTAGAAAACGCAGACTATTCTGAATTGCAGTTTGTCCCAGCCAATGCCATTCAAATTTGTTGGACGCTCCAAAACCATTGTTCGACAGAACGAGCATTTCAAGGTCGGATAAGGCGTCCAACTCCTTTGGCAAAGTGGCGATTTCACAGTTTGATAAGTTCAGGTATTTTAGCTCGTACCATACTGTAGGATCATCGAAAGTAAGAGAGAATGGAACTTCTTTCCGACTAAATCTCTTTCGTAAACGTTTCCTTATTTTCTTAAACATCTTTGATTCAGGCGTGGAAGAAAGCTATTCGTATTTAGAAAACTCTGGAAGCGAATAGCGCTAGATGATTTATATATTTATTGTTATCGCAATGACGAGGTCGCAATAAATTTTATTGCAATTTTATCATTTTAAGAAATGAACAATTCGTGAATTCTTTCGCTTTATGTGATTTATCTGAAAAAGACGTTTATTTGATTATTTCTTTATAACTGAAAGCAGAATTGGAAGCTTCTCAAGGACTATGTATAGAAATTGTCAGTATCTAAATATTACATCCAAATTTTGTCTTTTAAATGAGACAGATTATAATTAAGAAAATAAGAAAAAAAATCCGTTTTGCATTATCCTGCGTTTCATTACCTTGCTTGCTCTACCGTGTTTGCGAAAAAGGATGGATTAATCGTCACTTTCTGGTTTTCTCTTCAACGCGGAAGTTACCGAAGGTAGTGTTTAGTTATGATTCTCGACATTACTGCCATGTAATTTCATTACTGTTTACTGTTTTGTATATTGACGTTAATAGAATCAAATCGAAAGCAATGTCGAGGTCAACGTTCAAAATTGAATTTTCCTAGATAAACTATATGTATTCATTTGTAACTTTTAAGATATCAATAAAAATTTAATTATTTAATAAAAAGCAGACCAATCTGTACAGGCCCTCCACCAACCCCGCCAATTAAAATCGGCTGTCTTGCTTTCTTTATATGTATGTCTTTTTTTTCCTTCCTGCTATTTTTTTATCGTACAATTTGTATGTAACATGCAATCCGAAATGCATATAATATAACAAAATTGGCAATTCTTATTTTATTTTAATATAAAGACTGTTCTGTTTTTATCGCAAGTAATTATAATAGAGACCTTAACTAAATTCGAAATTTTTCTATAAAAACTATTGATTCGTAAATGATACATTCGTAATTATAATATTTGCAACAGATATAATAATTAAATACCGTAGGTATATTATGATTTGATTTCTCAGAAGAAGTGATTTAGCGGTAGTATAGCGGTAGTATAGCGAGATTTATTTATAAATTTTTCTCCGATACTAGATAAAGAACAAATAAATAAAAAAATTATTGCATTTATTGTAATAAAAATTAATCAAATAATATTTAAAATCTTAAAATGTCTTGTCCTAATATTATTGTATTAATACTTGTAATACATCATTGTATAAGATTTGTAATATTACTCTAAATTCAGATAAATGCTATCGATTTTTAATAATTAATGGGAAAATAATTTGACTTGCGGTCTACTGCAGTAATTGATTTGCTGCAACAAGAGTTTTATTTTATTTATCTTAAGAAATGGAAATTTTATAATTCGTTATTGCCGTGAGCATTTGTTTTAGATTACAAACTTTAGGCTACTTATTTTTATCTGTGCTTGCACTACGTATAATTAAGTAGAGTACAAATAAAATATGTTAATTTACAATAAAATTGTACACAAATATATAACTTATACAATATAGTTATTGTGTGTTAATAAAAATATATTAATATACAATAAAATTGTCAGAGATAACAATATTTTCCCTCAAAAGTAAAAGATTGTACATCAATTATCAGTTTATATAAATATATATAATTATCAATATAATTAATAGTCGAATTGTATAAAATTTATTTATATAAATTTATATAAAATTTTATTGCGCAAGTACAATAAAATAGCGTTAATAGCAAAAACCTACGAAAATAAAACAGATTTAACGACATGCTTGCTACAAATTTTATCAGCAAAATGCCATCATAAGTGCAACAGAATCTATTAACTACATACATAATTGCCTGCAAAAATCGAGATGCTGCAATTTCGTTATTATTTAAATAAAATATTCTATTTAAGTTATTACAAAATGATGGGTTCTACTCAGTTTCTGCTAGAAATTTATTATGAAATTATCTTGATAGGTTCTGCTGTGGTAGAATACATGCTTAATGCAGATGCAGTTGCCAATCGGCCAATTATGCAGCCACAGTTTTACTCGAGCAAAATATTGTGCCATTTTGCCACAATATTTTGTTTGAATCTGCTGACAAACGGTTAGCATTTTTCTTTATTGGTATATAAAGTATAATCAAAATAAAAAAATATGCAAATATAATCAATTTGTGCAATCAACTGTCATTTGGATTATGTTCAGTCTTTCATAACGAGATTGTCGGCATGCGTCCATTTTCTTATTAATTTATAAGTTATATAGTTATTACATGCAAGTATACATTGTGGCGGCGCACAAATAAAGATTATTATAAATTAACATTATATAAATATCATTATAAACTATTATAAATCGTCGGACGTGTTGTGGTATTACGAGATTAGAAGACCTATCTTAGATGCTATACCAATTTTAATAATTTCAGACATTTTATAACAAATCAAATGCTGAAAACTTCTTTTAAACTTGAATATAACACTACAAGTTTAAAAGTTTTTCTACTCCGATTAAAATATCCAGCCCATAAACGTCGGCACATATTTATCGCAAGCGGGCCGACAGAAGAAATATTCAAAAGGCAAGAAATCGTTTTCTTCTCTGTCCCATATCGTCGTATCAGTAAACCAGAGCGGATTAAGCAGCGTCAAATTCCTTGTATGAGATTCGAAGAGGGGTGTATTGCAACAATCGCAATACACCGCATTCTCAAGATGCTCGAGACACGCAAGTGTTATGTCTCTGTCGCAGCATGTTAATCTACAGAAATTAAAGTCAGAACTATTATTTCGGCTCGTGTATTTAATTTTAAGCGACCACGGCGACATGTATGTGCCCACGACGTGGTCAAAAATAAGAAGGAAGCATTTGACGTTAAACAAACCTGTTCTCCAAGATCACTTTAGCTGCTAAGCTACGAAGCGTCAATAGCGACGCGTGATCAACAGTAGATTCAAATGTAAAAAAAGCATTCGTCGAAACGTCCAAAATTTTCAGCCGTATGTTCGTTATATTTCCCGGTAAATATAATAATTTGTTATTCGACGATCTCAAAACTTGCAAATTTTTTAGATCTCCGATGCTCTGCGGCAAGCATGTCAGTGAGTTGTGGCAAACTATCAGTTCTGTCAAAGCACTTAAATTACCGATGCACGCCGGTAGTTCAGTTAACTATAATCAATAACAAATTGTTATTACTAATGACAATGGTCAATTAAATTCCTTTCTCGGACGACAGAATCCGCGATCCATAATTCCCGTGTAAAGATAATATATATATATAACTTACTGAATTCTTGCTCAAGTCTAGAAAACGCAGATTATTTCGAATTGCACTTGATCTCAGCCAATGCCATTTCAACTTGTCGGACGCTCCAAGGTTGTTATTCGACGATCTCAAAACTTGCAAATTTTGTAGATTTCCGATACTCTGCGGAAAGCATGTTAGTGAGTTGTGGCAAACTATCAGTCCTCTCAAAGCACTTAACATTCCAATGCACACCGGTAGTTCAGTTATCTATAATCAATAACAAATTGTTATTACTAATGACAATGGTTAATTAAATTCCTTTCTCGGACGACAGAATCCGCGATCCATAATTCCCGTGTAAAGATAATATAGATATGACTTACTGAATTCTTGCTCAAGTCTAGAAAACGCAGATTATTCTGAATTGCAGTTGATCTCAGCCAATGCCATTTAAATTTGTCGGACGCTCCAAAGTTGTTATTCGACGATCTCAAAACTTGCAAATTTTTTAGATCTCCGATGCTCTGCGGCAAGCATGTCAGTGAGTTGTGGCAAACTATCAGTTCTGTCAAGGCACTTAACGTTCCAATGCACGCAGGTAGTTCAGTTAACTATAATCAATGACAAATTGTTATTACTGTAAATTACAATGGACAATTAAATATTTTTTTCTAGGACGATAGAATCCGCGATCCATAATTTCCGTGTAACGATATCATACTTACTGAATTCTTGCTCAAGTCTAGAAAACGCAGACTATTCTGAATTGCAGTTTGTCCCAGCCAATGCCATTCAAATTTGTTGGACACTCCGAAACCATTGTTCGACAGAACGAGCTTTTCAAGGTCGGATAAGGCGCCCAACTCCTTTGGTAAAGTGGCGATTCCACAGTTTGATAAGTTCAGGTATTTTAGCTCGTACCATACTGTAGGATCATCGAAAGTAAGAGAGGATGGAACTTCTTTCGGACTAAATCTTTTTCCTAAACCTTTCCTTATTTTCTTAAACATCGTTGATTCAGGCGTGGAAGAAAGTTATCCGTATTTAGAAAACTCTTGAAGCGAATAGCGCTAGATGATTTATATATTTATTGTTATCGCAATGATGAGGTCGCAATAAATTTTATTCTAATTTTATCATTATTAAGAAATGAACAATTCGTGAATTCGTGAATTCTCTCGCTTTATGTGATTTATCTGAAAAAGACGTTTATTTGATTATTTCTTTATAATTGAAAGCAGAATTGGAAGCTTTTCAAGGACTATGTATAGAAATTGTCAGTATCTAAATATTACATCCAAATTTTGTCTCTTAAATGAGACAGATTATAATTAAGGGAATAAAAAAAAAATCCGTTCCGCATTATCCTGCGTTTTATTACCTTGCTTGCTCTACCGTGTTTGCGAGAAAGGATGGATTAATCGTCACTTTCTGGTTTTCTCTTCAACGTGGAAGTTACCGAAGGTAGTGTTTAGTTATGATTCTCGACATTACTGCCATGTAATTTCATTACTGTTTACTGTTTTGTATATTGACGTTAGTAGAATCAAATCGAAAGCAATGTTGAGGTCAACGTTTAAAATTGAAAATATTCTGTATATTTATATATATACATATATAGTTAAGATAGGAATCTTAATTAAGTTTAGAATTTTCCTATACAAACTATATATTTTTAATTTAAGAATTCAATGAAAGTTTAATTTAATAAAAAACAGACCAATATGTACAGGACCTACACTACCCCTGCTAATTAAAACGGCGGTTCTGTTTTTTTAATATAGTGTATGTTTTCCCTTTCTTTCCGTTATTTTTTTATCGCAAAATTTGTATGTAACATGCAATCTGGAATGGATATAATTTGACAAAATTGGCAATTCTTATTTTATTTTATTATAGACTATTTTGTTTTTACGGAAACTAATTATAATAGACCTTGACTAAATTTAAAATTTTTCTACAGAAACTTGATTCGTAAATGATACAATCTTATTTATAATATTTGCAACAGATAGAATAATTAAATACCGTGGGTAATATGATTTGATTTCTTTAGAAGAAGAGATTCATTTAGCGGTAGTATAATAGCGAGATTTATTAATAAATTTCAATCCAATACTTGATAAAGAACGAATAAATAAGAAAATTATTGTAATATATAGAAATTGATTATATAATACTTAAAATCTTAAAATGTCGTCCTAATTTTTTGTATTAATACTCGTATAATACATCATTGTATAAAGTTGTAATATAACTCTTAATTCAGATAAATACTATCAATTTTTAATAATTAATGGGGATGTAAATAATTTGACTTGCGGTCTACTACAGTAATTGGTTTGCTGCAACAAGAGTTTTATTTTAGTCATCTTAAGAAATGGATATTTTATAATTCGTTATTGCCATGAGCATTTGTTTTAGATTACAAATTTCAGGCTACTTATTTTTATCTGTGCTTGCACTACGTATAATTAAGTATAGTACAATTAAAATATGTTAATATACAACAAAATTGTATACAAATATACTTATACAATATAGTTATTGTGTGTTAATAAAAATATATTAATATACAATAAAATTGTCAGAGATAACAATATTTTCCCTCAAAAGTAAAAGATTGTACATCAATTATCAGTTTATATAAATATATATAATTATCAATATAATTAATAGTCAAATTGTATAAAATTTATTTATATAAATTTATATAAAATTTTATTGCGCAAGTACAATAAAGTAGCGTTAATAGCAAAATAAAACGAAAATAAAACAGATTTAACGACATGCTTGCTACAAATTTTATCAGCAAAATGCCATCATAAGTGCAACAGAATCTATTAACTACATACATAATTGCCTGCAAAAATCAAGATGCTGCAATTTCGTTATTATTTAAACAAAATATTCTATTTAAGTTATTACAAAATGATGGGTTCTACTCAGTTTCTGCTAAAAATTTATTATGAAATTATCTTGATAGGTTCTGCTGTGGTAGAATACGCGCTTAATGCAGATGCAGTTGCCAATCGGCCAATTATGCAGCCACAGTTTTACTCGAGCAAAATATTGTGCCATTTTGCCACAATATTTTGTTTGAATCTGCTGACAAACGGTTAGCATTTTTCTTTATTGGTATATAAAGTATAATCAAAATAATAAAATATGCAACTACGATCAATTTGTGCAATCAACTGTCATTTGGATTATGTTCAGTCTTTCATAACGAGATTGTCGGCATGCGTCCATTTTCTTATTAATTTATAAGTTATATAGTTATTACATGCAAGTATACATTGTGGCGGCGCACAAATAAAGATTATTATAAAATAATATTATATAAATATCATTATAAACTATTATAAATCGTCAGACGTGTTGTGGTATTACGAGATTAGAAGACGTATCTTAGATGCTATACCGATTTTAATAATTTCAGACATTTTATAACAAATCAAATGCTGAAAATTTCTTTTAAACTTGAATATAACACTACAAGTTTAAAAGTTTTTCTACTCCGACTCAAATATCCAGCTCATAAAGATCGTCACATATTTATCGCAAACGGGCTGACAGAAGAAATATTCAAAAGGCAAGAAATCGTTTTTTTCTCTGTCCCATATCGTCGTATCAGTAAACCAGAGCGGATTAAGCCGCGTCAAATCCCTTATATGAGATTCGAAGAGGGGTGTATCGCAACAAAGGCAATACACCGCATTCTCAAGGTGCTCGAGACACGCAGGTGTTATGTCTCTGTCGCAGCATGTTAATCTACAGAAATTAAAGTCAGAACTATTATTTCGGCTCGTGTATTTTATTTCAAGCGACCACGGTGACATGCATGTGCCCACGACGTGGTCAGAAATAAGAAGGAAGCATGTGAAGTTAAACAAACCTGTTCTCCAGGAACACTTTAGCTGCTAAGCTACGAAGCGTCAATAGCGACGCGTGAACAACAGTAGCTTCAAATGTAAAAAAAGCATTCATCGAAACGTCCAAAATTTTCAGCCGTATGTTCGTTATATTTCCCGGTAAATATAATAATTTATTATTCGACGATCTCAAAACTTGCAAATTTTGTAGATCTCCGATGGTCTGCGGCAAGCATGTCAGTGAGTTGTGGCAAACTATCAGTTCTGTCAAAGCACTTAAATTTCCGATGCACGCCGGTAGTACAGTTAACTATAATCAATAACAAATTGTTATTACTAATGACAATGGTCAATTAAATTCCTTTCTCGGACGACAAATCCGCGATCCATATAATTCCCGTGTGAAGATAATATAGATATAACTTACTGAATTCTTGCTCAAGTCTAGAAAACGCAGATTATTCCGAATTGCAGTTGATCTCAGCCAATGCCATTTAAATTTGTTGGACGCTCCAAGGTTGTTATTCGACGATCTCAAAATTTGCAAGTTTCGTAGATTTCCGATACTCTGCGGAAAGCATGTTAGTGAGTTGTGGCAAACTATCAGTTCTGTCAAAGCACTTAACATTCCAATGCACACCGGTAGTTCAGTTATCTATAAACAATGACAAATTGTGATTACTAATAACAATGGTCAATTAAATTCATTTCTCGGACGTCAGAATCCGTGATCCATATAATTCCCGTGTAAAGATAATATTATAGATATAATTCTTACTGAATTCTTGCTCAAGTCTAGAAAACGCAGATTTTTCTGAATTGCAGTTTGTTGCAGCCAATGCCACTCAAATTTGTCGGACGCTCCAAAGCCATTGTTCGACAGAACAAGTTTTTCAAGGTCGGGTAAGGCGCCCAACTCCCTTGGCAAAATGGCGATTTTATAGTTTGATAAGTTCACGCATTTTAGCTTGTTCCATTTTGTAGGATCATCGAAGGTAAGAGAAGATAAAACTTTTTTCCGACTAAAGATTTTTCGCAAACGTTTCCTTATTTTATCAAACATCTTTGATTCAGGCGTGGAAGAAAGCTATCCGGATTTAGAAAACTCTTAAAGCAAATAGCGCTGGATAATTTATATATTTATTGTTATCGCAATGATGAGGTCGCAATAAATTTTATTGTAATTTTGTCATTATTAAGAAATAAACGTTTCGTGAATTCATGAATTCTCTCGTTTTTATGTGATTAATCTGAAAAGACGTTTATTTAATTATTTCTTCATAATTGAAAGCATAATTGGAAGCAGAATTGGATACAAGGACTATATAGAAACTGTCAGAAAATATTACATCAAAATTTTGTCTCTTAAATCTGATAGATTATAATTAAAAGAAGAAAGAGAATCTGTTGCGCATTATGCTGCGTTTCATTACCTTGCTTGCTCCACCGCCTTTGCGAAAAAGGATGGATTAATCGTCACTTTCTGATTTTCTCTTACACTTCGACGCGGCAGTTACCGAAAGTAGTGTTTCGTTACGAATCTCGATATTACTGCCATGTAATTTCTTTACTGTTTACTGTTTTGTATATTGACGTTAACAGAATTAACTCTAAAGCAATGTCGAGGTCAACGTTTAAAATTGAAAATATTCTTTATATATTCCATATATAATTAAGATATATTAAGTGTATAATTTTCTTATACAAACTAATATATATTTTTAATTTAAGAATTCAATGGAGGTTTAATTTAATAAGAACAGACCAATCTGTAGAGGCCCTCCACCACCCTCGCCAATCAAAATCGGCGGTCCTGTTTTCTTTATATGTATGTTCTTTTTCTTTTCTTTTTGTTATTTTTTCATCATACAATTTGTATGTAACAATACAATCCGAAATACATATAGCATGACAAAATTGGCCATTCTTATTTTATTTTAATGTAGACTATTCCATTTTTACCGAAAATAATTGTAATAAAATCTTAAGACTAAATTCTGAATTTTTCTATACAAACTATTGATTCGTAAATAATACACTCTAATTATAATATTTGCAACAGATATAATAATTAAATATACTGTGGGTAACATGATTTTATTTCTCAGAAGAAGTGATTCGTTTAGCGGTAGTATAGTGAGATTTTTTTATAATTTTAATCCAATACTAGATAAAGTACGAATAAATAAGGAAATTATTGTATTTATTGTAATAAAAATTATCACATAATATTTGAAATCTAAAAATGTCCTAATTTTTTGTATTTATACTTGTAATGCTTTTTTGCAAATTATAATATAACTCTAAATTCGGATAAATATTATTAATTTTTAATAATTAAATTTGAATGCAAATAATTTGACTTGCGGTCTACTGCCGTAATTGATGTGCTGCAACAAGTTTTATTTTATTAATAAAAAAAAATGAAAATTTTACAAATCATTATTCAGCATTTCTTTTAGATTACTAACTTCAGGTTACTTTTTATGTGTATCTTCATTATACATAATTAAGTATAGTACAATTAAAATATATCAATATATAATGAAATTGAGAGAAAATATTATTTCTTTCATAAAAATATTTTCTCTCAAAATAAAAGATTGTACATCAATTATCAGTACATAAAAATGTTATGCTGGTATAATAGTCGGATTGTATACTTAAAATTAACTTATCTATATATAAATTTATATAAAATTTAATTATATTGTGTATGGTAAGTACATGCAATGAAATAGCGTAATTAGCTAAAGTCTACGAAAATAAAACAGATTTCACGAAATGTCTGCTACAAATTTTATCAGGAAAATGCCAGCATAAGTGCAACAGAATCTATTAACAGAACATACCTATACATACATAATTGCCAGCAAAAATCGAGATATGCAACTTCGTAATCATTTAAATAAAATATTCTTCTATTTAAATTGTTACAAAATGATGAATTCTATTGTACTCTGTTTCTGCTAGAAATCTATTATGAGATTATCTCGATAAGTGCTGCTGTGGTAGAATACGAGGTTAATTTAGATGCAGTTGCTAATTGACTAATTAATTAATAATACAGCCACAATATTTCGCTCGAGCAAAATATTTTGCCACTGCCACAATATTTTGTTCAAACCTGATGGCAAGTTGTTAACATTTTTCTTACTCGGTACATAAAGTAAATCTAAAAATAAAAAAAAAATGCAATTATGATCTATTTGTGCGATTAATTTTTCTTAAAAATGTTTACAGTTTTGCATAATTAACGACATTGTCAGCATCGGTACGTGTGTCTATTTTTTATTAATATACAAATTATATAAATACAGTACAATTTCGCTAATCCGGCACTATTAGAAATCAAATTGTACCGGATTAATGGATTTGCCAGACTATTGGAAAGTAAGAAACATAGGAGGTAAATAAAATAATTGATTTTAAAACTTCTGAATATAACAAACAAAATAAAACATATAGAAAAGCGGCGATGTATCTTCGTGGAAACATAAATGTTGCGTCAGCGACGGTCTAACGGTCACTAATGAATAAATGAATAATACACGTGAGCTTTAAACCCGTCTTCGTGCCTTTTGCCAAGGGGTCGTATAGAAACCCGCGATAGTGCCGGATTAGTATTGTAGATAATTAGTATTAGTACATTAGTGAGATTGTACTGTATTTCATGTAAGTATACATTTTGACGGCGCGGCGCATAGATAAAGATTATTATAAATTTATATTAATTATAAAAGTCACTATAATAAACTATTATAAAACGTCGCACGTTGTGGTGTTACGAGATTAGAGAACGTACATTTTAGATGCTACCAATTTCGATAATATCAAACATTTTATCACGGATCAAATGTTGAATATTATACTCTTAAACTTAAATAATGACTGTATATAACTCTTCAATAAGTTTAAAAGTTTATTATCTTCTCATTCTCTCCAATAAACCGCGTCTATGTTCTCCTTCAACCAGCTATTAGAAATGCTCCATAGGTCAAAGCATTTGGACGAACAGAAGAAACATTTAAAAGACAACATAGGCCATTCTCTATCGTCTCCGTCCATTATCAGCCTATCGGCAACGCAGTAGAGCGAGTTAAGCCGTGCGAACTTCGTTATATAAGATTCGAAGCAGGGATTCTTGCAACAAAGGCAATATGCCGTTTTCTCAAAATACTCGAGAAACATAGGCGGTATGCTGTCTCTGTCGCGGTATGTTAATCTACAGAAACGTCAAGCAGAACTATTATTTCGGCTTGTGTATTTTATTTCGAGCGGCGACATGCGTGTCCTCACAACGTGGGTAGAAAGAAGAAAGGATGTGAAGCAAATAACAAACCTGTTCTTAAAAATCACTTTAGCTGCTAAGCTACAAAGCGTCAATAATTGCGTGTGAATAACAACAATATCAAGTGTAAGAAATGCTGCATTCGTGGAAACATCCAAAATTTTCAGTCGCATGCTGTTTATCATACTTCCCGGTAAATATGATAATTTGTTATGCGACGCACTCAATACTTGCAAGTTTCGTAGATTTCCGATGCTCCGCGGCAAGCATGTCAGTGAGTTGTGGCAAACTATCAGTTCTGTCAAAGCACTTAACTTTCCGATGCACGCCGGTAGTTCAGTTAACTATATAATTAATGAAAAATTGTTATTACTATATAAATGACGATGATAAATTAAATTCTTTTCTCGGACGATAGAATCCACGATCCATAATTCCTGTGTAAAGATAATATTATAGATATAACTTACTGAATTCTTGCTTAAGTCTAGAAAACGCAGATTATTCTGAATTGCAATTTGTTGCAGCCAATTCCATTCAAATTTGTCGGACACTCCGAAACCATTGTTCGAGAAAACGAGCTCTTCAAGGTGGGGTAAGGCGCCCAACTCCTTTGGCAAAGTGGCGATTTCACAGTTTGATAAGTTCAGGCATTTTAGCTCGTTCCATACTGTAGGATCATCGAAGGTAAGAGAGGATGGAACTTTATTCCGACTGAAGATTTTTTCTAAACGTTTCCATATTTTCTTAAACATCTTTGATTCAGGCGTGGAAGAAAGCTATTCGGATTTAGAAAACTCTTTTAAAGCGAATAGCGCTAGATGATTTATATATATTTATTGTTATCGCAATGATAAGGTCGCATCAATTTTATTTTAATTTTGTCATTATAATTAAGAAATTAACGTAAATTCGTTAATTCTCTCGTTGTATGTGATTGATCTGAAAAAGAGGTTTATTTGATTGTTTCTTCATAATTGGAAGCAGAATTAAAAGCTTTTCAAGTACTACAGAAATTATCACGAAATTTTATAGCCAAATGTCTCTCTTAAATTTGACAGATTATAATTTCAAGTAAGAAAAAGAATCCGTTGCGCATTATCCTGTTTTATTACCTTGCTTGCTCCACCTCGAAAAAGGGTGGATTATTAATTGTTATTCTTAACACTCTCTTTCCGGAAATCGTTATTTTCTGGTTTTCTCTTCGACGTGTGGATGTTACCGAAGATAGTATAGTGTTACATTACTCGGCATTACTGCCGTGTAACTTCCCTACTGTTTATTGTTTTGTATATTAACAGAATCAAATCTAAAGTAATGTCGAGGTCAACGTTTAAAAATGAAAATTGTTCCTCGGAGCGCGCAACAGCGATTTCGTTACACTCGATTGTTTTAACTAATTCGACTATTTTCTAAGAATTTACAAAGCGTTATTGGTTTCATTGTTAATTATTTAACAACATAAATAATGTAATTTTATATTTTCCTTTTTTCTTCAAACAAGATGAGGGTGTAAGTTTGTGGGAGAGAGGAAGGAAAAAACAAGCAAGCTTGATTAACATGTATGTACATTAACGTATATGTTAAAACAAACAGTTTTACTATTTACTGTTTTTTCTTTCTCCTGTATAATCTCTGTTCGTATATACAAGAAGAAAATAATAAAATAATTAAAAGGATTATTTTTGCATTGTATTTGTTAGAAAAATGTGAGAAAATGAAAAAAAATGCCCATATAATATATGGCATATATAATTATCTATATATAAATGTAGATAACAATTAGATATAAAATATATGATTATAATATATGATTATAAAATATTTACAAAGTATTATAAAATATAATTATATATAAAATGTTGTATGATCCAATGTATCTAATCACAAATTTACTTTTTGCAAAAAAATAATGCAAAATTATGAAAAATTATTTTTTAATTATTCTTATTATTTTTCTTATGTATACATATGTATATACAAAGAGATTATACAAAAGAAAGAAAACATATACATAAGTATGCATATTTTATATATACCATAATTTTATATAAATATATTGTTTTCTCGCGTAACAAGAAAATGTATTGCAGAAAATTATTTTATTTTTTAATCTACAAAATTAACAAATTCTTTATTACATATATAATATTGATGATCAATATAGTGTATATTTTAAAATTGGCATATAATTAATAATATTAATATAATAAAAAACTCAGATAATTTAAAAAACTCGAAAAAGGAACATCCAAGTGATCCAAGCATAAATTTTGATGTTCGACCGAGTTTGAAATCCACATGATGAATCATACGCAAATACACAGATGTCTCTGTTGAAGTTATTTCCGTCTCTATCGGCTGAATCGGCTCTGCTTTCCTCGTGTCTCATAACCCTGATTTTTTTGCGACTGTAGTATATTCGGGACAGAAGTTATAAAAGATTTTTTGTCAAATTGTTGTTAATCGATATTGGCTACGTTTTATTGTTATTTTTTACGTCAGAAACACTTTCAAAACGACAAATCGAAGTAAAACTCCAAGACGTAACATAACCTGCACGAACTGTTGATTGGTGTGTATCCATAATAATAAAAACTAACATTAATCAATATTGATTATATTTTTCTATAACGTCGATATTTTTTAGGTTGGAACAATGTTCACGAATTAGCTCATGGTATTTAAGTCAAGCAATTAGGCAACATAATCTGTGAGGCGTGAGTCGCTGTTCCTACATGTACATGTGTAAAAAAAATTTGAAAACGCTACAAGAGGCTTTTAAAGAGATTGTTGCTTCCGCTTAGAAGTATGTTCGCTCATATTCAGAGACAGAGGCTACTATTTAATACGGTAGTCAAGTATGGCAAGCAGAAGGGATACAGTACATCAGCTGTCAGTGAAGTCAAGAGTAAAGCCGAAGATGCGGTGGAGCCGATATATCCGCCCATTGAAGACCTAAGCTGGCAAGCCAAGTGGAAGAGGAAGAGGCAAGCTTGGTATGACAAGATCAAGGGCTTAGAAACCGTGGAGGAGAAACAATTTGAGATCAACATGCCACGTTATTACGGTTGGAAGTCGCTTATCCTAAAGGAACATTTTATACCGTACAATGCTTTGTCACATGCGCAATATTATACGAGAACACATGTCAAGGAATCTGGTCTCCCAGCGTTTTACGACAATATAATTTCCACCGAGCAATTGGATAGGACGGTACAAGCAATCAAGAGTGACATAGAAGATAATATAATTTTCGAACATTGTATCAGACGGTAGGTATTTACATTTCTGGAATCAAATATTTTTCTATTTGTGATATAATGTGCAAGTAATAGTTAATTATCTGATTATTCACTATTATCTATAATTATATATGTATATTTAAGTTATTTAAATGTCAAAGTTTTTTGTTTATACCTACCAATATATTATTGCAGAAGAGAACATGAAATGGAACCAGATAAATTCCCATTGGACAAAAACATCAAGGCCTTTGACAGAAAATTATACATGGAAGAAGTTATATCTAAAGCGTTAATTCACAGAATTAATAGAACAATGCTGATACATCTCGCCCCTGAAAATCTGCATTTATTACACACTGAAGTCGATTTCGAACCGAGATTAGAAGCATCTTGGTTTATGGGTGGTTTACATCCCCCTAATTACGTAAAGAATTTCAGAAAGTCTGTCGAATTTCTGAAGGATCATGTTGATGATCTAGTAGATTTGCCTGTTTACTATGTTGGTCAGCCTGTCATGCATTTGAGGCATAAGCATCCTCTGAGAGAGATCATTCCCTTAAGCGATTGTGAAGATCCAGCTTTAGACGTGCCTACATTCAGATTGAATCCCGGTGTATTGACTTATACTTTTGATAAGAAACATTTGACTAATATACCCGGCTTTTGGCCTGGCGATGAAAATGAATTTGGATTTTTATCGTATCACAACTGCACGTACTTGCAAAGAAGGCCAGAAAAATATAATGACACCTCTACAGCACTCACAGTACAGGCTATATTAGCATCTTACAGCTGGTTATTATCGCAAGCCTGTTATCAAGGTACAGTTATAGTTTAAAGTTATTGGTTAGATGTTAATTGAAATTTCAACTTTTTACACGTATATCTAATAAAATTTCAGGTTTCTCTACTTTTAACGATATTACATATCCATTAACCACTCAAACGGTTATAACAAATGGACAATGGTGGTCGTTTTTCGTTTACCAACTCAATACCACTTTAGTGCATTCTGAGCACGCGGACGAAAATCCGAAGCGCAACATATGTTGGATTACAGAGCCGATAAAATTATTTGATAAAATAGAAGACGAGAAAGTTCACGGTTTAAATGAAGAAGTTTTGAAAACTTTAATTAAGTTTTATATGAATATTCCTGAGGAAAGGATAGGCTTAGACTTAAAACCGTATTTAGGGAAAACCGTCAAAGTAGTAGCTGACATAGAACATGATGAAAGGAGAGATTGGCTCGAAAAACATTATAAACATCTCGTAAGCAACAGACCGAGGCACAGGTGAGATAACATAATTATTTTAATACACTTTCTACTATATTTTTAATGTAAGTATTAAACAGATTTATAGTAAAAGGTACATTTTTTTATATCTATTGATCTGTAATCTTTTTTTAGACGGGTCCCGGAAATATATGATTGGCAAAAAATCTATAAGATTCGATATAAAACTCGTCCGTTGGAGAAGAAACGAGAACCTTGGGAATTCGGCATTAAAACGTACAAACGTAGATTAGATGATCATGCTCCACCCTATATACCAAGATGTTTACGAGAGAATTTTTCTCCTAGAAGGAGAAGTAAAGGACGATTTGCAAAAATGTACTACCCATAATTAGAAATACAATAGTGTGGCTCTTATTTTTCAAAGTTTGAATTTTCTTTGCGCTACCCCCCAGTTTGGTTCCATTTTATGAAAAAATAATCTGTGTAAAATTTCAGTTTAATCGGATAAAGGGAAAGGGTGCCTCCAGGACCTTAAAAATCGAAAAAATCATAAAATCACAGAAAAAATCAATTTGATTTGTTTATCTTGCGAAATATTAATTATATGCAAAAAAGTATTATACAAAAGTTGTAGATCTATTAAAAATGCGCATATTATTATTTATCACTTTTTGTCGTACGACTAACGATTTCCGGGAAAAATGTGAAAATCACTTCTTTTTACTACAAATCTCGACGCTGAGATAAAGTCTCTTTTTTATAACCTGGAAACTTTCGGCGATAATCACTTACAATCTGAAGCACATACTGTTTCTGTTGCTCACTTTTCGTAAATAATTTATTATAATCTTCCATAATCTTGACCCCTCTCTCAGCCGAATCATTTACAACTCTTAATTTATTTACTAGACCTTTTACAAAACTTTCATTTTTATGCCACGTCAACGGTTCTGTCTTAAGGAATTCATCATTCAAGTCAAATCTTTTGAAAAATCCTCTAGTTTCGGTGGAAACAAATTGTTCAATTCCGTTGTTAACAATTTCTGGGATTTTATCGATTTGTACTTTTATTCGCTTCTTATTTTTGTTTGATGATTCTGTTTCGCCATTCAAAGTATTGACCATTTTTATTTTTGATTGAAATGACAAATTTGTATCAAAGAAAGCTAATGCGACAACTTCAGGGCTCAAATACCATGTTTCGTGGTGAATTTGTATTATCACTACAAGAAGAAAATGCGATCTGTGATATTTGTATTTTTCTTGTCAGTGTGTATGTCGAAGCATGGTTTTGTGCGCCTTTTGCTGCCAAAGCACCGTTATCTGGATTTCAGGATTCTTTCGAAACTTTTTGAATATCAAGCTATCGATCGTGGTATCTCTCGTGTTGCTTTACAAAAACTAAGCAATCATTTATGGTATTTGAGCCCTGAAGTTGTCGCATTAGCTTTCTTTGATACAAATTTGTCATTTCAATCGAAAATAAAAATAGCCAATGCTTTGAATCGCGAAACAGAATCATCAAACAAAAATAAGAAGCGAATAAAAGTACAAATCGATAAAATCCCAGAAATTGTTAACAACGGAATTGAACAATTCGTTTCCACCGAAACTAGAGGATTTTTCAAAAGTATTGACTTGAATGATGAATTACTTAAAACAGAACCGTTGACGTGGCATAAAAATGAAAGTTTTGTAAAAGGTCTGGAATTAGTAAATAAATTGAGAGTTGTAAATGATTCGGCTGAGAGAGGGGTCAAGCTTATGGAAGATTATAATAAATTATTTACGAAAAATGAGCAACAGAAACAGTATGTGCTTCAGATTGTAAGTGATTATCGCCGAAAGTTTCCAGGTTATAAAAAAGAG
Source organism: Leptothorax acervorum (assembly GCA_035220615.1). Lineage (NCBI taxonomy): Eukaryota > Metazoa > Arthropoda > Insecta > Hymenoptera > Formicidae > Leptothorax > Leptothorax acervorum. The sequence goes on along the minus strand of JASTWQ010000452.1, from coordinate 453,686 downwards.
ACTTTATCTCAGCGTCGAGATTTGTAGTAAAAAGAAGTGATTTTCACATTTTTCTCGGAAATCGTTAGTCGTACGAGAAAAAGTGATACATAATAATATGCGCATTTTTAATAGATCTACAACTTTTGTATAATACTTTCTTGCATATAATTAATATTTTGCAAGATAAACAAATAAAATTGATTTTTTCTGTGATTTTATGATTTTTTCGATATTCAAGGTCCTGGAGGCACACTTTCCCTTTATCCGATTGAACTGAAATTTTACACAGATTATTTTTTCATAAAATGGAACCAAACTGGGGGGTAGCGCAAAAAAAAATCCCCAAAAAATTTTCACCAAGAGTAAATAAGAGCCACCCTAAATTGATCATGCTCCACCCTATATACCAAGATGTTTACGAGAGAATTTTTCTCCTAGAAGGAGAAGTAAAGGACGATTTGCAAAAATGTACTACCCATAATTAGAAATACATTAATACATGCATATAATTATTATGTTGAATGTATAAATACAATACAGCGATTGTGGAAGATAATTATTAATTTTTGTTATAATATCTATAATCCCGTACAACATACAATTCACTTTTGTTTCCTCGTCAAAAGTTCGTACAACGTGCGAGACAATATTAAAATTAAATTAGATTAAAATGGATCGTTTAATTTCTCTTTGTTAATATTAAAATTCTTGCACGATTTTGTCTTTTCTGTAAAGAAAACGAAGAGAACTTTCCTTCCTTCCTTGCGTCCATAGCGCTTGTCAGCGCGTAGTGAGCCTCTCTCATGTGCCTGTAGCGCGCATGCTGATCATGATACTACAGGCATATGGGACCTACTGTTTTACGCCGATTCCGAACGGCTAAATCGAGAGGCTTTTTCTTGGCAAGAATACTCTCAGTGGTTTGCCATTGCCTTCTGAGAGGGAGCACGAGCGAAAATTTCTAGGTCCTACCGGGAATCGAACCCGAGACCTCTAGCATAGCAAACCGGTGCGCTGGCTGCTAAGCCACGCTCGACTCCGAAGAGAACTTTACGTAAACGTATATTTTTTATTTAAAATTTGGGCACAAGTTTCTATCTGCATTATTGCTGCGCTAAATATAATAATGTATTGAAAGAATTGGCAGGTAGATTTAAATTTACTTTGTTGTCGGTATTCCTATCTTTCATTGTTATAGCAACAGGAGAAGAACCTCTGTAACAGAAAATATCAAATTATATGTTTTAAGAAGTCTAACAAAATGTTAAAAGGAAGTACATTAGTTTAAAATAAAGTAAAATAGTTTAAAAAAGAATTAAGAAATTTCAAACTTTTTAGGAATAAAAAATTGGTACATTTTTCTGAAAAACTTTGTCGATGTGATTGCTATATTAGTGGTATAAATATATTTTCTATACTAACTTGTTAACGGCCACGACAACAATCTGTTGTTCGGGCGTCAAGAAAGCTATCGCTTTAATATCTCGATTGTTTTCAAGACCTGTAGATAAGATTCTGTAAGAATCGCGCGGCACAAATTTGCTGAAGTGAGAAATCGCGTAAAACATAGGCTGTTTGTAGAATTCATCGTTCTGCGGCATTACGATAATCGGTGAATCTACATAATTTTTAGCCCAATTTGGTTTCCCTTCCTTATTGAGCGCCATATTCCAATCTACCCATCCAACTATCCAATGCGACAAGTTCTAGAAATATATTTGTAAATTTTATAATACACAATTCAAAAAGCATTCTAATATATGTATACTACACATATGATTTACTTTCATCTTCATACACAATGGAACTATCTTGTGCTATATGGTAAAATTTTCTAACATGGAAATAGATTAACTGAACAATATGTATAATATATACTTCTAATTAAACTCCAGTGCCCGCAAAAGTTTTCGTCATACATTTAGAATTAAATGTGTTCAGCAGAATCTTATTTTGTAACTAAATCGAAAATGTTCTTTATATTAGATTAGATAGATAACATTGAAAACGGTATAAACACATTTTTTATTTCGAATATAGATTGTAATTAGTATATATATAGGTACATATATACAAACCTCGATTATATCTAAGGCATATTTTTGTCCTCGGTCCCATGATCCCAATATGACCTTATCTTTCTCCAAGGGATTGCTACCTACGAGGTGAAAATTACATGAATTTCTTTTTTAAAATTTGTTGAGAAAAACTATCGCATCACGGAGAGAATTTTCTCTTAAAATTTACCCTAAAAATCTGGTAATTGTGGGACATCTTGGCACCAATCAAAATATTATCGGTAACGATAGGAATTTTTAAAATATACAAAAGACATATTTTACACACAATTGTAATAAAAATTACCAAGCAGATGGGCAATTTTTATTGCAATTGTGTGTAAAATGTCTTTTGTATATTTCAAAAATTCCTATCGTTACCGATAATATTTTGATTGGTGCCAAGATGTCCCACAATTACCAGATTTTCAGGGTAAATTTTAAGAGAAAATTCTCTCCGTGATATCTTTTTCATTATTTACTGTGACCTATGTAATTGTCAATTGATTATATTTACCGGTGCATGCCTCAGTCATCAATATAAACTTGTCCGGATACTTCTCATGCATTTCGGTCAGCCTAATCGGTGAAAATATTCCATCAGCGTACCAATGGACCGCAGTACCGGAGAACAGCTCCCGAGCTTTTGGATTCTTGAACATAATCTCGGGATACCATGGTATTTCGAAGCGTTGATCATCCATCGCCATGTAGACGGGATCATATCCAGCCTTAGACAAAGTCGGAGCTAAAAAATCTGCGGTCCAAGTCGCCGACGTGGTGGGCGTCCAACCCATGGCATTGAAAGTGAAGAATGGGATAAATCCATCTAATGGTTCATTGCCCGGCGTTATGCCCCATATGTCTATACCACGTTCTTTGTACGCGTCAAAGTACTTTTTGATATACTCAGCGTAAAGTGCATAATATTCACGTTTTAGGACACCTGTCGAGATTATCATGCATTACGGCATTTCACATTTAATTATCAAAGCTCCTAATACTTGGTTAAGAATAAAAACAAAATATAATAACATCTACAAACTTATTTTGAGTTTGTAGATGAGGGAAGAATTAAATTTTGGACGAAAATATTGAAATAAATTTAATTTCTGAAATAAACATCAACTTTTTGTATAAGTATTAATAATTTTGTTGAAAACCTGATTTTTTGGAGAGATGTTATCGGACTATAATTATTAATTACGGAGGGCGAAGTAAGACGGACTGTGGAATAAGATGGACTAGTTATTATTTTTTGTTTCTTTCATGAAAGATAAAAAATAGAACTTTAATTTATGCTATTTTGCTTCATTCATACAAAAATATATGTCTTGTTCTTGTTCTTATTCTTATAGTTCTTTTGTCAAGTTAGATTAAACTTTACTTCGATTTTTTACAATTACTTACTTATTACTCACAAAAGCGCGTGTATATGTATAATTGTATGCGAATTTTATATGCATTCTCAAACTGCAGATTAATCATCTCTGTGTTCACACACACACACACACAGTTGCTAGATCTTGTTGGTAAATATTACTATTTGCTTCTTGATAATTTGATAAATGCACAATAACTGATGACTCCAAATTAATAAAATAACTTTTTTTTAATGTTTTTTCAACCGTATAAAAGTATTTTAAAATTGTTTTAAATAATTGCTCATTTCGATATCATATTTTTATGAAACAAATAGCTGAAAACTTTTGTGCATTTAAATGTTAAATCAATATTTGCTTGTGCGTTAAAAAATACTTCATAAATAATGTAAAGTTTTGATTTCAAATTAATCAGGTGATTTATTTCCTGCTCCATTTCATCCCATTCCGATCCGTTTTACGTTTTACCTCTGGTGGCTGGTAATTAACTTTTGCAAAATTGCAATAAAAAATAGATTTTTGTAAATTTTTAAAATTTAATATAATCGTATAAAATAAACACTCTTTCCCGTGCAAAATTTTCTCTGTTTGCAGGATATATATTGGGAATCCTGCCTCCCGGTATCTCCTCACCCCATGTTATACTATTTGTGTTTTTCATCCACGGAGGTGCGCTCCATGAAGTCGTGAATATTCTGTGATTGTCCGGATTAGGCATGATACTCTTGATATCATGTAGATATCCGATTTTGTAGTCGTCTTCCTCCGCAAGTGCGAAATGACTTAATGTGATATCGCCGGGTACGTCGTCGTATGTATACGGTCTCGTCGAGAAATCGGTACCTGCGATAGGTATACGGGTAAACGTGTATCCGATACCGTTGGAACCGAAATACGACCTGGAAATAACTATGCGTGAACAGTTATGCGTGAGCATGCTAAACGGATAAAATCCAGTTAGACAAATTTGCGGCAATTATATGAAACCCGATAAATTGTTAAACCATTTTGCCTGAATATAGTTGCTACGTTTCATGTTTCAATAGCAGTTATTAACGTACTTTGCTCGATTTCAATACCGTAGAAATATTTATCTTGCGCTAAAGAATTGTAATTTATGCTTCTAATTCGTTTCCATTTTATCAGTGAAAGAGGTAATAAAATTCTGTTATTATCCCAGAGCAGAATTAACATATGCTTCGCCCGGAAAATTATTCTGCAACCGCTTATTGAAACATAATATGTTAATTAATATATGATTAATAGCTAATTGGAAAAACTTTGGCTTCGCCTTTTAGAATTTACTTACTAATGTATTCTAACGGGATTTCATATTACTTGAATTGTTCAAAAAGTTTGAAGAGATCTTGATAATAAAAAAGAATCTAAGAAATTTATTTTTGTCTAAAAAATAAAAAAATTAAGAAAAATAAATTTTAATGACATGCATGAGGCGTCATAGCGACAAATGGAATATTTTAACCTATTGTTATCGTCGCGAAATAATAGCGCTGATAGTGCACGAAAGTCCTGTGCCATAATCACTTGTTTTTCATTAAAAAAAAACAAGAGTGTAAAAGAATATATTAAAGATTATTAATAGTATTTTGTGTGGCAAGTGTGGAAAAAACAACGAATTGTATGTCGCGCGTGAAGTTACCGCATTCGCTTCAGCTTATGGTGCATTCACACAAATACGAATGTGAATGCACCATAAGCTGAGGCAAATACGGTAACTTCACGCGCGACATAATTCGTTGTCTTCCGCACATGTCACATACAATATTTTTTGTAATTCTTGTCGCGAAAGTTCAATTTGAGATTAAAAAATTAATTAAAATTAAATTCAAATAAGAAATAAACATTCAGCGAATACTATGTAACGAATTGACGTTTTGTCTTGCGTGAATTTCGTTACGTTCAAGTTTTTTATGTCAGTAAAAAATCGTAAAACAAAAACTATCAACCGTGAAAAAAGGAGGTTTTTTTTACACACTAGTGCGGTAAAGTAAGTCATAAAGGTGCTTTTCTCGCACTAGTGCAGTAAAGTAAGGCATACATTGAATCGTTGCGAGAAATAAGCCACTTTCCGCACGTTAAATAGCAATCGAAAACTGAACTTTCGCGACAGACATTACAAAAAATTTATTATTGTACGAAGATTTATATCGTTCTCCCGATCTTATTTCTTTTGTCAATGTTATCGCTGTTCTGCTAAAAATAATACCAGCCACATACTCAAGTAATAGACGTTGAGTCTCATTGCTGAGAGTTCTAATGTTGAGAGCGGCGGCGTCAGTCATTGCCCCGCCAAATCCTTGTATCGTTTGATGCTTCACACTACTGTCCACTATGAGAACTATATTGTTTTCGGACTCATTTTTGCCAGAGAAGTTATTCTCGGATAAGTGCATCCTTTTGCCATCCTGAGTAGATGTGTACCATAAAACCTGGCTCTGTTGTAACTTCGGCTCGCTTATCGTGTCACAATACGTCGAGTTACAGACGCATACTATAGAATCTTCTCCGAATGAACGTGGTACACACTCGTCGTCTCCTGCAATGGAAAGAACATTCAACTGCACGTTCCGACGCTTAACTTACCATGCATACTTTTTTAATTGACATGCTGTTGCAAAAATCTTTTTAAAAATGTCAGAGATTCCATAGAAGAAATACTGCATCTTTTTCTGTCTCTCTCTGTCTCTCTCTCTCTCTCTCTCTCTCTCTCTCTCTCTCTCTCTCTCTCTCTCTCATATCTCTCTCCATGTATATTGGGAAGAGTCAGAAACTTTGCTTGTTAAACTGTGTCGTAAAATTAAATTCGCCCGTTTTAGTAAGTCCGAACTGCGCTGATTGTATGCAAAAGTCGCAGGCTTAAGGAAGTCGTTTATCTTTAAAGCATTATAAGTGCACTTTAAAAAATTTTACTGAAATCGACAATATAACAGCGCAATTTGCATTCGTCGTTAACATTTTGTCGAAATTCATGACGTTGCAAAACTAGATTTATACTTTCAAATATTACTTTCAAATAGAGACGCTTAAAAGTGCAGTAATGTATTAGAGATAGGCCTAGTTATACGTAAAGCGATGCGTCATAATAATCGTAATTAGTGCAGAATTAATATGGAATAGGCAAAATAACTTAAATATGAAAAAGTTTTTGAAAACGTTTAAAGAAGAAATGTTTTACAATAAATAGGTCTCCTCGTTTTCTCTTTTTATAACAATAACATATGTATATCTTTCTAAATAGCCAAAACTTAATTACTTTGTATTTAGTAAATTATTTGTAATATTTATTAACATTTAAAAAAGATATAAGTACTGAGAGTTATAATACGTACACTGATATTTAACTAGGAATACAATATATAATATCTCGTTTACTTGGAAATTCTATCATTGGTCACGAGAGATTTCGAAGACTTTCCGTGTTTATAAAATAAAGTAATGCCAAACGTTATCAAACATTCGTCTTTAATTGCGCTTACCTTTCACTGTGACCAAGGCAGCAATTAGAATTACTGCGCGCAGCATCTTGAGTTATGACAAGCACTTCTTAGTCTGAAAATGCGTAATAAAGTGTATCACTTTTTGATTAAATGGAACGCTCGTGATATATAAAAATATTATAGTCAGATTAGTGTAGGTATATGTGTGCTGTATTATATTTAGTTTAATAGTTTCATTGACGGAGCTAACATTTGCGATAACAGCCATCAGTACATAAAGTTCGCGTAAACAGATTATATATAATTAGAATTAATTTATCTGTGACTCATTGTCAGTATATCGTTTTTATTTAATTGATAATTTGTTTCATGTTTCTAATGCCCATTCATGTTACTTATAAAAAACATTGCCGTTTTTAATTATTTTTATATCTATTTTACTATTTCCATATCTTTATAGTAATCGTATTCGTGCCGATATCGCGTACACGTACTGCTATAAAACAATATTAAAAATCTCTAATTATATCCAATATTGCAGACATGTCAAATATTCAAAACTTTTATAACCGATACATGATTTTTCGATACCTAATATTGATTCCCAGTGTTATTATAATTATTATATTATATTAAATGTTATTAGTAAATTAATTTTATATTTCAATTATTATTTTATAAAGGCGAGAAATATACCGGTATATAATCGGTATATTTTATATTCTTCTTTATTCTGCTTGTAGCTCACATTTTCCTGTAGCTATGATTAATTGTTCTTTTTCTTTAATTATTTATGTTAATTACATTATACACAAAAGTGTTAGAAAATTCCAAGTCATTCAAATCTCGACCTTTGAAGAATTAAAAATGAGCTCCGATTATACTACACAATCATTAAAAGCACAACGCCTATTGTTATACTTGACATCTGAAGAAGGTTGAACTGAAGAAAAAGATTGTCGACGATGTTACACGTCGTTACGGTTTCTTTTTTATTCTCCTGCGTGCTTATTTTTCGTACCTGCGTTTGAGAATCGTGCTATTCGTAGTGCAGGAACATTACTGTTGTTCGTGTCGTAACGGTACGATGATGACTGAAGAATAGTGCGACATCATTCGTAACATTGGCCCCGTCAGTCGTGTCTGACACACAGCGATGTTTCCGATAAGTCAGCGACTTATTTATCAGTTTAACATTTTAATTAATGCACATTCTCTTAGCTTAGGAAACAATATCTCTTTCGTGGAAATAAATGTTATATTTGCGACAATGCGTTCGAAAAGTTCAAAAGATTATTTTTCAACAATTTTTAATTTGGGGCTGTTAGACACGTTTATCTGTAATTAAATAATGAGACAAATTGATGATTCAATAAAGCTTGTTTATGATCTCATTTACGGCTCCGCTTCAAGAACAGCACTTGAGATAACATACTTAAAATAATATTTAATTTTAACAAATTTTAGCATATTATAAGTAAATACAGATTTTTTACTCGCTTAAATTTTAAAAATAGATTTGTTATTAATACTAGAACTATATGTATCAAGGTGGTCAAAATTACTTGTTTGACATCTTTTTATAATTGTTATTATTCCTTTTTAAAATCTTAACATCTTTAACATCTTAATTTATGAAATTTTCTTTGACTTTTAATAAAATATACAGATAATTAATTTTATTTTTTTTTTCTCTCTTTCTCTTTTTTTCTAGGATTTCTATGTAGTATACCTATAGATACACCGGGACGGGTCATTTTGATCCCTCACAAAACGTAGGTAAAATTTTGATTACATTCGCATTTCAGGAGTTTCTTATAAACTTTTAGGATTCTTTCAGAGCACTCGAAGTAAATCTGTCCCAGGATACCTAGATATAATACATATAAATCTTACAAAATACGCTATATGCAAAGTGTAATGTGTGCAAACTGTTGCATCTAAAATGTATTGCTATTGTGTTAGTTTACGGGAAATAAAAAAATTTAACAGATCAATGCGAAAGATAGTATCCACCATATATTGCATATTTCTCCACTAAGAAAAAAACTTGTTTCATCCAACGAAATATTTAGTCCGATACGTTCAACTAAACATTTACTACGTGAAACAAAATATTGTTTCCAACAACATAATTTGTTACTATTGTAAACAAATTAGGGGTTTGGGAACAATATTTTGTTTCATCGTAGTAAATGTTTAGTTGAACGTATCGGACTAAATATTTAGTTGGATAAAACAATTTTTTTTCTCAGTGTCCATATGCGACCTGCCTTAGAAAGATAAAAAGAACGAAAGAGAGAAAAAGAAAGAGATGCGCAAGTAAATAAGCGTAAAACAAATGTATTTGTAGCTGATGTCGAGTGTTTTGCTCCATCATAAAATTATAACTTATTTTTATGACTAATTTTTCTGAGTTGCTGAAAAATAAAATATCGAAATCTATTTATTTCAGTACAAAAGATTTAAAACTCACAAATCATATAGGTGCAATTTAGAATGACCTCACTAATTGTGAGATATAAATCTTAGTGTTGTAACAAATTTTTATAAATTTTTGAGATTGCATTTGATTTTTCCAATATAAAGGTAATTTTTAAATAAGCATATCAAAATGCAAATATACACCTACAAATAATTTTATGCAGTAAGAAGAGTATATATTTGGAAAGTATACTGTTAAGAATATCTCCATCTGCAAGAAATATGCTTAATAATTATATTTAAAACGAGTAAAAGTGACATATTTTTTTATATTTTTGTTTTCTTACAATTAGTAAGCAAATTGTTATGTATAATTTATTTTTTAAGAATTATAATCTTATTTCGAATTTTCGCTGGATCAATGTAAAAAAGAAAAATATATAAATATACATTTTTTCATAAATATCATGTTTTTTTCAAAAAGTTATTTTAATTCCTTCGATAGAAATAGATCAATCGGTAGTTCTAGTGTTAATAATGTTAATCAGAACTAAAAGTATTTTATAATGCAATAAAGAACTAATAAAAAACTAATATATAGTACCTGTCCTTTGTATATAAATATTCTGAGTTATATATATATATAAGAATTATATTTCATAAATAATATGATAAAGCAATAAGATACGAATCAATTATCAGATAAGTCGATAAAAATATTCGATTTTAATCAAATAATTCTAACAAATAATTCTCTCTCTCACTTAAATGTTAATATTCTGCCGTCTGCGAATTGTTTATCATCGTTATCAAAATTATATAACATAGCAAGAAAGAGAGATCTCTCTTTCTTTCTCTTGCTATGTTATATAATTTTGATAACGATGGTAAACAATTCGCAGAATATTAACATTTAAAATTCAATCGTAATATTTACACTTAATTCGTGTAGTTACTATTGAATAAGCTCTGTCTTTTCTTCTCGGTCGTAACTTGCTGCAATGCAGTTTCCTAATAGATATGCTGCACTTGTATATGGTATAATTTAATATCTTCCTGGTACATTAGCTTAATAGCTAACTATATCATCCAAAGATTTGCTCCACATAGATTCACGGATTAAGGTTTCAGTTCAATTAGATGGCAATTAGCGTCAGTGCTAATCGGACGGAGTTAACTATTTACTCGTGTTACGTCCGATTATATTAAATACCCACGACACTGCTAAATACCTTCATCGTTCCACAATTATCCTATTGCTATCATAATCTCAAAAAACAGTAGTAATTACTATAAGTGCATATTAGTGCATTCTTGTCACATTTAAAAAGAAATGTACGTGTTTAAAGCAATTAAAATAATTTTTCACTCTTGGTGAAAATATAACTCATGCGACGTGTAAAAAGTACAAAAGATTTTTTAAAAAGATTTTGATTTGAGTGACCACACAACTATGTTTCGGCCAATCTAAAAAAATATAAAAGTGAACTATTACAGCTGCTACATAAATCAAAACTGTGTGTAAATAAGCGGAGCTTGCTGCACAACTTTAAGTCACTGACAAACCATTTCTGTTAGATTTTCAAATAGGAAAAATTCAGAAGAAAGGTAAATGGATTCCGCATGGTATTAAATGCAAACAACAAACAGCGCGTTTGGATATCGCTACAAATCTGTTAAGTAAGAAGAAAAAGAAATTTTTTACATCAAATCATTATAGAGGTAACGAAAAGTGGATTTTGTGTGTCAATCATAAGCAGAGAAAATTTTAGATGGATTCTGACCAATTGGCGGCATCGATTGTAAAGCCTAACAAAAGGTATTATTGTGCATTTAATGAAATATGAAAAACATTGTATTACATGAGCTATGAAATCCAAAAGAAACGGCCGTTCTTTATATTAGCAGCACCAATAACTCATTAATTTAAATGACAAATCAGATTTAGAGTGAGAAATCGGTTCGGACAAAATCGGATTAAAATTAGATAACAAAGAATTGATGAATGGAGAAGTAAAATGATTTAGCTGTGCCCTATGGCATAGCCAAGCCTATCTGTGACAAATAGGACTAAATAGATTAGTTTCCAGTTAAGCGGGGATATTCTTTCTCGTACAGCTTATTCTCTGCTACTCCCTGCGGAATATCATTCATTTCGGTACAAATCATTTTAACGACACACACATAAAGACATTGGAAGAAGTCCAGTAATGTACCGATGAATTTCTCATCCCGAAACTATCAAGTTTCTATCGCGACGGAGTTTGACAATTGCCTAAAAGATAATATAAGGTTATTAACAACAATAAAGGTTATTTTGAAAACTAAGATTATTTAACTTGTTTTTATAAATAACTAGTAAATTTTGCAAAAGCTGCAAATTAATTGATGCATCTTTTAAAAACTAATGACAGCACATGCACACGGGTAGACATCTAAGAGTAATAATTTCCATAAATTTTATTACAGTATCTCTGTAAAAAGTTATCGACCATATCCCATTAGGGTGAGTGCACCAGTGAATGAACAGTCACCAGTGAATGAACAGTATCATGTTTTTCTCGAAAAAATAAGTTGTCAGTGTAGTCTTTGGTTTCTGCACTTTTTTGAAGCGGAATTTATGTATCGTTATGTACCAGCATCACTCGTCACATACGTGAAATTCGCTCGTGAAGTAATATTATAAATAGTTTTCGACGAGTGTGCGGCCCATCGCGTGAAATTGATAAAAATAGTAAGTATATAGGTATAGCCGCTTCCCCTCTTCACTTATAGGTAATATATTATTTACTTAAGAAGTAAAGTCATGATATTGTTTTCTCTATGATTAATAAGATGCCTAAACCTTCGTTTTTCACAATTTTTATGATACTTAATCTCAAAATTCTCTCAAACTGTCAGTGTTTCCTTACTGGTTCTGACAACCTTCCCTTCAAATCCGTGAAATATGGTGACTGTGAAAATGAAAGAATAGGTCTTCCATTCGGCCTATTCTTTGATTTTCACGGTCACCACATTTCACGGATGTTTCTTTGGCCTCACATTTAATTATCTTATAATGCGCCGTCTACATAACTCATCCAATTGTTCATTCCACGTCCTCCACTTAACCAAATCTATAGAGTATTATACAGGGTGTTTCCTAAGTAAGTGCACAAACTTGAAGGAGATATTCTTTGGCTTATTTTAAAAAGAAAAGGTTCTATCAACATGTATCCTAAACTGCATTGTTTTCAAAATACAGGGTGTCAAAGTTGAGAGAATGAATATAAAAATTTCGAAAATCTGGAAAACGTTTAGAAATATTTTATTCAAATTTGGTGTGCTTATATGTGGCATTAAAAACTATATTCCAGTACCAATAAAATATTTTTAGATGCAGCAGGGGCGCATCTAAAAATTTTTGACTATTTTGAAAACAAAGCAGTTTAGGACCTTTAGATCATAGGACCTTTTCTTCTTAAAATAAGCCAAGGAATATTCCATTCAAGATTGTGCACTTACTTAAGAAACACCCTGTATATGCGGAGATTATGTTTTACAAAGAATTATATGACTGACGAAGCAACGTTCATGAGAGAAAATATTTTTAATTTTCTTAATGAGCATGCCAAAGTATATATAAGTACAATTAAATAGGTTGTTCAGTGCAAATCCCTTGGTCTTCAAGATCGCCAGGTTTCACATCATTAGATTTTACATTTTTTTTGTTGTAGTTTTTTAACAAAGCTTCTATATAAACCTATGTTTATAATTTATATAATATCTTTTTATTTTTACCCACAGACACACACTGTCGTAGTTTTATTGTTTAAAACATGGAATACCCTGAACTATACGTAGGTTGTTCAAAAAGTTTCTTAAGTAACAATAAAAACATCATATTTTTGAGTTCAGAATGCACTTATTTTTCAATATAATCCCCTTTGCATTAAATGCACTTTATCCAACGTTTTTCTAATGAAATTATGCTACTATTATAGCTTAATTTATTCAACTTCTCAAAATAGCCATTTACAGCACGGGTCATCCCGATCATCTCTTCGTTCAATGTAAAATGTTTATCTCCAAAGCATTTTTTTATATTTGGAAATAAATGGAAGTCACACGTGGCTGACGTGGCCAAATCTGGCGAATAAGGCAAATGTAGCAGAAATTCAAAACCCAATTTATGAAAAGAATTTAATTACTGCTCGAATTTCAGTCCTTTCTCTTTTTTACAAATATCAAATACACCAACTTTCAAGTGCTGTCAAACACAAACTACTTGATAGATTAATTTGAATTTTTTATGTCAATCTTATAAAGGATGGAACTAGCCACTAAATTCAAAATTACATGAAAAATTACGGCACCTATGTATCACGAAACTTTTCGAACAACGTACATATATATTGCCTGCTTTGCATCTGATTACATTAATTACATCTGTATAATGAATTCCTTATCCTTTCACTTTTAACATGTCCCCACAAAAAGAAATCAAGAGTCGTCAAATTGATCGAAAACCGTTGCTGGTGAAACGCAACAAACGGAGCGTGGAAGTTTTCTCTCTTCCAAATGTGACTGTTTTTGCTGTTGAAGTAGCAGTAGGTAGGAGGCACTTTGAGAACCTCCTACCTACTGCTAATAAAAGGTGTAAATAAAATTTAAGCTAAAACAACAAAAAATACAAAAATAAAGTTAAAGAACGTATGGACTAATATTGTCAGGCGTCATGCGTAATGCTGTCATGCGACTGATTACCTATCTCACAGACGGTGCAAACAAGGATGAGTAGCTTCTCAAGGACACGTCAGAAAGATGTGTTCTTACGAACACGTTCAGACAAAGGGTTTCTTAACGAAAATTGATTCTTTTTGTGAGACCTACCAAGTCGTTCTAAGATTTGTCACATGGGTCCTGTGAAACACCCTGCATTTATATTTATATATATCTCTCTCTCTCTCTCTCTCTCTCTCTCTCTCTCTCTCTCTCTTATATCTTATAGATTTTTATTTTATAATATCATAGACCTTATGGACTTGCAATACCTAGCAGACCTTGTCCGGAGAAAGTTAGGGAGAGAAACATACTTCTCTCTCTAAAGTATCCGGAAATAGAAAAAAGAGAAAAAAATACTGAAAAGTATGTTTCTCTCTCTAACCTGCTCCGGAAGCTATACTTCTTATATAGAGGCAATTGCCAATCAATATCTATCAAGTCTATGATTTATATATCTATATATTTGTAAATAAAAATAATTTTCCTTATATGTTTTTTATGTAATATAATAATTTTATAACTTATAGAGCCTTTTGTACATACTAAGAACAGCAAATTTTTGGAATTATAAGTTTTATTTTCTTTTGATAGTTTGACATATTATTTTTTAGAGAAGGTGTTTGGAGGAAAGATACTACATATATTTTTTTAAACTTAGCTGGCCATAATCAAAGAAGGAGGGTACAAGGTCGTTTTTGCGCCCCCTCCCGATTTCCATAAAACAATTTTTTTATTGTATGATCATTAGGAATGTCAAAAATAACAATAAGATAAGAAAAAACTCGACCCATAAAGCCAAAATTAATTAAAACAATGACTGAGACATATTCTTCGCCAGTATAATCAAAAAATAATATAAATTTTAGAGCGACCTAACTGGCCAAACTTCTCCTTTATTATAACTCATAACGTTTCGGCCAACATCTGGCCCTTTTCAAGTGAGGGATTATAACAAATTATTGCTAGCATTCAACCGCATGTACATCCTATGTCGCTTAATATGGTGCCCAAACTAGCATGATGTATCTTTTAATGTCAACGTAAACCGCAAGAATTTGGCATGCGATTTTTCGCTTCTGACGTTCAACAAACAAGGATAGAAGTGGCGAGTAGGCAGGAGCCTTAACATCTCACACGTATTGCCAATATTCAGTGAGCGGCTAACACGAACAAGCGTATATTCATTGCTATATGTTTTATACGTAACGGAGTATCTTTTGTACTGTTATTAATTCATAATATTTACAAAATAATTATCATGTGTGATCAAACATAGAGAAGTTATGACGGGTGCAATTTGCAAAGTAAAGAAATACATATCTATCATTTACACACTATAGTCAGAAACAATTTTTTAAGCATTAACCGAAATATTTGTACGTTATTTACTATTGGAATTATTGTTATTATTTTAGATTGAATGTAAAAGAAAAAGAAAAAATTTAGATTCAGTTCTACTGATTTCTCAGATAGTGAATATTTAGACAGCGAAGACGAAGATTGGATTCCTGATGTTAGTGCAGTCTCGCGATGAAACTAAAACACTAAATAAAGCATTTTGTATTACATATATTGAAGTGGTTTCTATTTATTAAGAATAAAATACCTCTAAACATTGCTTCAGTTTCTCATATCTGCAAGAAATTAATAATGGCTACCCGGATACTCGGTACATTAAACAATGTAATATTCAAATTTACAAAGTTTCCGCTAAAAATGTAAAAATAAAAACAAGATGTAGAGTTTAGGTAAAAGTGTTTTTTGTTGCTCCAAAAGTAAGGATCTAACAATAAGGCATCATAGCGAAGTTTGCATAAAAACAAAATTTTTATGTTTAATTCGAAATGGTAGGATTGGCAGAAAGATAAAATTTTAATTTGTTGTTTGGAAGAAAAATTAATGTTTTTCAAACCTGTTTTCAACGTGTAGTTTGAATAAACTTAAAAAAATTTGTATATTTTGTTGTAGGTATATCTATATCTATCAGATTTTATTGTACGCTTCTTTCAAATAAACATTTCGTCGGTTATAATAATACTTTATTGTTTTCAAATTTACGCGCATGCAGTAATTTTATCATACTGGCAATTCTTCGCTTTATTTTTTGTTAACTTTTATTTTATATGTGTGTTATCTTAATAATTGTAATATATTTAGAAAGGCTATTAATTGTTATACAATGTTATAATACTTATAATAAATAAATACAGATAAGACAGATGGGCAGTTTGGAATAATTTACTTTCATGATTAGAATTTTCTTTGAAGCCTTATGGGCTCGATAGTTTTATTAAATTATCAAAACTATCGTATTACATTGCAACGGAGTTCTGACCACCCACCCACCACAGGTTTTTAGCACGTATGTACTTTATCAGCTTTTTTTTAAATATCTCGGGCAATTATAACCATCGAGTAGGCTTTAAAATTTTAACAAGTACGAAAGAAAGAAACGTACCTATACCTGAAGGGTATTTCCCTATTCTCCTTAAAATAACTTTGTCTGCTGAGAATAAACAAATCTATCCTCTACTCTCGCTAGGATGAGAGAATGAAAAGAAAAAACCGGATAACAATTTAAAAGTTCTTTACACAAAGATATCTACACCGCATGTTGCCCATTATCTTCACCATTATTTTCACAGTCTTTTGTTTGTACTTGTTCAAGCCGTTTGATATTTTCATTACTATATGTAACACAATATTATAAAACATTAGGCCTGTTTTTTTTAGCTGAATTTCTTGCACGGTTTATCTTCCTCGCGCGCGGAGATGAGTCGAGCTGACAATCGTCTGAAAGCAGGATTCTTCGGGAAAACAGTAACAAAGTCTCAATTAAAATTATCTGTGTGTGTCTTTTGAATTAATTGGCCTTTGTGGTGTCCCAGAAACGTCGGAAGCCCAAACCGACTATTTTAAAGTACATTGCATGCGCTCGGTGTTAGTACGAAAAATCGGAGGCACGTTAACAGTATTAAAATATTATTTATATTAACCCTTAGCTGGCACTGTGGGGTCAATAATGCCTTAGGGTAGTTCAGCCTATAAACACAGTGCTAGCTAAGGGTGAAACTAATAAAAATCTCTGTTGGGTTTTTATCTTGATCTTTTACATTAATTATTAATTTAAAAAAATCTAAATAAAATTTTTGATCAATCTGATATTTAACACTTGAAAAATGCATTCAACCTTATTCGCTTCATATATATTCGTTGAACTTTCGCATGGGAGACGCAATTTTGATCAGAACAAGTCGACGAGAGAGAACGTCGTTGTCGTCATCGTCGCTGTCGTCGCCATCGTGGTCGTTGGCGGCGGAAACGAGGGCGGGAGTCAGAACGTCGGCGTTTCCGACGGTGAGATAAAGGATAAGGATTTGAGAAGTGTGACATATTCAATTTTGCAGCGAAGCGATACGTCTCACCCGCTGAGTGTCGCGCGGTCGTTCGCGCGCGGACGCCCGCCGGAGAGACGCTTATCCGCGGCCGGGACGATCCTCGGCTTTTTGCGACACGTAATGGGCCATCTACAATGAAGAATCGTAGGCCGTAGCAGTAAGAAATTGACCAATCACAATCGATTATTCTTGTAAAAATCCACTGTGATTGGTCAATTTCTTACTGCTACGGCCTACGATTCTTCATTGTAGATGGCCCATAACGAAATTTACGAGGCGATATTGTCATTTTCGTCACGTAGCCGCACGGCGATGAACGGGACGTGCCGCAACGTCTGCTCGGCGTCATCATTGTCGTCGACCCTCCCGAAATTCAGGAAATTGAAAACACTAAGGCACACCGCCGCCCCGCCTCTCTCTCCCCTTCTCCTTCACCTGATACAACGCATGCACGAATGCAGATTCACGCGTGCGTTTCGACGTGTACCAACGGATTTCGCGGAATACGCGCGGCCGCAATTTTGCCCGTACCTGGTTGAACCTTCGTAAATTTGTGAAGCGTGTACATCTCCCTCATGATTACATCTCTTAATTGAGAGTGGGCTTTCGCTGTGTAAAACTCATAGTTTACACATTACACATTTACAGACTACTTCATTTACAATTTGAGAATTCTGAAACGCTTATTTGATAGATTTACACAATTTATATTCGTTTAAACAAACTTTTCGCGATGCGATAAAGAGGGAAATAGGAATGATGTGTTTTCACGGTTCGCTGCAGAATATGCGGGATCGTAAAATAGGTCGTTTGGAAAATAGTAGTCTATGTTAAACTTCGATCTCAACGAGATATAACGCTTAAACTTGCAAAAAGTACCGATAAATGTAAGGAAAATCAAGCGATATTCGACGAAAATAGAGGAAGAAAAAAAATAGACAAATATTTATTATAATCTCCATAAAAGAAAACTTGATTCTCGGCTCGGATTAAAAATATACAATGTGCATTAAAATTGGATCGAGCATTATTTGTTGTAATTTATGAAAACAAAACAATAAGCTTTAGTCCGCCAGTAAAAAATTAAAATTTATACTCTGTTGTGTTTAAAATCGACCAACTGGCAATATTTATTGAAAAATTTTTACAACGTTTCGACCGCGCTTTCGATCCTTATCAAGTAAAGTCTAACAAATTATTAATTATCCTGGCATAATGTCTAAACTAAGCCATCTAAAAAATAATTTGTGCGTCAGAGCGTGTTAAAAATAACGATGTAAAAATAACTGGCGTCACAGTTCTACAGCCACACGGTTCTGACATGTACCTATCCTTGTGTAGATTTCCGTTACTGCGACATGTCAATTTTTACACCGTTATTTTTAACCCGTTCTGATGCAAAAATTATTTTTTAGATGGCTTAGTCTGGACATTACGCCTGGATAATTAATAATTTGTTAGACTTCACTTAATTTGGACCGAAAGCGCGGACGAAACGTTGTAAAAATTTTTCAATAAATATTGCCCAGTCGGTCGGTTTTAAACACAACCGAGTTTAATTTGTAATTTATCTTAACGCAGATGTGATAACAAATGTTTAATTAAAACTAATGATAATAGACATTCGTTCGACCGGGTTTTAATATATAACGCAGCGTCGTGCACTATTGCGCAAATTTGCGTGATTTTGTTATACATCGATGGTATAACACCGAGCACAATTGACGATGGTATAATTCTCGACCCGCAAAACGGTATATATTTTAATATAACCGCCAGAGGGATTTGGCACGATCGACACGGAAATCCGTGCCATATATGACAAACTGTTCGCCGCAATTAGAAATAGGCGGATGCGGGACAAGCCCTGCGAATATTGTCACGATATGATCGGCAAATCCGTACGCGCGTGTACGTGTATGTAGGCTGCAAACGTCGCCCTTCCAATAATGCCGATACGATTGTGCAAATAGGAACGATAACATCGTGACGAATAAAATCGACAAATGCATTGTTCTCTCTTATCTCTTATCTTGCGTTTATCCAATCTACACTGTTTTACCATAAATATCGATATCATGGACCTTTAAAGATGACAATTATCTCAGTGACATCTTAACACTACAACTACCAAAGGGGTCAAAATAATCCATTTGACATTTTTTAATAATTTATTATCTACTCATTTTTAAAATAACTTAATTTCTGAAATTTTCCCTGCCTTTTATTGAAATTACATAGATGATTAATTTTACTAATTTGTTTTCTCTTTTTCTCTTTTCTTCTCTAAGATTTCTTCGGTAGAAATAAATATAGATTAATCTCCGGTAGTTCTAGTGTTAATATCTTATAATCTGCGAAAAGAATTGTAAACTCGTAATGCTTCTTTTTGGGGGTTTTTTAATTAACTGATTTTTATTACAAGGCAAATGGTGTTGCTAATAGCAGGTACAAATCGGGTATGCAAATTCGCATTCATTGCGGATTGCTAAAATTAATAACGATGCGTGAAAGGCGCGAATTACATTAATGGAATATGCATCGTGCGAGAACGCGTTGATTCGCATGCGAAAATTCGCATGCCTCCACTTATTGTCGGAAATTTTGGGCGAAATTCGTTCGATTCGCGGGTTATTTAACTGATTTAACAGGACGTATTGTGTATTGTCGACCGGATAATTCGGCGCGAACCGTTTTACCACTCGTTGCAAAATATGGAAATTTCGGAGACGCGAGATAAACTTATGGATGCCATTCGCGAAAATAGCAACGACGTCGCGTCGCAAATAATTGAGGGCGCGTCGCGAAATATCGCGTTGCAGCCCCTTCGTCGAGAATTCCCGTTGCGTTCGTATTGCGCGTGATTCGTTTCCGAACTGCGCCCGCGTCCGGGAGATGTAAATTTCACGTTATTATTGAAATCAGTAGATTGAACCGTTAACCGCAGCTGGGCTGTATGCAGAGTGTCATTGGTTACACATGCGGCCGATACATTATGAAAAAAAAAAAGACAGAGAGAGAAAGAGAGAAAGAGAGAGAGAAAGAGAGGAGGGAAAACGCTTTTCGGGAGTGCGGATGCGTTTTATCATTTTATTTCAATCCGGTATCGGCCCCTATCTGTCGTGTTCACTTCACTTTATCGACTGCATCCGGCAGTGCATCATCGTTTTATAATGCTCAAATCAGCATTGACACGTAAATGCTTTTATATTTTAGATCGACCGAATATCTTTCCAATAATCGCTTCGATTCAGACACAAAGCGTGTCTGTTGTAAATTAATAATATTCAAAAGCCGAAATTTTTACAAAGGAAAACAGACGGATATAAAGACTTTATACTTATACAAGTTGCATTTAAGTAATTTGTTCAAGGAGTGTCCAAGGTGAAAACCTGCAAAAATTCATTCAGAGATTACACGTAGACGACGATGTGCACGGTAACCGAAACTGATTAGTATAAACGATGACTGTTTATCGAGTACGTAACCACGCTGTAATGACGCATAACTATTGAATATTTACAAGCTACGATTAGCTGTCGTCGAGGAAAGTATACAAAAATAGCAAAGTTGCGAGATACTTTATCAAACTGATAAAAAATTCAGTAACTACTATAAACTTTCGTGTATATACCATTATTACATAATATTCAATACGTGAATAAGTGGATGAGAGTCTTTACAGTTTCAAGGATTTCATAGCATTTTAAAACACAAAGGGGCTGTGTGAATATTTAACCCTTGTCATAACCCACCTGCTCTAGAATTTCATATAACTTTATAATTACTCTCTTATTTATAATTACTCATTACTTTATAATTACTCATTTTATATTGAAAAAGTTTTTGATATATAAATAAAGAATTTTTAATATATAAACATTTTTATTAAAATCAAAAGTAACAAAAAGTATAAATAATTACTATTAAAAGGAAGACTGTATAAATAAAAAAGTATAAATATTGTTACAAAAATAACTAGGGGAGACCGGGGCACCATGGGTCACAAAAATTCAAACTCTGAAAAGTACTTTTAAATATAAGATTTTTTGTCTCATTTTTTTTTAATAATTAAAGCAATATGTATATTTTAAAATTTAGTTGGTGCATTGTTTGAGAAATAACCCAAGGTGCCCCATACCCGGGGCACCATGGGTCTGTCACTGGAGCACTATGGGTCACACACAAAAATTAGGTATATTCATTCAAGAAGTAATAAAAAGATACAAAAGTTGAAAAGAAATTTTTTTTTACATTTTCTTATCACACTGTTCAGGATTGGACAAAACAAACAAGATGACAGATCGACTCACTACTGAAATATTATTTTCTAAAAAAAAAACTAAATTTTGACATGTTTTCTTTGATCAAAAATAACATTTTACAAACAAAAGACAAATATTACTTCATAATCTTTTCTTTATCTGATTAATTAATAACTCTCTTTATTAATAATAACTAATAACTCTCAGGACTTCCTTTTATTTCTTTATTGGTTTTCTTTTCCGTGTCTTCTTTTCCTTTTCTTCTTGTTTTTTCTTTCTTTGTGAATGTAAAATAACTATTTTGTATTGCCCCGTTTTATCATAAATAAGTTAGTGTGTGACCCATGGTGCCCCAGAATTGGGTGGCCCATCATGCCCCAAATGCACTTAATGTAGAAAACGGTGAAACGTAACCAAAAGAATTAATGATACATGATTATCTATAGTGTAGTAAAATGTCAAAAGATGCTAGAACGTTGCATCTGATTTTTATTTACGTCTATATTCTACTACAAAAACAATATTAAAACATTTCTAGATGTTTAAAAAATTACTTACGCATCACAAAAACCATTTATGTCGCGTGCTTCTCGAGACACTGCCATCTAGATACGAAGTATAGGCAACAAAGTAACTGTCACATGATACCAGTTGTAACAACTTAAACATTCTGGATTAATCTAAACAGTTAATGACCCATGGCACCCCGTGGCTCATGGTGCCCCGGTCTCCCATACTACTTAAAATCACTATCCTTGGCAGCGCAATTTTTCATATCCTCACCCCAGGTAGGTGGGATCTTTTTTGACTCCATGCACTTAAAAATGGCGATATTTTCTTGAAAGAAAACCCAATTAAAAGAAGATTCCAGGTAAGTGGATTCTTTTTTAAGAGTTAAAAAAATAAAATTTGATGAATTCTTTCACCTTTACATTGAGCATGTTCGTTTTAACTTCTTGCACGGTTCACCTGTCCTCTTTTTCTTTTCACGTTGGAGAGAAAAACTGTCGTGATTTGTGTCGCTATATCTAAACTTCTTATAATATATCTAGAAGTGCGTTCCGTTTCACGCATATAATATGCATAATGCATCATTTATCCTTGTTGTTCACCGAATGTTAAACAAGGATAAGTAATGCATTATGCGCATTATGCGCGTGAACGCATTATCCTTGAAACGCACCTTACACCGAGCGTTTACCTTTATTTGAGAAGTGGGGGGGGGGGGGGGGGGGGGTAGAGGTGCACGTAGAAAACAAGGCACTCTGTTATGTGACCGTTTGTTCTCTTCCGTTCGGTTACATAACGACTTCTACGTGGACCTCTACCCCCCCCCCCCCCCCCCCCACTTCTCAAATAAAGGTAAACGCTCGGTGTAAGGTGCGTTTCAAGGATAATGACTGAGTGTTGAGGTACACTTATCCTTGTACCTCAACACTCAGTCTAGACATACTATATCTATGGGCCTAAGTGACTTAATTGTTATTTAAATTCTAAGAAATAAGAAATCTTATATTAATTTAATTTATTGTTCTATTAATATATGAATTATTTAACAAATTTAAACTTATATTCTCCAATAAAATTGGTTGTGATATTTTTTAGCAACAATTATTTCATGGGATTTACATGACCCGCCGTGTAACTTTTACCCAGCACGTTACCTGACGAAGGTTAAGGAATGTTAAGTAGTGTTCGAAGGTTACATTTTACACGCGTACTTCTTTATTAAAACAATATGTCATACACGCTTAAATCCGGCCATTCATCCGACGACTCGTCGTTTGGCCTTCTGCAAATGTCAACTACAAATCCGCATTATTGGCTGTATGGAACACAAAGGTAAACGAGAGGACAGGCGGGCGTTATAATAATCGCGCTCTACTGCATGCCTATTGACAACAGCTTTGCACAGTCGTGTCAGATTGTACCGATTTCGTATTTCGATTAACCATAGAACGCTGCAGCTGCCGCTTCCACCGATATTCGTTGAATTTTGTCCCGAACGCCGCGCAGTCGAAATAAAATTCCTCCCCGCTGCGTGGAATATGATTTTTACTTGCAAAGTTCATGCTAACAGTAATGGAATCTTGCTCCCAAGCAATGAACGGCGCTCGTATTTGCGAAGAGAAAAAGAAAGAAGGTAGCACTTTGTTAACGTATTGCAATACTAATGACGCAAGGCGCATTTTCCATTTTAAACAAATGATTAAAGCGAAGTCTACAATGAGAATTTAAGGCGTAAAATTTAGGTTTTAAGCCATAAGCCGTAAGAAATTGACAAATCACAGTTGAATATGAGAAGAATACTCGACTGTGATTTGTCAATTTCTTACGGTTCAAGGCTTAAAGCTTAAATTTTACGCCTTAAATTCTCATTGTAGACTCCGCTTTACGTTATCGAGCAGTCATATCTTATCGACTTTCTAAACTGTCTTCCGAATACAATATAACAATTCACGTACGTTAGAGAATTTCTCCGAATAATACAGAATTTATTTGGACAACAATTTCTGCGTACCGTTTGCATTTTTAATTTGCGTTGCTTTATACGATTATGAGATATAAACCTCTCAGTTCTAGCCGGATTACTATAACATAATCGGATAGCGTGATGCGTTGCCACAGAAATTCAAGTGCAAGATTTAGCTGCTCGAAAGAACCCCTCTTAAAATTACTAGCCAGCAAATCGAAAGCTGATATGCCGCGCGTACTGCCCTTGAGATGAATTGTTATCTCCTCTTCGCCGAAAATAAAATTCGCGACTCGTCGTCGCACCTCCCTTCCCTTACAGGATTAAGGGTTCTTTTTATATCGTGCAGAATCCTGCGGGCGTCAGGCGGACCGCGATTTCCTTTGGAGATCGACGATAAATCAAGCTTAAAATTGGTCTCGCGCTATTCGCCGATTATTCGTTCTCTCGAAAGAGCGACTTCTTCGTAACGTGCTCCCTTAAAGCGGATAAATATCCATGGATACCTTAACAGTTCTACACCACTTTACGGTGAAATCGGTGCATCGCAAAAGGACTTGATCAATGCACGCGATTTTATACGGGTGAATTCGACGCTTCTGTAAAAATTAACTCGATTTTCAAGCTCGTTGTTTAACGTAATACTTTACATGATTGGATATACGCGAGACGTTTCATCATTTACAATTTCAAATGGTAAATTATTATTCATTTGCTGTTATTAAATTCTGCATACATAAAACCAGAAGTGTTTTGTTCATTAAATGCCACTTTATTCGCACTGTTACTCCACAAATTAAGTAGAGCTCGGAAATTGGTACTCTTGGGAGAAATTTCCATTTCAATCGTCAAATATGAAGTACTGAAAGTTTCAATATTAATGTCATTGAGCGCGATATATTAAGCATTTTTAAATTTTTATTAAAAATAATCTACAACACTTTGCTAGTCTTTCTCTTCGGGACATTCTTAATAATTTCGATGAAATAATTCAATTTCTGATTAATAATTCTATCTGTATGCAAATACGATAACACCTCGGCTTATGTGATGGAGAAAGATCGTACCTGATATCTCGGAGAAAAAAATTTCCGGTATCTTCGTAATCAGATGATACAGCTTGAGAAGCGCTTCTTCAGATAAGTCGAAGAGGCCGATCGCGTAATGCCGTCGTAGGTGATTCGTTTTCTCGTCAGCGCAGCGGCGTGCGCGAATGCCCTACTGAATCCCCTTGAAATTGCTTCCCGGCTGGATACTATACGTCCTGCCTTTTGTAACGGCGTACTGAACACGCTCGTTCCGGCAGGCGGACAGCGCGATAAGTAGCTACGATACGAGTGAAGAATCCTCGCGGCTCGCCTTGCTTTGTATAAATCGCGCGAGATTCGGCGATCACGTTGAAATACATGGTAACAGTGTAGCGGAGTCTAAAATGAGAATTTAAGGCGTAAAGCTTCAAACCTTAAATCGTAAGAAATTGACCAATCACAGTCAAATATTCTTTTCACATTCGACCGTGATTTATCAATTTCTTACGGCTTAAGACTTAAAGCTTAAATTGTACGCCTTAAATTCTCATTGCAGACTCCGGATCCTTTACGGATCGAATCGATATAAACATGGCTCATGGTTTTATAAAAATTTATGATGTAGATATAAACACGTAGAAGCATGAATACAAATAAAGTACTACTAAATTACATTATAAATTTTTATATTTTATAAAGTCGGCTATATTTATATCGATTTTCATAAAGTAAAAATTTATCTTAATTGCGTTTAAATTTCTGTAAAAGACCATTGCTCTCAGTTTGCTGAATTTTTGCTGAAAAACGTAGGTTTTATTCGATATAAAAGAACGACGAGAATGGAGAGAACGTGAAATAATTTTTATTCGATGAAAAAAAATTTGATATAAATACCCCAATCTCATTGAGGTCTCAAGCATATATGTATAAGATTGGAGTTGGTATATGCGTAAGTGATATGACCCGTAAAAATGCCAAATTTGCTGAAAAGAGGGGAACATTGATCCGGGAAGAATGTAAAGTGATGATAACATTATCTCCAGGGACCAAGAAAATCCCAGAATGAATAGAAGCATTTATTATTGCTTATTTCAAGGGTCAAAAAGTTTTTAAAAGTCATTTAACAAGAGACATTTGAATGAATCTCGTCTCCCTTTTAATTTTATGATTAATATGCATTATCCCTTTGTGTCATCCTTGAAAAGAATACGAAGAAATTACTCAAAGATAACAAAATAATACATATCTCAGTCTGTCTTCTCGCGCGATACAGTCAGTAACGACGCAATGACATAATTATAGACCACAATGATTCAATTAGCGGCGAAAAGCTACACAATACGCGTGTCTAAAAGACGTACATAAGACCAACAGGTCTTATGTACGAAGTCATGTACTAAACTACGAATGTCTCTTTGTAGTACAGGATACTCTTGGAACGCAAAGCGACTGGACACTTTTACGACACAATTACCGATCAAGTCAAACACATAAATGACAATAAAAGTAAAAATATATATTTATTGTTAACTTCTTTGGTAAATAAAGATAGAAAAATTTTTTATAACAAACAATCACGATTTTTATTGCATTACTTCAAAAACATTTTTTGTTTTTGCAATAGAATGTTTTCAAATTTTGACAAATTAAGTTACCTGCCTGAGTTACCCTCGCCAACTGAAAAATAATCGAGTATTTCTTTTAGGAGACGTTTTTTTATAAATATTGAAAGTAAATTTTCAAATAATGTTCTCTGACGTGGACATACGATATAAATAAAAACTATTCTATAGTTATTAGTGATATTTAGCTTAAGTACCTGCAGCTTATTCAATTGTAAATCAATGCTTAATTCGAAAAATCGTTCGATGAATTTTTTGTCTCTCGATAATTGGCTGCAATTATTGAGAGACAATCCAGAACTCTACCGGTCATTATCTATTAACTCATTAAGACTGCATAATGAATCTGACTCGTGATATGTAGGTACTTATATCTGAAGACGAAAACAACGCGCGAGTCGGACTTTAAAAAAACTTAGAATTCTTTAAGGTACATTTATCTTTACATTTGTATATTCTGGAGAAATTTATAATCGACTTTCTTCATTTTTCAATTCCATAAAAATAAATGCTGCTCTCTGGCTTTGACATTCCGAGAATAAATATGGTCTCAATGACTACAACAGACCTGCCTAGTCCCCAGAGGCTCCCTTTATCTCAGCACCAGTAGGTATAAGGTTTTTCAAATAAGAGTTGGGACGTACTGTTCATTATTTTGAAATTAACTTTGACACGCTATACGCTTTTCAAAAACGTTTAAGACAATTTAGTATCTATGTAGTTTCTTAATAAAAAAATGAGTTTAATAGATCAATATTTATATGTAATATAAATATAAATATCACTATAATAAAAATAAATCTGTAAAATATAAATAATAACAAAATATAATTATATATTATTAATAATTATACATATTTTCAGTTAGCTTGAAACGAATTAATAAAATGGCGAATTAATAAAAAGTTATTTAATGGTGACTAAACTCTTATTTAAGGAAATCTATCCGTAATTATAAAACGGCTGATAAATCGCAATTACATTGATGTAATGTACACACATCACACATCAATATGTCTTGCGTCAGTTTATACACGATCTATGTGTGAGGATTGAGCGGATCCGTCCATTCTCTATTAATTTCTCTCAATCTACTCGTTCAACTAGATAAAAAGGAGAAAGAGAGTAAAAGCTTAGGCAAGCCCGGGCTAGGGATTAAATCTGGCTGGCGAATGCACAAAGGAGCCGGCATTTCTCTCGCTGCTGTTAATGAGTTATTAAATATTCCTCGTGGATAGATTAAAAGCGATCTTGTCGTGTTTCCGTGCATACACATACACGTATTCAACGTACATACACTCGCGCGCTCTCGAGATTTGCGTATAGGTATGCCGGTGATACATTAACGGCGTGCGGAAAGTTTGCGGTTGCCGCGAGTTGTGCGATTAGTTAGTCCCGCCGGGACGCACTGAATTCACGGTAATTATCTATTCGACACGACCTCGTTTCGGATTCCCGCATCTGCGAGTGCCTCCTCGTGTAAACGCGTATCAACCCGTTTATTGTATCGTAAGACAATAATCCACGCCCAATTTCGCTGCTCGTAGGGACCGGCTCCCCCAGTATCGTGCCGCGATAAGGTACCGTGCCATATCATTGGCCTCCGAAATTCTGTTTGTGGTCAATAAATCATGATCGGAGGGTATCAACGGTGCTTTCGCTAGATGCGGCGTAATACGCGCGAAATAGATTTCTAACGCAAATTCATGATCTCGCTTATTCCGGATATTCGCGTATATTTGTTATGAAAAATTTTTAAGAAACAACGTTATCGTCGAAAAGAAAATAGGCATACCGATCTTTGCATTCGCAACATTTTAGCCATGCAAATAAATATGCAGCGAACATTTATCTTTTTATTTTTTTAAATAGAACTATAATTTTTCTCACACACATTGTTTCATACAATATATTCACTATATACAAGAATTTTAAACAGTTCGCTAACGAGCGCAGTTTGTGCTCGACGATACCGTACACCTATCTACATTAACCGCGAGTGCGAAAGCGGTAACGCCGCGGTGGGCGCAGACCTGAGAAAACTTATACGTATTATACATCTCGCGGACGACAGCGCGGACTTATGCAAGAATTGCTCGTGAAAGTTTTTAATGAAAATTTGTAATCTTGGATTTTCTGCGAACTGGCACGAAGTTTTCGGGCCGTTGCGATGAAAATGTTAATCAAAGGATGCACGCAGTAGGGCACGAGATCGACGGGGTCTCATTGTCTCAATGTTCTGGATAAAGCGCATATTTCTAGTCAATTTTCTAAATGCTTACTTCATCAATTACGTTCCAACCAGTTTAAAAAACAAACGTCGTATTATTTTACATTGGTTGTAATTTGATTCACTATTTGAACATTGATTTCACCTACGTCCAATATAAAAAAATAGTCAGTGACTATCTGTTACTTTTTTTAAAATTGAATTTCATCGACAATATTAACACTAGAATCACCGAGGACTAACCTATATCTATTTCTATCGAAAGGATTAAAATGTAAAAAAAAAGAAAAAAGTTTATAAAATTAACTATCTGTATATTTCAATAAAAGTCAGAAAAAATTTCAGAAATTGTGGTTTTAAAAATTTAATAATTATTTTAAAAAATGTTAAACAAGTCAAAATAACTTGTTTAACATTTTTAAAAACTTTAACTGCAAATTTCTCAAAATTGTGACGTAATACAGCAATTTGATAAACGGGATCGTATTCAGCGTCCAAAAGACTACGGAAGAAGACTATAGTTTCGTTCTTGTGCTCGAAAAAATGTAATCTTTTGTTAAAAGTGTCATGGGTATTTCTCTCTTATTAAGCGTTACATCGGCCTATGGACTTAGGGTGTTACATTTTAAAAGATGCCCTATGAGGTAAGACCAACAAAATTGAAAAACAAATTTAAACTTTGGTGGACCTCTCTTGTTAGTAGTTCTAGTATTAACACTTCCGTCCAGTGAGATTATGGTATTTAATAATTATATAATGACTCCCTTTTGAGATCTTTATTAGTGAAAAAATATATCTTATTCATCGTACATTATTAATGCATTAGATTAGTAGATAGAACGTTCTCCTTTAATAGATTCTTCTCCTTTCTCAATAGGTACATATATTTGTATAAGCCCTACACACACTATCTTATTTGAAACATCATCCGAAAAATAAAAATAAACATATCTAAAATAGATTTTGCGTTTATTTGATTGTGTCTTACCATTCCAACTAAGTTTTATGGAACGCCGAGCGTGAGATTTTCTTAAAGCCAGATATACAATTTCCGTCAGTCTTGTTTAGAAAAATGTAGATTTCGCAGCTTCACAATTTTTCACCACAGGAGTTGATTACGCGGAACAGTTCGTAAAAATAATAATAATTCATCGGAACTGTCCCGGCCGCGCGCAAAAGAACGGTAAGCCTTACGAGCGCAAAATATAATGGTCGCAAGAAATACTACGTGCAACCGCGGGTTCATTTCAGCACGTGCATCCTCGTATCACGCCGCTCGAGACATAAGCCCCGGGCCTTCTCCTTCGCGGCGCGGGCGGGGCGGGATTTCGCGTGGTTTACGTAATATTTCCTGGTCACGTTCGGGATATGCATGAACTTTAAAAGTGGCGCCTTCGTGCTTACGGAATATTAAAGCCATTCATATTTACCGGGGACTAGATACTGTAGGCACGTAATAACGCATTTCTTCTTGCCGCCTGTCCGTGCCTCCGTTCCCTCGCCACGCGTTTCTCTCGCCGCACTCGTTAAAATTATCGCATCGCCTCGGATATACGTCCGCACGTCGGCGTAATGCCGCTCTTATTCAGAAATATCGTTATCCTTCGCGGACATGTCACGCGGAGAAAGCGCCCGAGTGCACGTTCACGCGACCACAAGGACATAAACTGTGCATAATGTTCCACGCATATGTTGCGTGTCCTGGGACATATATCACATTGATGGATTAAAGGGGGTTGCCGCAGAGGGACCGTGGAGAACTTTTGAAACTCCGGTCAATTTCTGAATATAATTTGATCAAATATCGCCATTGCTCTTCCTGCTAATTCTAAATATTAGTACACAAAGAAATGAAAATACATGGCACAAAGAGAATAAATAATAATTGTTGAATTTATTACATTAAATTTTAATTTAAAAATTAAATTTTAATTTTGTTTACTGCTCTCTTATTTGATCTTAATATCAACTCAAATACGTAGAGAAGACATAAAATGTGAAATAAGTGAATAAGAACCATGCTCCAAAAATTATCTGCTTAAAAATACACCGCATTATAACGATATGGTTATAATAAGCTTTGAAAGTTATAATAAAGCTTTGAAAATTTTCACAAGATCTACTCTGTAAAAATATATATCTAATATTCGTTAAAAGAATGTTGCATATCAGAATTACTGATATTTTATATAATTAATAAAAAAAAATGTAACCGGCCTTTTTAATTCGTTGTAATAAAATCGGTTGCCTGCATGTGACTAATTTCTGACTAAATTTTGATCAAGTGTCGCCATTGCCTTGTCTTCCTGCCCATTTCCAGTATTACAACAAAAAGAAATAAAAATATATTATTATAAAAAGGTGAATATATAATAACTATTAAATTACATTAACTTTTATTTTAAAAACTGAATTTTAATTTTGCTTGCCGTTCTCTTAAATCGATCTTAAATATGTAGAAGCGTGAATAATAAAGCTTTGAAAGTTTTCACAAGATCTACTCTAGAAAAATATACAGTGTTTATTAAAAGAACTTGCATCTCAGAGTCACGTTGATATTTTCTATAATTAATAATAATACATATAACCCTTTTTAATTCGTTGTAACAAAACCGATCGCCAGCATGTGACTAATGTGCGCGCTCCACCTTATTTCTTACTGTCACGGTGCATTAGAAGGCTTCGGACAGTTTGAGTGCTTCTTTCAGCACCCAGTTTACACACAAACTTACTTTGGCAGAGCTCTCGCGTTTCCTTCTGTCCGATGATTGTAAGAGGTGCCCACGTGGTGAAATTATATCGAGCCATGGATTTATTGGGAGAAATGCGAGGTGATTGTGATACATGGCGATATGTCCCACATATGTTCTAGGACATAGCAACCAAAAAAAACCACGTCGAAACGATTCTACGTTCTACGACGCAGAGTACCTACAACTACCTCTTTTTGCAGTTTCATCTTTGAATGCTTGTACTTGTATGTATATAGGTTTTTGCAACAAATATTTGTATTTGTGCATGTGTACTGAAAATCGAGATCCCTTCAATGTTTTATGCTATGTGGCAATTATCGCGCGGAAGAAACTGCTGCAAGAACATATTCGTCATTCGTATTCATGATGTCAGAAAGTCTCTGTTTGTAGCTATGCTAAGAAGTACTCCGAATTACTAAGATCATGCATCTTGCTCGCGCCGTGCGGTTGAGCAATTTAGACCGGCGAAGGTGAGATTTTTCTCGCTGGTAAGATTGCATCTCTACCCGCGCGCGATGTACATACAGGGTATCCAGTAAATTGTAGCGCAACCAGTAACAAGGTAATGTTTCGTAAAAAAAGCAAAAAAAAAATATATAAAAAAATAAGGTTTTCAAAATGCGTAGTTTACTTCTATAAGGCTGATATCCCATTTGCAAAAAATGATAGTTTTTATTAATTGTAAAAAAAACCATACTCTAATCGGTATAAAAATTCAATGATCAGATAGACGTACCTCCGTAATCATTATATTTCTCGAAAACTAATCATCAAGAAAAATCAAGTCTGTTGCCAGTATTTATTAGTCGGATCTTATTTCAAGACAGTCTTAATTAATGTCTTAAGATGCTAATACGGTCATTTCATTGGCTGGATGGAGTCTTAAGACTGCCTTTCACCAGACTTAAGACGATCTTAAATATAAGATCCGACTAATGAATACAGGCCTAAGATGCAGTTATTGTTGTATATACATATATTCTTGATAATATCGAAGAGAGATTAATCTTTAGAGGACAAGTTTTTTCATGACTTTTTATGATTTTTATATATAACTTTCATATATGTGTTAAAGTATTATACTACGAAAAATAAGCGACCCCCGTGGAGCCTAAAAATAGGCTTCCCGTCCTGTACATTAACAAAAATAAAAAAATTACCTAAAACCATAGACTTAGCCGGGCTATTCCCTACTAGTCCCCACTCTAGACTTCTATCCCCACCAAGCGATCAGAAGAAAGAGAGAGGACTTCTCCTGGGCTATGTCCGAACCGTCTACTTTCCCACGCGTGCTCTTACGGCAGGGGCCGGTCTATCTATATAAGTTTATGCATAAAACATTCATATAATTGTAAATTTCAAAAAAATTTTTATTAGGTATTTATATTTAGTTTCGAATGAGAAATATGGAAATACTTTTTGTAAAATCTCGTTATAAAAATATACTTTGAAATTCAGAGCTAAAAAATGCTGTTGAGATATATAAATATTGACTAAATCCTTAGCTGGAATGAAAAGGTAGAGTAGAAAAATGGTAAAGGCAGAGGGGACATAATATAGCTATAGGTTTCACAAAAAAGTTCTAAGAAGAGAAATTGCTTCAATCCTATTAGTCTCATTTGTTTCTCTTATTGTTAGATTTCTGAAACTATATACGGTCAACGACCCGAGAACCTGGTATAGATGATGTATAGATGGGTAGTGTATAGATGATGAGTTTGAAGCCTAATGGACTTCCCATCCTCTAAAGATTAAGGAACGCATTTTTAAAATTTATTCTACACTTTTCTTCTACTTTTTTTCGTGAAAAGTTACTTTTCTCGCCAGTTGCACAATGAATTATTAGACACCTTGTATATATCCCACCGTCATTTGTACAACGTCGGGAAGATGTCCTTTTTAGATGCTCCTCGTTACTCGCTTATTGCCCAGGATTCCGTCTTTTTCCATTCGCAATGTTGTTCCTGTTTGCTACAGCAATTCTCGCGGGGTCATTGTATGCGTCGACCAACTAGCTAGATCGATCAGATTAATCCTTAACACCGGTACTAATGCAACAACACAATTCCCGATCGCGAAACTGATAGCTATCATTTTTCAATAAACAAGAATAAAGCATTATAGGATTATTTTGTTTTACGTGAAAGAAGATTAATGGCAAATATATGGTATTATCGGCAGCAATTTATATCCCTTTTTATATTTACTCACAGTATTTTCTAATTATTTTATGATAGCTATTAAATTCTTTTACTTTACTTTAGCGATATTTAGCGAGAGATTAATCTGTATTAATTCCGGACGGAGTGTGATGAATGGGCGGGTGTATTCCCTGTGAAACCATCGGACTATCGTACAAGGATATGTTCGTCAGCCCTACGAGATAAAAAAAGTGACAGCATCATTAGTAATGCATCTTCTATGCACTTAGCCTATATTATTTTAACGAAAAATATGAAAGATAATTATTAAATCGCTAATAAAATTTTCACTAACGTAATTCTCGAATAATTAATGTTCACATTTATATGTCTTCGCTTTTTCGAGATGGGTTTACAGGTAGTAAAATGTCCTACTTAACGTAATTGAGAATCTCCTTGCAAATTATTTTCGAGCCTACGAAGGTACTTACCTGTCGCGCAATTTCTCGCGAATTGTCGAATGCAATTGGCAAAATGCATACGAAAAGCGTCGCGCGCAAACGTCGATTGTAATTTAAAGCTGGATATGCGCTCTCGCGATGGGTCTGACAGCACGTACTGCTCTTGGTAAAAATGACACGAGGAGCGTTTTGAAAGCTCCGGATGTATTCGGTCCCGTTGCTCCTCGCAGTTATAAAACCGCTCCGCGTGTTGTATAAAAAAAAGCTGCAGCACAACCGCGCAGGATGAATTAAACGCTGTAAGATTTTATGATGGCTTAAACTTTTCAGGGAATGTTAGTTACCACCGCCCGTCAAACGTTGACAGCTCTTGTTGTATATATAGGTCGCAGAATATAAAGCAGTGAATTTGTGCGCTTTTGCGCGATGCAAATGGTTCGTAATTACTTACGTTGTGTCTCGATAAAAATGCAGTCCTTTGACATACTGCTAAATTCATTATCTGAATTCATAATTTACAACACTTATAATTCATATTTTCATTATAATCTAGCTGACTTTTTTCTATTCTCTCTTTCTTTCTATTCTAATAATTCTAAAGAATGAGTTAAAATAAAAGTAAGAATTTAGAATTTTAGAATTAATTTAGAAAAAAACTTTAGAATTATGCATTACGTCAAAATTCTAATGCATTACGTAACAGCAAAGTCTATGCGAGATTAATTGAGGCTTGTAACTGTGCAATCTATTCTTTAAAATTCCTTCATCTTGGCTGAACGGGTGATCAGCAAAATATGCATTGAAAGCGTCGCGTTTGCATTTCGCGACGTATTCTATTCTTCACGGAGGGGTACGGTCGTTGCGGGGGCTGATTAATTTTCGTCTCGCGAGAGCGTGGCGGATTGTTGTAACAGAAGACGCTCCTCGCGAGTTTCAAAGAACGGCATTGTTTCTCCGCGGCGGCGAGCGGCGGCGTGAATAATTAATTAGATCAATAACAATCCCGCAGGGTGCTCGCGTACGCTCATAGTACAATGTCGCCAAACTATACTTCACAACGCTCTACGGCTTAATTCGTGTTCGTCGACGGTGTCGGCGACGGAAGATAATAAGAATAATGTCCCGTGATTATAGGCCAGGCCTCATGATATCGCTTTGTTGCCGTCTTATCAACGGAGCATGAAAACTCTCGGTCATTCTTTATAGTGTAACTTATCATAATCGCGCGCCCTTCATATGCAAAGGCGCTCGGTTTTTTTGCGCGAAAAATTCGCAAGCAGTTTTACGACGGCGGAGTCGTAGATGCATGTCGTCACGCTTAATTCTTACGAGAGAAAAATGGAAAGAGAAAAAGAGAGAGTCGAGACA
This sequence comes from Leptothorax acervorum, assembly GCA_035220615.1. Lineage (NCBI taxonomy): Eukaryota > Metazoa > Arthropoda > Insecta > Hymenoptera > Formicidae > Leptothorax > Leptothorax acervorum. The sequence continues at coordinate 417,880 of JASTWQ010000452.1, read as the reverse complement.
AAATGAGATAGAGTTGAGGCAGAGAAGAGAGATTTCGTGCGGAGTAAAATATCTATTTCAATATCTACTTGAAAATTAAATAATGCAAGGATTGTGCGTGGCTATTTGTAAGCAAATTTAAACAAAGATATTCAGGCCAACATGAATTGGTAAATATAGTTTGTCAATGCAATACAATATTCATATATAGCAATCATTTATCTAAATGCAACATTCATGCATATGGGGCATTCCACGCCAAATCGGACGGTTTAAAAAATTTATTTTTTTGATTTTCTTAATTTTTTGGTATTTTTTAGTACCCCTCAAAAGAGGCTTCCTGGTAAATTTTGAGATTTTTTTTATCACTGGTTCAAAAAATATTGAATTTTCAAAAAAACCGCTCTTTTTTTGGTTTTTTGCTCATAACTTTCTTAATAATGGTCGAAATTTAATTTTTTTTTTTCAAAATTTTCGTTTTTAGATGGCCTTTACAGAAAAAAATACAAAAAAAATATTTAATGGGCTTTTAATCGAGATTTTTGAATTTTAAGTTTTCAATCGTGTTTTTAAAACTGTGTGTATCCTTCGATTTTCTTGAAGATTTTCTATTTTAAACTTCTATCCATCCTGCAACTTTTAAGCCCGGTCCGGTAGTGGGCCTTCCATAATTACTATTTTTTTTCGATTTTTAAAAATTAAAAAAATTTTTTTTTCGCTATAAATTATTATCAGTACCGATTTTTGACACTGTATACTTTTTTTTTTACTTATTATAAATTGATTTCGATATTTTTTTGTTCTGAGTAGAGATTTAAAAGCAGTAAGTAAAAGTTAATTCTATTTATGAGCAATTATAACAAACGTTTTTATTTATTTTCGTGTTCTTTTAAAAATTTTACATAAACGATTGTTTTGTGAACTAGAGTACTCCTTAGTTAATATAGCTCCGTCGCTTTTTGGAATAATTGTATGAAGTTTTTGAGTTCCTGTAATGGTCTTAGCTGTGTTTTATCGCAAATCTAATCTTTCTTTTGCTTCTAAATAGAAAAAATAAATAAAAATACTTAAATACTTCTAAATACTTTACAACAAAAGAAAGCACTTATAATATAATTTTGAAACAATTTTTAAAAGAACACGAAAATAAATAAAAACGTTTGTTATAATTGCTCATAAATAGAATTAACTTTTACTTACTGCTTTTAAATCCCTACTTAGAACAAAAAAATATCGAAATCAATTTATAATAAGTAAAAAAAAAGTATACAGTGTCAAAAATCGGTACTGATAATAATTTATAACGAAAAAAAAATTTTTTTAATTTTTAAAAATCGAAAAAAAATAGTAATTATGGAAGGCCCACTACCGGACCGGGCTTAAAAGTTGCAGGATGGATAGAAGTTTAAAATAGAAAATCTTCAAGAAAATCGAAGGATACACACAGTTTTAAAAACACGATTGAAAACTTAAAATTCAAAAATCTCGATTAAAAGCACTTTAAATATTTTTTTTGTATTTTTTTCTGTAAAGGCCATCTAAAAACGAAAATTTTGAAAAAAAAAAAAATTAAATTTTGACCATTATTAAGAAAGTTATGAGCAAAAAACCAAAAAAAGAGCGGTTTTTTTGAAAATTCGATATTTTTTGAACCAGTGATAAAAAAAATCTCAAAATTTACCAGGAAGCCTCTTTTGAGGGGTACTAAAAAATACCAAAAAATTAAGAAAATCAAAAAAATAAATTTTTTAAACCGTCCGATTTGGCGTGGAATGCCCCATATGTACATTTTGTTGTGAAGAGAATCCGAGTAAAGATCGGAACTAATCTATTATGAATGCCGAATCTTAATCTTAATGAGCAACTATGAATATTATAACATACGGACATCTGTATTCACTGACACATTTACTGACCCGAATATCGTTGTTCAAAATTCCATATTCAAATTTATTCCATGTTCCGAACAAAATTTTTGATATACGAGTGAATACTTCACAAGCGTTACAATTATAATTTAATTATAATAGCGTAAACTGTAGAGAGTATAATTTTTTACGTTTATTTTATATCCGTATTAATTGCCTTCGCTATTAATTAACGTCAATTTTCACTGTTATGGTTCATCTTCGAAAATACGAGAGCTAGAGAAATGTGGTAAAACACTATTATCTTTCACTGTTAAATGCAGGTTTCATGAATAAAGTCAATATTGTTCCCGAGAGAATGATAATTTTGCACGTACTGCTGAAAGCATCGCAGGAAAATACGCTACGATTTCGGGTGCGCTCGAGGGAAGACGCGCGGAAAATAATTCGCGAGCACCGTCATCGTCCGACTGCAAAATTTCACGTCACAAAGTCAGCGCGCTTTTTCGACGTGGCCATGAAGGCTTGGCCTCTCCTTTTTATCGCGCGAACCCTTTTGATTGCATTTTTATTGCGGCGCTATGTATGGCGCGCTGCTTTCCTCATAATGCATTATTCTCTCGTTAGACATAAAGTTTTCCATACGTGTCCCACGTCTAAATTACAACTACAATACATATCTTTCTCGCGTGTTGCTAAGTTTTTTAAGAGGCCATCGTACACATTCGTATTTTATGTATTACTATAAGATCCGCATTTATTATATCGTTGCATAAATAAAAAAATATATTTAGTAAAATATTCAAAATAAAGAACATACGCAGCTTGGACTCCGAGTGAACAGTCTGAAACAGTCATGTGAGTCACATATACTAATCGATAGAGGAGTATTCACGAAGTACGAAACAAAAAATTTTAATTTTCTAATTGAAGTCTGGTGAACATATGGACTTTATCTCTCTTCAGGTTCGTCTTCCTCATCGGAACCTTCTTTAGTAATATAAAAATATCGTTGGTTGCTGTGCTGGCATATGGATGTCTTTGTCAAGGTTATTGGGCATATAGATACCATATGACTGTCATAACTATGTCATGCATTCTCAGCATTCAACCGATATCCATTTTTTGAAAGAGCGGATATGAGGATAGATCGCGTCCTGCAGGGACTTACAATTAGCCGGACTAATGAACTTACATTCCAGACTAATAATTTCAATGTCTTCGGAAGAATTGCTGTCACCGCAGGTAGGTGCTAGACTTAAAAAATGGTACAAATACAAAAGGAAGATTAAAAATTCCCGAGGGTTGTACAACCTTGTCCTTTAAAAGTTCAGTGAACTATCCAAAGAACGCGATATGATACTGAAAGTTAATCTGTTTCGTATCTGCGACGTTCCGTACGCCTAATGTTAAAAACGTTATAATTGTAATATCGTACAGTGTGACAGAGTACTATTAAGAAAATTGAATTAATAGAAACGCGATCATTTGAAAATACATTATACCTAATTAAAATTCAATTTTGCATGCCTAATTTATTTCGAAGAATTCAATAATCCGGCGATTTGCATATTATTCCGCTGTCGATCTGAAAGTGACAATTTACATTTCAATAAGCGAAAATATCGCGCGCGTATAAATATTATAATGAAGCAATATTTTACAATTTCCGTTCCACACTGTTGTGATTCTTAACGGAACGAATGAATTGCGCGAAATATTTGTTTCATTAGGAGAGTTACAAAATGTACAATCGTCAATTGCGGGAGTTAATTAATTGCATATGCTATATAGTTGAGCTAATTATATTCGTATAGGAAATAATTGCGTCCATTTTTCCACGTTCTCCAAAGAACAGTTGTCTAAATCGTACTACTTAAAATACCTTATGTTATTTAATGTGATATAAGGCACAATTATGTGATATTATTTCTTTTAGGAAAAATAGATTTAAATAATTGTAATATATTTTTCATATTAATATTTTTTGCTTTTGCTTAAAATATTAATATTTAGTTTTTAATATTTTTAAATATCTGCTTTTTTTGTATTGCAAAATACAGCTACAAAATTTTTAAGTTATCTAGCTATTTTCAAACTTGTTGATGTATTAAAACAAAAACATTACTTTATTCAATAGTTTTTACGCGTGCAGTTGGCGTCTTTCCTTTGCTTTTTTTGAAAAGATAATTTTTTAACAATTTTTTACACATAGCAAATATTATAATATGTATCAATAGCCTTTTATCATATTTCAATATTTGACAATTGTAAATTATTGTATTGTTATACAAATAATGTCAATTATTTCCTCAGAGAGTATTCAAGCCAATATTTAAGAGAAGAAAAGATTCGTTTCGCATCTTACTTTGCTTTGTATTTCTGAAGTAACGCCGTACACTCAGCCGCAGTTACACATTGAACTTCGCCGAGCTTTTCAATTCGGAATTTTCACGTGCTCGATACGACTTTCGCGAGAGGAGTCGTCCCGCGGTGAAGTTTCGCGGTGAAATATACGGCGTCGCAACTGCGGTCGCGAGAAGTTGGAATTTCCTTAATGACGCACTTCTGGAACTTGTTGTACGCGAGCGTGCGAAGGGGAGAAATCTAACTCGACCGGAAGTTATGCTTTATTACGTTTCGCTTGCATTAGCAGTTTCGACTCCGCGCGATAACCGTTCCCATTCCGCGAACGTTGCGGGGATGCGCGTCGTCCTGCATTTGTTTCCCGCAAGTTCCCGTAACTTTTCACGCTCTGTCCTTCGTGCGATCGATTTCACAGAGCATGCTGTGAAAACCGCCAACCATTGTGGCAGAACGGAACGCGGACAGATGAAAAATTGGTCTAAAAATACAAACTTCCATCGACCCATGTTCTGCAAACTAAAAAACTAACGCCGAACTGTTATGTGTTTTATCCAACTATTAAAATAAAAATATGTATCCGTCACATCTTATTTAAAAAATTATAAACGAACTTATAAATGTTACTGTGGCGTTTGATCCAATAATTATCTAGATATTCTAGATGGTATTAAAATAAGATCTAAAATAAACGGTCAATGATCGAGTGTTTGTTCGAGGGAGAAAGAAAGCTGAGCGGCAATTCTATGTAGATCGTTATGTGAAGCGAAAACGTTTCGATGCATTGTCGTTTTCTTAAATTCGTTAAAGTAGTAAATCCTTCTTTTTCTAAATCATAAATACACCGATTTATTTCTTTTTCAGGTGAGCCGGATTTGAATACTCTACAGTTGGGTTTGCGTACGCTATTATCCTTACCTCGACGTCGCGTGCGCAGCCTAAGGCCGGTATTCATAGTCAATACCTTGTGACGCTAATCCGGGTCAGCGAATGTTTTATGACATCTTAAGATTGTACTTAAGATGGTCCGGGCTACATTCTTATAAGAATTATTTAAATTTGTTTTATTGACTCCCCTCGGGGTTGCAAAGCGTTTTGTAGGGACGTTCCCAACCCTTTACCGCACGAGCTCATCTCTTCGGACCAACAGCTTAACGTCTCTTCCGAAAGACGGAGCCCAGTTTTTCCCCGTTTGAGAATCGATTTCTCGCGTCAGGGGGGCCGGGGCGCAGATTCGGAAAATAATTTCCATGTTTACGTGCTTAGGTAGTCTCTGGTTCTCCAGTCTGGCGCTCTACCACTAGACCACACTGCCGTCCTGGCTACATTCTTATATTCACATGGGAATTAGAACAATTCATTGGACGATGCATTATATGTACAATATACTTGTGTTGGTTTTTTGTGTTTATGTTTATAGGGTAAGGTTTACCGCCTTCGGATATATGAAATATAGAGATGGTACAATTTAGGAGCCGGTACAATATAGGCAACCTTCCCCTATTTAGTTCTCAGATTTTAGTTACCTTCTGACAGATTTTACTTAAATGTTTGTTTTCTTTTTATACCCTTCTGTACCCTTTCGATCCTGAATCCGCTTTACGCAGCAGGAAGACCCCGATAGTCATTAGGACTAATCTGTTTTCGTACAAGGGCCTTTCTGCACAAATGTTCCTTATTACTGATGCTGAGGGGAAACTCATGTGGTTTCTGCCTTTTTTATGTGTGCACGTACCACAAGCACATGCAGCGTCACATAGTTCCGCAAATTGCAGTGAATTGGCTAGAAAATCCGTTCGTTCCACGGAAATTATTTGGAATTTGAAACTGGAAAGGTGCGGAAGGGAGAGGACCGATTTGACACTTCTCTCGATTAAACGCGCGGCTTGTCCAAGCAATTATCTTCAATAGGAATTAAAATAGTGCTGAGGCTTCTTCCAATTACCTCGACAAACTTGTTCGATAAAGCTATTAAGTGGCGAGAATAACCCGTTACCTACGCCATCGAGATATTGTGGCTTACAGAAGGGTTCCTGAATATATCATTAATATAAAGTTATATCATGTTACTTTTGTAAATTTAAATTAAGCTCGAATTTTTATTTTTTTATAATCAGTAAAAGTCTTGAAATGTTTGTTAATAAATATCATAAAATCCTCAAATGTCATAAGAGCTCGTACTGCCGATATTAACCCTCAGTACACCTTCTGGGTTAGCGTAACCCGACTTTCAAAGTTGCAAAATATCTTTCCTGCTACAACTTTTTCGACTTTTTTATCCGAATATACTTTTCTCTCAGTCTTCAAACTATTGATTTAAAAAAAAAATTGATTAAAATCAATGCATTACAACCCAAGATACAAGCAAAAAGGGATAAGGACTATTTTGAAGTAGGTGTACTGAGGGTTAAGTCACGCGTTCTATTTCACTTGCCGTCATTTATGCGATCGACTACTTATCCATAGGCTGAAGTATTTTTTTTCGGAACTGGGAAAGAAGGGTTGGTTTAACAACGGTGCCATTCGGCCTGATACATCGTAAAGCGGAGTCTACAATGAAATTTAAGGTTACGTTTCAATATAGAAAAGAATTAATAAGCCTTGAGCCTGTACAATTTAATTAAGCCTTAAGCCGTAAGAAATTGACTTACAGTCGAATGTGAAAAGAATATTTGACTGTGACTAAATCCATTATCAATCTTATTCGAGTTCTTGAAGAGCGTATACACGACGGATATAAATGTAATTTCAAAAAAAACTCGTTTGCTTAATTTTCTCATCTGGTAAAACTTTACAAAAGAATAAAATAATACTAGAATAGGCACTAGAGCCAACGCGCGCGGTAATTGGTGCGCAATTATAATTTATTTAAATTAGTTTACATGTAATAGACGAACGTTTCGACTCTTATCTTTGAGTCCTCTTCAGCATGTGTTAGTTAACAAAAAATAATTTAAAAAATTACAAAAACTCCGCAACTTAGCATAATGCCGTAGTCCAAATTGAAATATACACCGTGGTATGTGTTATAAAAATGTCAAACAAATTGCAAAGATTCGGTAACCTCGCATAATGCCGTAGTCCAAATTGAGTATAAAACGCAGTCCTATATGTTATAAAGATGCCAACGCATTGTGTCTCACACTTGTACATTCGTAGATGCAGTCTCCAAAGCACTTCCAGGTATCCTCAGAAAAAAAGATAGATGACATCCTCATCTCTTCTGTCCTTGTAGGAATGTGAAGTACATGATACCTGTGTGGTCGATTCGGAGTAACATCCGCCAAATGCAAAGCTATGCGCGTGACAATTAGGATCGAAATTAAAAACTTACAATGTATCGCTCACTCCGTTCAAATTAATTTCAGTACGTGATACAACGAGTACTTGTCACTTTAACGTTTTAAATGAAAATGACTAAAGGTCGAATAACAACATGTCGCAAGAGTGTAAAATAAACGGTAAAACAATGTAAATTTAGAGTTTGGAAAGACCTTCAATAGCATTTAAATATATGTCCGGTGAATTCTCTGTGTCCGTCTACAGATTTAAACCTTTGTTTCGTCTTTTAATGTTTATTTAAAAAAAAACGGTTCGTTATCTAAAATTACAACTCCATTCCAATTAAAGTCATGATTGCAATCTAATCTATGGTCTGTCAAGACAGAATGAGACCTGGTGTTCCTTCTAATATGCGACTGATGTTCTTTAATTCTCGTTTGTAATTTTTTTCCCGTCTGGCCCACATATGATGCATCACAATTCATGCAATTTATTTTATATACAACATTACTCCGAGAAGGATCGTGGAGAGTAGGATCTTTATACACCTTTATAAAATTTCGCATTTTGTTGAGACTGTAATATGAGAGTTTGACATCCAAATCTTTAATTATGTGTCTATATTGTTCAGAAATTGAAAGAATATAAGGGATGGTGAAGAAAGTAGTTTTAATGTCACTCTGTTTATTATTAGAATCATTTTTTTTTCCACAAGTGAAAATGAATTTCAAACGTTCACTGAAAACCTTGAAAATGAAATCCAACGGATAACCATTATTTAGCAATATCTGGATAGCCAAAACAATATTTTTCTCATGGTTTACAAAAGAAGACCCACCCCCAATGCGTATAACGACTTTGACACATGTTTTCAAGATCACTGTCCATTTCTTCCCTGTTCATTTATTTATGTGAAGTAAATCGAGTTAGGTCCCCTTTTGTAAAGTTTTATCTAACGGCTGATCATCAATTACCTATCGTCGAACTTGCACAGACACCGGGCAATACAAGACACGAGACAATACAAGAGAGGAACGTTATTATTTATTATGAATACTTATATGCGTCGTATTGTGTTACTATCGAAGTACGTCCCGTCCCGTATCTCGGATCTTAGAGTTCGCACGGCCGCGACTTCGCGGTACCCTCTATCCGCGCTATTAATCAGGCCGCAAGAAAGAGGACGAAAAAGCGAGACGGCTATGATTTATAACCAGACGCGCAGAGACGGACGCTCGAGTTTAGATCGCGCAGCGATGCATGCTCGGTTGCGCAATAAATAAAGTCAAGCGGCATTATTCCGCGCGCGAAGCGCGTGAAAAATGATTTTCGTCGGACTCAACTGAAACATTAAATTGTAGACCGAATTAATTACGCTCTTTATCGCGCCTCATCGTCGCACGCGTCCAACTTCATCGAGCGTGAGAGATTTAATTACGTATTCGCCGCTCAGATAGTCGGGGGTTCCTGACGTGATAAGGCGAACCCGAACAGCGGCGGGTCAAAAAATAAATGAACTTGAAGGTCCCATGCAAATCAAAATTTTTGGTCTCTCGAAAGTGCTATTAAAATTTTTAAGTTTTTTTTTAGGAACAATTCTTTAGAAAAAATTTGGATACAAAATTATTCGCACAGTTGGATACAAAATTATTCTTTCTTGACAGTCATTGCTAACACTTTTCAGAGAAAGTGTTATTTGCACCGAATAATACTTTTCATGGATTAAAAGGATTTTCAGACTTTTATCAATGTTCTCGCGTAAACATAAGAATTAAGTGAAGAGATTTACGGCATCAAAGAATGCTAAGCTTCTTTACAAAAGTTTGACATAACAGGTCGTTATTCATAACTTTTTAATTTCCGACTTTAAATATTCCGGTTATTAAGCCTTACATAAATACGATTGCTGAAGATTTCTGTGTTTGCCGCTTGGAAATAACCTCATACCTATAAGTTATTTATTTACTGAAAACTTCAGAACAGAAATGATTTAGAACTTAAAATTAAAAAGTGATGGTTACAAAGGAATTTTTAACTATAAATTATATGAAAGCGTGATACTATCAGATCATTCAAGTGTGTTCAAGAAAGTATTCAAAATAATTATCTGTTGCCTTGATTTAAAGAGTTTTGCAGCGTTATAGATTTTGCAGACCGTGAGGCGTTATAGGTATATTATACAATTTATATTTGGATAACGATACTTGCCTTGAATACGGTCGGAGAACTGTATTCATATCCGAGTACGTTCTTAAGGATGTATTTTATGTATGAATGATATGCTAAGTGAGAGAGAAAACCCTCGGGAACGTTTATTATTCATCGTAGAGAATTTCAACCGGAATCTCTTAGATCTGTTTCACGAAATCAAATCGAGTGCTTATCTCGGATCTTTTACTCTCTAATTATAGTTAACAGATGACAAATATTCCATAAATAATAAGAATAATAAAAATAGATACAGAAGCATATTTAACTTGAATTGAATTAGGCTGATGGCAGAAAACAAAACGTATAAGCTCTTACGTTTATCATAAACGTGAACGTAAAGCAAGGCAGAGAAAACCGTGTATACGTAACTATGTAAATCGTGACAAACTATCGTGTCACGATTTACGTTTACGGTTGATTGACGTAAGAGCTTACGTTTTGTTTTCTGCCATCAGCCTTAGAATTTAAGAGAGAACGCATAAGACGATTTCATAACAATTGCTTGAGATGACAAGCTTCAGCATGTTCATAATGGTTATAATGTTACCGATATTATAGTAACAAAAGGGATAAAATTAATGTAATTAATCGTTGAATTTATGCGCGGAATCAGGTAGGTTTGATGAACTTGACGAGAATGCGAGTTGGAGACGATAAAACGCGACCGCGCGTATTGAAAGATCACCGTAAACATCACGCAGTACAGTTTACAGCGCGCATATGATCGCCGGCAAATTACACGGATTTACATAAAAATTACGCACGCCATAAACGTTGGCCCTTCGTGATATTGCGAGCTTTATTGCGGAGCCGAGCGCGTGCGACGCCCGTTTGCGTTGTGCGCGTCCGCTTCATCGTTGCACGCGCCGTTAATTAAATTCTCATTTATATACCACCCCTGTCCCTCTTTGTCCTCTCCCCCCTAGCGCCTTCCACGGTGTAAAGTTACATATTCGTCCCCGCCGCGACGAGTCATTAATAATGGACTTCGCATCGGTTTACCAACCTTCCTGCGAAGAACACATCATTATGCTTTAATGAGTTGTGCAAGCTGTAAATGGTGATCGATATCATACTTGGTTCAATACCCAAAGCGATGAATAAAAAAATGACCTGGAGTCGCCGTTTGCTTTTGAAGTTAAGTTTAATTAGCTACCCCTTTTCTTTCGCTTTCTTTCATGTATCTCACAAAAGAGACTTATGTTTTGCCTTTAGTATAAAATTACTTCAAAAATTTTTAGGCGCATTATTCTAGCTATGACTCATTTGCAGCAGTATGCGGAATGCGGAAGACGCCCTTTTATTTCTGCCTTTTTGGCTGACGCCTATCCCTCCTACTACCCCTTAAAGCTCGATCTCTTAGTGAGGTCGACGACCGAAATTCCAAGAGCCAATCGCGCGCGAGTAACAGGGACATGAGAAAGAGGGATGGTACCTTCCGCCAAATCGTCATTAAAACATTTTCCTTGCTACATAGTGATTATTTTTATAAAAAATTAAACATTAAATTTTCTATAAATGTAAAAGAAATTTAAAGCTCTCGAAATAAACAAACATAAACATAAATAAGGAAAATGAGAGCCGGGCGCTGGATGGACAAGCGGTAATAAAATAACAAGTCATTAACGGTCTTAAATGACTTAATATACTGAATACACGGAGATTTCATTTACAAACGTTTCGGTTCTCTTTCAAACCTTCTTCAGTGTGTGATACAAAATAATTCAAAAAAATACAGTCACTTTGTTACTTGCGCTCGTCTAGAACGGACGTACCGACCACAGTGACTAACACGAGTGATGGAGCGCAGATGTCGGAGAAGTGCATTGACTTGACTGCCAGGCAACAGTCAGTTCACGAAGCATGACATCCGCACTCCTATAGAACAATCACAAACGTCATCAGCAATGTCGGGAATACTTCTGTATTCTTTTGAATTATTTTGTATCACACACTGAAGAAAGTTCGAAAGAGAACCGAAACGTTTGTAAATTAAATCTCCATGTATTCAGTATATTAAGGGGGTACTCTAGTGTAGAAATTTCAAAAAATCTTTTTTGAAATATTTTTGACAACAAAAGTTAAATAAAATTAAGGAATATATTCAACTTTGATTTGACTCTTTATTTATTTATCTAATTTCTGTCTAAATAGTCAGAAAAAGAGAGAGAGAGAGAGAGAGAGAGAGAGAAGGAGGAGAAGAAAAGAGACCTCAAATCCGATTGACTAGGATCAGGAGTATGATGCGTTAAAGGTCAGCCAATTAGTAAAGGCAAATGTGCCGGCAGGTCGTTCGGAAATCTTTTGAATGTCCATTCTTAAAATAGAAAGTAGACTTATATCTAATTCACAGCAAGCCTTCTCGTTTCTATTCAAATTATAAAATAGTGATGTTTTCACAAAATACTGATAGAAATCGGAGGAAATCAGCCCTACATTGCACTCTCGATGGTATTGTATATAAATACAAAAGACGGGGATTAAATATGAGAAAATAATATAACCCGAGAATAGTCACAGTTGAGTGATTTTAGCACTTTTTGTGCACCCCAGCAAGTTTCAATAAGTTGGTATTATACAAATGTACAGATAATAAATTCTTTCTATTATGCTGTCTCAGAACATTTAAAACTTCAAATAAAAGGAAGGTATACGATTCTCGAAAAGAACTACGGAGACGCCTTGAGACTTAATTATGACGTACGGTGACGGTGTCTTTTAATTTCACGATGCTGGAATAGAAAAGTTATCCCATGAGGCTGTGTTTCGTACTGGGTAAAGGTGATTGACAGACAGAAATCTTTTAATACTTTTAAAGAAAAGAATAGTAGACAAAAGCGCATAAGCCGATACGTCACTTGTACAATATCGTTGTTAAAAGTCATCGAGCGCCCAAGCAAATTAACTAAATCGTGCAAACGTATAACGCGTCGGCGAATCATTCAAAATCGCTTCCGCCCCCTTGTCAATCGCGTGTTATTTCATTACGGCCGTTGAATGGTGCTTGATTGACCGCGGCGTGTTTGCCAAACGAATTTCTTTTGAATCTTCTCGGTGCAGGAGCACCGATTTTTCACTGCTCTCGGCTAGTATCGGCAGATAAACTATCGATTCTACAATTGTTTCTGTAGGCAGGACCGTTAGGGCTATTGTAGATTCAATGGCCATTGTTTAAAAAATTTCGTACTTGGAGTGATCACTTTAGTGCTGACCGGAGAAAGTTCTTTCTTTTTATTTCTTCTTTGTACCTGAATGCCAAAATGCTCCGATCTTTTGTTTATCTGTCTTTCAAGAAGTCCTTCTTTTGTTGATTTATAGATATAATTCGTGTTTTTAACCACTTTCTTTTCTATAATCTTTTATCTCAACAAATAAATGTCTTCGTTATAAAAGATAGAAAGAACGGCAAAGATAAAAGAAAAAAAGAAGAAAACATCTGCTTCTTAGATAGGAAGAAAAAAAGAAAAATAATTTCTATTCATGATTTTTTAAATGTTTTCTTAAATAGGAAGAGAAAAGAAAGAAAATTCCTTTTCATGTGTTTTTAAAATTTGAAATGTGCAAATATTATTATAAGTAACAACTTAATTTAAACATCTTAACAATCTTTCTTGTAACGACTTGCGAGTGGTCTCGAATCTATTTTTCACGTCCTTGATTTAAAGTTAAACTCCTTTGTGAAATTGAATTCGACAATCGATCTTTCATCAACAAAAACAACCGTTTCAGACAATATCTCTCTTTTTCAATCTATACTTAATATAATATACGCTCACCGCGTTTTATATGTCTTATCATGTATACCTGCAGTAGAATTAGTAGAGTATACAGTAGAATTTTCATTATCATAAGCATATGATAAAATAAATGTATAATATGATTAAATAAAATTATATCCTTATGGCTAGTGTGTAAAATTGTGCATTTTTTACTTTACGTTATTTAACTATTTATATTATTTAAAATTTATATCATTTCTTACAAGCCGTTTCAAAAATTTCAATAACGCCAGCACTAAAAAGTCAGGCATCGCTCACGGATAACCACCATGGCAGTCAACGTTTTAATATAATGTTAAATTTATCAGTCGCATGCTATTTTTTGATAACGTAAAAAATAAAGGATAATATTTTACTTTATCTAGAAAAAGATTATTTGCATTTTTTCGAACTAATTTTTTATCATTACGCTCCATTATCTAAAGCTCGTTACCTTGATCATTACAAATATACGATACGTAAATTGTTATCGAATCATTTTGTAATTTAAGAAATAAAACGTCTTTAAGTTGAGTCGCTTCACTATCTTAACTTAATCCTATCCAGGATTACTTACAAGATATTCGTGAATGTCTCTATCTCTCGCGGGATCAGTTGGCGGAAATTCTGTGTAATATCGGTTTCAGCTATTCCCATGTTGCTTTCGTTATCCGGGCAAATCTGTTTGCGCTCACGGCTTCGCCTATTTCGTTCTACAAACGTCACGAGAGCATCGCGGAACTGAGTAAACGAACAATGCGACCGGCGGTAACTCTTCGTTGAAAGCCCGCGATTTTTGGAGGCAGAAGCGAAACCAAGCGGAAAAGTATCGAACGATTTTATCCACTGCATATAACGTACAAATTTATAGTAATATATCGGATAACTTGTAAATAAATTCAACTAAAAATAACTGTAATATAATTGTATAGATAGTAATATAATTTTATAGATAAAATATACATATATAACTTTATGACGTGTGTTATATTATTTGATTTTGAAGTTTAACTTTTTTCCACCAAGCATGATTCGCATAGTGTCGTGAACAAAACTGCGTTACGCTACGGCGCGTCTTTTCGTTTACTTTGGCAGAGAGAGAAAGTAAAGTCTTTTTACAGCCGCAAATTACTTTGACCGCCCAGCGTAGTACACAGATGACAGATCAAGGCCGGATCGCGTCTTTATTTCGCAAGATGTTTCTCGAACGTACCCATCGCGAATAGTTATGAATCCTAAGTAAAAAGAGGAAGAAAAGGCGAGAAAAGAAAAAATACGGAAGGAGGCTAGAGAGAAAACATACCTATAGCGTGGCAAGCCGCAAAGAGCGTTCCCTTAGAGACGCGCCTTTTGCACGCTAATGGCTTCCGCCGAAAATTACTCCTGGCATTTGACGTGGTTCCTTTACGCTCCGATTATTTCGCCCTCCGAATCCGCCTCGACCAGTCGCAACATATTCCACAAAGCGCGATTCCGCTAGTGCAAATCCCCATCCAGTAATAAAGCAAAAAGTAAAAATGCAAAAAGTCGCCGTAGTCTCGACAAAGATGAAGAAAAGTGTGAAATATTGCCCGTGAAAAATTTTCAAAAGTCGTGAATATATATCAGTAATACGAAGTAACACGAAAGAGAGAATTTGCCTGCTTTACCTCGCATCCCTTCGCTCGTGAAAGCCATGGTATTCTCGTAGACGTGGAGAGAAGAGCGGAGCGAGAGATTTAGTAACACTTAAGGCGCGTGTACTCGTTCGCCAATTTGTCTTGGGACGGAAATGTACAAGCCGGCTTGTATACCGGGGGCGCGATAAAGCACCCCAAAATGCCTCCCGTTATATTATCGCTATCGGTCAGCTTTATTTATTGCGCCGCGGGGGCAGGCGGCAAACGTGCCACCGGGCAACGCGGCGCCGCGCGCCAGGAAAGAGGCCCGCATATACTGTGGGGCCGCCATAGACTTAGGGTTGGTTTATAATAGCCGTAACCGTTAACCTAGGCCGGTGCCGTAGAGGCCGTTACCGTAATCTGTAAAGAGGCGGTTTATAATAGTCTGTATGCCGCTACGGTTACGGTCGCAGTCACAACGTAAAACGCATAACCTGTAGAAGTCATATTTTTTTATATAAATAAATTTAAATTGAAACAATGGATTTGTCGAACACAGAAACGATGGATTTATCTGAAATTATTGTGTGTGGAATGTTTTTATCAATTCTGGGGCTAGCACACACTGCATATGAAGACGCACCGTTGATGAAAAGAATAAGGAGAAAACGCCGTTGGAGTGTACGTCCAATTAATCAAAAGAGGAAGGACACAGAACATTTTCATAGTTTATTTAAAGACATGGCGACAGTAGATAATGAACAATTTATTAAATATACAAGAATGTCGCAGATCAATTTCTACAAATTGTTAGGACTTAAACAACACAAATTAGTAAAGTGGAGCAGACGTAAGCCTATAAGTCCGGAACATAGGCTAGTTATTATGCCAAATTTTCATTAATGGCCATTCTTTCTGATCCGATGCTTCTGATCCTGATCGTATTAATTTGCATCGTTCTTTTGAAAATCGATTCCGCAAGGCAATCCAGCGATCTCTACGTTCAGAACCTAAATAACAATTATAATTATTTAATACTGTATTCCATCAAGTATATCTGTATTTATTTAATTTTATATGAAAAATATATTCAGCGTACTTCAACTAATTGAAAATGACAAAAAAAATATGTTGAAAAGGCTCAATTAATTAAAATTTAAAAAGATAAGGAGCTAGAGAGCCTACGACAGTTATTAATTCGTATAATGTATATTATTAAGAAAAAACAATAACAAACGTGGGCTCTCTAGCTTATCTTTTTAAATTTTAATTGAAAATGTACGTTATAAATGTGATTGAAAACCAGTCATTTATCGGAATTCAAACTTTCTATATCTTCTCCAACAAAATAACCTAACTTTTTATTTGCGTGTACAAAACAAACAGAAATTTAGAAAAAACTTTGATGTTAGTATTTCTATAATAATTAATATTTATCAAATATATTGTAATATACTTACTTGATGCATTCAATTTGTTACCAATAAATTGCCAAGAGTTTTCTACGACATTTCTGTTCTTATAATCTTTTTCTTTCTTGTCGTATAAATGCCAAAATTGTTTGACTCAGAAAATTAAATCCACGTCATTTATTTGTACATTCATCACTATATCACGTATGTCAAAAGGTTATGTGTGATTCCTTTCTTTTGACTCCCTAGATGGATTTCACTATTTTCCGTTGCTTTCACTGGCCGTAGGCCGGTAAAGATAAAGTTGAGTCAACTTTTCGGTTACGGCCAAAAATAACAGATTATTGCCAACAATTATAAACGGTAGTACGGGTTTCCTATCTTCCAACTTTTACGGCACCGGCCTAGGTTAACGGTTACGGCTATTATAAACCAACCCTTATATAGATAGACCGGCCGTGAGAGCCGACATTCTCTTTCTTCTGATTGCTTGGTGGGGATAGACGACTCGACTTACAATTAGTCGAGTCGTCTATCCCCACCAAGCGATCAGAAGAGAGAGAGGACCGACCACCACGGCTATGTCTGCACCGTCGATCTTCTAACGCGTGCTCTCACGGCAGGGGCCGGTCTATGGCGGCCGCTCTTCTCAGCAAAGAACAAATAGCGTTGCGTCAATCTTCTCGGCCTGCATCGAGGCGTGGTTTGCTGCGAACCCATCGACGACAGAGGCGATTTTGCTCCAGACTCTCCAGAGCAATTTTGCTCCAGGCCGTTTTGCAGTCCTAAATTTAAAAAAATTTATTAATAGATACAATAAAAGAAATTTTGCTTTAATTCAGGAAGTTTTCTCATCTTGATGTTATAATATCCGATGTCACTCCGTGGTTTCATAAAAAAATTAGAGATATTCTATGTTGGAGAAATTCCCCCCCCCCCCCAAACCACCTAATTTAAATACGTAAAATAGCATTATTATTTAAAATATTTTTATATAATATTGAGATAATATTGCTAGACGGTATAACAAATAGTTATAACACAAATAGTTCAAACACTTTCACTGCCGGGCGGAATAAAAAAATTACACTCTCAGGCTAAGGCTGTTTTTTGATCAGTTGCTGTATTTTATTAGATACTAGCTGGTTACCCGGGCTTCGCCCGGGCGTCGTTTTTCTTCGAACGACTTCATTTGTGTTTCAATATCCATATTATGGACAAACATAAGGAATGTGTCCGGTTTAAAGGTGGTAATTTAACTTTTCCGTTTGAACAACACACCAGGTGCTTAAGTTTTAAACTTTTTTGCTTGACAATGATCACATATTGCATCCATTTTCCCAATTATTACTCTCGGATGAAATTGATATTCGTAATTTGGATCATAACTATAAAATCTAAACGGCGAAGAGAGGGTAAGTTGTGAAGAACTACCGTTGGGTGAATAGAAAAGAGAGGGGTATAAGGAGCTGAGACCCTGGGTATAATAAGTGCGACAGTAAACAAGCTGACCAATCATAACCGAGAGTTTTACAACCTAAGTTTTTGAGAAAGTCAAGATTCTCAAACATGATTGGCTGTTCATTTGCAGTCGCCGCCTACATTTTTCTATGTTTGCAAAAAAAATTGTTTTCTATGCAAGGCAACGCTTCATTGAGAAGCTTTAGACTTCGGAAGAACTTCAGTTCAGCAGTTGCAATTTGGTTTCCACGCAAAGCGGAGCTCGTCGTGAAGCTGTTCTCGCCACTGCGGTTCAGAAGGTATGTGTATTATAATTGACATACTGTAATCGTATTACTACACTGAGAAAAAAAATTGGTAGAACGGACAAAATGTATATTAATAAAAGAATTTCTATGAATGGAAAAAGTACTTTAAATTAACTTTAATTAAACTAATGTGTGAAAGCATCTCTACATTCACATTGTGATTATTAATTTAATATTTTAAATTAGTTATTTATTAATTTCAAATATTTTAAAATTTAGCAGCTGATACATCAAACGCCATAATCCTGTGGGTCCATCCGTGACGACGAGGTCCAGCATCGTTGGTTGAAGCGGCTTCCACAAAGAAGATCCAGCGACGACGAGAGAGCGGCCAGCAGCAGTCCGGAGCACCTGAAACAGAAAAAAAGGGGAATTAGTCGACAGATACGGTTAGTAGTATACTTACCTTTCTCGATTTAACGGGTAAAATCGAGTGGCGACCGTGTTCACGAACTTTTGATAAATTTCGGTAGTTTGATGAATGAGTCGTACCGCGTCAGACCCTAATGTCCGGTTACAGTGATATAAGCCTATATGCGTGTCTTTCGACTCGAGAACCGCAACGTCGAGTCAAGAACCTGCAACCCGTCTACACTAGGAAAAATAAATTAGTGCCTCCAACCAAACTGTTTAGTTAAGACGTTTTTTAACAGCAAACAAATATCCTGCTTTGGATAACAAAATATTTAGTTACTTCTGCTAAATACATTTTTCTGATTTGTTCTTTTGCTTTTATTTATATCAAATGTATATTTTGTTATTTCGACTATATCTTTCGATACAGATTTCATGTGTTTAGTTCCAGAAACGTAATTTTAGTTGCTCTATATTTTTGTGAATATGAATTTTAACTGCATTTTAATAAATGGAACTGAATTTTCATTCATGAAACTGGATATGTTGTTGTTTTAAGTTATTTTTCGTTTAAATAGAAAGTGGTTTTGTTCAAGAAACATAATTTTCGAGATAATTTTAGTTGCTCTATATTTTCGTGAATATGAATTTTAACTGCATTTTAATAAATGGAACTAAATTTTTATTCATGAAACTAGATATGTTGCTGTTTTAAGTTATTTTTCGTTTAAATAGAAAGTGGTTTTGTTCAAGAAACATAATTTTAGTTCAAACGAATAAGTAACACATTAACTTCGCCAGTGATTATTAATCAAATTGAGAATTTTAATCGACGGTACTGGCAATCACGATATACGCGTTTTTAAGATTTGAAATTTATTATAAACTAATAAATTTTTCAAATCCTTTTCGTGTATTTCCAAGTACACGAATTTCCAACCTACTAAACTGCGTGCCAACCGATTTGTCAGACTTTAAAACACAGTTTCGTTGGAGAATTAAAAATCCCCTACCCCCCTGATTGAAAGAAATTATTGAATAATATTTGTCGCAATAATACATATGTTAAGGTGACTTATGAAATATTATTCAATAATTTCTTTCAATCAGGGGGGTAGGGGATTTTTAATTCTCCAACGAAGCTGTGTTTTAAAGTCTGACAAATCGGTTTGCACGCAGTTTAGTAGGTTGGAAATTCGTGTACTTGGAAATACACGAAAAGGATTTGAAAAATTTATTAGTTTATAATAAATTTCAAATCTTAAAAACGCGTATATCGTGATTGCCAGTACCGTCGATTAAAATTTCTCAATTTGGATAATTTTAGTTGCTCTATATTTTCGTGAATATAAAACTGCATTTTAATAAATGGAACTGAATTTTTATTCATGAAACTAGATATGTTGTTGTCTTAAGTTATTTTTCGTTTAAATAGAAAGTGTTTTTGTTGATTGGAATCAAGATTTATTTGAAACAAAAAAATTTATCTGCATTCAACACAGACAAGTCCGCGTATCAAAAAAACATTACATTACAGTACCTGTGCATGTTTTAACTAAACTCTCAACTTTGTTGATTTAAATAGTGTTTTGTTAAATTAGTAACAAATTATTTTGTGTCATAATAATAATGTTTTGTCAAACGTATCGGACTAAATATTTTGGTTGGATGAAACAAATTTTGCCTTTTTCAACAAATTTCTTTTCTTACAATCAGTGTAGTGATTGTTATATCGTATTACTAATGATTGTTATATCCCATTTTGAATATTTGCAAGTACATACGTTTCGTGACTATTTATAATCACAGGTTCTAGCTCGCGTTTCGTTGTTGCGCGAAAATCTCGGATCGTACAATCGACGGCAAATAGAGTTACGGGATAAAGCCCGGTCGTGTTCGTTTTTGCCTGACGTTCGCGAAGGGGACATTAACGTAAGGACCTCGCGATGAGCATCGGGGAAAAACTTGCGCGAACAAACGAACGAACGTAACGTCGAGCCGGTCGACGATAATAACGAAGGAGATACACAGAGCGTTATTAACAGCATTAATTAGTTAATTAGCTATTTTGTAAAATGGATTTTACAATATATTATTTACGTAGTAATTTTTAAAATCGACCCAACTGGCCATTTTTATTAATAGGATGTTATCTAGAATTTAGAACTTATTGCGAAAAATATTACCCCAGCCAGGGTTTGAACCTGGAACCTCCCGCTTTCCGTGCAGGCGTCGTCCAAATTCGACCACTGAGGCATGTGGTAATATTTATCGCAATAACAAACTAATATACACATATTTATCTGCGCGCCGACTTGGTTTGTCAGACTTTCAACGCAGCTCCTACTGGAATATTATCCCCTCCGTCCCCTGTTAGTCCATCCAACATTAACTGCATGCCGACTTGGTTTATCAGATTCAACACAGTTCCTGTTGGAATATTAATCCCCTCTTTCCCTGTTAACACCATTCTTCAGGTCGGGTGTGAAATAAAACGAATTAAGAACTTCTCGTCGCCAGCCAATAATTAAAAACGTAGTAATTATATATTATTTGTTATTAATATTAAATATTATTAATATTAAAATATATTATTTGTTATTAATATTAAATGTAGGTGTGTAGTAGAAAGTTCTTAGCTTTTTTTGGCAAAATTCAAACTTTATTTTGAAAAACGAATAACAAGAACTTACAATTAGTCATCGAAATATTCCCCGTTGTTATCGATGACCTTTTGCCATATTTCCGGCAGCTTGGGAATTCCCAGATGATAAAAGCTCACCGGTTTCGAAGCGAAAAAGTCATCGATGTTTTTTCGGACTTCTTCTTCTGTTCTAAAGTGGTGTATCAGCCAAGCGATGCTGCATCGCCCGGAATAGGTGGTAATCTGAAGGGGACATGCACCGGGGAATACACCGCGTGCGAGAGAAGTTCCCAACCTAATGAAAAGACGATCTGTTTCATCGCCTCAGCAGCTTGTGACCGTGCATTGTCATGCAGCAGAATGACTTTGAGGTTTCCTTGTCCAGTAAATGGCCTCAATGGCCTTCACATAGCGTTTTGTAATTATTAATAATATTAATATCAACACTTCAAAATCAAATTTAAAATGTTGCTCCGGTTGATGCAAAAATTAAAGCTAAGACGCACGGCCACATGCTGCTGAGGCGACGAAGCAGATCATCTTCGCGTTGGGCTGGAAACTTCTCTCGCACGCGGCATATTCGCATATTCCCCGGACATGTCCCCATCAGATTACCACCTATTCCGGGCGATGCAGTTCGGTTTCAAATAAAATTTGAATTTTGCAAAAAAAAGTTAAGAACTTTCTACTGCTCCTAATAATATCAATATTTCAATTATTTTATAATAAATGCCATAATGCGTTTATATAGGTACATTTATATACACGCATTGCGCTGTAATAATACTATTCGGCAAAAAAAATTTTTTTGCAAAGAACTTTTTCTTATAGAAAAAATATAAATAAATTAGACTGAGGTGATTCTAGATTCTGGTAATTTAATTTGAAAAATGACATATGTAACAGTTTTATGTAGGATTAATATCGAGCACAAAGCGTGTCGCATTATCCACCTCGGGGCTCTCTGGGGCGCGCGGCAGCATCCGCTTCAAGTACCGTCCGATTTGCGAACTCGGATATAAACGCGCATACTCGCACGTTTTCCCTTCACCATTCAATTCAGCTAATACAAAGCTTTATTATATTTTCACCCACGTGTTGAGACCCCAACAACTGGCTCCCTAACACTTTTGACGTACTCATTGTTTGGAAAACAAGCGGAATTGTCCGCTCGCTGTGTCCCCAAGGGCGATAGTTCGAAAATGACCTGAGTTTGCATGAACTTTCGTTCGAAACTCTCGACATAAAAATATGGATATATTAGACGCTATTGGACGGCCTTCTATTTAGGATATGTAATTAAAAGTACGTATAATATTATGTAGTAATATATACAATACTAATAAATTAATTTGCGTATATTGCATTCTCAAAACTTTTACATAGATATGTTTTTCTAATTAAATTGTAAATGCATACTCACATATAATTATTTATCAAATTTTACAATTGTTCTTTTTTTAATATATTATTTTCAAACTTATTTGAGCGAAGAAGAATAATCCTGAGAAAAAGCTAAATTAGAAATTCTATTTTAATATATGATTAACATACACATTTTTATATTTTAACTTGTTCACTTTGAATTTAAACGGTTATAAGCCACTAATTTGAATTGTACGCTGGGAAAATAATTTTAAGGTAATAAAGCCACCATGTCGTGATGCGCGTTAATTTATTTGTCAACGCGGATCAGTGAATTTATTGTGAAATATCGCCCGCATAATTACTATTACCATCATAATCTTCCTATCAATAAAGCAGCTTATCGAGCACAACGTCTATCAATATTTTTAACTGAGAGAGACTGCTTTAACAGGATAATATTATATGCCTTGTATACAGGGTGTTCTAAAAAAAGGGGGCCAAAATTTAGGGAGATATTCCTCACACCTAAAGGATGAAAAAATGTTATATGAACATGGGTGTGGAATAGTGATGGGCGATCTCGATTCGATTTTCAGAGAATCGATCTTTTTCCTCTCAAAATCGATTTTTTTAAATCGATTCTTTTCTGTTCGATTTTTGTATGAATCGATTCTTTTAATAGAGAATCGATTTTCGATCCATTGATATGTTTATTCTTTGAACAGCTTTTACTAGAAACTGTAGTTATTGGTGTTAACGAACTGGATGAGCGGCATACTTCAGATTACCTTGGACAATGGTTGTTAAGGATATGTACTGAATGGCATATTGAAAAAGATAATGTTGTTGCCATCGTAACAGATAATGCAGTGAATATTGTGAAAGCTGTCAGTGATACATTTGGGAAAGATAAACATTTAGGTGGTTTTGCTCACACA
Organism: Leptothorax acervorum; assembly: GCA_035220615.1. Lineage (NCBI taxonomy): Eukaryota > Metazoa > Arthropoda > Insecta > Hymenoptera > Formicidae > Leptothorax > Leptothorax acervorum. The sequence continues at coordinate 394,332 of JASTWQ010000452.1, read as the reverse complement.
CTAAACTTAGTCGCAACATCATTATTAAAAAACAATAATGAAGTTAATGCTTTATGTGCAAAAGTAAAAGCACCAATCACTTTTTTCAAGCATTCTGTTATTGCTGCGGACGAATTATGGAAATATAACACGAAGAAATTAATTCAATCTGTCCCCACACGATGGAATTCTACACACTATATGCTGGAACGATTTATCGAATTATCACAAAACACCACTATAATATTATTGAAATTTCCCAAAGCACCTCCAATGCGATCAGCCTTAGAATTACAGCTTAATTGCCAAAGAAGTTATTCAAGTTTTGGCTCCTATCAAAGCTGTTACAAAGGAAATATGTGGCGAATAGTATATTACGAGTAGCAAAATAATCCCATTAATCAACTGCTTAAAAAGAAACGTGAATACTTTAAAAGATGAATTGACATCAAGTACGGCCATACAGTTGCTTGAATCTCTTTCTGTCAACATTAACATGCGATTTAGAGATATAGAAGATATCACTATGTTAGCTGTATCAACTCTTCTAGATCCTCGATTCAAACAATTGCATTTTAATAATCAAGATGCCTGCTTACAAACTATAAATAAGATAGTCCAGCAAATGAAAAACGTAAATAACGATATGTTAAAAGAAAATAATACAACAGAAAATGCAGTAATGGACAATCAAAATAACTCTTTGTGGTCATATCATAATAAACTTGCTTATATGGAGCAATTAAACTACAATGATACTGATGATATGCCGACTGACATAAAACATTTCCTTAACCAACCAATTATTGGGTTACATGAAGATCCAATTTACTATTAGTTTTATAGTTGTAAGACAATGTATCCATCTCTTCATGTCATTGCAAAAAAATACTTATTAATTGTAGCTACGTCCGTTCCATCTGAAGATTTGTTCTCCAAAACTGGAAATATTGTTACGGAAAAACAAAACAAATTATCGTCTAAACATCTACAATGCATGCTATTTTTAAACTCCTTATCTATGCATGAGTGGAAAATTGAATAAAAATGTTTTAAATAAAAATTATTATTTTCCTTTTTTTAATATCTTTACAGTTACACAATTATCACCGAAACTCTTGACACCCTGAATTGTTATGATGCAAACTTCTGAATTCTGATCTTTATTAATTTTTAAATCATATATCACTTTTATATGATTTATATCAACTTAGGATACTTAGGCTAATATTTTATATCGTACGAAAAATTTTTTAAGCATGTTAATTGACTGCAAGACGTGCAAGATAGAAGTTCTCGAGTTTCTAGAAGTCCTCTATCTTGTAGCCAATTAATACGTTTAAAAAAATTTGTCATACGACAAATAAAATATTACGCCCTAAAATATGTTTAAAATTTAAATACTTCGCTCATTGCATGCAATTCTCGGATCGATTCTTAAGAGATCGATTCTTTTAGTCCGATTTTATTAGTGAATCGATTCTAGTCATTCCGATTCAAGATCGATTCAAAAATCGATTTTTTTCAAAAAATCGCCCATCACTAGTGTGGAAACGCTTTTTTCAGGAGTTAGAGCTTCTTTTCTGAGTACGGCTAAATGAGGTTGTGACCTTATCTGCCAGGCAGAAATCAGAAAAATTTGACCTTTAATGTTATAGTTACTTGTTTACATAATGATTAATCCTAAATTGTTTCTTGTGTAAGTAATACAGTCAACAATATTTTCAACATAACTCCTGAAAAAATCGTTTCCGCACCCATGTTCATATAACATTTTTTCATCCTTGAGGTGTGAGGAATATCTCCCTAAATTTTGGCCCCCCTTTTTTAGAACACCCTGTATAATATAGTATGCTTAATGTAGTACTTAGTGAGTAAAAAATAGGAAAATAAATGCGAGATATGCAGGAACATAATACAAATATGAAACAACGCGACTATTCACATTTCAGTATTAATCTATCAAATTTCATATTTCGCGCGGGGGAAAAAAATCGAATTATTTTTTTAAATAAATAAAAACCTGACAGTAAAAGGTCCAACGTCAACAACTTGGTTACACGCGAACCGACAAAAAATTGCAAGAACCGCCAACAAACTGCGAGAAGTGGCAGGTTGGACGGATTAATGAGTCCGTATATCCCAAGCCTAAGATACTTCTAGGGCGGTTTTAGCGAGTGCGCCGAGTAACGCAGCAACGTCATAAATTATATCAACGCGGGATGGATTACATTTTTTTCTCTTGTATGCCCCTGGCGAAATCTGTAGTGAGATCCGGTAACGAATCGCGCCGAAATTACGTACACGCGCGTAATTACTACTTCTACCGTCACTGTATTTCTTTTCTGTTAACGAATACGCTCGTTATGCTGAACATGCATCCATGAAAATGTGTCAAGAAAGTCTTACATATGTACGTACATATATATACATTGCGATTAAGAGAGATGGCGAGGGAAGGAAGGAAAAAGTGATACATTTTCGATACAAGCGTAATTCTTATCATCCTAAAATTTGTGTTAATTTTTAAACGTGCGCAGGCACGCCGATAGTTAAAAGTCTTAATTGAATATAATAAGTAAATAATAAGCTTATAAAATGGCAAAGAGAATTAAGCAACCCAACTGGCCAAAATTTATTAAAAATTCTTACGACGTTTTGACCATAAACTTTGGTCCTTTTCAAGTGAAAGTGTGACAAATTATACCTTTATTTTATTTGTTAATTCGACGCACAAAACATCTTTGCGACCCATGACGTAATTGTAGTTAGGGCACAATGTCAGGCGACGTAGTAGTTTTATGCGTTTGGAATACTTGTTGAACATTTGTCACACTTTCACTTGAAAGAAATCAATGTGCAATGGTCGAAACGTCATGAGAATTTTTAATGGTCAGTTGGGTCGCTTAATTCCCTTTGTTGATTATTTACTGGCGAAGAAAAAGTCACTGTCATTGTTCTTATAAAGTAGATAGGTATATAAAAAAATGTGAATGCAAAATAAATTTTTATTTGAATAAATGTAAAAATTAAATAGATTTTATTAGACAGATTATTTAATTAGATTTTATTAGATTTTCTTAAAGCAAAAGAATTATTATAAGTATACTAAATATAGATATACAAATACAAGGATTAAATAGATTAGTTATCTTTTTATAAAAGCAATAGAGAATTATTGTTAGTTTTATCTTATTTTATAAAAGCGAAAGCAAATAGAATGCATTAATAACGTATTTACTTCGATCTTATCTGGTAGCTATAATGAATAATGAAACTAATGTGGCTATGTTGCTATACTCTTAATAAATTCTCTAAAAGAAAAATTACAGAATAGTATACTCTATATAGTTCTTCTCGTATTATATATATTAACATAGCCACATTAGTTTCATTATTCATTATAGCTACCAGATAAGATCGAAGTAAATACGTTATTAATGCATTCTATTTGATACGAATTCTATTTAATACGAATTATAGATTAGTTATCTTTTTATAAAAGCAATAGAGAATTATTGTTAGTTTTATCTTATTTTATAAAAGCGAAAGCAAATAGAATGCATTAATAACGTATTTACTTCGATCTTATCTGGTACCTATAATGAATAATGAAACTAATGTGGCTATGTTGCTATACTCTTAATAAATTCTCTAAAAGAAAAATTACAGAATAGTATACTCTATATAGTTCTTCTCGTATTATATATATTAACATAGCCACATTAGTTTCATTATTCATTATAGCTACCAGATAAGATCGAAGTAAATACGTTATTAATGCATTCTATTTGATACAAATTCTATTTAATACGAATTATAGATTAGTTATCTTTTTATAAAAGCAATAGAGAATTATTGTTAGTTTTATCTTATTTTATAAAAGCGAAAGCAAATAGAATGCATTAATAACGTATTTACTTCGATCTTATCTGGTACCTATAATGAATAATGAAACTAATGTGGCTATGTTGCTATACTCTTAATAAATTCTCTAAAAGAAAAATTACAGAATAGTATACTCTATATAGTTCTTCTCGTATTATAAGCTCGTTCGTAAAAAAACATTTTTAACGTAACACTGTGATCTCCGAAGAAAGAGAAAAGAGTATTGTATACGGCCTGTGATTATAAATTTTTTAAAAAAAATTTTTTTTGCTGAATAGTACCTATTATTACAGCGCAATGTATAGGGTGTTCCATTTTAAAAAACGCATCTCGATAATTCTTCAACGAAGCATTTTCAGCAAAAATGTTTCAGACAAAAGTTGTATGGTTTTGAGGGAGACATAAGATGGTGACAATGATTTGACCTTGGATGGTCGTTTGAAGCTCACATGAACGTCACCTTTAATTTCTTACATGGAACCCCCTATATTGTAGTATATTTCTCCGACAACAAAACGCAAGCCAGAAATATGAGAGCCGAAACGATGCGGCGAATTATGCGCTCAACAGAAATGTTGGTCGTTAACTCGACGTTAACCCTAAGAAAGTCGTAGTTTACATGCGACAAACGTGAAAAATGCACGCATCGAAGAAGATTTCGCATCGCTTCAATACTTACAAAATTTTTGCTAAAGATAAAAATAATTTTTGTCGCCGCGACGGAACAAAATTTATATAGGTATCATTTACAGCTTTAAATATCATAGATATTATTTACATAACTTAATTGTGTCTTTTTTCAGGTTCTAGGGGAACTGTGTCTAACATCCTTGTTAATTTTTGAAATTTCTACCTACAGCAAAAATGGTATGTACACCAAGAACTTTGTCATGATAACATGTAATATTTTGTCCTAATTTCGCCCCCTCCTCTCTATTTTAAATTGTCTATTTCCAGCATGTACAATACACTGTGTGTACCTACTGTATTTAAAATTCGGCGGTATATTCGTGACTTGCAGTACAGAATATTATCCAGACTTTTATCCTGCTTGCTCTATGCTATGGACTAGCGAGATTCTATATCGACCGTGATATAAGCACGAACTCGTCGCGCAAGAACGTTTCGGTTGATAGCTGCATAGTAGATAATAGTATCGCACTGTATCGCTCTCATAATATTTAATAAGTAATACGTCGCATTGTATAATTGTATTTTTAATAAACGTATGTAAGGGTACGATATTAGGAACACATTTATTCGATGTCGTCAAATGCTACTTTTTTTGTTTTTATTCTGGAAAGATAGTTAAAGTAAACTTTGAACATTCATGCCTTGGAGATCACATTACGACAATCTTAGAATATAAATAATGCGGTTTAATTATAAATATAACTAAATAGGATAAAAATATAGGATTTTTCAACCATTTTAATTTTAAAAAATAAGGTGCAATATTAGACACAGTTCCCCTAAATAAAGTATTTTGTTTTAAGATATAACATTTCATCGAGAAATATTTATTTTTGCGGATCTTAAAATACCTCTGCTAGGTGAACTAGTTTTGATTCCAAAATAGAAAAGGCACTGTTGGACCTGCTAAATTCAGAAAGCTTGCAAAAAGCTTTCATAATACTTAATAAGTAATACGTCGCAAATCTTACAAATATCGGAATTTCGACAGTGTAATAAAGTTACGCGTTTTAACAGATATGACGATCTCGGCAGCTCAATGCGTTGTTGAACCTTTGCTGATAGGATTTTCCAGGTGGCAGTTGAAATATTAATCTACTTAGGTACGTCCATGTGTGCGAGTCGACACACATACACACATGTATACAACAACAAGCACTTCGTAGAGGAATGGCACACAGTGCGATACTTATCTGCTATGCTATCAACCGAAACGTTCTTGCGCGACTCGAGTTCGTACTTATATCACGGTCGATATAGAATCTCGCTAGTCCATAGAGCAAGCAGGATAAAAGTCTGGATAATATTCTGTACTACAAGTCACGAATATACCGCCGAATTTTAACACTTTATTTTGCTAGTCGCGTAATTCCAATATTCGTGCGCGCTGCCGCGCAATATAAATATTTCCCGGAGCTAAATTATTGCCTCACGTTGGCGGAGAGTAAGAGGAAAAACTAATTATAAACGAGCATATTCTTGGACAAACTAGAGAGTGTTCGATATTCTTTAGGCACAAATGTAATTATACAGGCAGAAATGTAATTCTTATGATGTTGATTTTAGTTCTTTTAACGATATTATCGCTAAACTCAACTAATTGATTTGTAGTGCTGACCCTATGGAAAGGAGTTCTAACGGTTTCCAATTTTTAAAATGTTTGTCTTAGGAGCGAGTGCAATAATTCGAAGAATATTATTTAAAGTACCTACTCAAAAATCTCCAAAACAATTTTAGTTCCACACTTTCTTTTGTAATAATGTTATTTATAAAGGATTAAGGATTTTGGGATAATTCTTTATACTAAATTTTCGTAGAAACCGAAAGTTCGTAGCTCCGTAAATTTAAATCAACACCAGCTTCGAGATGCCGGCACTGTGAATGACCGCCGTTATCGGTATTCCGGCTGTCGAGTGGGGAAAGACGAAATGTGCAGCCATTGATTACACTGCCAGTTGGGTCCACGTCTCCGCGGTCGCGGTCGTAGGTCGAGTTAACATGAAACCGGGTCACGATCCCGGGATTGAAATCGTTACCGGCGACGAGCCGAGAAAGAAGAACGCGGACGACCGAAGAATCGAGATCCGGACGATCGGCCGCCGAATCGGTCCTGTCGAATCCTACGCGATGTCCTTTCCCAAGGGTACTCGCAGGCTTTCGTAGTTTGCCGCATCAGTCTTCGCACCGTCGCTCGTTTCTCTTCGCCGGAAAATTACGGCTCGTGAAACTCGACTGGTGGGCTCTCTGATTCCGCTTTGATCGTGTTCGCGCATCCTCGTCCGTCATTGGAACTGTGAAACGCCGAGTAAACCAAACAGCGAAATGTCACTTGAAACTTTAATAGCATTATAGCAAAATCTTAGCATTATATATTTTTTACAACTGATACCGCAATTAAAATTTTAACAACCAGTTTTTTCTTTTTGTCAAATTGCGGAACCAAAGAGAACTTTGTCATCTCGACGTTTCTATTAGACGCCTTTTCCAGGAATCTCTTTTATTTTCTGACTGTCCCCCGTAATTGCGTATTCGTCGCCAAGTTCATCACCATTAACAATTCTCATCACGCTCCAACTCCGTTCTCCGATGAAGCTCGGAGTTAACTGAATGCCACGGTATCCATTCGCGCCGTTACCGGCATCACGGTCAGGAGCAATCGTCGCGAAAACGGGTCGTGATCTTCCGATTGAAATCGTCGCGGCCGGCCGTAGACGACGGAAAGAAGAATCGTGCCAATCTAGTAGGTGGACCACCGCTCTCTTTCTTTGGGATACTCGGCCACTTTTGTCGCGCGGCGAACCGAGACATTCGCTTTTTGCCAGCATCCAACTTCTCCTCCTTTCACGGAAAATTTTGGAATAAACGGGATAAAACACTGATGCATTTATATTTACTTCATTTAGTTCGAATATAATTGCGTAAAAATTGCTGAGCTTTAACGATGAAAAGAAAAGTCGGCGACTAATACGAGTCCGATAATAATTCATTCTCAGTCGATCCAGGTAGCCACTTCATCAATGCAGCACGTAGAAATAGCATTTAGAAAATTTTGTTTTGCTCCAATTTTAACTAACAATAAGATGCACACATTCCGCGTATGTTCGTATTTATTTTTCAAATTTTTCAAAAAACATCATGATCCTAGCATGCGTTTCATTGTGATAGGTTCGTTTTCATATCAAGATTGTTTCATTAAGTTAGTTGAAATTTATGTTCTCCTAAGTGTCGCACTCTACTCGTTAGGCTTTCCCGAAGCGGAATCCTTCCTCCGTAAAATGTTCGAGTGAAGAATGTTCTCTTATTTACTGCTGAAATTCACAGTTGTCTTACCTTGGCTCTCGTAGTGTCTGAGAACGCGGATGCACGTGAACGCCTTAAGGGCCGAAGGATGTGCTAAATAACGCAAACGTGGCGAATCTTTCAAGACAGGAGATTTAATACCGTATGTTTGCGAAAATATGTGCTACTGCATTTTGCGCAAATTTCTCATGGCTGGAAGTTTTACGCGAACGATAAAAGATTATTTAATAACAAAATAACATAATTTTCGTAACATTAATAATACGAATAATATTGATAACAAATAATTAAATAAAATAAAGATAAATTTAATTTTAGATTAAAAATTGTAAGACGAGAGATAATTATCTGTTAAATTTGAAACAATTTTAATTTAATAATCATTCAACTGTCGTCATATTAACTATTTTCTTAAATCACCCAAGCGCGGGGTCAATAAAATTTAAATATATTAAATACATTTCCAATTCCGCAATGTTATGGAAACTACAGAACATTCCGCAAACATTTTATCATTCTCCATCACGCGGTCCGTTTCTTCACGCTGGAATTTCCAGCGCACCGCATATCTCTCCGCGGTTTCATCCTTTTGGAGGACGCGCTGGCCGCCGTGGGACACCGAGTATATTTTCGTTCATTGTACAGCACACAGAGACACGCAATCCGGACTTCGCGTTTGCTCTTTTTCCCTCGTCGGCGGTCAAGTGTTGAACCTTCGCGCCTATCCGCATGAATATTTCACCGGGTATGCGCGTTGCCGCGCGAAGGCATAAATCTTTTCTGAGCCACCCACCGTCGCACTCCTCTGCAGAACGCGACCCGGAGACCGTTGCAAAAAAGTGCCACTCGCCGTGTATTCGACATCGCGCGTTGCCGCGAATGGACGGTGTTACACGGGGAGAGAACACTGTAACCGGAGAGTTACGAGTGGAAAAACGGGTCGCGACCGGATCCTTCTTCACCCCGGGATATTCCGCGCACTTCACCCTCTAACTCGGTCAAAATCACTACACGCGCAACTCCGTAACACATCTTTGCTCATCTAAGCAAGTGTTAGAACATTTAAGCATCCCGCGTCGATTTACATAAAATGCCACAAGTGCAATTAATAATACCGTGATTCGTGGCTGACTAAATTCAGGTTTAACTACTTGAAAGAAATGCAGGGACATGTAGAACAGTTTCCTTACTCAATATCGAGAGTTCTCTCCAAGAAACTTATAAACTACTTTAATGTTAAAAAGGATTTTTTATTTTAGATTTTTATTTAACATTGTTCTACTATAGGAATCGTATATAGGTTCCTATTTATTAAATGCTTCCTGTCCTTCGCAATTTTACCTCAAATTATCATTAAAAAGTACTCTAACATTTGTTCAAATATGCCACATTTATCACAGTGGCGAAATTACTCTTACTTATCCCTATTATATTCGAACCAATCCGCTCGTTCGGGTTCGGCTAACAGGAATATCGCATTGAATCCATGAGAGGTAGAAAATCGCCAGGAGGAGCGCTCTCTCGTAATTGCGCAAGGGGCAGGGAGAATCAGAGGACGAACTGGAATTACATTAACCGACCATGGAAACCGTCGCGACCCGGGCAGATCCGGGGGCCCATTGGAGTTAATTACTTTAAGACGTCGGGCGTAATTAACGAGCCGCCTTTATGAATACCTGAAACATATTCTCGCCCCGGGAACGCTCCTCTCGCAAACGAATGCAAAACGCGGCGTTCCGGAATGGTCGGTGTCACTCCACGTGTAATGCTCGTTAACGCGTTCTATACTGGATAAGGGACGGTGATGATGGTTGCCGGCGTATTCTTCGCCACGGCTACCCTCCTTCCGTGTGTGCGCAGGGCGATTCAAAGCGGTGGCTCATCGAGGCGTGTCATTTCTCGCGAAAAGAGAACTCACGCGTGAATTCAGCGAGAAGTCTCGTGTCTCTTTGACGCTACACATGAATTAATTAATTCGCGGGCGAGATATTAATAAAATTGCCACTTTAAATAATAACTCTTTTATAAATATTATATCTACAATATATATTTTTTTCTACATACGACTTAGAAACTTGTAAAATTACGAAATATAGTGCTGAACATTGTTGTTCTTGAATCTAATGTTAAATATCAATCTATTGTATGTAACATATTCGCGCTCTACGTATCCATGCATACTACATCGTCCGTGCGTGCGTTTTATTTTTCGTAATAACGAAATAAAATTTCAATTGCAACGCTCAACGACGGACGGACATTGTGCTCTTTTAAATTTTCTCCATGATCGCGCGAATGGTTTTGGTCGCAACCGTGATTTTCCGCTCCGTCAAAAATACTAGTAGAGGTATGCAAAACGCAATTTCTATTGCAGACATTAAGTGTTAAATCATTGTTAAATATTGTTTGCGTATACCTGTCCGTTTTTGTTTATTACTAGTCGTTGAGCTGTAAAGATATTTTATTGCATACATTAACCGATAAGATATCCATGTTCATTGCATTTAAAACGTAAACTTCAGAAAGCGTACTCTAGAATAAAAATAAACGCGTCGCTCTCTTTCTCTCTTTCTTTGTTTTTACACAGTTTTATATATAATAAAAAAGCATTTATGGCATAACTTATAAATTTACAGGTATATGAGAAAATGGGTAATTCTTCAAAACCTAAACCTAAACCAAAGTTATCAGGCTCATCAGGGCAATCAGGCCAAGAAAGAGATACCGAGCCAACCAGGCAAACCAGGTCTCCATCAGACGAAAATAATAATAGATTAAATTGTATAACCATGAACAGCCAGAATCAGGCAGAATCAGGCAGCACCAGCCAGAATCAGGCAGGACCAAGCAAAACCAGCCAGAATCAGGCAGGAAATAATGGAAAAAGTAAACTGTATATGCTTTCGTACAAAGTAAACAATTTTGTGTTAAATTTAACACATTTCACATGTCCCAATTTATCCACTCTAAATTTTGTTTATTTAACAAAAGGCAAATATATAAATAAATAACATAAGTAATATGTAAAAAATTAGTAAAAAATTGTAACATATAGATACTATATGAAAGCAAAATTTATGTTAAAGTAACATATTTATAATATTAAATTTAATTAAAAAATAAAATGTTATTCTTACATTAAATGTTATTCTTTTTTTTCTTACAGAAAACCAAAAACGGGGAACACAATAATTTCAATTAAGGACCCTCCAAAGAGGGACTACTTCAACTTCCGGTCCCACTTCACATTTTTTTAAAACATTTTTTTCAATAACATGGGAGGTTGTAAGGCTGATTATAAGATAAACAGGAAACGCTTTCATATATGGAGTGCTGCCAATCTAAAATATTGCTATAAAATTTTGAAAAAATATGAGATGTGATGCAGTTATAATGTAAAGAATATAAATGCTTATTAATTTATTATAGATATTATATATTTCATGCTATTCTAACATTTTGCATTCTCCTTACACCTCCTTAAATATATATATATATAGATTATCAATTGTATTATGATTTGTGCTTAACATAAATAAATAAATATATAAATAAATAAATTTATATAGAATTTCTTTCTCTTATGTCTGTTATAGTATAATGCGCATTTTTGCTTGCTCTTATCGCGATAAAAATCGTGTTAAACGTTCCAGAGGGAACACCTTCAAAGGAGAAAAATCTATCTAGTAATGGCTCTCGCGAATCCAGGAGCGCCTCACAAAAATCACGAAATCCATCCTACAAGAGGGACACCCACTAAGCTTATCCACCACCTTTGATAGCGGTAATAACTTGGTCTCTCCTGTGGGAATGCTTGCGAGGATGCCTGTGGGAAATGCACTTGCGCGCGTCCGTAAACTTCCTGGCGTGGTGAGAAACCGCGAAGCTCCTGACACCTCTTTCGTGAAAAACGAATTCATTAAGATTTCAATAAGTTGCGGTCGGTGAAACTCGGTCTAATTTCTCGCTCTGTACATTTACTACATATGTACACAACTACACTTCTACGGTAGAACTTTTCTCGCGACATACGTTTGAAATTCGACATTAACCTTTTGTTCTTCTAGCGGAGCGTTGACTCTTACAAATCCTCCTGTCTTCGCAATTTTGTTCTTACACAATAGGTAATAAAAATGAGAATTTTAACTTTACAGTACATAGAAAATTATTTTTAATTATTATTAAAGCATAGACGAAAGAACATATAATAAAGAGATATAAAATATAAAAGCTAATGTATAAATAAGAAAAGAATATATAATTTTTTACTTTTTAATATATGTAATAAAATAGTAAAGTAATTAAAGTAATTGTTAAAATTCTTAACTGATGACAATACATTACTATCGGATCCCTATTTCATCCGCGTTCTTTGGACGCATCAACCGACAATCTATCATCCGAGTATCGTCAAACTCTGCTCCGCGGCCGATTAAATACTGCCCGCAATTTCCACGGAAGTTGGACGCAATCGATAGCGCAACTAGTTGCGGACTTGCCGAGAACACGCGTGCTCATGTTACCGGACAGCTAACGTAAATTCATTGTGCATGTTTCCTAAATATTTCGGACAATGTCCCTTAACCCTTTGTGACCCGCATTAATTTCCATAAACAATCAAATAAATTATTATATTCAAATACAATAATTTTATTTTAATATTAGATATTAAATTAATTTATAACAATAGATATTATTTACGGTCCTTTTTATTGCATAAAAATATGAGATAATTCTTATCTTATCAAAAGTGACACATCTTTTTTAAATATTTTCTGTATCCCAAATACTTTCCTGAATTAATGTCTAACAATTGATATTATTTACAGTTCCTTTTATTGCAAAAAAATATAAGGTTTTTATCTTATCAGAACTGACATATCTTTTTTAAATATTTTCTTCATCCAAAATATTTTCCACACGAAAATGAGTCACGGCGTGCGTCATTTTCAATCACCTCTCGAAAAATAGTTCATATCGTTAAAATAACGGGGTGAGCAAATCAGCCCGAAAAGGTCGATTCAAATGCATGAAAATCGTTTCAGGCATATGGACGTGCCGAGAATAAAATACCGACAATATTTAATAAAATTCGATTATACCACCGGATATAGATATTACATTTTATAGCGCACTGAATAATCTATCACGTTTGAATTTGATGTTAACGCGGCATTTTGCACTACGGGTCTCCCCATTGAACTCCAATATCCAGTCGATATCAAGCTGCTCGAACACGAATCAGCCGATGTTATAGCGTTATTAAAGGAAATCGCACGAGTTTTCTTATTTCTCCGCTTAAATTGAACTTGTCAATATATAGAGACTCGCTCTACGCAGTCTGATCTACACATTTATATTGCCAGATTAATAAAGAGTAATAGGATAACTCTTTGTGTTTCGTGAAAATAGTTGGATTAAAAAGCAGAGTATTTTTACAGAAATATAATTATTCTGGTTCACATTTTATAAACCTACATTCATAAATATATCTATTATTTAAAATCTGTTTCTCTTGGACACATTCCAATAAACATTTTAGCTATTAATCCGTGGTTAATAATGTTGCATTGAACGTAATATTAATATTCCATTGCAACGAGACAAAACTGCGACATTTCGATGACCGCGGATTTTAGCAGTCGGATTTCATTTACGTTCGCGCGCAAAGCGCGGATGCGTCCGCGATATTTCTTGTCGCTACGTCGTATAACTCTCGATCTGGGGGTTGCGATCGGTAGGATCGCGATGAGCCGATATTGCGCGTGCCATCGTCCGCGGGGACCCCCGTTCAAATCGATATACCGACAACACAAATCAAGTTTCGCTCTCGCTACCAGCCGCCGTTATTTCCTGCGCGGACGGCGTCGTACGGTAAAGCAGTTACGGGAACGGGCCGGCAATATCGTAAATACGATTCCCGGCCGCTTGGACAGCCGCTCGAATCCCAGGCAAGGCTCTCCTCTTTGCCGTTCCCTCTTCTAGCATGCTATAGGGGTTTTCCGGTCGCCTGATCACAATCTCACGAAAATTAGGTCGCAGCACCGCGAGCCCGTCGCCGCCGCACCCGTCGCATCCGCCGCACCCGCGCACAATCGTTCAACCCTTTCAAACACCCCTTCAATTCAAGGATTCGGCTGGGCCTGGCCTGGCCTGCCTGGCTTGATCGTCGATCGGAAAAAAAAATTGCCGTTCAGCTCTGTCACCGCTGTTGCGCTAATTGCCCGCTCGATTGTGCGGCCAGCGATCGTGTTGCTAGGTGTTTAAATACCGATGGCATTTAACTCGCTTCTATATTGAAAATAGTACCTACACCAATTTAAAATCAAATAATTCTTCTCCTTTTACTTCTTTTAGAGAAAAATATAGTATAATATATTGTATATTTTAAGTTAAATGTAATAAATTATTTTTAAGTTGTAAACTAACGCAAAACGATAAATTAATTTTAAAAGTTGCGAGGAAGAGAGCTAACGTTAAATCGCCTAGCACCAAGAGCGATGGTGAAAAAATGCGCATCGAATCTAATGCGTCGCGGTTGCTGTTATAAGTCGTTAAATAGGCCACCCTCCTGTCAGCGCGTATGAATATGTCACGGTGGTTGATGAGCCGGAAAAATAAGCGCGGATTTCGACGGCAGGAAAAAAAAAGAGAGAGAGAGAGGCGAGCGGCGATTGTTTTACGCGCGCGTATACGTCGAGCGCGAAGTGACGTTCGCGCGATAACAATAAAGGCAGCCAGTATATTCGGTTATCATACATCGTGCCCTCGGAATGCGGGCGTTGGACGCGAGAAACGAACGCGCGAGCGTGTATAAAATTACGGTCCGGGGAAAAGAAGACTTCCTGCTCTCCCCCCCCCCCCTCCCGCCCCCGGCTCTGCCGTACCCCTATTTTCGCACGCCCGGGCCAAAGCTCGTTCCTTTTTTCCTGCCGCGGAATTGTTCCCGCGATGGCGAGCCGGTTGATTTATTGGGCCGTAAATTACGCTAATGCACACTTTTTAGTCTCATGAGCGAGATTTAAGTAAACGAGAGAAAGGGAGACAGAGGCCCGAAGGAGGGATAAGAAGACGCTGGGCGATGAAAAGCAACGTCGAATTAATGTCAAGAAATCGTTCGCGAAATCCGCAAATCATTCTCGACTCGTTCGCGCATTGGGTCGAGCGTAAAAAAATAATCATTATATATATAAAAAAGAAAGTATGTATCTAATTGTAAATATAAATAGCACATAAATAAAAATAACATCTAAATAAAGAATAAACTTTCTCTTTTCCTATCCTGTTCTCAAGCTACATCAAACATGTACATGGGATCTTGTTCTTATTCTTTCATATTCCTTAATTAGGTTGTATTTCCCACTTTTTGCCAAATTACAAATTTAATGTACCTACTGTCGTTTATAAAAAATGTGTATGTGAGTGTAATATATGAATGTATTATGTATGTAAGTGTCTGCAGTGTATTGAGCTCGGATTTGTGATGGATTCGCCAAACTCAAATGACTGTGCAGATCAGTCATCCTGCGGGGGGCACAATTGCTTAAAAAATCTGTTAATTACGGTGACATCTACAGAGACTCTTTCGACATTAGTATAACATTTTAAAATTGTATCTACCACGTTCTTTATCAAAGCAGATAGCTTCGTTCTTTCCGAGCGAGAATCGTAATAAATATAGAAGCGAATTTTCGTACAGCTAATTATTATTGATAATTGTTAACGATAATGAACTATACGCCTGTTTATCATAATTCGACGTACTGAGGGTGCACGGTGTTTTGCCCTGTTGTTCGGGCCACCGGGTCATGCGCGCGAGATAAACGTGTCTCCGGTATCAATTTATGAGCGAAAAGCCATCGATCATCGGGCGACTGTGACCCGGTGCCGCGATGATGGTACTCAACGGATATTATTCCGCTAAAGTTATACATTGCACTCATAATTAATATACATTCCGACCCGTTTGATTATTTCACGCGGAAGTGAGAGGAGCGAGGAGGAGGCGGAGGGTGGGGCCGGACGGGGACCGCTAAATGCATGGATCGTTCGTTAAAGCAACGCCGTAATGAGGGCTGATAAAATTTCGCGGGCATGGCGACGAGCGAGCGCGGAATGACGGGCGGAGATTAAACCGTTTCCGACATCGGTTATTCACCAGCCGACCGCGCTTTGTAATCGCCTTTTCCGTGCGACACGGCGTGTATCGCCGGGCCGATATTTATAGGACGTTGCAGCTAATTATTTCGAGCGAAAGAGACGCTTATGCGACCGTTTCCGGCCCGTTAATTGGCGGAACGCGTGTACCTCGGGCGCGGCCGTCGACGGCGACTCGCACCGCGGGGTGCAATGTGTTAATGATGCCGCTGCGGTAAATGCATCATGTCAAATGAAGCGGGCAGACCGATGCTGGAATAGAACACACTACATACGGTATGACTCTCTCTTTCTTTTTCTTAAATATTTAAAAACTTGCAATTTCTCTCTCTCTCTTTCTCTCTTTCTTCTTTTATAATACAGCGCTTTTGTGATGTGTGCATAATTTATACTTACAATTAATTTACTTACATCGATTTGCGATAATCTTGCATATTTTATGTTTATTTGAACTTATTGTTAGATAAGTAATAAAATTTTATTTTATTTTATTTAAAAAATTTCCAATTTGCAAATAGACATTCATTTTTATCCACAGAATGACTTATTACCTTTGGTGGTTCTTCGATAGGACAGTTTATAGTCCAATCTAGTTCAATCAGAATATTAGCTGCATAATTTTGTATACAAGCAGATCTGAAAATTAACGCTGTCCGCAATTTGGAATGCTTTTTGCAAATTTTAGGTACAGGCGAGACCAATATAAGCGAAGAGCTAAGCGCATTCGCAGCGGATGTGCACACCATCGCGTCATTTCGCGCGAGACTCGCGTCGCGCTGGATACCGTGGCTCAATTAAGCCGCATACGTATACAAGCGTTTTGAGGGACGAGGTTATTATACCGATCTACGAGCTGTGGGCACGCTGCGCACAACGGAATGATCAGTATCGCGTGTTTGTCGAGTTCCCAATGAGCGTCGCGTTATACCTGCCTACGATCGACAAATATAGGGCCGTCGCTGCGGCTTTGCTGCGTCCTATACACCAGGGATAAGCCTCCGCAAATAGTGACATTAATTGCCTACGCTGTGCCCTATTTGCATGCCATTATTCAGAATAATTGATGACTATTGGCCAGCGTATGCGTTGAAACTCATTACCATACTTAACGTCCGACGCAATGGCGCACGTAGTGCTCGCGCGTGATCGCAAAAAAGATCTCTAGTCCCTAGCAGACGAGTGTGTGTCTCGATTTTGCCGTCCATAACAACGTCTAATTGCGAAAAGCGGAATGCCGTTATCAGAGATTCGCACGTTGGCGCGTGTCCAATGGGATACCGCGACGGCTCCATGTTCGCGATCCAGTCGACAGTTGTGCAGACAATGACATAACATCTTTCATCTGCATCATTAATCGTACATGTAATGAAGATGGATTTAAAGAAATAAAAATATAAAATATTATGAACAATTAATAGTAATTTAGAGAAACTATTTTTATAATTTAAAGGATTTATTTTTTTAATTCGACAATAAATGATAATGTCAATTGAGATGTTTTTTAAATCACCTTATATCACCATTGAATATTTAAATAAATAAAGATAAAATATTGTCGACACTAATCGACAATATTTTATCTATACTATAGTGATATACTATAGTGATATAGAGAAACTATTTTTAATAATTTTAAAGAATTCATCTCTTTAACTCGGTAATAAAAGATAAGATGTCAATTGAGATGCATTCCAAACATGTTACATCACCACTGAACATCAAACTCCCGTTTGCTTTCTTTCGCACGTGCGAAACTTCGCGTTTATTTCTCTCTTTTATTGTCGAACCGAAGCGTCGAGTTGGGCTTACTTATTGGAGGGAGAGTCATCCTCCGTTCTCCTTGTACGGAACGATGCTTGCAATTTCGTTCGAAAGTTTTCGACAAAAGTTACCTAGTTCTCAGTTCGCAAGGAGTACCTTTAGTTGTCCACAGGGAGCCGAAGATTTATGCGAGCCCGTGCGAGCCGAACAATAAGCTAGCGGGGCTTTCCGGCAGGTAGAATGCCGGGATTCAACGTTATCAGCTTGAACACCTATTCATTACGTCGACTCTCCGTAGTACCGTGTAATCAAAATTAAATTGACCACACCTACTGATATTTATAGTTATTACAACCTATCCTCCTTCCGTGATGAGGATGCGGGATTTAACGCGCGCGCGCTCATGAAAGAAGTGCACGATATGTATGATGAAAATTATCGAAGAGCGTATATCGTGCCTTATACCGTATCACGTTTCCCGATAATGTAACATTGTTGTGTATCGATGGCTACAATCTAATGCGAATAATATGATGATACAAAGATATCAAACAAGATTTGTTAATAAAATTTATTATAAAAAAATCTATTCTTTTTTTCAAAATATAATATATATTTTTGAGAATTTTTATCAGATACAATGATACATCATTGATATTTCAGTGTACACGTACAGTTATATATTACCATATTAACATAATTTAATTGATTTAATTTAATTTAATCGACACTGATTTTCTTATATAAAAAATATTTCGTGAAAATGGTATTATCAGCGTTATAAAACGCATCGTCGACAAGGGTAATGTCGATTGGAGTTCGTGACGTACAACTGATGGATATCTAGCCTGTCATACCTCAAAGTTGAAGCATGCCCCGACAGCGACCAAGTTTTCACTCCGTCGGAAACTCTCTTCACTAGGTGGTCTACATTCTCCCGAAAACTTTAATTAGCTCTCAGAACCTCTTATCTCACTCGGAAGGAAATCTTTATGCCCGACTGCCGGCGAGCGTCCGGTTAACAAATATAGGACTCCGGATATTTATTTTCGTGCCTCTCGAAAGCAATTCGCGATCTCGATTGAAAGAGTTTCTCCGGACCGCGGCGCGCGTCGAACTCGCGAATCGATATCGACAAAGCGTAACAATATATGTATGTGCGTTTTCTACAAGTCGTACTTGCCTGAAAACTTTCGAGCATCGCGACCGTCTTACGAAACTACACAGAAAGAACGGTTTCTTTGAATTTAGTAATCCTATTTATTTGATTAAAATTTGTTTCATTGAAACAACATATACTTAGACAAAATAATATATTTTGAATAAAAAATTTTTGTTTTTATTCAAGAAGACCCTATTATTTGACGGAAAAAACACTATTATTTCAAGTAATATCACTCAATGAAATAATATATTATTTGGTTATCACCGCGAGTGATAAGCTTTTTCACCACTAGATGGCCTAGTTTCTCTCAAATGTATAATTCAACCAGAGACAGTATATAAGTCCCCACGGCGAAAGCGTTTATCACTCGCAGGACTTTTTGAGTCAATTTTTGACAAATAACATCACTATGTAGTAAATAGTGGGCGCGAATCCGCCCACCCCGTATACATGCATAGAGTATAAATACATATATTTGTATTTCTTTTTGGGACCTGACTCGGGTGTGCGGTCGACCGACCGCCACATATATAAATAAAAAAATAATAAATAATTATATTTAAGTAAAGTAAGCTAATTACTTGTGTGAAGCAATACATTTCTTTTAATATGTCTTTCGTTTCAAACAATTTTTTGTTTAAGACAAAGATATATATTATTTAAAAAATCAACAATCGTTCTTATTGATCGAAACATTAGTTTGTTTGGACCATTCCAATCATCAAATTTGTTTGGATGTAACAAAATTTATTAAATTCAAAGAAACCGTTCTCTCTGTGTATAGTCACGCGATCGAATCTCCAAGATAAGTTCCCCGTAAGAACGAGAATTCTAACGCTCTAAGAAAGTACGTCCGAACTTTCTTAGCATTTCTCTCAACGCGAGAAGAAATACCGATGCCTCGCTAGAAACTATAAGTAAAGAATAGATAAAACTGAGTAAATTTAATTTGAGAAAAATCAGTTCCTAATCGATCAAAAAATCTTCAAGTACAAGAACACGTGGGAAAACCCCTATATATATATCAGTTCAGCAAATTTTTATTGCAGCTGCGAAAGGTTCAGGGTTAGGATCCCAGATGTTCTGACCCAACCCCAAGTGTCTGCGGTAATCTGTGTAGGGCTCGGAAAGGAGATACCAAAACATTTCTAACCGCGTCCATCCATCAGAGATGACTTTTTTCGGGACAAAATGGTTATGGCTCGGCGGAAAGTATACTTAGCAATTATGCGCGTGTCCATCTCGTCATCTGGCCTAATGAAAAAACTTTCCTTGATGGAGCAGGTGAACGAAATTCTGTATAAGCTACGCGACGGGTAAGTAAATAGGCTACACGGTACAGATAGAACAGACTTTGATATTCGCACTTGGAGCTTTAAGTGACGACGGCGGCCTGGCAAGCCACCCATTTTCATTACGTATCCGAGATGGGTATCGCGAAACCGGAAGTTCGGCCGTTGCGCCGGCCAAGCGAAACGGAAAAAAAAAAGAAGAACTTTCGAGGGCGTAAGGGAGTTGACCCGGTTTCACCGCGGTAATTACTATGCGTACCCAGTACATCTCCGGCTCTGACGTTTCGCCGATGCAATTCGTAAATTCTCGACGAAACCGCAGGCGCGCATTAATACCTTGGCTTAATATTTTCTCTCTGCGCAAATACTTCTCTGGCGTAATATAAAATGTTTTAACCAATTTTAATGAGAAAAAGCAAATCGTTAGATGAATATAGTTATGAAAATCGCTTATACGTTTACTTTTTATCAACTTTTCTATTTTACAAATGCTAATCTTTTCCTATTTTGCAAATGTATTTTTTAATTGTGACAGACGAATGAAATCCAAGCGGACCTGATTACATTTAACGCTAAAAGCGCGATGATAATGAGTGCAATGTACCTACCAGCTTCGCGAGGATTATCAACGTTAGACAGCGAGAGAGAAGACTTGCGTCTAGCATAAAAGATTAATTCGGCGATTAGTGGCGAAGCTGGCGCGGAATCCTCGAAATCGTCGGCGTGTGTAAGACGTCACGGTCGGAGGATTAGGCAAACAAATAATCGAGTATGACAGCTTCGGTGTCGACGGAAGGAGAGAAAGAGAAAGAGAGACAGAGAGAGAGACGACGTGCGCTCAAGCTTATCTGCGAGGTTGCATCCCACATCGTTTCGTCGCCGACAGTTATGACGACGCCGAACGGACACGTAGATTAAGCAAAAAAAAAATCCATTCACCCGTCCGGATAGATGAAAGCGTCGAGGATCGTATTCCGAATTACCTACGTTCATCCGAGAAATATCAGTGAAGGGATAATCCGGCGGACGCGGCGTTATCCTACCCGGAGCTCGTCGTTCGTCGTGTCACGGTTTAAGGACCCCGGGCTTATAGGCATGCTATGCAGCACGATTTACCACCACGATATTTGCATGGTATCTGCCACCTTGATGCCCGACACGTGATGTACGCGCGGAATAAGCAAGGAGTGCCTGTTGTCGCGTTTGATGTCGCACAGTCTGGTCGATCAGGCTAATGGACTGGCTGCTGTTCTTTCCCTTTGTGCAGAATAATAATTGCGCGTTTATATCATGAACAGTGTTGTGCTTGCCTGATAATTATTAATTACGCGCTTGCAAATATTATAAAGACGGGCATTTTTCAGTCCTAGCGTATATTTCGTAAGCGCGTTACGTATGATCAAGTTAGAACTAAATATCAAACACGAAAAGGAACAGTCGTAATGCGAGCAATGATAACTGTATCAAGCCGCTGAGAGCGAAGTACAATTAGTGGTTAGCTCTGTCGGGGTCGTTTTTAGATAAAGCCGGGAAATACCGGCGTCTGGAAAAATTTCTCACGAATGGACGCCGCGTCAGGAGTTCAACCGAGCGACAACAGATAACGCGGAGTCCATGTTCTTAAATCGCTCGAAAAACACAATAAATCAGACGATGTATCTTAAGATTCGGAACGGCGCACGTTAAGATCCGCAGTGCTCTTCAAATACGTCACAAAGTTTCTGTTTTGTAGGTAAACTTGGACGCAAACGCGCGGACGTTTAACTCGGCTGCAATGCCATGCGTGCTGTCTGAATTATGGACGTTAACGGGCGCTGCTGAACTTCGATGGGATTACGTTGTCGCGACAGATCAGTCTTTTCGTACATTTCAACAAGTAGAATTTATATTACTGACTTTTTTTCTCTTGAAGCATCATCGCGCGCAGTTTCAAAATTTAATTTTATGACTTTTACAGCGGTCCTCGCGGAATTTCGAAATTTAATTATAGTCATGCAGTTTTATAAAATCGTAAATCTTTATGTCTACCACGTAACATATATCTATGCAGCATGAAAATAAAAAGCCTAATTTTACGAAGACTCGTACGTACGGTAATCCCCGTTGAGCACGTTTCGTTGTAGCTGAAGAGTTTCTACTCTCATGCGTAGCGCTTAATTAAAACTCCATGCTGATGGAGAGCGACGCAACGACTGCTATCAAATATACGCTTGCCAATTAAGATAATTCTCGTGTGACGTAGGAAATCAGACAAAGAGACGAGACAATACATTTTGATATTTCTGCCTGTTCTTTCTACTCTCTATTTTTATACATAATATAACTTTGAAAAAATAATTTAGCTTCGTAATACTTTTTTAACGAATACGCGAATGGCCAAACAACGATATGACATAAAAGAAACATATACACCTTTTATGATCTTTCTTTTCGTTTAGATAACATTGCGAGCCAACGTCAACGGATTGCATCGAATGGTCGCATAAACTGCATGATGTTTATGCGCAAAAATATGAGCGGGGTAAAATTAGGTGAACGACGATGCCTCGACGTTCAGCCATTACCGGCGACGCTTTTACACTGATCTCGATCTTAACGCGCTTTTGCGGTGGTTGACGTTTTTCCTTCCTAGTTTTCATGCACGCGTTTATGTTCGTATAAAGTTCGGTGGGTTAAGAGCGACAAGAAAGGCTCGTAAACGCAGCGCGCGGAAATTGCGGGCGGGTTCCTTTCGGGAAGAGCACCCGGTTGACGAGTCGGGCGTTGCCTCAGTCTGCTTCGACATTATAAATTTCTTTATGGTCGTACGTTAAATCGAGGTATATTATCCGCGACGTTGTCCGGAATTGTGTCCCCGCTCGCTTTAAAAGCGTCCCCGGTCTCAAAACTGTTCCGCGCGCTGATCGACCGCGATTAAAACGACGAAGGACGTCCACGCCGCGAATGGCGTCCCTAGGCAGCTGGAGGAATTCTTCCGATCGTAACATCTGTCGCGGTAATTTACTAAAAACCCGGGGAGCACGTCGTCCGGAATTATCCTTGACTACGGAAATATGGAGTGCGAACGTTAGAAAAAAGCGTAATGCGGATTTTAGCTGACCCTTAGCACCACCATTTTTCTCGTCTGATTACGGATTAATAATGAAGGACTATCAGTCGTTTAATCCCGTTCCCCGGGCTTAATCGTTGGCATATCGCGAGCATTAGCATACGATAGTTCTTTAAACCGCCAAGCGGAGTTGCGGAGAACGAGTTAATAGGGGATCGCCGTCACGATGCTTGCGGAATAAATTAACTCGCCGACGCGTTCGTTTGCCTCTTGAACGTGCCACTCGGAAGAAAAATTACACGGCTTCCGGTCCGCCGCTGTAAATGCCGCGCGAAACTTCCATCTCCCTTTTTCTCTTTTCATCGGCGCTTAACTCATCGTGTTTGCACGAAGATGGCGGCTTATCGTGCGCGTTAATACTTCGTTAACATAACTAAATGAATCGAACAGCGTCCGGTCTCCGGCCTTACTATCGCCGGTGATAAACGACTCCTCGTTACGGCCGTTGCAGTAGAAAAGACGCGAGTAGTCAGACCGGCCGCCCGCAGCCGCAGCCGTCATTTTCTACCTTGTTGCATCGGGCTTATGGCCAATTACATTAACCGTGATTAGCGTTAGTCGCAGTTTAGACATTATACAGCTTTTTACACCGTAAAGTATAATTATATCTTATATCTAAATGATAAAATGTGTGGCATACAACATGACTATGAAAAAGTCTTTTTAATTTTTAAAAAATTTTTAAAAAGAATTAAGATTACAGGACTACATTTTTTTGTTTAGCTATTGACATGGGCAACGTTAATTATTAATTTCTCGACATTAATTTAATATAAAAAATTTCTCCTTTGTTTAATTACTGGAATTACGATCTCAAGAGATAAAACTCGCTAATCGGCATATTAGTTAATAGTGGCTCTTTGTACTCACTTACCTATACAGATATGTATAATTTCAATATCAATGGATCTCGCTTTTCGATAAAATTATATGGCTTAAAGAAAGATATTTGAAATTCCGTGTCTATATCAAAAATCCTATGCTAGAGTTTCACTCCTCCGCCTCTTTCCCTTACCACAATTGCGATTAACAAGAGCGAGCTGCAGCTGCATTATGTTGTGAAATTGAGTGCTAACAAGAGCCCAATCTATCGCAACTTCAGGACTCGACGATGCAACTTTGGCGTCGAAATGGGAAATCTTCCTGTTGTCAGCAGTGCTGTGGGCGCCGAGCGCCGTTTCGTAAATGTATTGAAAGCTCCGCACTTCGCCACGCTCGCCTCGTTCGCCTTTTGAAAATTAGCGCTTCACAGTTTCGTGAAATTTAATTTAATTATATCCACGCTTTACTTCTGTCTCATTTTTTCGCATGAATGGCATACGATTGTTAACGTTCTTCTAATATAAATGGGGCGCATAATAGTTGTATCATTCTTCTACATGCTATACTTTTCTACGGAGAATTTCATTAATTTTATTTTTTTTTCAGTGCTTAATTGTTCAAATTCTCGAAAAAAAAAAAAAGAAAAAAAATCTCGCCCGGGTCTGTGTAATGGCCTCTCGTGTAGCATCGGGAATATCAAATTACGGTTTGTACGAGCGAAATTATTGCTCTCTCTTTCTCTCTGCCTTATATTATCTGGGGCTATGGAAAAAGCGAGGAATTTGCGCGGGCAGCTAGACACATGAAGGGTTAAAGCCGCGGCTGCACGTGATAAACGAATGTCATCGTTAGCGACTCGTCCGCCTCGCGCAAACGCCGCGCCGGACGGCTATTTATTATGCGACGTTCTCTCTTTCTCTCCCTTTCTCCGTCCGCGGACCTTATCGCGAACTTAATATATTATCACGAGTGGAATTGCTCGAGTCCGAAGCTTTTTCCCGCTCATCCGTGAGAACGAAAAGCGGGCCGTCATCGTTGCGTAGTGCGCTAACTTTTCGATAAAATCACCGACGAAAGAAACGTCGCCGTTAAAGGAGCAAGCGCCCACATATTCGAGTCCGTGAGTTTATCGTTCGTTTATAAAACACCGGCCACGATAATCGTGGGAAATTTAAGCGAACGCGGCGCGATGGACCATCGCGCGATCCTTTCCAAACGTTATCGGAAACTGCTCATTTCTTATGCGATGCGCATTTTCATGCTCTTTTGCTCTTTCCGGTTCGGGATGTTCGAATTTATCGTGATTCGCGTAGAAATGTCGGATCTCGGTGATATTTTCCCAAAAGTCACGTTTCTGAAGATCCAATCTGTGCCATCTTTGAGTGCGACTATAAAATGCGCTACAATGTTTTACATTTTAGCTCATAACTGTTGCATTCTCTCTCTACATTTTGTCCTTAAAATGCGAAACTTGCTTTCCGAGATTTAAGCATAGTCTTCATTTCGTTGATCGCATCTGGGTCATTTTGGGGACGTCATGCAACCAAACGTACTTGCAGTCAGAAAAAGAAAAAAGAGAGAGAGAGAGGAGGGAAGAAGGGAGAGACAAAGAGAGACCATGGTCGGTCCTCGGAAAAAAAAACGTTCTCCGGAGTGATATAGTTTTTTACGTTTCACGACGTTTTTAATCGTCTGGAATTCACTTGCCACGGCAAATAAAGGAAGAAAAATAAATCTCCCTCGCCTCAGTTTCATCTGGATAGATTCGGAGAATGTTGTGCAACGGCACGTAGCGTCCGCGTCGCTCGCGAGCGCCCGAAGGTGACGGGGTTCTGGAGCCCTCGCAGCGTCAACAATTTCCGTCTGCGTTTCCACTTTTTAATTACACAGTCGCTCAACCAACCGGTGTTCGCAACGCCGCTGGAGAACACTGCTCGTCGCACTCGAGAAACCGCGTTACCCTCCCGGAACTTACCCCATCCGTTCCTTTTTTGCGGTCCCCCCCCCCCCCCCCCTCTATTACGGAGATTGCGTGTCTCTCGCTTATATTCGCTCTTCGTTACGTACCTCAGCCGTCGTCGAGCCGGCTAAGTTAACGCGACTCGCCTTCCCTTTCGTCGCTCGTTGAATCCCTCTCGAGATGACGAGCGTGACGACGGGCGGCATCGCATTTTGCGCGAATACCGCACGCGGAATAAATAATATTCACCCCTACACTTTGCGAACGTCGTCAGTCACAATAACATCATACGAAATGTGACGCGAAGTGAATCCTCGTATCTCCATAGAGTTACGATGACAGTTTGTTGGGTACATGCTGTTTCATGATTTCTCATTTATTAAAGGAGAGGTTGGCTCGTGAGAGATTACCTAGGACACAAATGTATATGCCAAACATATTGCGAAGCCGCGTGTCACTTACAGAATGATTATTAAAATTTATTACTAAAGTGATTTAATGCAACTTGACGGACGTCAAACGCTCCGGGCGCGATGAATCGAATCGCAACGCTCGGATTGTCAACGGGTATTTAAACGGGCGAGAACAAACGAGCGGCGGACGTGCTGGGGAAAAGCGTCGAACGCGGCCGGCGAGATTTTTCATTTAAAAAAGCACGCTAGTTACTCGGCCGTGATGCATTCGTTCGTGTGTCGGTGGCCGATCTGACGTGAGCCGTGCTCGTGTCTCGTTAAACACGGCTGGTCGGGTAACCACGGCCGGCCGGACTTTGAGCGAGCGTACACACGACGCGGCCTGATAAACATATGTATGCCGGCGCGGCGCGTACACGTATGATCGTATAGTTACACGCACAGGCGTATATCGGATGATTCAGAGTCGCCATTTATTCATATAACTTCTGCACGCAATATAGAAGATAAATGATGCGTGCCGGTCGGGTAGTAAGAGTAAAATCGAATAAAAGTAACATTTTTGCATATACGAGCTTTCACACGTGCAATTATTTTCGACGGAATATAAAAATAAAATTTTGTTATCTATGGAATCGTAAAAAGAAGTACAAGATTGATTAGTTGCATTTTAAATATACATAAATCTTCCCCACTTTTTCAGACATAAGGTAGTTCTATCGTTTTTCACTTCAAACAATTTCGTAATCGATAGATATTAACTCCGTCTACAACATATTAAAATTTCAAAAAATTCGTTAGAAGAGTGAAAAACGATAGAACTACCTTAAGGAAGATTCTTGTTTTGCCGGTAATTCAAATAATGGCACAAAACAAAATTAAAACGGCAATACGGATAAATTTCGTAAAAGGAATGGAAAACAATTCTCGTTCGTTTGTAGATGTTAAAGAGACCGGTTAAAGCAATTCTGAATCACTCTATATACATGTCAGCAGTGAACTACCCTTCTATAGCCAGCCAGCGGTTGACAGAGTAAGGACGATATGTTTCGATATTTGTCAGACCTGATCCTGACCCGCCAACATCGTGCAGCATGACCTGGTTATGGATGC
The DNA here is from genome assembly GCA_035220615.1 of Leptothorax acervorum. NCBI lineage: Eukaryota > Metazoa > Arthropoda > Insecta > Hymenoptera > Formicidae > Leptothorax > Leptothorax acervorum. Next base: position 366,680 of record JASTWQ010000452.1, on the reverse strand, counting down.
GCCGACCCTCCGTGCAATCATCCGCACCCCTCGCGGCGCTTGGGGGAGAGTGAAAGACATGAGGCGGTTTGGGAAGCGTATGACTGAATCCCGCAGATGTCGATATACGGTCGATTCGACGTTGGATGTCGAAACAGCGCATTAGATATTCAAAACGCGGATATATGCAATTTGTAAAACCAACTGAATGACGGACGATAAGCCTGCAGAGAATAGCGCTATCCGCAAAAATTGCATTCTGTTATACCCGCTCTTCGTGCCTTTTTTATTACTACTACTATCGAAAGATGCAAACGGAATTTGTAACATTAAAGCAATTAATGGCGTTATTAATAACCGAGCGATGTCATTGTAACATAAAAGTAAATTGAACAAAATGCAATGAACTGTAGCGGTAATAATTATATTTACTATGCAATTAGTCGTCACAGTGCTTGCGATGGCAGATATGCATTTACGAGCCATTCGCGTTACATTTCACGTTCTATTCCGCAGTTACTCTTCTGTCCAAACAGATCAGACTCGGCGGTAATCCCTCGAATCGATATCATGTCGAAACGTCGACATCGCATCGCATCGCGTCCGCGACGTTGACGGTTGCCGACTTGGAGTACCGCAAACCGTTGCAATGGAAGGCAGCTTTTATGTCTCCCTGACTTTTTCATCCTCTCGTAAAACCAACGATAGTCGTCTCTTTTCCTCTGATCGAATTCACGGTAATTCACTGTGTGCCGGTCATGCATTTTTCGTTATATGGTTGATTTCTTCGCGTTGCATCGTTCGCGTCGTCAGTGCAAAAGGAATGTCTTAAATAGAGCGGAAGTCAAACGCCTAGGTCAAAAATGACAGTCCAAATTGCATGCGAAATAAGAAAAATGGTATAAACAACGAAAACCGACTCGTCGCGATTTTTAAGTGGATAACAATCAATTTCACTGGTAAAAGAATCTCGTCGAAAATTGCTGAATGAAATATCCGAAGCACGCGTTTAATGAAAGCACTAGAAGAGCGCGCGAGAGTGCGAGAAGTTAAATAAAACAATGAAATTGTTTCGCAAGAAGGCGTTCTCTCTCCGAGGAACAATATTGCTTTTATTTTTCAAGAGATCCACGCCATTTCTCTCGGCGTTTTGTAGAAAACGGGGTGGTGCTGTTTCTTTCGCATACTTTCAACTAAATGTGAGACGAGATGCATACTCGATAAAACAACGGGTAGCAGACGGGAAGAGATCCGTTACCGGGTTGCCTATGCCCGCGAGAAGAGATACGGAAGAGATGCGATGAATTATAAACGAGATGAAAAGTGGATCGCGCGAGCATCCGCGGTGGTGCGCGCGTGCTATCTTTACAATACGACTAACGGGGGCCAATTCATTCCGAGTCAAATGCGGAAACCGTGCGGGCGCGCGCGCGCGGTTGGAAATAACGTGAAATACCGACGACGTCCGGTAATCAAATTACGCTCGAGTAAGAAGCCGAGAATTCAGTAAGCACGTTCGCGCGATCATCGGCGATTGTGCCGATTCCTTTTACCTTCCCCTCCTTCCGCGGTTTGCCAAACGTAAAATACAGCCGGAGCGTCGAATCCCTCGAGATTTCCGGGAGAGAGAGAGAGAGGGAGTGCGGGGTGGAAGAGCTAGGAGGGAAAGGATGTAAAGAAAAAGATGGCGATAGGTTGGGGTTGGAAACAGCCGACCTGAAAATCGCAATTTCTGCTCTTTTCATCGCGTTTCTACCACCCTTCCACACGAGCCGAGCGATTCTGGCAATGGCTCTCTCGATCGACTGCCTCGGCAGATCGGCGAGATCTATCGTCCTCAAGAGCGCCCTTTGGTACGTCGCATCGTATTACCTTGTCATAATGCTAAGAGTCGATTTTCTCTTTCCGCGACACGGGACGGAGGAAACCACCGCGCTAGCTCTGCCTTTGACGCTGCAAATACGCCGGAAATGATTCGGTTTCCTCGCAGTGACTATCAGCACGCGCGCTGCTTGTGTCTGACGACGTTTCCGCGTGTCGTGTTTCGAGGGTATACAGACGACCAAACATTTCAACATTTCGTTCCATCTCTATAATGTCCAGAAAATTTTATAATTAAAAATTCCTAGATATATATATGTATATATATCTTAATTCTGCCTTTTTTTAATTGTATCTTTAATTACTAGAACAGATTCGAATATAAGATCATAAAGTTTTCGCCACAACACGTTGAAGAAAAAGAAATAGGAATAGAAATATTCGCGTTTACGTGCTAATATACGCTAAGCTCTGATAATGTAACGCGCGTTGTCGCGTTCACGAGAGAAGTATCAGCATCACCTACAACAGGAGTGGACGGAGAACGCGATCATGGTAAATGGGGAACGCGATATATATTTCTTCTTATTCGACTGCTTCTGCGACTTTTGCGAGCTGCGAGCGGGAGTCGACGAACGCGCTATTCAAGTTAAATGGATCCCAAGCTATTCGCCGCCGTTTTCTCGAGAAACGTCGCCGAGGAGAGACGACCGTTTCCCTTTCTTTCCTTTTTTCCCTTCGAGCGAGAAGCTCGATGCTTTGAGAGTCACGTCGATCGAAAGCCACGAGCTTTTTCCCAGGACCGAGGACCGACTGTCGCGTCGCTGTTTGGCTTTCGCCGTTTCGAAAGCCCCCCCCCGACCTGGAATGCCGAGAAAGGGAAGCTCTCCCGTCGTCGTTCCCTCTCGTTCATGTATTACAAGAGCCGACTTATACACGAGCCGCTTTAAGGAAACGACAGTCGCGCGCGGAGTCTTGTCCGGAGAATTTCGAGCGGAAGCACTCGTCGTCGCATCTCTGAGCTTTACGGCGATTATCACGAGAACGCTATTAGACGTTGGCGACCAACTACACCGGGAGCTTTCTAACGCGTTTGCTCTCGGGGCTTTCAGCGGGAAAGCGTCAGTAGACTCAGTAGTGCGTCGACTCGACTGTCGACCCCGGCGACTGAGGCGAGTATTGGCAAAGTGAATCGCGAGGGTCCGGCGCGTCGGAAATTCGCTTTGATTAACGCGGCGTATACGCGCGAAGGCGGTAACAGTTGGGAGAATAATTCCATTTTACGATACTTTGATCGTTACTTTGTTCGCCTTGCCTCTCTGCGTAATCGTTCAAGGTGTCCGTTGTCCAACTGGATTGCAAAACGTTTGTCTTTCAAATAAGGACGGATTCAATATAGTCGTTCGGACAACACCACGTTATTGGGATCTTTATAGCCTTAAGGCTGCGCGTACGGCAAACTGAAACTTCCACCCTGACCATTTACCAGTTTGACCGGAAGTCTGATACAAACAGGTTTCAATTTAACGTGGCTATAAATGCGGTCGCAATGCAGATGGTAGCTTAATTAAAAATTGAATTGCGGCCGAAATAATACATTGCAGCGAAGTTTCCGTAAACATGTAGACTGCAAATCACAAGGTTAAAAACAGACGATATGAATAATTAGAAATACGTGTGTATTTTAGCCGAGATAATTTCAGTTCCGCATCACACGGGATTAAAATTTAAAGCGGACACAATACCAAATTTAGATTTTACCGAAAGCGTCTCTCATTCGCGTGTGCCGATATACTGGGTAGTAAATAACTGCATACGGCGCCGCTTCTTTAAACCTTGAAAGCGTAATGCACTTTAAAATTATATCAAAGCAAAATTACGCGACCGTTATTTCACGACTATGTCCAAAGATATGCTCTGTAATGGAAGAAACGCTGAGGCCCTTTGAAACCGTTGCGAACACCCTTCAGTAGCGCCAGTCACTTTTGTTACCTCTCTCTCTGTCGATTCCGCTTTATTATGAGGAACGACAAATCGCATTTGCGAATAAGGAGACTGTGCCAAGCCGTTTAACATCGTTCGGTATTACATCGGATTCAAGAGAGATCCTTGCCCTCAATTTCGCGTTTTATTCCGCTCGGAAAGAATTTGAACGATTTGATAATATGTTTATAAATGATATTAATATATAATGGAATAACATATTTCGCGTCATTTTAACCCTCAAAAGTCACACTGGAGTCTCAAGAATCCTAACGAAATTTTGGAAGTACGTTTGGAACTATTATTTACATTTATTAATGCGTATTTTTTGGTAATAATTTTTTTGACAAATTTTGAGATTACCATCATGATTCTCAGAAAATTTACGGTTGATTGAAAAAACATTACAATATATTGATTTTTTTTCGAAACTTTTAAGTGAAAAATGACTGGAATCCTCTAGACCCCAGTGTGGCTTACACGTATGCAAAAAATAAGTGTGGCCTCTGCGAGGGTTAAATAGTCACTCCTAAAAATTCATTGAAAGCATTATAAAGACTGTCATATAAAGGTGTTTGGAATTAACAACGCTAATAATGTCCACTGAAAGATAGTCAAATTATCCAGTTTTGTTTTCTCTCGCGGGTCCTGCCGCACGAATGAGCCGCGATATGGCAACGTGATGCAGCTTTGATTGCTTCCCAAGTCAACTGAAGCGAATACAGTTATCCTTTGTCCGAAGTCGTAGCGCCACGGGCGATGTCAGGGCCCCTCTATCGATAGGTCGGTATTTATAGGCGACCCGTATTTCATTTAGCCGAAACTATCGGTGCTTTGTCGGCGGGTCCCTGCCAAGCTTAATAAAGCCTCCGGTGCTGATACCTTTGTTTCTACCGCAAGGCAATGGCTCACTCTAGAGCAACCCTAAGAGTCCACGGACACGGGAACGCTGTCGTGATAATCTCGTGATTGCCCCCGAGCGGCAATTACACCCCTCGACACGAGACCATATGGGATCTCAAGATTACGTCTCCATACTGCAACGCCCGGGCCACGGCCACCGTCATGCCGCTTGCACGGCGCAGTGTGTTTGTTTGGCGGTGGCGTAACATTCTCGCTATTGTTAAACCACCGTGCCGCCGTTTGCGTAAAATAACAAGCCTCACTGTTCTCGCCCCGGTAACGAGTCCCAACTTTAGAATAATACGGCGCACGTTAATTCACCGCGTTCCGCACGCTGCGCCGCGGAAAAGCACAATTTCTCAAAATATTATACGCGAATTTTTCGATCGTACAGACACCGTGCGTGATAAATAAACGGGAGAGTTTCGAAAAATAAAGCGAATGGATTTTCATATATCTCGTTATATGTATTATAAATGGGAGGTGATTTTTGAAAAATTCTCTCAAATCTCCTTGATTTAAAACATTTTGAAATGACTGTGTGCGAGGTAGAGAAGCGTACCGATACGGACAAGATATGAAAAGTAACGCGTAAATATATTTCTCGACCAGAGATATTTGGAGTTAGGAAACGAAATATCGTTCGAATAATTCAAGCAACGCATTGTTTTTACAGTCGGCGCGGGCGTTCTGAAGCGATTGCGAGATGCGATATCCGGTTTGGAAGGTGTTAGTTCCGGTAACTGCATTCTCGATACGGGCTCAGTGCTCAGTGTCTATGGACTATGAGCTATAAAATTTTATTTCGGTCGTTTTGCAGTCACGAGCAATGCGGCCTTTTCCAAGCCTCATTTCCAAGGAATCAACATATGTTGCGCACTTTCGGTACGTCGAAGACGCGTATCCGTATAGTATAAATTTCATTTCGCGTCGATGTATCGGTGAATTTACGAGTCGCGCTCATTCCTGACGAGTGAGTAAAATCGATTTACCGTCTCTTGCGAAATTATACTCATTATTCAGCGACGTTTGCGTATCACATTTGCGAGACAATCAAAGTACGTAAATTCCTACAACGAACGTAAATATCCGTGAGCACACGAACAGTAAACTGGACTTGAAATTATCTGTGATCGTAAAAATGTGAAAAATAACGGTAACGATAGCTAGAAAAGTAAATAAAATTAATTTCGTAGAAATACTGATAATGAGAAAAACACATGTTAAAATAACTTTAGATGCTGCAAACAAAGTCGATTGCATAATTTAACACGGGGCTTTACGAGAGAGAGAGAGAGAAGAGTCAGATTGGAAAACAAAATGTCGAGTTACTTCTCGATAAAATCTATAACGCTCGCGGCTCGTATTTTTATGGCCGTTAGGATTACACGTATTGCGTTAATTACTCCTTTGATCTTCCCGATGGCAATTAAGACATTAATTGCGGCCGGACACCGATTTCCCAGGCGCGCCTTTGTGGGTGACGGCGCGGCGTGCCCGCGTGTCTTTACGCCCGTTCCGACCCGTTAACGAGGCGACACTTGCCATTTACTTGCCAAAGCAATTTCTTCGCCGTCTCGCGTAATTTTGTTTGATCGTCGCTCAGTGATAAATGATGCTTTCAGAATTACGAAACTTGCACAAAAGAAGAGAGGAAGTAGTATAGGAAGAAGCGTATGATAAATTAAGATGTATAGAATATTCTACGCAACTTTAGCGATTAATGTATAGATAAATATTAATATATAACATAAAACGACATCGAGAAATAAAACTACCTCTATTTCAGGAAACGACTGAGTTGTCATGAAGTAGAGTGCGATCGTCACCGGGGAAACGAATGAGGAGTCGTAGATAGAATGCGTCCCTCACTTGTCGAACAATGGCGAGCCCTTTCCATTCAAAAAAAAAGCTACATCATGACGTAGCAGTCTCCGTTTTGCGTTATTAGCGTTATTCCGACAGGGTTTGCTTTCGTACAATGGTCCTCCGTAAGGACCGTGAAGAGCATGAGCGATGAAAATACGGGGCCGGAACGAATCTCTATGGAAACCAACGAAAGTCAACTTTCATCTATCAATTCTGCTCAGATATTTTTCTTAGAACCACGTATATCGCCTATTGCGCGTAAAATAGAAGAAAGTATAGGGCTCGAAAAATGTTTAGCTCCGGAGATTCGCCATCTATTATACACCCAGAAAGCCAATCTATTATACGAGTATACTAAGAATTTAGCTAATTCCTCATAGAGGAAGCTTTAAGAGCGAAAAAAATAATGAAGAAGCAATGTGCAAGTTTCTAAGTTGCATTCATTTTTATTCTTGTCACGCAGTCGTCGTTTTCTACGCAACTTCCCTATAAGTAATATTACTAGATAAAATTTTAATTCAATTTCGAAATAAAATAGCGATACTTATTTTGCGTACATAAAATTACCGCCGCTTGAATTATTCAAGTCCAGTTTACGATAAAGATATTGTATAAAAATAATATCATCTTATAGCGAGGAACACGAAAAGAAGAAAAGAATAGTGTTGCGAGGAAGGATTACTTGGATGTAGCGGATATATGAATATGCGATACCTATGCGAATAATTGATAGGCGAACCATCAGAAGACCGATAGCGTAAAGTGCAGTCACAGACAGAAATTGAAGCAATTCAGTATCAAGTAAAATTTATGAAGTTTCTAAATGATCAATTATCTAGACAATTATTCCTAACAGAATTCGAAGGAAAAACAGAATAAACTAATTGCATATATGCATTGTATAAAAAATAGTATTTTGTGTGGCAAGTGTGGAAAACAACGAATTATATGTCGCGCGTGAAGTTGCCGCATGAGCCGAAGGTTTATGGTGCATTCACACGAGTACGAGTGTGAATGCACTATAAGCTGAGGCGAATGCGGCAACTTCACGCGCGACGTAATTCGTTGTCTTCCGCACATGCCACATACAATATTTTTTGTAATGCCTGTCGCGAAAGTTCGATTTGAGATTAAAAAATTAATTGAAATTAAATTCAAATAGGAAATAGTATTCAGCGTTATATTTATTCATCGCCAAAATGAAATGTATTATTACCGAAAATAAGGTTTTATTTTTAGATGCTTTTCATTCTATAAACTTTTCATAAATATTCATATATTTATCTCTCGACTTCTTCGGTATAGTAAATTCTCTGTGGCAGATCCAGCTGCTTCTACGAGTTCCACCGGCGTGGACGGTCTTGGACACTCGTTTTCTTTATCCATTTTATCCTTCTTGGATGATGACGGTTGTAACGAATTGACGTTTTGTCTCGCGTGAATTTCGTTACGTTCAAGTTTGTTATGTCAGTCGAAAATCGTAAAACAAAAACTATCAATCGTGAAAAAAAAGGAGGTTTTTTACACACTAGTGCGGTAAAGTAAGTCATAAAGGTGCTTTTCTCGCACTAGTGCGGTAAAGTAAGGCATAAAGGTGCTTTTCTCGCACTATACGTACGGTAAAGTAAGGCATACATTTAATCGTTGAGAAATAAGCCACTTTCCGCACGTTAAACAGCAATCGAAAATCGTACTTTCGCGACAGGCATTGCAAAAGAACTTTTATTTTTATTTTTCCTATATTGTCCAAATTAAACTTGACATAAAAGCACGGAGATCTAATCTCCGTGCATAAAAGTATCATATAATTGTTTCCGCTTCTTTGATTACAGAACATTAATAGTAAATTTTCGAGGAAAAACGGCGGTAATTTTATGTACGCAAAATAAGTATCGCTATTTTATTTCGAAATTGAATTAAAATTTTATCTAGTAAAAACAGGTAAACCTGTAGAGGCCCTCCACCACCCCCGCCAACTCTTTATTCGGCGGTCCTCTTTTCTTTGAAAATGTGTGCTTTTTTATTGTTTATTATTTTTTCTCGTTATAAAATTTGCAATGTATAACAATGTATAATTACACAATTTATTTGTTACAATTCATAATTTACAATCTGTTTTATATTAAAAAGTGGAAAATCTACAGAATCGTAAAATACATTACAAAGAATTTGTTTACGAGATACTTACATGCGTACATTTATATTATAAATACATACATTTGAGTTTTTTTTTACTGATGCCAGATTACATGAAGACGCGTTCGAAATAATACAATATAATATAATAATACAAAAATTCACTATTTTAGATTAGGTATGTAGCTAATAAATATTTCCAAAACAATTAATTTTTTAAAATTAAATTTTTTATTATTAAAGTCAACGATCAAATAAAAAGCTCCTATCTTCTAAGATCTTATGCCAATTTTAAGCTTTAAAAAATCGCGAGAAGTAAAAAAATTACGTTACCATCATGTTTAGAAAAGGGACAACTGATCCAACGATTTGATCAGAGCGAAGTTCTTCCGCCGGGTGATACGCCCGTCAGTTGCCGACGTAGAGAAGAACGATTCTCAAGATGGAAAGTGAGCTCAATATACACATTCAGACTTCTTTTTCGAGCCCCATGAAATCGAAAGAATATTAAAGAAAATTAACCAACCCGTTCAACGTCAAAGCCCCCCGCTGCAGGAAGGAATAAATCCCAGATCTTCCGGATTACCCCCCTCGATAGCGGTCATTTCGGCAGCGAGTTAACGACGATCGTTTTCAAATCATTGCATTCCGTATGGTTACACTATTGAAATATCCTCTCATTATTAAGGTACATTTCTTTCTTATAATTAAAATATATATCCATTATGATATATATTTCTCTTATTTAAAAAATATATGAATAGAATAACTGTTGTCGAGAAGTAGTTACAAACAAGTATATTTAATAACAAAATGCATGAAATATATGCATTTGATAATTAATATTGATATTCTTCCAGAATTTATAGTTCTTGATAGAATCTATAGTCCCTGGAAATGGTTTCCTATAAGAAACAAAAAATTGAAAAAATAAAATATAGTTGTTTGTAACTCTTACATCAAAGATGTATCACGATTGTATCCCGAATTTTTATTTTTTTTCTTCCTCAAATCTATTTATTTCTTTTTTATCTCTCTTCTTTATTCTTTTTCCTTTTTTTTTTATTTTTTATTTCTTTTTTCTATTTCATAAACAGTTATTTTATCTATATCTATTTTACTGTCTTTTCATCAGCAAGACAGAAGCATAACTGATATAATACTAGCATTAATGAGAGAATATTTATTGAGAAGAATAAGATCTCTTAAAATGTTCTATTTAATTTCGCGAATCGACATTTCGTACCGAAACCATTGCTTCCAGGGGATCCGAGATACAAGAAAACCAGGGATTAATTCTGGTTCTGCAACAGGGGTCTTCGATCTTCAACGGGACACCGAACTAATAACCCTCCACGTTGAAAATCGCTATGACTCCCCGCCGCGCCGGTACGAACGTATTTTTTAACGTCCACCTGACGCGAGGGATAGCGATAGAGGCCGAGATAGCGATCGCATTCAAGAACGGGGAAACGCGGTCTTCAACATCGCGAAATATCAAATATTTAATGTGATCAAGATAAAATTTATGAATAAATATAACAAAAAATATGATTTTCTGTTTCGCGTATTAACAACGAATTACGATAATTTCAAATCATAAATTCCGTAATAATTTTGAAAAAATATATCTACTCGTAATTTTATAATAAGGAGATTTAAATTTCGCGAGCGAGAAACTATTTACTTGATGGTTGACTCAGCATTCGAACCTTCATATCTTCACATTTATACAAAATAATATTTGGCAATAATCTTTAAATGCGAAATTTTGAACAAAGAATAAAAACCTTTGAATATTCTAAAAAATTATAAAAATAGTAAAAACCAATGGTTATTAAACACGCTAATTTAGCAAATTTTGTATTATCGTACGTCTTCTGTCGATTTCGTGGAATATATCCGGCATTAGTATCACATAATTTCAATTTTCTTACCATTTTTCTTACAAATTTTTATTACAACAATTTCATTATAACTAATATAATCAATATAATATTATACATAGTTCTAACATATTCTAAAATTATATATTATGTAATAAATTTAAAATTTATTACATATAATTAATACTATGCCAATTAAATAATATTATATGTATAATATTACGTAGCTATACAATATACTCATTATACCCAAGATTAATTTAACTCACTATTACATAATTAGTCTATGTAACTAACATTATGAATTATAACCCTCCCGTGTTCTTATAACCTACCCGAACTTTTATCTCTATACCTACATATATATGTATTCCCTACTTATCCATATTTCTATTTATCTAACGCGTCATATTCCTGCCTACCCAAATTTATTTTTATATTTAGTTTATTCAGTTTGTTTTGTTTATTTATATCATCACACTGTTAATTAATCGCGATCGCGGTTACCCGAGATTAAGGAAGTTTATAAAAGATTTTGAAGAGAATTTAAGAAATTTTAGTTCGCGGTTAATTGAGACTTACTAACGCGGTTAATTAAACTGGAGACGTCACTTTTCCGTCTCCGATTACATGCATGCATATGTGCAAGACATTTACCTGCAGGCACATTACATTGGTGGTGTTGAACACCAACCTACCTTGTTTTTTTTTGCCAGGTTCAACTCACCTTCTACTGGCCAAATCCACTAAAGCGACATAGCCAGAGACAGGAAGGAGAAGTACTCCTTTTATTGCCGGCTAGTCATAGCCGGCAAATGAGCGTAATGGTTTTACGCTCTTTCTTACGATGCGCGAAACACGACCGCGTCGCGATGGGCTATTTATAATAATAAAATTAAATTAATTAATCATGAAATTACTAATGATCAAAATCTACTTAATATCTTATGCACTATAATTCACACACGTGATAACATTTTCAATTAAGAATAAAAAAGAATATTAATAAATCAGGAGCTCTTAATTTTGACAAAAGACTTTTAATCAACCGTGTATATCCGAATAAATTTGATTACTTCTCGCGAATGATAGGAACTAACCTTTAAATGTAACAAACATGCAGGACTTCAATAACAATGCGAAGAAAATGAGTGAAAATTAAACGCGAACTGAGAAAAATCTATAAGGCCCATATTTTCGATTTGTCGTTTCGAATATCGAATCTCACCTCAAAAGGGTGAAAAATAAAAAATTAATGACGTGAGATCCGAAAGGGATAATTTTCCCGCACAATATCGTGCTAATGTGAATATTTCGAGTAAACACAATTCAAATTTCGATAACTACCTCTCGTTACTATAATTATATTCCTCAAAATCAAGCATTTACATTAACGCGAAATTAATCAACTTTAAAATAATCGCTACAAAAAATTTTTCTGTTTGCAAGATAACATTTATTCGATCTCACGTCATATCACTTTAACTGGTGTAAAAACCAGTTATCAATATATATCGATAGACTGTGAAAGTTTAGGCTAAAATTGGCGCATTATATTAAGAACAAATAATTTCAATTAATAATCGTGAATACCCACAAATAATTTTCTTAAACAGATTATATGTATAATTTTAATCGAAATAATATATGCTTACTAAAAACATAGCTAAGCATTATATACATATTACATTCTTGCACCAATTTATGTAACATTTAATCCTGGAAGATATTTGGGAAGAGAACAGATAAGAGAATAAAATAAAGTATTTGTTACTCATTGTCAGTAACAAATATTGCGAATTTCATTGAATATCATGGAATACTATTAATATATACATACGCAATTGTATTTATCTATTTATTAAGTCCATTCATATTTTGATTATCTTATTTTTGTTTAATTTTATATACAATTTTATTTATTCCATGATGAAATGCATGATAAATCAATATATGTGATTTATCCAGGATTAAATGTCAAATCCTAATCTGTTCCAGTCAATATATGTTAAGGTAACGGATCTATGAAATGTGGTATATGTAATAATCATGTATTGCGATAATTTTACACAAGCATCTTTGCCACATATTTGACATAGATCCGTTACCTAAACTATAAAAATTTACTCATCACTCACCGACCGATGCGCAACGTCGCTACGATAATTCTGTAACAAGCAAATATAAAGTCCAAATTAAAGCAGAGCAGAAATAAGATCAATAATTAAAGTAGTAAATATAAAAAAAAGATTACTAAATACACAGAATTGAATTCTATATTTTAGTTTTAGTTCACTAAACAGAAATAAAATTATCACGTAATATTTTAAGAATACTCTGCCCATTTATTTAATACAAGCTTGTATACTTATAGAACTTATAAAATAAAAAACTTTTTTCTAATTTTCATTTTCCGTATAACTATCCAGTTAAAAAGTGGATAAAATATAAAATTCCGCATAAAATATAAAATGTATAAATAAGTTATATTTACCGTATACATTGCTCCGCCTGATGTCTCTCCTAGGCCTCCTCATCCTCTCAGGCTCCTCGGCTGTCAGGGTCGTAGACATTTGGCACAACACTCGCGAAAACGCGGGCAATTACTATCGCGCGAAACTTTGCACGGCACTCCCGTGAACTGACACTAAATTAAGACGCGACGAACGCGATATAATACGCGACAAAACCAAGAAATAACCGCGGGTTCGTTATAAGATTCGACGCGACGCACGCGACGATAAGACTCGATACGACGATGCTTCTTCATCTGTAGATACTTTCTGAAACATATAAATAACAGATTTGATTAAATAATTGTTACGCGCATCGAACATCTTATTCATTATTCAATCGCCGAGCGCGCCTTTTACGGATTCGCAAATTGCGTATACTGTTATTATCGTCGCAATTATTACGTAGTTCCGAGTATCCCCGTGCACGGCGTGTAACCCCCGTAAAATGCATGTTTTCCAAAAGAAAGAGAAAACGTTGAGCAATGCATTCATTGCGGAAAGTGAATTAACAACGGCCGGAGTAGTATTTTATGCTATCTACGTATGTCGCGGGATTTAATACAGATATAAGTAAAGACGCGGTCTCTGAGGATCGGGCGTCGCAAATCGAGCATCATGTAGTTGGACATAAAACTGATTTACGCGTCGTTTCTCTGTGTAAAATTAAGAAACGGATTGTCTTGTCTCACGGAAGATTCTATCGATTAGATTGTTACCGATGCGTTATCATTAGTATCTTAATTATTCTTATATCATTACGATTATTACTAATAAACGTGTACGAATTGATATTGTAGTATTAATAGTAGGTATTGTACCTATATATTATCCTGACACTCTTATCGTGATCGTGTCTCGGAAAGTGATACCTACCGCAAAAGTAATACGACACACGGAGCGACTCTCGCTGCTGCTAGCCGGCTCGAAATTCGGTGACCGAATGATAGCGCGGCCGCGGCGCGATCGGCGATCCCTGCGCGGCGCGACCCCCGCGCCTACGACCTTGCGTAAACAACGTCGACCGTTGAGAGTTTGTTGTCCTGGCGAAATATGAAATATATGTTAAAAAAATCTTTGCTGATTACTATAAATCGCGGCAACCAAATTTAAATTATAAATACGCAAGAATTAGAGATTCTATTTATCAGATTTTTTAAAAGTTTCTATATAAAAAGATTTCGTGTAGAGAGTTACATAATTCTTTTTATTAAATATTTAATTAAAAGGCTAGTAGAGAACTACGAAAGATTAAGAATTTATGAAATGTGTGGAAGTGATTAAGAATAAAAAGTTAAATGCATGTAATAATTATTTTTTTAATATTAAAATTTGAAATATCATTTTAAACATTAATTTATTTTTATAGATTTTATAGATCAATGATATATAGATCAATGTTGTACAACTCTGTTACTGCGCATCATACCGGTAAGTGCATTCAATTATATCTTATCTTAATCTAAAGGTATAACAAATTTATAAAATTATACGAAACATAAATAAAACATAAATGTAAATATAATATAAGAAAAAAACGGAAATAATAAACAGTTTTTTTCTTAGCAATTATTAATATATAAAAATTCAAATTTGCAACAATAATATAGATACAATAGTAAAATATTCACTTTTAATATTTAAATGCATTTATTCCTTGATTATCAATATATTTAAAAAAGTACAATTATCAGTTAAGTGTATAAGAATATATTATAGGCAAGTATAATAGTATATCACATACTTTTGAAATATGAATAGGCAACGAAGTAGTAATTTAATTCCTGGCTAATTATTATCTGTCGATTTATTGTACTAATCGCGTGGTTCTCGCCGGAAAAACCGTTTAAGTAAATAATAAATTAAATAACAAATTGCTCACCTCGTGGTTGCTTCGCCGATGCCTCCCTAGGTCTCCTTCCTCGTCCCTCCGCGGCCATCCTTTTATGGCACTCACCCAACACTCGCTGGAACATAATTTTCTGTTATAGATAGATGAAACGCACGAGTTTACGTTAAGAAATGTTCGCGGAACGCGATAAGTAAGTACCCGGAATACGAATGTCGCTCTCGACTGCTCGCGCGACAGATCTCGTCCAAGCGCATTTCGCGAAATATTCATTTTAAAATAAAGTCAGCAATGTACCGAGCGTCGACTCTACGTCGCGCAAGTCTCAAATACTAAAACACGATTGAGTATGGAGCTCCCGGCTCATATAATGATTGCGCTTACCGATCATTAAACCTACCACGACGAATAGATTTCTGTCTTGTATTTGCGACGTTCCGTTCGCGCGCGGCGACGAAAGACTCGAGACTCGAGAGTGACGCCGGCGAATGCAACGCTGCCTTCTTTACCGGCGTGACACCGCGCGGCGTGCGATGGTGTTAAATACTAAAATTGAATACAAAGCTCATTGCGCTTACCGATTAATGCCCGGTTTCTTCACCGTCGGATAACTTTATCCTTAGGATAAACTCACTCTTCGTCTCTTTCTAACCTAACTCTTAGAAAGAGACGAAGAGTGAATTTAACCTAAGGGTAAAGTTATCCGACGGTGAAAGAACCGGGTATAAGCCTGCCACGACGAATAGATCCATACGTCCTGTATCCGCGGCGACGCGGACGTTCTGGTCGCGACGATGAAAGTTTCCTCCTTCGTTGTCGCATCTACGTCGGCCGCGGCGCACTCGACACTCTCGACGCGGACATTCGCGGGCGATAATGATTAATGATTGCTTATGATCGCGTGATCACGGCACTCCCGGCATCTCGCGACGCGGTGCGTACCTACTTAATTACACGGCGACGGAAGAGATTTGGCGGAGAAACTACGATCAGCTGGACGCCCGCGGCCCGTGACGTCATGAAGTACGCAGGTAGCTGGTAGACGCGACGAGTGAGCCCAACATCACGGCGAGAATAATCGCGCGGTCAACTTCACTCGCCAGGGACGCCAGACGCCAGGTGTGCGAGGACGCTACGCTTGTATTTTTCACACCTTGAACAACGAATATAATGTCGAGATTACTTTTCACGTATCGGTACCTATATATAAGCAACGTGAGAGCTAGGAATAAATGTATAAATTAGGGTTAAAGAGAAATATTCACGGAACATGCCAACCGCGAAAATAATACACGATTGATCGCTATACTTTACTGATTTAAGAGAATTGCGATTTTGGTTAACTGCAATTTAATTCAATTCTCGCAATCAGTAAAGTAGCGATCGTATTTTTTTTTTGGTTGGCATGTTCGGTGGATATTTCTCTTTGACCCTAATTCAGACATTTATTCCTATCACGTCGCTTATATTGCAATACGTAAAAAGTAATCTCGACATTATATTCGTTATTCAAGGTGCAAAAATATACTAGTGTAGCGTCCTCGCAAAGTCGCGATACTCGATAGTCGCACCTGGCGAGTGAAGTTGTCCGCGCGATTATTCTCGCCGCCATGTTGCACGCCCTCGTCGCGTCTACCTGCGTGACGTCACGGGGTCACCAGCGGACCGGTTAGGGGCGCCGCGCGTCGTGCGTCGTGCGGAATATGTATATAGTTGTGTTCGCAGTTTCTCCGCCGTAATTTTTCCGTCGCCGTGCAATTAAGTATGTGCCGCGTCGCGAAATTAATACCGGGAGTGACCGGGAGTGCCGTGTAAATAAGTGTCGCGGTCGTGAGGGTCGTGAGTGAGTGCGCCGACGAAGGAGGCTGGAGGACCGAGGAGAGAAGGAGGGAGAAGGGGGCCTGGGAGGAGTGGGAGGAATCGGGCGACGCCGGAGCGATCGTGGGGTGAGTAATTATTATTCGTTTATTGTTTTAGTGGCGGATTCCGCCACTTTTTTAAGTGCGACTAAGATTCGCCCATAACATGATACTTGAAGTATCGATTCATATTGATTATCTTGGACACTACTTTAATGTAAAAATATTTATGTCATACAGATCAACGCAATGTTACAACTTCGTCGCGTCTACCTGCGTGACGTCACAAGGTCCGCGGGCGTTATTGTGGGGTGAGTAATTGTTATTCGTTTATCGTTTTGCTGTCTTTTCGCGGATTCCGCCACTTTCTCAAGAGCGCGACTTGAATCACCATAAAAACATATGATACTCTCGTTATATTACTCGTACAATATCGTTCGAGGTTTAACTCCGGCGCAATTTCGCCGGAGTTCGATCTCCACGGCGGCATATGCGAGAAGAGATATTACATACGTCGCGAACGTCGCGTACGCCTCTCTTATTCGCACAGTCGTAATATTACTTGCACGATTTTTCGCGAATTAATTATGCGAACGAGTCAATACGGGTTGCGGAAATATGCAGCCGCTCACGGCGGCCGTGTTTCTTGCATTAGCATTTTATTAAAATCAGACATCTATTAAAATGTTTTGAAAATTTAACGGGCGCGAGAATTATTTACTTGTAATCAATACTTCAAGTAAATTTATTATCTTGGACACACTGTTTTAATGTAAAAATATTTATATGTTACAGATCGACGCAGTGTTACTCCGCTATTGCGCATCGGCCGGTGGGTTATTTTTTTATTTCAATGTCGAGGCAATGGATTTGTAAAAATTATATTACAAACGTAAATAAAATGAAAGTAACTAATGTAAAGATATAATTAATGTAGCAGTAAAGTGTTCTGAATATATTATTTATTTCAGAAGGAATTAAAACATTAAAGATTAAGAATATGTATATAAAAATATGTTACAAAAATGAACTAATATTTATATATTATTATAATCTATTGCCTTGAAATGGACGCATATATATGTGACATATACCGAGCGTCTTGTGTGCGTAAATACTTAGAGGGGAGAAACGCTGTCAGGCCGAGAGACCTGGCTTCTCTCTCTGGATGGGAACCGCGGTTTTTTCGTCTTTCCTCGGCGCGCGGAGTTTCGCGTCCGTTGCCGACCAATTTTCCCGATTCCTCGAGACGTCGCGTCGTCTCGGTGGTAAGAAAATGCGTCGGGTGTCGGCGCGCGGCAGTGTGTTGCATATATATCCCCCGGGGATATGTATACATGGCGCGCGGCTTGGGGTACCTGATGAAAGCACATTCATGAACTCGAATGAGCCTGCGAGCGAGAACGTCGGGCTTGTTTATCCGACGCGATATAAAAGCGTGCGCGAGGCACCAAACGGCGCCGGTAGTTGTAAACTTCGTAACTACGTGGCTCCCGGTGGCAGGCGGCTCGATTATTTATGTGGAGTGAGGGCTCGTTTGCCCGACGAAAGAAAGCTCTAAACGCGGCAACAGTTCGGAAAGTTAATAACTTCGCAGTGGGAACAGCCGCACGACTGCGCGACCGGGATGTATTTTATTTAAAGAGAACATTTCAACGATGACGAGATTACGTAAGTGCAAAAAAAAAAAAATACAAGGACCTCGTTTTCAGATCCTTTCTATTAACGAGTGTAATTGTGTAAAATAGGTGTAACGTGTACAATCAGAATTATTTAGATTTATTTCTGCTGGTATTTGCGCTTGATGGATCCTATTTTTTTTTTTTTTTAAACTTTTCCAACCTGGAGTTCGCGCTACCATTGAATCTTGGTATAGCTATTGTGAGATTTCTCAATTATTGCGCGCACGGTTCAGATAATCGAGATGTTTCTATAATTTCGCGCAGATTGCGGACGCGAAACGTTTGCAGTTGCACCACCTCCTGATTTTCCTCGATTCTTACGCTTTGAATTACAACTGCACAAATTGGTGAAAGGCATGCCGACGCTGCGCACGAATTGTTGAGTTTGACTATACGCGACTCGTCTTGACGAGGATGACGCGCGGCGAATTTATGTAGACGTACGCTCTCGAATGGAAACAAGAAGAAGAACCGCTTCTTTTTAGAATGGATGCGCCGCAAAATGCACGGATAGGAAAACTCTCGGGAAAACTCTTACTGGTTCTTAGCAAGTGAACCGTGAAGTTGAGGATTTCTACACTGCTGTACCAGCGGAAAGCCTTGTATGAGCTCGTTGCTCAGTAGTCTTTGTCATCGATACACGACGTCGCATCAGACTAAAATTCAGCTATGAAAGCCGAGATACATTCTGCGAACGCGGGAAATTGATCAAGACATATAGAACCACAAACGTACAATGGCGATTGTGCCAAAATTGATTGCATGCTAATTCCAAACATATATAACAGATAAGCGATGATCTTACCCTACATTTTTCAACTTTCTTGCGGTGTCGTAATTTCAAGAAGCATGAAAAAAGAATTAAAACTAATCAGTACTAATTATCGATTTTAATTAGGAAAATACAATAATTTGAATCATAAAAAAGGAAATCGGCTGGAAACGAGCAACAATAGGATGTAACAATTAAAGATCTCATTTATTCATCATGATAAAATATTATTTATGGTAATTTTAATCTTTAGGACAAAAAATTAAAAATCATTCATGGTAAAATATTATTCATGATAATTTTCATTTTTACATCTTATTGTTACTGGTTTCTGGCCGATTTCCTTTTTCATAAAGCTTTGCTCATAATTAGTTTAATTGATAATTTGAATTTCGTTATATACATATATTTATTCAAAAAAGTCGAGGAATTTAATAATATAAAGTATTTAATTCTTTTATTTTGACTTCTCTTTTAAATCATTCTATGTAGTATGAAAGCGATCTCAATATCGTGCCAATATGCGCTCTTTGAAAAATTTTCTTTACAGAATAAATTTCACGGTTACTTTTTTTTTCTTTCTTGCTATTACGTCAAGAGTGCTTATTCTTTCCGCTTTTAAGGGCGAAGCGAGATATAACGCGTTCAATTAAGCACGCGCGTAAAAGTGTATCACGATTCCTTGGAGAAGCGAGCTTCTCTCGAGAGCTCCCTCTTTGAAAAATGATTACCCTGTCCGAAGCGTTCGTAATTAGTACGCAGTTCCGTGAGACGCTCGGCACGATTCGCCAGACCCGGTACTTTAAGTCGTTTGAAAATCTACAAAGTACCCGTAATGAAGTTTCCGGCATCGTCTTCTCCGACGTCAAAGGGAGGACAATGGACGCGGACGACGAGGGTGAATGGGAGAATAGGGCGCGGTATCTGCTTCTCGCCATCCCGTGCAATGCACTTCGCGCTCGCTGTTTACATATTCTGTTTCGCATCGTCGCATTACAAGTCGGTAGACCGGTCATAATAGCGCGCATCTGTTCGAAAATTACAAGCCGGGTGTCTGCAGGGACTACGCACTACGGTGTAATCGGATGCAACTGTGAACCATTCTCGCCCTCGCGCACCGCCCATAGTGTCCGGTTAAGAGTCGCATCTTGCGGAGCGAGAAACCGCTCGGCGAACCGTTAGCTGATGCCGCGGGCTGTAAATCATCACCGGTGAAATTAGATTGGGCGGCAAGTTTGCCGAGAAATATTACAGCAGCTGAGGACCTAAGATTTACACGATTAAATCGACTTTTAATTCGATGCGTTATGCTCACTGCAAAGTATCTACATACATGCGCTTTTTTGATATCTAAATTTCAATAAAATAGAATTTCTTTCTTTAAATTATAGAAATTGTTTCTTTGCCTTCAGATATAACTTCTTTCAAATATCTATACTGGGGTACGCAAGTCTTGAAAATAAGTTTCTTTTTAACAGTATGTCTGATTCATTAATTACAGCTGTTTCTCCCGGAATTGTCTAGTGCACGTCTTTTATCAACCCTGTGAATCTCCAATTTCCTCCAACTTTTGTCCACGTCGCAGTCCCTCGCGACATTTCCTTTTCAATTCAGGATCGTGCGAAACAACGCGAGGGTAAGACGATATACGCCTCACGACGGGCGTTTAACCGCGCCGAGGAACCCTAAACGACGCGACACGATTAGCGAGCCGACATTGTCGGCACGGCTTCCGTGTCCTGATGGGCGCGCACGTAGAGCCTGATACGGCCGTTCTGGGACCGACCTCTCGACAAGAAACAACGCATTCCGTCGCGAGTCCCTGGCCTTTGTTTCGTTAATCTCGACCGTAGCCTGTAGATAAAGCCGAGAGGCCCGCCAGTTACTCCGTTCCTCGGGGTCGTTATGTCGAACTGCAGCGACAAGGGAGAGACGACGTGCATGCATATATGTATATATACATTTATATACACTGTACACATGTATAATATATCGGACGAGAGGCACATAAGCCCGGGACGTTGTTATGCCGTTGGTAACCTCCTATTCAAAGCACTCACCCTCCGACATCGACCCTCGCCTTCGTCACCTCTTCCCTACCTTCGTCTTATTAACCGCGTCCGTACCATCTTGAAGCTTCGTAAAACTGTCTTAAAAGTTTCGCAAACCGTGGCGGAGTCTCGCCCGAAGGATCGCATCGATTTATAGTTCGTAAGTGGCTGATTCATTTCACGTCCGCGAAGTCAATGGTGAAATTTTAAAGCGCCCGGTAGAAAACTATATTTGTTGGATTTTTATGTTTCCTCCCTTTTTTAGAGAAAATTTACTTCGCGTTATTACAAAAAGATTTAAAGGAATATTATCGCGAGTGTTACAATTATACCTATAGTTAGACTTGATATCAGGCTCAATTACACCGTACTCCGCGTTTCTTGCAATTTTCCCCTCGAATTTGGCGAACTGCCGTTTTCCACGACTGACACTGCTCGACTAGCGGAATTGGTGATAATATGCAAATTCCCGTAACTCGGGAGTTCCCTTCGGTCGTTTCGGCCGCAGCTTTATACACTCAACGCAGCGCCATTGCCGGCGCCGTTGAATTTTCAGTATTTTTGTAGCCAGTCCGATTCCTGGAATTTTTCCAGTTGCCACGTACACCACCGAAATACTTTATGAAAATTGCAGTCCGCTTTCGCGCTCGAGGGAGATTTTCGAGGGATTCGCGATCTCGCGGTTGTTCGGCTCGCACGTTATGCTACTCGCTAAAAGCCATCTAAACCTGTATGCTTTGCTAGTCTAGATATAAAAGCCTTGCGCGCGATCGAATCGAGTTCGACTCGACGTTACTCTTGTTTACTTTCAGCGCTCCTCCTTCGCGAAGTAACTCCATGTTCGTTCAACCCTTAATCCTTGACGCAAAAAAATCTTGCATCTAGAGCAATATCGATCTTTCAGACCGACAAGCTTTACCTTTCCTTTATTACACAATTTCTTTTTTTACTCGTTATTACTTCCTTCTTTTATCTACGCATATAAATAATTACATTACTTGAATTTCTATACTCTAATCGGCGATTTTGCCAGCATCAGTTCTGAGGGCTATATTCTTTAAAAAGCGATCTGCGTGTTCAAAGATTAATGCGCGAATTGCATATTCGATGAACACGACGGGAGGGAAGAAAAAATGCGTTATCGCTCACATTGATTAAGATTTAATAGAGCAACCGTGCTCATTTCTCTTTCTCTCTCTCTCTCTTTCTCTCTCGCGGCGTTAATCGAGTTCCTTTTACTCCGGGCATAATTACGTTTCCTTCAACCCCCTATGAACGAGACGGGACGAGACGAGACGGGACTCCACGTCAAGTTGTGTCGATCGCAGCTCTCCTTTCACGGGGCAGCATCTCGATAAAACAGGCCGCGGAAAAGTTCGCCCGGTGCTTTCGCATGTCTTAAGTCTTCAGAGCCCTTTAATGGTCGCTAAAGGGAGCTTATTGAAAGAAAGTTACCTCGCTTAAATCCAATCTCTTTTGCGCGCGGGGGCGCGCATTCATCGCTCGCATGAATCCTGAAGATCGCGTTGTCGTCGTTGTCGACACCGACGATGACGACGGGAACGGCGCTCTTAATCGACAACGTCGCGTCGACGCGTTTCGTTACGGCCGCGGCGATCGATCGCCGATTGCAACCGCGACGGGGTATTAAAGTTGTGAAAGGCTGATTCTCAATCCTCTTAGGCTTCAGGTTCACCGCGCCTCTCGCATCTCGTCGCTACTGTCGAAATGTTTTTTCGCTCTCAACGTTAACAAAACGCGAAGGAGGATGGAAAAGAGGAGGAGAGAAGTTTAATCGGATCCATCTCTCGCGCGCCTGCACAAGTGGATCGTTGCGCTGCACAAACTGTTCTTTTTGCGCAAACAACACACAATGTAACGAAGATCGTTCTCGCATGGCAAGCGTGTTGTGCGACTTTTCGCGTCCTGGCTCGCCTGCCTAACGAATTTGATGAAAATCGAGAAACAGAAATTTTATCTCCGTGTTTTCCGGAGTGTATATGTACCTATATGTATACAACATAAAAAATTGAACAATTATATTTATCTATCTTAAAAGTACCAAAAATATAATTTCTAATTTTAAATTGCATGTTAGTTTGATAAGGAAAAGAAAATTATTATCTATAGACAAAATAAGAAAATAATTTTTACGTAAAAGAAAGGTACGTAAGAAAAAATAAATTTGATTAAAATCGCTTAATTATATAAAAATGCTCAAAATATAACTTTTTTTCTATTTATATAGATAGTTTTCCATATTATACAACTTGTGTTAGGTAAACAATGGCTTTATTCACTGCATAGATAGGTATTATGAAAATAGTAACATGTAAATGCGTTTTAATTGCAGAGATATACAGTACACCCAACTCTCCTTTTACGCGGTAGATACGTTCCGCGTAAGAAGAAATCGCGTTATTTTGAAAAATCGTGTAAAAATGGTGCTATTTGGAAAAGTTCTTTTTTTAATTAATAAGTAAGTCCAATTAAGAGAATTGTGGCTTACCTGTTTTTTTTTTATTTTTAAACTTGTAGAAAACTTATATCAATTTCATTTTTCTAACTGTTGATATTAAAAAAAAAAACTATTTCCACTTTTTTGTTTAACTTTTACTTCCACTTTTTCTGGTCACTGTATGTAATGAGCAACTAATTGTAAGAAGCAGGGAGACTGAAATGAAAGACTTGCGCAGAACTTTAAGCTTCTGGTTTAATACGCATGCACTCTCTTCGGTTGACGCTGTTTTGTATTGAAAGCTGTTTAAGTATATGACTGAGTTTGAAGAGAATAAGGGTGAACGAACAAAATATGAATAATAATCGAATCATGATTAACAGTGAAAACTGAACTACTAAAATGTGATTGGAGCTACAACGATGATTGAAAAATATAATCTGTCTAAGGTATTACTTGCTTTTTTAATATGATAATATGAGAGGGTTTTAATTGAAAAATTTTCATTAATTTATTATTAGAAATTAAAATTAAGGTCTGTACATATACACGAGAGATTACAAAATTTTTTGAAAAAACCGCATAAAAAGAGATGCGTATAAAAGTTTTAACTTTTCAGGATGACCAAAATTATTCTTTAATACAATACAATTTTGTTTTATGCAAATACTTCTAAGAATTAAAAGTTAATTAAAAGTTAATTTTTATCTAGCAACAAATCATTGAGTTTCACTATGCAAACGCGTGATAAATACGAAATGTAAAGACTGTAACGTCTATTTTCTCTTAAATAAGATATGGAGCGTTTCAATTCTTTTCGAGACATGCAGAAATATCGCGAATATCTACGGAGATAGACATACGAGTCGTTTAGTGACGACCATATCTACTTTAACGTTCGCCACTTCAGAGAAGCGGGTAATCGGCGTTCCAAACCTTCGAAACTGGGAGATGTTTGGCGAATATGTTAGTCGGACATTCCCGTCTCTATCTCATTGTCAGGATAGTCGAAATCTGAAATCCAGACATGCACCAATAGCAGTATTCAGTTTCCTGCCAACAATATTTGCCGCTACTTTAATTATCTAAAAATAGCAATGCTGATGATAACAGTAGTAGAGATGTAACAGCATTTTTATTCAATTACTCGAAACATTGAAAATTATATTATTATGGCTATTAATACAATTGCAAATGTCTTTGGCCGCTTTCTACGAGAGATTCGATAGTTTCCAGCCTTTTTCGCGCGCTTTTTCGGAATGCACGTTCTTTTTCCTCCTGAGCTACGTTCGGTCCAGCGTATCAATCATGTACACTTCGAGACATTCTTGGGCGGCTTTTCGCGAAAATCTCGCGGGGGTGATTAATGATCAGCGAATAATCCACTCCTCGAGAAAGTGAGTTGTTACAATATATAGCACAACTTCGATATTATAATTAATTCTTTATAACAATTTGCATATAAAATCTGTGCTCACATTTTTCTTAGGTCAAAACAATATGGAACATTTTTATTACAGATATAAAAAATTACCTTTCTTAAATTCCGTCGAGTTGAAATCTTTAATAGTTTCGTCGATTCGTCGTTTCAAATTATTTTTGATAGCACATTTTGAATAATGATATCACTTCCGATAAGAGAAAAATAAGTGAACGTATTTTTACATCTATAATATATATTTTTTTAAACAATTTTTAATTTTTGTATTAGCGGTACTTCTTTGTTTTATAATTCAATGTTTTACTTTTCAATTCATTATATACGTCTATAGATATCATGACAAGAGCATTATGTATTCAAGTAGACATCTGCGGGACGCGAGACGCAGAAGATTAGTTTTTTTTACATGTCGCTACGTCAATTTTTTGTGTGGTTATAACGTTTTGAAAATTCAGCATGCGCGCGGCATTCATAAAAGAACGCCGTGCCGATTTTTTGCATGTATTTTGACAGATGCGCTAATACGCTGCTAAAAACAGTGTGAAAACACGTGTAGTACAAGTGCTTTAAAATACGATATGTTGCCGTCAAACGCGCTGTCCGATTTCACCCGCTTATTGTTAGATCGAGATCGGGTCAATAAAATCGCTAATATCTTTGTACAGAAACATTGCAGTAAAATGAGCTTGGTCTCATTGGAAAGCTAAGACTATAACGCTTCAAATGAATATAAGATCACTTGTCTCGAATGATTGGTTCCTGAGGTATTGTCGATTATTTAAAAAAGTAAAATTGATTTCCCGAACATTAATCTCTGATCTCAAAGTAGAAAATTTTAATTATATTAGTTATAAATTATATTATCTCGGCTCAGAAAAGTTATAACAGTTTAAAACAAATTGCATTGAAAAATGCACACTATCGTGTTTGTAACAATATTAAAACCAACTACTATTTTATCTTCTTTTATTAAACAATAAAATATAAAAATTTTTAATTTTATGATATGCTCATATTTATTCAGTTTTTAAATAAACATTTAGCAAAATAATTTCCTTTTTATTCCGAAAACATGTTCTACTTAATTAGTAGAAAGTAATTAAGTATAGAACAGTTAAGTATAAATTTCTATTAAATTTTATAAGTAAAAATTTTTCTTTCTTGTTTTATCTTATTCTAATTTTTATTCCAATTATTCACACAAATTGATTGTACAAATAACAACTAAAGTAGTAAATAATGATTGATTTAGCTCGTAATTGTATATACCCTGTTACAGTTTAATGCCCCATAAACTTCTACGCTTCTCTTTTGTTCCTTCATTGCATTTGCACATCACTCATTCGCAAAAACACGGTTAATTATATACGATCACGCGTGTATTAACCAGTCGAATACTTCATTCTAGTATCATGCGGTATGATGCAATTAATTACACCGAGTTGATAGTTAATTAAGACTCGATGGACCATTTGAAAATATATCATCATCGGAATGCAGTATTACGCGTAATACATACCTACATTTTGAATGCAAATCCCACAAAATATATATGCACATCTATTATTAATAAATCGATCTGATTATTATATTCCGTTACGAATCTCTCGATCTAACAATCTCTAAATTACTGCATTTCAATCCCAAAATTTAAAAAATAATTATTGCCCCTAAATATCTCAATGAAACAGTAATTTATAACTTCCGTCCTTTAATGCTTCGATATAACTATGCTAAATGAATGTGCCGTGCAAAATATCTGCCTTAAATGGTCGTCGCTTCAATGCACGCACGAATCCCTCCTCGAGAGTTAATCAATCACGGATAGAAATACGTTAATGTTTCATTTGGAATGATCGCATTTCAAAAAACACTAACACGACATAGGGAGCGAATTGCACTACTCGTATCTCAAGAAACCGCGAAAAGACCGAGCGCCATACGTAGGTAAATACGTCACCCCACCGCTACTACAAGATACATGCCATGAAATAAATGTTCTCTTTTGAATAATATATTCTGTACCGTGTATTTTAAGTTAGTCTCAATTATCTGTTACCACACGTTCAATCTAACATTTGCAGGAAATTTCTAATTTACTTATGTAAGTAGATAAGTAAATTCATTTTTAGTATTATTACTTTGTGCCACATTTTTGCGTTCCGGGAAAATTTAAATTATATGGTCTTAATATAAATTAAAAATCTTTATGATTTTAATAAATTAAGAAGATAATAGGTATCTAATCACCATGAAAAATATGACGTCTTATATTTTATTAATTTATTATAATTACATTAACTTTATTAATTTAAAGACAAAAATTTAGAAGCAAGAAAATAATATAATAATATGAATTAAGATAATTTCCATTATCTGATTATAAAAGAAACTTTAGTTTTTAATATTAAATTTAGAATTAAATTCATTAACTATTTTTATGTGAAATAATTAAATATATAAATTTGTATTAAAACGAATGTTTAAATAATTTGTTTATAGTATTTAAAATCGGTATTAAATATAAACTCGTTAGTATCATTTGATAATGTACCTATATAATATCTGAACACACTAAACAAAAAGACAAAATTAGTTGAGCAATTATTTGCCTTAGTAATATATAGGTACATGAAAAGTTTATAACTTTCATACATTTATCATGCACATATACTCATATTTTGCATTAGAATTTTTTATTTTAACCTTCTAATTTCTAAACTTTCTATTTAAGTATCATATTTATGGCATTAAGACATTTCTAGTCTGTATAAGAAGATAAAATTATATTAATATAGAAGTATTCTTGCTACCAGATTATACAGTAACGCTTATTTGATGGTAAAAGAATTAATCAGCATCATTTAAAAAATGATGCGAATGTAGATGTGGCAAACAGCTAAACAAGAGCGTGCCCGGCTGATCGTGAATGCACCGTCGTTATTTCTAGGAACAATCTTGTTGCGTTTCCCGCAATTTCTAAGAATGTGCGTGTGCATAATAATATTTTGCAAGCACACGCAATGTAGATTGCGAGATAAGGGGCACGTCCAGCGGGCCAAATGATCGATTTCGCGCCGTTAAGACGTCTTTAAGACATGTTAATATTTGGCATTTTAACATTGCAATTACTATGCAATAGCAAGCTTACGAAAGTGTATTTATTAATCAGATAAAAATAATTATGGCACCGACAACAATCGCGCCTCTTATTGTACATGCACTTAAGAATATTCGTGTTTGACTGGCTTTATTATCTAATCAATGTATCTCTTTAAGTGAGAGTTATACATATATATATATATATATATATATATTCTCATTATTAAAATTATGATAGATGATACCATAGCGTTTTAAAAGAAATGTTAAATATATAAATATCTATTTATATGCTTTAGTAACATCTATGTTCTCCGTGTACCGTCAGAAATCACGAAAATATGAGAAAGGGAGAGAGAGAGAGAGAGAGAGAGAGAGAAGGGAGGGGCAAGAATTTGCTCAGAATGTTCCCCCGATTGATTATAGATTTCTCTCTAACGCTAACTTCCGAGAAAGACCGCCCGGGTACTTAAAGTTTTTTAAGTCTTTAAAGTTCTCCTTGATATCCGGTCAGCGTTATTGACGATAAAATTTATTTATCAGTGTAATTTGCCATTCTCCCCCGAGCTAGTAAACACGCGAAGCATTTATATTACAGATGCTTTGTGTTTGATATTTTGTGCATTGTGGTGAATATTTACTTTCATTATTCTTTTTTACTATTCAAGTCATATATTTATATGTGTCAACTTTGGGAAGTTGTTAGCTGCAGCTGTTCGTCAAGAGAATTGGAAGATCAGTTCTAAGCGTATGCGGTACGAACAACTATCGCGGGATACTCCAGATTTTACTCGTTACTTCATGTATATCGATTTTCTCCATGAACGCGCATCACGAATCACGCCTGTGGATTACTGGCGTGCCGCGAATTCGGCATTTATCCTATGGCGCGACGGAAAAAAGCCGGGGCCGTTCGATGCCGCGGAAGCCATTACACAGATAGTCTATTCGAAGGAAGCCAATAGATCAGGGGAAATGGGTTAGAGCGCCGAAAAAGTACATCCAGCGTCGATGCCTCCGGCCGCCTCGCGGCCGATAGATCACCGGTCTAAGTGCACTAAATGTCCCTTCCCCCGTTCGCCAGTTATTATGCGGCAAACTGCAGTGGCTTTTTTCACGCGGTGTGTTACATTTATCATGCCCGACGCCATTGCCAGAAGGCACGTAAAGGGTGCGTCGTGTTTGCAGAAGGAAACCGCGTACAAAACAGTCTTGACACGCTTGCTCACACAATACGTTGCGTTAAGCCATTTTAAAGATATCACAAGTATATGGAGTAATTAACTGTTTGAAGCCCGCTCTCGTGTTCTCCGTGCGCAGAACGGACCGAATATGGGCGGCGGCATTGAAATCTCGACGGTGAGAAATGGCGTTCCGTGAAAAAATTTCCGTTTGAAAAGATTTAACTGCGTTTCATAAAGTTCGCGTAATTACATTTTTTTCTGAAAGTGACAAAAAAATAATTTCGCCGTAGCTCTTTCGCTTCGAGCAGAGAGAGTTAATTTGTAACATGTCCTGCCGGCGCGGCGCGGCGTTTCTCATCGCGCGAAGTTAAGAGATCGTCGCGGTTGAACTTCCACATCACCGGGGAAAAAAGTTATCATAGCTCCCAGGATAGATTTCCATACTGAAACGCGCAGATGAATGACGGGGCAAATGGAAGCGCGGCGCGACGCGGTGGACGGCCCGCTCTGTACGCTATCCCTCGAGCTTACCGCGATATAGAGCAGCAGTGCGTGGTATTACATACGTAATTGATGCCCGGCTATTTTTCCCGCGGTAATATATCGTGGCGTTGCGCAGCGCAACTCCGTCTGCGTGAGGCGTTACATTGTAACTAATGCGTCGCGATTTTTAACGCCCGCGACTCGACATATCGCCGCTTGGCGCGACATTTTGCTCACAGCGGGATGTTAGTTTCATATCTTCGTTGAATGCCACAAGGAGATCAAGATCCTGTGGAGTCTTTATCAACGCGTCGTTTGTAATCTTATCTGCAATTTTTGCGCACGTGACGGTCGCAACAATAATAACTCACAGAATAAATTTACATATCTATATAAAATAGGAAATATAGTAGTGTTAATTTAATAGCGTGAATTAAAAAAGCACGATTCGAAGAAACTTTCCGATGACGATCTAACAAATCATTCGAGTATCCGCGGTACTCATTATTCGTTGGCGATTACCCGTAATCGCATCGCGACAGCTACCCGTTGATATCTTAAAAAATGAGCGGCCCGAGTCCTCGCACGGTCGTTAACCCGTTAATGCTTTTCTAAGCGCACTTTTATAGCATAAATAACCTACTTCGCCATACGTGACGTGCTAGTCGTCACGCCGCATAAATGCATGGAGATGGAGTAATATTTCGGTTACGTCAGCCGTAAATGTTAACAATCCGTATCGATCTCTACAAACTTTTCTCTCGATGCACCGACGGAACTGACATTGATGTCCAAGTGCGCGTCGACTTATTCATATACATGTTTATACTCCGTCAAATTTCTGTGTCAAATACCTCTGAACATGCGAAATGACAGTGTGTAAAAAGTCTATTCATCTTTAAAGAGTATACTAGACATTGGCATTCCATTCTTCAAAATGTTCAAGTCAATTTATATTTATAAATGTTAAAAATTATAATCTGGTGTGTCCACAAATAAAAATCTCCTGAAACTTTTCTCACATATTTTTGTTGTATTATAATTTTATATAAAATAAAATTTTTTATGTTTTTCTGATATTTTTCTGAGATATCCAACAGTTTAGAACATTTAAATAAAATTGTTTATTCTTTATAAACAAATTAATGAGTGAAAGTGTTTCTTCAGGATTAGAGATACTTGGATACTTTAATCTTAAATTTTTTGTACGGGATACACTTAAAAAAAAAATAACGTTTAATTGTAACTTGTTAAAAGTCCAGAACAATTGTTAATTATTATTAGTATTATTTCGCGATTTTATCTTCAAAATTGATATATTATAAATGTCATAACCATTACTTCTGTGATATAATTGAAATCTTTATTTAGAAGATTTTTATGAAAATTGTACACGGTAATCAACTATTTGGTCTTCAACGTCGCACGTAACAACTGAAGATGTTTTACGAGTGAAACATGTAAAGCGGTAGTTACGACGGTAGTTGCACGGTGATTAGGTTTTATTAGGCCAACGGCAGGGAGCGGGCGAATTTCAGTAATAGAGGAAATTGGTAATAATTTTCTTGTAACGTCAGTAAAATGAACGGTGATGATAAGCGTAGACGATACTTCCGAATTGCCTGGCTCGTCCTCCTTTGTTTTCGCGCGCCAACGGATCGATCTCACTCGCTTAGTATCTCATCAAACCTATTCGAGGCAAGTGCCCCATATTTCTTTGCGACGCGTCTGCTTTTTCGAGGAATAAGTATATTTATACTGCCCCGGGCTAATACTCCGCGAATCACGTCACGATAATCTTTGAGACAGCGGAGTTAACGGCATTATTATGAGCTAAAATATAGGTGCGCACACACGGTGTCGTCTCTATCTTTGATATAAATCTTTATGATCGGCGAAACTACCGAGTCTCTCGAACTTGCTACGGTTTCGTGGTACCCCCTCGGGGCGGGGGATTAAAGCGACCTGACGTGGAATTATTGCGGGGTGAAAACCGCACCGGATATGCTCGGCGAAGGACATCCCGGAAAAATGATAAGATGTTATCTTTATCGAATTTTAAATCGACTCCGAAACTTTAATATTTAGTAATAATATTTGATGAAATTTATAAATTTAATTCTTAACAAATATCTCTATACACTTTTCGCGAGCACAATACGGACCGGTACACGGATCGTTAGATCGGAGCAGACAGCTATTATTTGCTTTGTGGTTAACCAGAGCCTGTCAGGCATTTGTTACGGCGGAGATTAATGTGACGGCTCTGAAAAATGCGTAAGTAGCTAATTGCCCGTCGACGATGAATACTTCTTCGCGCTCGCGCGAGACGCTCTTCATCCTTGGCCGACTGCGGCTGCTAATGAGGCGAGCGAACGATTACACCGGGCGCTTTTACCGGGCGCTCGCTCGGTGTTTGCCGGCTTCTTGTCTCCGCCGTGCGCCACGAAGAAAATCTCGTGACGAGCTGCTCCTTGAGAAAACGTTTGTCTCTCCGAGACAACGCGCGCGCGACGCCGCGTTGCACCGCGCCCGCGCCGGTGCGATTCGGGTCGGAATGCGGAATGTACAATTACAAGAATAACAGCACGGTTGTTTGTCTCCTCTTGGATCCTTAAAATAGGATGATTACAAATAACGCTCATTTCAGGCGCGGGGCAGGGTGGGAAGTGAAGGAGAGGAATGCTGGGATGGAGAAAACGGCGAAAAGCGGACTATGTTTTTCTCACGTAATTAGCCGTGAGAGAACTCTTCGGATAAACGGCGGAGAGAGATACGAACGGGACGATTCCTCCGAGATAGGCGGAGAAAATAATTAACCTTGCCGTTTTTCCATTGCACGAAAGTGCCCGGTCTTATACGCGATTCTCGCGTCGGCGTTTAAAGGCTGTAATAAAAGAAACGGGACGCGCTATCGTCCCGCGAAACGAGAGACGGGCGCTTCCTCTTTTTTTTCTCTCTCTCTCTCTCTCTCTCTCTCTGCGAGGACGTACGAGAAGCGTTGGAGGAGCGCTCAAGTGGAATTTAATTCGACAAAACAGCCACGCATACCGACCCCGAGGAATCCGAGTCGCCGGCGATTTTCTCCGAGTACATTTTTAAGGAGTAATATACGACGGAACGAGGAGGCAGGAAATAAATGCGAATGAATTATGAATACCAACTGTTGTGAAATTATTTCTTTCTTGCGTGTTTCAGGAAGATTAGTAGATCAGGCCAAGGGAAAAAGAGATAATGTATAATAATATTAATTGTCGATTAACGTAAAGTATGGAAATCAAGATAAGGGCAATTAAAATAAGAGCAATTTGAAGAGATTTATTTACATAATTGTATCTTGTTAACGCTAAATTGTATGTATGAATTTGATTATGTTTGACTGATATACCTACGTTATACCGTAGGTATCGATATCACATAACAAAACGTGTAAAATTCATGAGACTGACGGAAATAATGATATCGGGCCATTATTTGGTTCAAACGAAAACTACTGCCTCGAATTTGACTTTAAAATAATTTCTGGGTTAGCATTGCGGTCTCTTGGATAGACATACAGAGTGATATTTAATTCATGACTATTCACCAAACAGCAGGGCGCGGCGCGCGCAGTTGGGAAGTTTAGCAACCAGTTTCGAGTTTATATACGTGAGTAGGAGCGAGCGGAGGCGCGACGAGAGTCAAAGTGGAGAGCATTTCGTACGGAAGAAAAGTCTCAAAGAGAATTGCGTGTAACGTGCAACTTTGTCGCGGATTGCATAAAAGTGCCTTTAGCGATGCGGTATTGACAAATACATACAAAAGCCTCATCGACTTGGATTTTCTTTCCATTTATATGAAAGAAAGACACTGAAAGCCCTTAAACGATATTGCTTTATAACGTCAACATCATTAATTCAGCCGACACGCTCACGTTCAACATTATTCATTGAATTCATAAAAATCTTATGTGTCTTGAAGCTTGATTTATTTCATTTGCCATTATTATTCCAATTATTACTTTTTGCGTTGCGTTTCAAATATTAAAAAATAAAATTGATTACACAGTGAGCGCTTAAATTGCGACTATTTATTAGTTTATGAGTAAAAAAAAAATAACTATTTCACGATGTAGTATAGTTTACAATTCTAACGTCCTTCTTTTTAACGCGACATTTATCTTACTCCACTTCGATGGAATGTCGACGCCGGGGATTGTCGTTAAAGCTCGTAATTAGAAACCTCATCGTCTCTCACGACGCAATCATGCTGGGAGTGCTCTCGTGTGTTTCTTTTTCCGGATTGTGGCAGCCGCAGCAGAGTAAGAAAGGGCGGTCCACGTATAAGAGATCGGCGCGTGACTAGGGTTTTGCAGAGCGCAGTGTGTCGCAGAGTTAAAGCGGGTATTTCAACCCGATACCCGGGCATCGACTACCTCGACTTCACCGGTCACGCTGCGCTTTGTCTCCGATTTCCAGCGAAAGCATTCTGGAGTTATGAAACCCCGGAGACAGAGGAACTCCGTATTCTTTCCGGACGGTGATTCAATATCTTTCGTGGCTGGGGAAAGGCCGTGTCGTATGAAAGCAGAAGAACGGTGAGAAAGAGAGGAACCGAGGAGGGTAAGAATAAGAGGGAGGGAGGGGGGGGAGGAAGACGGAGGGAAAGGCGAGAATTGGATTTTCGCGTCTCCCTAAAGCTGACGTGATATTATCCATCGAGGGGGCGGGCACTCCGGGAGTTACTAGGATCAGCTGCTAAGTCCCTCTACGACGCGCGAGTTATTGCTATAGTGGTACAAAATGATTTCCTGGGTAGTAGATATATGTAGACTCTGATCTTCCTTTGCGGCGTTACGGCGTAACATGCGTTACGTGGACAAAATACATTGCCGCGATGATATAAAAATCGCCGATGTTCACAGCTCGGTTCACAGAAAGACAAGTTAACGTAAATACTAAACGGATCGTATTATTTTTGAAATTTGTTAAGGAAAACGTGATATTTATAAGATATGCGATTTATGGAAACAGAATGTAAGTATATGTTTCACTAAACTTTTCGAAGATAAAATGTAGGCCATCCACCAGACGCTACTAGAGTTCTTAACTTTATTTGGGTTATTTCCGTATTACTTCCAGCAGTATTCGTCATAATTCCAAGACGCAAATCAAGAACTAGAGAAATTCATTACCTACGACGCATTGTTCCAAATTGAAGGTATATTCAACCAAGTATAGCTGACGCTTTATGCGATTTTGCAAGAATTAATGTTACTTTAGTTGAGATGTAAATGAAAATATAACAGAAATGTAAAACTAATTGTTATTTAAAAATATCAAAGGAATATCCGCGCGAGAACGTTTTATCTCTTAATAAATTTTTCCAGTCTTACAATTAGTATCAACCTCGGAAAAAGCAAAATAAAATTTTACGGTTTACTGATTAAAACTTTGGATTAATTACAATATTTATTCGCTGAACAACGAAAGATGTCGAAGCAATGTCCGCATCGGAAATGCGTCGGTTGATCTCGTCAATGTGAAGCATACGGGGGCATTATTGGAACGATTATGGTATCTTTGACCCCTCGATAGGATTAGAAATCCCGCGCCTGGCCCGGGCTTAGGCTGCGTAACTATTAACCGACTTGCAAATTGCCCTTATATCCAGTTTACTCCGTTAAACGAGCGCCGTCGGCGAACGGCGATACTATATACGCTCGCTCTCTCGTTCGCCAGCCGGGCGATATCCGGTCGCGATTACTCGACTTCTGTACCGTGGCGCGGGACCAAGAGCTAGACGGATAGGATAATCCGATAATTCCATTAACCCGCATTGTAATGCCATAAAGTTTCGCCTTAAACCGCCACGCGACCGCCATCGTCATCTGCGGCGATCTCGGCGACCGTCGGGCCGCTTGTTCCGCCGAAAATTACGTTCTGTCGCGCCGTGAACCGCACCACCGCTGCACCGCTGCACCGCGTCGAGCATCACGAAGATTAGCTATGTCAGTATCTTCCTTGTTACCAGTTCTTCATTATTTCGCGTTATAACTAGCTAGGAGCTATGACGAATCGATTAGTATGTTAATAATAACGTATAATAGAATGCATGCGAGGAGATGGCATGTTATTATAGTGTGTTTGTAATGGCGCAGATATATATTCTAACGTTCTCTTATTGGATTTGTCTGTAAATTTTTTTTTCGTATTTTCATTTTGAGTTTAATAAACATTTTTATTATTTTTTGCATTTTTTTAACACTCAGCAAAAGATACTTTTATATGAATCAACATTTCCTGATATCATCTATTCCAGTAAAGATAGATATAAGCTATATGTTGGAAAAATACGCGTATAATTTAAAAATATTATTAAGCTATCTAAGATCCAAGCTTGGACCGTATGGCTCTTTCCTTTATTGATTGTTTATCTCTCTCTTAACGGTCTTAAAATATATTAGTTAGATATAAGCTTATTGCAATATGAAAAATTTCTTCTACTTTATTCGTCTTTTCTTTATAATAAACGTTGCATATCCCAAATAAGCTGACATGTTATAGTTCATCGAAACAAGGGCAAATATTTTTATAAATAATGATGTGGTATTAATGTAACAACATCTTATAATATTGTCTCGTTAATATAAACTTACTTTTAGGTACTTTGTACTTGTTTGAAGCACGCAGTCGTTTTGCAATGTTACTTCAATGCGAGTGATCAATTCGAAATGACCAAATGCGAAAAATATCAGAACGAGAAGGAGTCGATCGACGATAAATTTACGGGTCACGAGTGAACAATCGTGATTTATGACCAAAACTAACTCCTGGTGGACTTGGCTGAAGCCTCCCGACCTAATTTACGATTAAGTCGGCACCATTGCACATGATCTTTTCCGAGAGTTATCGTCTCCGATAAAATGATGATTTCATCGAAATCGACATCGGGAACTGATTCTTCCCACCGATTCTTCGCACTATACTTTTCCTGTTTATTCCTCGTTCGCTTCGTCGAAGGCATACTTATCTTCGATGGCGAACTTATCTTCGATGGCAAACTCTGAGAGTGCCGAAGTATATCCGGGAGATCTGTATTCGCGTGCTGCGCCAGTCCGAGATCAAGCTTCGGCTTCCTCGAGCGAATTCAATCCGGCCAACTCGGTAATTCGTTCCCGGCGATCCTGCCTTCGCTTTGTCGCGAGCGTCACAATTTCTTCCTTGTTAGCCAGCAGAATTCAACGAAGAAGCCGGACCCGAATTTCGCGAAAAACGTCTTTGTTACTGAAGGAGTTTGACAAAGAGAAAAGGAGAGAGATATATATTATGTGATTCAGATTCCAATCTATATAACATCTTATGGTAAATCAAGGAAAAAAAAGAATTCTTTATCTTAAAAGCCGAGCAAATCTACATAATTTGCAAACAATTTAATAGTCTTATACTTTTAACAATTGTACAATAAAAAACTATATATGAAAATAAATAGTTAATTAATAAAACAAGAAGAAAATGAAAATAAAAACTTTCCGTGTTTGTGTAGTTTCGAGAATTGAATTGAATTTTAATCAAAATTACGATTTTTATCAAAATCGATGTAAATCCGTGCCAGCCTCGTGTTACCGCTGGGTGGACTGCGCGGTGTTTACCTGCGACGCTTATATATCGATCGCGTTCTCGCAGCCACGCGGAATTACGTTTCGTTGTAAGCTACGCTGTGGCAGCGGCACGTAACGCGAGAACGAACGTCATTACGCCGCTATTTCATCGCGAATGACATATCGCGGCTAAGGGCGGGCGTTACAGCTTTGCCATTCCGGCATCCGGCGTGCGCGTCGACCGCCAGTTACCGTTCGTGTAACACGCTCTTACATGGATGGAATTGCTTCTCCGCGCCGCGCCGCGCCGAGAGATGCAATTCTCATGTGTGGAAGACCGATTATTCGCCTTGCTCTTTGTGAATCAGGGATATTACGTTCATTATGCACGGGTTGCGTGAGGAAAGGGTCAACGAGATGATGTATAAGGAATATACGTTTCCCGGATTACCCGTGCCTTGTTTCATCCGCGGATTTCTCGGTTCCTCTGCAATATTCACGTCCCTGAATTATCCATATCCTCATTCCTCATCTTCAGTACTCTTTCGAGCGAATTATCACTATTTATAATATCCTGACCTGAGAGAGATCTGAACATCCGTTACCTGCGCGAAATTGCATCGCTAAACGAAAGAGCTACGGGCTCACGTAATTAGGCGAAACGCGCGACTTATGCCAGGTTACTTCGTTAAGCGGAAAAGGCCGGTTACAGCGTCTGCGTTGGATTAAGTTTTTCGGCCGAAAATGCACCTCTCGCGCATTAGCTTAATAAACGTGGCAGTGTCCATAGACCGCGAAGTTGTGTTTCGGTAATTTACAGCTACTTTGCTTGCACGGCACGTCGCGGCGGCGGGCGCTCGCAGTGCGGGGTGTCGTGCATGCACAACGAAATTGTAAGTTAACTACGTAATTCGTTTACTAATTATCGACACCGCCGTTGGCGTGCGACAGCAGTGATTATTATACCCAGCATTTTCCAAAAGCGGCTGATAAGTGTAACGACTAATTGAAAAAGTATATAATTCATCGGGTCAAAGTTCAAGCGCATTAACCGCTGATGTTATCGCAGCTGATGGAGCGGTAAAAAGAATTAGTTAGTCGAGTTGACGCTCCTCGATGCTCTTCGTGGAATTGGTAATTAGCTAAAAATTATTATCGATCCGCGTAAATTGTATTAAAATGCCCACCGCCTCGCGACAGAATTCGTCGACGAGAGAAACAGTGCAGTGGAGTAAAACATCCGTCTGCTTCTTCGATGGCTTACAGTTTAAGTCTCTCGTCTAGCCACCAGGCTCAACGTGCGCCTCGTTTTTGTCCTGAAACGATGCATTACGTTAATGACCCGACGAGCAACAGCCGCGAACGCTGTCTCGCTAATTTCATCGCGCCGCATTGCGCTTTCGAAACGCAACCCCGACCCGCGGCCGCGTCGCGACGCGCATTGCGTCGGGAAACGATGCGGGAGTATACAGGAGTAACGCGAGCGAACGAGTTAACCGGCTAAGTAACCACGCTCTCGGTGCACTCCCTAATCACCAAAGGCACCGAGAGTGCTTTTAAAACCTCCCTGCCTCCTTCCGCAGTTACAATTATCCTTATTCATACGAAGGCCTCTATTAGACCTTCCATTATTCTGATTATATCGCGAAAGAGAACGGAGAACGGCGGAAGAACCTCGTGAAATATATTAGTTAAAATAAGGTCAAGTACCATCCACATCCTCTTACCCCCTTCACCTTTTGAAAACCCCAGCCGAATCCAGTGCAGCTCTGAACCCCGGCGAGGGGTTCTTTCGCTGTTGTAATCCCGACTTATCGATAATAATTGCTCCGCGGCGAAAAAGTTCCGCGTGCCGAGAACTCGTGGTTGCCCACGCTTTTTAATAAATTCATCCCCCCGTAATACGGTTCGCGGTTGGGGA
Organism: Leptothorax acervorum; assembly: GCA_035220615.1. NCBI lineage: Eukaryota > Metazoa > Arthropoda > Insecta > Hymenoptera > Formicidae > Leptothorax > Leptothorax acervorum. The sequence goes on along the minus strand of JASTWQ010000452.1, from coordinate 327,209 downwards.
TGAAAGGACGTTTCCGGCGATGAGCATCGTTAAAAGGTACGGGGGTGCGCTTAATGGATTTGTTTTATTATTTCACGTTTCGTCGAACGCGGTGTAAACGCGTTTCGCGTGCGGCGCGGCGCTCGCGAACACGTTTCATATTGGATCTCGCGCTGTTTTAATCCGACAGCGATAAAATATTGAAGCAAAGATATGGAATTTATGTGCGGCACAGTGGATATGTGTATATGGGCTCGGGGTGAAAATATAAATACGGCACGCGGAACGGTGTCATAAATCTACGCGCGGTAAAACACAGTTTGAACGTTTATTTCCGCGAATTTTCGCGCCCCCGTATTTAGAGCGGCACCGTCGAATCGTCGAAGATGTCTGGAATTCGATTATGAAATCCAATTTGAACGCAACAATGCCTCCGAAACCCTGATTTTCATTCTGACGTTCCGTACCGTACCGTACCGTACCGACGCGAATCCCGGCTCACTTTGGAAATAATGCAGCGCGCATGACCCACTTTAGCGATAACTTTCTAATGGTTAGTTTCCGGTTCGGAATTCATTATAAAATTCCACGTACAAATCCTTTTTATTATTTTACACATGTGTGTCGTGTATTAAACATTCATATGTGTGTCAAACTTATTAGAAGAATGTAATTTAATGTGATATTTACGTGGCACTGTTTAAAATACGAATATGACGAATATTTAGTTACATACTCTTGTGCGTCACACATTTTCTCTATTCTAAACACAGCTTTAATATATACAAGAAAATATGTAGAGAAGTAATTTGGAACATTATGGAATTTTTGGTCCACATACGGAACTCGTTTCCCTTCACAGAAACGCGTGTTTTTTTCCACGTTGCTGTACGCTAACGACTTTCGCTTTAAAAAAGTCCCTGGAAAGTGCACCGGTTTGCCGACTCGGAAGGAATTAATAAAATATTCAGCAAAGCAGGGATTGCTTGAATCTAGCCGCTCATAGGCGGCGATACGTGCACAGGGAAATTGGAAAGAACATGCCCGTGATCAGCAAATAGGAAACCCAACTGCGCCGCAACCAGCACGCTTTCCGGCACACAGGAGTCATGAATTAAATCCCGCAGTCCGTCGAAGCCGTCGGAGCCGTCGTAAAAATCTTCGGTACGATTCGTCGTCGTTTTCAGAGATGTCGATGCCTTAACCTCAAGCCAGGGTGGATCATCGTGAAGGATTTGGAATCCCTTGGAAAGGAAAAAAATTAGGTGTTTCTTCCGCTAGATAAATCCGCGAAATGACCGCCGTGGAACTTTTCGCGGACCTCGAGCTGTTTTTCGTTGGGCGCGACCCGGCGAGGCAAAAAGACACGCGTTGAGAAAATAACATCGCGGACACTGCACTATTAATGCTCATAAAGCGATCACGTATTCGCGGCAGAATGCTCGCAACAGTTATTTCAATGTTTAATTGTATTAGCGCGCGATAGACGGTGATTTAACCCAACGATTTATCGTTCGCTCCGAGGGATTTATCGCGCCGTTATACGCACGGCGAGGCCGTTCCCATCCTGTCGCACATGCGTTACGGACATTCGGATTTTGCTGGTGACAATGTCATCTGGGCAAACTTGCCTCCGTCGCGTGATCGGTCCCCGTCGTGCCCGTCGTCGTGTCGTTGTCAGAATTTTGGGAGAAATTCCAGCTATACATATCCACAAACACAACGTGAAAACACTTACGGCACGTCAAGTTACAAGAGATTTTGTTATTTTATTTATTTATTCTGTAAAATGTATTCGGAAATATAAGAAGAATCTCTGCGACGTGTAAAGAATTGAGCTGACGCGATAATCGGTTCTCCACTAAACCCGCAGCTTTAAGAACATTGGTAAACATTTGTCCGGTCCCGCGTCTAAACCACGCTTTTCACACATAACTGCAAACTCACCTGGCCATACATCAGGTCCCACCAATAACAATACCGCGCGCTTCGATCCTCGGACACATAACGGGAACCTAAAATTGTTTGCATAGTTCATTAAACGTGTTACCTCGCGTGCAGGACGGGGTGGACCTCTCGGATTAATTATTCGGACGAGGCATTTCGTCCGAAATAGACGACGGTGGGACGCGCGGTCGCGCCGCTATTCGCGACCGTTGCACTAAATGAACGCAATTAGCCGTTAATCGAGTGACTGAGATATCGCCCGAGTCCCCCAGTTTAATCCCGAAGTCGAAGTCGCATTACTGCCACCGTGGGAAACGGGCCCTCCCTCGCGTTAATTCACGCCGGGCCACGTCAGCCCGTCTGATAACTATAAATGACGAGTTACGTTGACAAATTACGACAAATCGCGGGCAATTTAACATTGGCTCGTTCGGTGATATTAGGAGGGAGCCACGTTCCGGGCGTAATCAACAATGGGGTCCACCTGCCGGGATAAGAAGTTTCAATCCAGTTGGAAATTGTCCCCTGCTTCCTCGATCGATCTGGACAGGAAGGACAGCCCCGTGAATCCATACTATCGATCCATCCGCGCGAGGATGACGCGCCCGTGCCCGAGGTGGACGCTTCCAGACGCGGACGACCAGAGCGAGACGGGAATTAGCGGCTTACCGGAATTCGAGTGCGGTGCATACGAAAATTCCTCCGTGGACGCTTGTTCCTGCTGTAGTTTTTCGGAGGAGACGACGGTCGCGCAACATCGCGGTTACTGTAAAAAGGAACGGTCCAGGAGAGAGGCTTACAGAAAAATCAAGGCGAAAGTGGAAAACGCTGTCAAAGTAATTATCCTGGACTTAATTAAATTATACAAATAGCAAGACTATTTACGTAAAATACATATAAGAAATAGCAGGACTATTTAATCTACATTATCCCACTGTGCTCTTCATAGAAAATCAAATTGTCTGTTTTCTTTCTCACTTTCTCGGCGTGACTTGAAATGTGGAATTTAATCGGTTGATAGTAAAATTGCGTCAAGTTGTTCGCGCACAATTCAACGCATTTTTGCCATTAACGTCAACATTCGCAGAGGCACAAAATATTCCTCCTGCGAGGCGAGCTGCCAAAGCTGAAGGAAGCGCTGGAGGCCCGAGGGTGGGTGCAGAAGTACGAGTCAACTAGAACGAGAATGCTGCCATACGGTTAGATTGTAGATCGCGGACGATAAAGTTAATGCGCACCGCCGCGCCGGTGCGGAATACAGTGCCGAACGCCACACACCGCCGGAGGATGAAATATCGTCTCTAATGTCTACCATTTTCTGTGTTCTTCGACGATTAGGCACCGCGGCTGACTTAGAAGCTCACTCCCTGGGCGATATCACGCAAGCGGATGGAACGCTGAACGAGAGGGCTGTGATTTTTGCCCTCCTGCGGCACAAGCCACCTGACTTCGTATGGGACTGCAGGAACGACTTCGCCGAGTGGCATCGCGGAATCGGCTGCAACGTTCTTCTCAACAGATATCAGAGATCCTTCGTTTATACTTCGAAGGTATACTACCCTAACCAGTCGACTATCTTCGCTGAATGAAAAACGCGAATGTTCCAGAAATATTTTCTTGAGCCTTATAGATATTGCTTACAAGATCCTTCGTTTATACTTCGAAGGTACTATCCTAACTAGTCGACTATCTTTGCTGAATGAAAGACGCGAATGTTCCAGGAATATTTCCTTGAGCCTAGATATTGCTTACATTTCGCTCTAAATGTTACTGCCAAGTGTTATTTCCAAACACCTATATCATTTAAGCTATCCAACGTTTTATGAAAATGCCATTTCGCTCGAGCCGAGTCGCGGATCCCTCGGATTCTCGGTCGGAATTGCCACCGTTTTGCGATAAAAGCAGCATCGCGGCGAAATTGTCGTCGTCGCGTATAACGCGCGATAAGTAAAACATTCCCGAATTGCCGCACGTGTGTAGCTCGGAATGGCGCGCTTACTGGAAGACGCATATTGGTTGTACGAGGAGAACGTGTCCGGCGCTCTGTTCCCGCGTACCTACAGTCCCAGCACGGATCAACGAGCCTTTGTGGAGGACTTCCGACTGACCGCTGCCGCGGGTCTCCTCAAATGGTTCGTTCGCGGCGTGACCGCGGCCGAGGACATTCTTGTGGCCAATTCGGAAGGGCGACGAGCGATTCCGATTGCCAGGTTGGAGTTCGCGATAAAATGTTGCGAGGAGTTCGTCGCTACCGCGACGCACGAGGATATCGATGTCGAAAAGGGCGAGCAGCCGTCCGACGAGGAATGGGATCGTTTCTTGGACGATTACACGGCGGCGCTTCACCACGGAGCTGGTGTCGACAGCTCGTCGGAAGAAAATCGCGAGCTCCTTCAGGTATAATGCAGTAAACTGCAATTGGTTAATATAGGCTCGCAAAAATAATTCTTATTTCTCCTATATCCGTGTAGCATAGAAAATTCGACTGAAATTAACCAGCTCAGATTTCTCCCCTTATTACACTCTTCACGTTAATTAATTTACCGTCGGATTATCGCGAGAAATCGCGACCGAACGATTCATAATAATATTCACTAGCATGCCTCGCTCGGCGGTTTCTCGTAATATCGTCCGGTATTAAATTAATTAATGTATACGGAGTATAATAAAGGGAGAAACCTGAAGCCATTAATACCGGCGAGAGTTGAATTTTGGCCTTATAAGAACACGTTACCAGTTCTTCAATATTTTGTTTCTATTACGATGAAATAGCGATGAGGTGATTTCGCTTCACACATAAGTTTCAATTTCAATTAAATCAGCAGCCTGCAGACCTCGGATTGATTTCAGTTTTTATGTATTCTCATTTGCCTTAAACATCGTTCGCGTCTTACGTATATAAAAATCCAGACTTAATTGAAGAAGAAGACGCTGCACTTTTTCGGCAGAAAGCGCATCACGTGTTGAACGATCGATTGCGTTAGAATGGCGTGTTTATTTCGCGCTCCCCTGATTCGCGCTAATAATAGACGCGGTTACGAGGTAGCGTAGGCAACAAAACCAAACTGTGTTAATTATTCAAGGCGCACGAAAACATCCTTGCATTAAACATGTTCCGAGATGCTGCCACGTGATACCATTAACCCTTAACTGATGAAACAAAATTAAAGGGCTTGTGATAACGGAACGCTAAGCCGTACTAGTGAGGGAAAGACGCACGAGATTCTTAACTGATGTTTATTTATTGATTCCGCAAGCCCGTTTTATTCACGTGTGCCAGGAAATCCTTATCCACCATTCCATTTCGCGCGCGTAATAAAATTTTATTACGGGTTGTCAGACCACTCTTCAATTAAGTGACCTCGTAAAAAGAGCGCCACGAGAGAGATCCTTGATATATCACATAGATAGCGATGAAGTCTTAAGGAGTTCCGTGTCGCGCGCGCGTAAATTAGAAGGCGAGTCAAATATGTGCTTATCACAAGTTTCTATTTAGGTTGTCGTCAAAAGCACTTCCGTCAAAGGAAGTGCGCAATTGACACGTATTTGCGATGGGCGATATTTTGTTCACGTAACAGGCAAATTTCGCACGCGAGCCACCCACCCTCCCTCGATTGGAGAGGAGATACGAGGGGTAGAAGGGGGGGGGGGGGGAAGGGTGGCTTCTTGAAATTCGACGTCATCTGACAATCTCTCACGATTCCCCGGATTGAGACATTCCGCGATTTCATTAAATTAATTTCGCTTCGCCGACCGTCGAAATGTGGCCTCCGCTGACGCGGGGATCCGCAATTCGCCGCCGCCGGCGGATGAATTTATTCGAACTTTCCGGAATTAAAGTCGAGAGATCCGCGAGTTGCCACAATCAGCCCCGCAACGAAAGCTGAGATCCCTCCGCATAAATCGATATCAATATCGCTCGTTCGTAGAGATGTTTCCTGGCCGCCGTCGCGATTTTGGAGAAATTAAAGACCGCCGATCCGCAGTATGAGATGAGCGACATGAGAGGCATTTGGATCTTGAAGCCCAGCCATTTGTGCTGCGGCAATGGCATCGTTATGTCCCACGATCTCAAGGACATCTTGCGCAGAGTCGAGCAGAAGCCCAAAGATTATTATATCGTACAAAAATATATTGGTACGGATGTTTTTGTATACAAACGCGCGCATTTCAAGGATATCGCATTCAACTTGTTAGTCGCGTCATTTTATATTTCAGAACGTCCCCTGCTGATCAAAGAGACCAAGTTCGACATACGACTGTGGTACTTGGTAACGAGTACCTTCCCTCTCACAATATGGCTTTTCAAGTAAATCCCATCGTGCAATTAAACAATTCTGCATAATATGAAAAATATTTCTTTATATTATATATCCTTAAGAATATAATAAATTTTCTGCGATGAGAAAAACAACGTCATTTGAAGCTTACAAATATAACATATAATAAGAAAATGTATTATATATTATAATATTATTATGGTTATTGTTCTTAACATGTTACGTTTCTTCATGCTCTAACTTTTTGTTAATTTCGCTTGATTAGAAAAAAAAGAAAGATTTGTTCCAATACAAACTTTAACATCTCTTTGTTATAATCTACATTCCTGTTCTCCATCCAGAGAAGCGTTTCTTCGATTCAGCTCGAAGCCATACACTTTCTCGACCTATCACGAGACGATCCACATTTGCAATACTGCCGTCCAGGAGAAGTACGACGACGAGAAGAGACGCAGACAGCGACGCAGGCAGGGAGACCCTGAGGAACCCGCCAGCAGCAGATCGGTGCGCGATCAAGGATGGGACTGCGAGAAGCTGAACGAATATTTGAAGTAATCTCTCGTCCGTAGGCGAAGACGTTTCGATTATCCATTCGTCACGCCGATCGGCGGCCATCCGGCCCCCGGAGGCATTCCGAGGAAATTGATAGGGCCCGTGTGCAAATACGCTTTCTTCGAAGAACGCGTTCGTCCGAGAACGTTCGGGCATGAAACCCGTTTCGCCGATGATAATAGCCTCACCGTGTCCTCCCCGCCGCGGCCGTTCCTTTCTCAAATGACAAATCGAATAAGATTTCTCGATGACACGATGTATATTCGACGTCCAAGTAATTGTGAATAAAGCGGATATATATTATCCACGGTCTTGCTCGTGAATGGGCCCGGCGTCGATGTATTTGTGCGTGCTGTAGGTATACTATCACCTATCACGCGAAAGAGATTGCTCTCGAGACATGCACCCGAGGAATGCATTTCATCAAAGATTTCGCTGCTGTTCCATTTTAACGGTAATGACTTCGCCGTCGGTTATCTTTGTCACGGAGGCTGAAGCAGATGGCGTCTTAATGACAATCGGATATCGAGAATTGAAAGTATCCAAGGGAAGAGAGAGGCTAATAAAAGATAAAAATATTTTATTACTTCTGTGAATATGCAAATCAAAATTTAATAGTTTGCATTATTCCATCTTTAGATGTTAATTTTGCATACTTTGCAATTTTGTTTAATTTTACAATCTTGCAATTTTTAATTCTTGAGAAACTTAATTTGTTTAATTTGTTGAATTGCTAAATTGTTAATTTTATACTACCTAACTTTTATTATGAATTGTAATTCTTGCAACAATATTATGTCATTATGTTTTTATCGATATTCTGGTCGTTTGAAGAGCTGATTTTAAAAAAATAAATATTGACTCCACAAACAATTTTAAAGAGATTGCCATAAACAAAGATGTGTGACACCACGGTGTAAAATATAAAAACTTAAAATATTTTTTAGTTTATTATTTATTTTGGGGAACCAATACCTGTGGAAAAAGATATGATTGTTTGCGAAGCCATAGTTTATTTACGATAATTGCACTTTTCAATGAAATACGAGCTTTTATTTTGATTATTGACGCCGAGTGGACTTCTCCATCACTACAAATGTTTCAATTTACCGCACAAGGTTTTTCTCGCTAAAACTTGTCCGATACATACAAAATATGTTTTATTCAACTGGTTTCATCTGAATTAAAAATGCGCTTAAATCATTTTTGTCTACATACAATGCGTATCTCATGCTTTTAGTTATGCAAGTTCTAAATTGTGGTATCCATTTTTACTATGACACTGAGTAACCGATTTTATTGTTAAAGATAAAATAGAACGCTCTCCGATTTCATATTGCAATGTGAACCTTGCTGTTTTAATTTATGACACAGCTATATTGATTTATAACTTATTTATTTTTTCGTTGTCACCTTTTACAAAAAAATTAATCACGTGTGCAAAAGAGATCTCGAAACATGTCATGTTACTTTATTATTTTTAATAATAAATTTGATGTAGAAATTAATAAAGAGTAAACAGTTTAAAACTAAAACAATAGAAATCTATAAATAGAATAAATTAACTCATTCATGTGTTGAATATTTCTACTTTTATTTTCAAGTCAAAGAGATGCTACTTATATATATATATAATTTAGATAAGAAATTAATAGATGAATCGTTAATCGCGCGTTTATACTTTCTTAGATCTATAGGTCATGAAGGAGAACCGTATTACGATCTGATTTACCCAAAAATGACGGAGGCCATTGTTTTAATGATGCTGGCAGCGCAGAATCACATGGAGAGGCGTCGTTGCAGCTTCGAATTGTACGGCGCCGATTTCGTGCTGGCCGAAGATATGTCGGTCTGGCTGATCGAGATCAATACTAATCCCCGTATGCATCCGCCTAGCTCTAGAGTGACAAGACGCCTCTACTCTAACGTGCTGGAGAGCCTGGTGAAAGGTGAGCGGGGAAACGGGTATGAGAAAGTTATCAAGTACCGTGTGCAAAAGCTGCAAAAGAAAGTTTTTCCGAGGTGGCGACGCGAACGGGTGTGGACGGACGATCCGCGGGCTATTAACACCTCGTTTCGCACGAGCTTTAGAAATCGCGAGTATCGCTAACCGCAGCCTGAGATTAGACGAGTTACACGTCGTCCGGACAGCCGATCCGAGACGGCTCCCTCCCGGTTTGGCTCTCCCAGGATGATAACAGTGACCATAATTCGCGGCGACGTAACGCCGATAAGCGCCACGTGCCCTACGTGATGGATTTACGCGAGGAATTAACCGCGTTAGCGAGATTCCCCGGGCGCAATTATCGAGCCCGAAATGGTCAAACACCTGATTGCATCCGCGGTTATATCTTCAATGCATCTTTATGATCGTACGGTCTTTGACGGTGAAAGAACATTTTGTAAATTTAAAATCATTGAAAAACAATTGATATTTATTTTAAAAGGTGATAAAATTAAAAGGTGACAAAATTATTTCAATTTTAGTTGTTTATTCAAATGTAATTGAATTAATAGAAAAAATTTTTATCACTTTTTAAAATAAAAATCGATTATTTTTCAATAATTTTAAATTTGTAAAATGTTCTTTCAATTAAGTTTAAATTTGTTCCGATATTTATTGCATTGTATATATTACAATATTCTATAACAAAAGGTTTATACAATCGTAAAATTATAAAAATACTGTGTGTGTACTGTGTATATCTGTATATACCTATAATAGATATTAAAGCACATTTATTTTCGGAACGCGCGTATCAGGATTTTTGTAATATGCAACTTGATTTTAATAATATACAGATATTAAGTTAACAGAGAAAGAAGAGATCCAATAAAAATATTGAGTTTGCAATAATTAAATTCTTTTATTATAACTACCAATAAATTTAAACAATAGAGCTTTATGAGTTATGGTTCCAGTGCACACACATAATCAGTCTTTTCAAATTCTCCAACATTCAAGTTGAAAAGAATTCCATTCTCCTCATTCTTTGTCCCCCATACGCATGGCTTTTTATTATTAAATTCAATATCCTACCTTTTCTGAAAAAGAGCTGATATATGCCGTTTGTATTAATTTATAAAATCGCTCTGACCTCCCTTTTAATTTATTTTTAAATATTTAATTTTCTGAATCTGTCAAACGCAAACATATCAAGTAAAAATATTCAACATTTATAAATAGATCAATATATTAACTTTTGTAATAATAGCGTGGTATCGCAAAAATTGCTAATTTTAAATAAATTCTTTAATAATTAAAAATAAATAGAAGGATCACTTTTTTGTTTTAAAAATACCGGATGTAGCTCGCCAGTTTCAATATTCGGAATAAATCAGAAATCATTTTGCTCTCACACAGAGGTTTAAAAGCCAAGAATTTATCAATATGACAATAATTTAGTACAATACAATTAAAATGGAAATTGAGGATATAAAGATAGATATAAAATATTACATATTTTTAATTATATTTAAATAACAATAATAAAATGTAAACAAGAGTTGTTTATCTCTTTTACGTAATGATAAGCATTACGTAAAAGACTCTCTTATGCAAAAGTGGCACAAGAGGGTTTAAGAAAACTATAGTATACGGCATGTGCACGGTTTCTCCTAATCTGCTAATCTGTTTTCTACAAACTCCATCACCGTAGTTAAGAGCAATTTTGATAGTATGGTGCACGATGAAAATCCTTCGATCGCTTTTGCCGATGCTTACAGTGATAATGGACCTGCCGGTGAACGCTTGCGCCGACACGGGTGGCTTCAGTCTGGTCTACAAGCAGGACATACCCGACTTCCAGCCTTACCTCGGTCCCTACCTTTTCGTAGCTGGCAAGTCGATGACACTGCACGAGCGGCCGCCGGAACCGACGCGGACGCCGAGGAAAGAAAGGAGGGCAAACATTTGCGGTCCCTGGAGCAAGCAGCAACGTGCAAGTACCGCCCCGCCCATGATCCTACGCTCGAGAGAACCGAACGTGGCGGATCTTATTGACCATTTGAACGCCGGTCGATGCACTGCGGCCAATTGACGTGAAACCCTTTTAGTCGACGCTATAGGGTAAACATGAAAGCGAACGGTGAGTGCCTAGCGACTTCTTCGTTATCTGAAGATGCCTAGGTATTCAGTTGCGATAGTTTTAGAATAGTATTTAATATGGAGTATAATTGCGGTGCACGGAATTTTTATTCGGCATGTTAAGCTTTAGATATAGATACACGTTAAAATTTAAACGACCGTGACGATATTAATGAAAATGAGACGTTCAAGATGGTGTACGTGAAGGAGCTGTGGGAGACCTTCGTTTTCAGATTAATCGAGGGCACCGCCGCGCGATTGAACGCGAAATTTACGCACCCGTATTTTTTCACGGTAAATTTAGCACCGCACCGTAATTAACGAGCGTGAGATAGCGCAGTGTAATTAATGTTGTCATTAGTGAGGCGATGTCCGTGCGCGTCGGCATCTCTTCTTTCCGCGTCCCCGGGGAAAATCGTGGCTTGAAGATGCCGCTAGCTGCGCTATTGACTATAACGATGTAAAGTTGCTCGAAATATAACGAGATAAACTTCCTCGGTCGCGTGATTGACGGAATACTCTAGCGAAAAATTTTCGACGTAATGCATAATCTTGTCGGCGACAGTCCTCATCTATATTTTCCACCAGGAAAGGTCTACTTACCCCGCATATCTACATATAAAATGCGAGAAAATAAAAAAATTGAGAATTATTGTCGGAAACTAAATTAATGTAGTCATTATTTTTTTCAGCATATCGGTTCTGTGAACCAGCTTTACTTTGACAGAAGCTTACGACGGCAAGTCTCAATAATGCCTGGCCCAAGTCTCAATAACCAGACGATCCAGATAAAGACAATCGTTTTATTGATATGTACATACAATAAATTTATTTACAAATAATACAATAAATTTTGACGCCGTAAGTTATTTGTTCTTGATGATATATGTTAACAAAATACTACGCTCTTACCGATTATTGTGCCGTGCTGATATTTGAAAATTCTTTTGGTCACGGAAGTTCGTTTTTTTTTCTTTTCTTTTAAATGTAAATGGTAACGTTCGGTTTTACCCTGCACAAATATTTATCCAAGAAACGTTAACGACGTTTAAATAGGCAGCCCGCGATTCTCGGCGATCGCGCTTTCTCGTTACATCGTGTGTGTCGGGGTAAGTGTATTTCTCGTTTTTGTTCGCCTTATATAAACATTATATTAGCTATTACTAAAATTATAAAACAAATCGGCCGTGTCTCGGTGTACGACGAGCTTCCGTCCCCATGATGCATCGCGGCTGGATGTTCCTCTGCAACAGAAATTTTCATCGATTCGACACGGCTACCTACGAATGGATTATAGATGGATTATACGATTATATATGATTTTATCATGTGTACTAAAAGACATGCAAGACCTACTATATTATTCATGTTAACGTTCAGTTTTTAAATTGAGATAAATTAAGCGGATGGAAAATAATTACAAAATATAAAAAATAAAAAGAGAAATGCATCTCGTATATTAGTTATTATTTTTCATCCCATCTAATCTTATTTGTATGTCATCTCGGAGATTAGTGAACGCGGACTCCACACGTACCGCTAACCTTGTGTGTGATATTATTATATAAAACTTAAGTAATTATCCCTCCCTCTCCCCGTGTATCCCAGAAATTAGCAAATACCAACTCAATCGAAAACCGATACAGATTCCTCGCAAGTCTGAAACTAATAATGCACCGAACGTTTAATCAGTTTAGACGACAGGCTAAATTGAAGTTGCCGATACAAAACGAGTTTTAAACGCTTTCTGGTGAATTACGCAGACGGCAGGAAGGACAAGGTGATAACAAATGAACATTAACGCGAAACTTTGCATATGTACATCGTGTACACGGTTTGTTCTACTTTTTGCACAGAAACGAGTAAATATTGTTACAAGCAGAAGTATTTAGATAGGAATATGTTGTGTTAAAATTTGGGAAAAAATGGTATGCGCGGCGTATGCAAGAGCAATATTGCAGATAAATGATGCTGACACACACATGATGACGATAACATATCGTCCCTTGTGTATGTATCGGCGCACATGGATGAACCGTTTCATCCGACCAAACTGTCAGCTGTTGTTCTAAACAACACGCTTCAAATTTATAATTAATATATATCGGCTGTTTGATTACGTGTAGGTACATTGATCCATTCATCACGCATTATGGATTAGAAGAGACAATTACGGACGAATCTTCATAATTAGTAAATATGTTTCAGTATATTTCATCATTCGTCTATAATTATAAACAATGCTCAATCTGTTCACATTTATTATAAATTTTTTTTTGAAATATTTTTTTCAAGTATCTCAAATTTTCTTAAACAAACTGACGAATTAGATCGCGGATAAAGGTGTAATATTTAGAGACGATAAAACAATTCGCGCAATCAACTTGTAAGCTTTACGTAAAGTCGCATCGTGTCGTGCGACTTGATTGCTTGCAGCGTGAGGAGCAAAACTCGTAAATTCCGCCGGCTTCAAAAATATATCGAGTTACAAATAAAACGAAAAAAGCTCCTTCTTTCAGAACGAACGAAACAATCCGCTTTCGTTTTATTTTTATTTCGCTCGTAACCGGATGCACTCGGAAATTGCGTGAGATTCCGCGCGAAAATCAGGCTCTGTCATTGCTTTGTCATCGCGAATCGACGCATCGAGTGCGTCGCGTTCGACGAGAGAGAGAGAAACGAGAAAAAAAACAAGATTTCGAAATCCGCTGAATTTCGCGACTGCACGTAGAGATCTATTCGCGATGTTTCGCGTATCCGGGCAATCGACTGGCCGTAACCATCGATTTCAGGCTTAACGCGCGACTTTGCCGGATAGATTCGGAGCTTGCAATATTTACAGAAAAGTCAATCAACGTTACTTTCGCGCAGTCTACTCTCCACGAGTTCTCTCGTCGCGAGATGCAGCGGACGTCATTTCTCTCGTTTCATTGTAATTGCGGTAAAGCCGATTGGAGCTCGAGTTTTTTCCAATTTACCGGTAAACCGCAAAATGTTGATCAGAAAGCTAAAAAAGAGAAGTTTCGCGTCGATGAATCATGAAAAATTGAAAAAGAAAACGGGTCGCAAAGTGAAAATAAAGATTCATCGAAATAGTTGTTTTACAGTGAATGATATAATGTGTATACATGAGTGTACACGTAGAAAATTTCAGCTTACCGTTAACAACGTGCACCTTTATGCTGCTGGGATTCGCGTTGCTCGGCTCGCACCGATAGATCCCGGAGTCGCTCGGTACAGCTTTCTGGATCATCAAACGACTCGTTGTCTCGGGCCCCTTTTCCGTGACCAGACTGATACCGCCACGTGGCGAATCGAAATTGATAACCTGGACAGAATTACCACATGCCCGTGTATTTTTCTCAAAACGATGAAATTATATGCATGATGTATTCACGATTAATTGAAAACAGAACACAGATATATATACAAACGCTAATAACGGATTAAATTCACATATGTATAATATAATCGAAAATTTCCGGCAATAATGACATTATTCAGTACAAAATGATTATATGATTAAATTATCAACAAAGAATCTATTAATTAGAAGTTAGAGTTTACTTAGGTACATATTATATATGTATTTCACCTCTCTCTTTCTTTATTTTTCTCAAAACCAAACTCTTTCTAGATATAAAAGTTTACTTCTAAAAAATTACTGATAACTCTCTAAGAAATTAAATTAACAACTGAAGCTTTCTCTGTGTCATGATTATGTGCTGGGAATGAGATAGTGTACCTGTCTCAACACTATTGTAAGTTTCCGAGGGCTAACAATAAGCTCCGCGAGATGATAGCTTCGGGGAAGTCTGGTAATACCGGAAATAAAGGCTAACTCCTCTTTTGATTCGCGTCGCCTAATATCGAACATGTAGGCGCGGCGCCGTACGCGCGTCTCACCCGCAATCGTCCTTTCAAAGACGTCCGCGCCCTGTTTCCTTACATTTCCCTGGAATCCCCGCTTTTCCCGACAACGCAATGACGCCCCTTTGGCGGAAGATAAAAGGCAGCGCGCTCCCTGCGAGGTACGAGGTAAAGAATAGCAGGAGAAAGGTATATACATTTCTTTCGTATTCTCTTTGAGGATAGACACGCGTAACGGCACGCCCGCCCCCGATACAGAATGGAAAAATATCCTCCGCCTTTCCTTTTTCGCTTTTCTTCCGGTGCTTTCTACTATTTTTCTTTTCCATAAAAAAAAAGAGTTAACTCGTCCCATAGCTCATGCGAGACGGTAGGAATCGTTTCGCCGCGTGTGTATCGCGTTGCGGAATAAATGATTGTCCGCGAATCGAAAGCCGCGAAGAATTAATCGGAAAATAATTTCGTTCCTTGGCTGCTGCGCGCGAGCGGCCAGTCTTCTATTTCGTATTTCACTTTGATCAATGTGCGTGATAGTACCTTGCGAAAATTGCGTTACCTGCTGTTTTATTCTAGTAAAAGCACGTAGCCGGCGAGTGTAGCGCGTATCTCCGGCGACCGATGGCATACCGATGTATCGGCAATCAGCCGAGAAATTACTGTCCCTCTCTCCTTTTTTTTTTTTTTTTATCGATCGCTTTGCTATATAGTTTTTACTATGAACCGCGCGTACACGTACGGGCGTCTCATTAACGCGCGCAGAATAATTTCCGGTCGGCCGATATACCAAACGCGGAATTACAAATATCGGCCCGCAGAGGGGAATTTAAAATTATCTCGTCATCGTGAATAAAACGGCGCGATGCCGCGAACGTTACGTCGCAAAATTATTCTAACGAGTTCGTCAATATTAATGGGTTCCGTGGATGTAATGTGCTCTTTGTGCCCTGTAAAATGCGCGTTTACAATAACTTTTGTTGCGCAAAATGGCATTAAAAGCACAAAATGCATTTTCCCATCGCAAAGAAAATACGCGTCGACAGACCGTATTAATCATGCGTGCGTCTGTTGTTGCATGACGCGGCAAAGAGCGTCGTTATGCGACTCGTCGCGAGATAAATTGCGGACTCGGAAAATCGGAGATGGAATACCGAGCTATACAGTCTGGAATTCCGGTCTGGAAGACCACTGTGCAAAAATTATGAAACTAATACGTAATTACAGAAAAAATTCTATGAAACTTGCTATAATTTATCTATTTTGTACAAACAAAACATGTAAAAGAATAATTAGAATCGAATTGTAACATTATAAAAGTCCCAATTTTTAAAATTAAAATTTTAATTAAATCCTATTGAAAGTTTTGCTACGACCAAACTTAAAACTCAGAATCGTTAACAAATTTAAAGATTTTTTGCTTCTACGCGTAGAAATCTGTTATCTTTCAGTGATTTATTTGCGGGAGCAACACTCACCTCCGAATTGTGACTCCAGGTCATCGCCGGAGGTGGTTCGGGGGCGAATTTTACGACACACGTCAGATTGATGGTGCTGCCCTTATTGACGAAGAGGTCTGGCGCTCCGATTATAATGGTTATCGGCTCTAAAACAAAGCAGGACCATCGATTTGAGTCTGTGGTTACCTGACGGTCGTGGTCGAGTAGATCGATTAAATAATTCGGTTATATAATTTTCGTCGTATATTTTTATTATGTTCAATATTTTTATCACCCAACACTCAACCCTGAATCGAGCCCATCGTAGAGCGAGCTTTTGGGTCAAGTCGTGTCGATAAGATCATCTCTTTGCCTGGACGGCCTGCTTAAAGTACCAAGGCGGTCATTAACGAGATATCTTCAAAGATATACGATCTCATACACGCTCTTTACTTGAATAAAAATGTGTGAAGCACATCACCGTTCTTTTATGTTTATCTAGTAGATATTTCTTATCACGCTATTATAGCATAAATTTGACACAAAATCAATTTTAAAATATTATTGTAGTTAAAAATTCAGAAATTAATCAGCAAATTTTAAGATATAAGATATTGCTTTCCGATTAAACTTTTACATAGGAAAAAACAGGAGATCAAGGATTTCGATTCCGTATGTATTTAGCTCCTATGAAGAAGATATAAAAGAAAGATTAGAAATTCTAATATGCTTTCTAAACTCCAAGACTAATTATGAATGGAAATTCCTCTTCTCATGTAGCAGTTAATTAAACGATGTTTATATTATACGCAAACCAACTACAGCAGGTTCAGCTCTGCACTTTCTTCAACTAGCAGAGAACTTTTGAAGTTATATTGCATCCAGTGGAACGTTTGAGTCAAACTCGAATCGTGATGTACTAGAAAATTTATATCGCTCCAAATAAATACGTCTCTCAATGAGATAAAGTACGACTTTGAAGTTTTGTCGCCGAAGTGAAAACTTGAAGGAAATTAGAAATTCGAGAGTTTTGCAAATAAGATCGTTAGCGAGTATAATATTGATATGATATCCATTGGATGTCATAAGTCACTCCTCTAGATTTCCAATTCTTTTTCCACTTCGAGGAAATAAAAAGTTAATGTTACGTAAAATAAACATTTGCTCACCGACTATCGTTAGATACACGGGGTGGCCGATGGGCGGGGTCGTAGATATTTGGCACTCGTAAATCCCGGAATCCTTACGCTGAGGATATCGTATCCTCAAGGTCCAGTCCTCCGTATGAGGAGAGTGTAGTGCCTCGAAACGTTGATCGCTGGTATAAGTGTAACGACCAACCGTTAACAGATGTATATCTCGGTGCCTCACCCAGGAAACCTAAAAGAAAAGATATTATCCGTCATTCTCAGTATACCACTTCTCTTTTTCTATGCTCGGAAGAAGATAATACATTAGGTTAAGTCTAATTGAAAATAATTTTGTTAATTCAACAAGTAACATTTTATTAAAACAAGAGCATGATTTGTTTCATTAATATATTATTATTGAATTAACAAGGATATTTTAAATTTTATTAATACTGTTAAATGCATCATTTCCCATGTGCGATTGACATGTTATCCCATAGTTAAATTAATAATTAATTCCCGTGACATTTGTTAACGATAAGGCAGCTGTATAAAATTCACCACCTTCATAAACAGTTCAATTAAGACATTTAACCCTCCGAGGCCACACACCTCTTTTTTTAATACGCCCCGGCCACAACTGGGTGGTCGCCACCCAGACGGATTCAAAGTCTCATAATTCCAATTAATGTCCACGTAAAAATTCATGAAACATCTTAAGGGTGTTGTTCAAAAATATATATAGTGCAGAACCCGAAATATGCTCCCAATGAAAAAGTTGTAACTTTTTGTTGCGATAAGAAATATATACACCGAGGTCACACCTGTGTAGTCACCACCCATAAAAATTTTCAAATGTTTACCAAACATAACTGATATGGCTTAAAGCCTTTCTACTGCACGAATCTTTGAGAGAGGGACTCAAACTTGAAACTAGGGTTTGAGGGACACTGATTATATAAAGCCTATCTTAAAAATATTGGGCCTGAATTTTTGTCTGGGTGGCCGCCATCCAGTGTAGCCTCCAAGGGTTAAGATATATGTACGTTATAAAAATATAATATAAAATTAGAGAAATAAAACTAATTATTTATAATATAAAAGTATTTCGAGATGCACGGATTTCACGTTATCGGCGATCAAAGCACGTGATGTATGTATATAGGCCACGGCCATGTGAGGAAATAATATTATATACCTACATACATATAGCTGGACTGTCAATATCAGGCGCGTTACTGCCCTACGATATATTTATCTATCCTACGGCGTTGCCTGCGGTTTGCATAATACATCGTTTTATAAATAAATCAAAAGCTTATTTGTTTGTTTAATACTGTCGCTCAACTGCTGTTGAATTTTTACTCGTATAAACCGGCAACGTGTTGTAGTCTGAAACGAATTAAATTCGGCCGAACTTGCAGAGATTCCAAGTTAAATGCACATATTAATTTTATTGCATCGGCACGCAAAAAACCGGTGGCGAAACTATTAGATCGTTGATGCAATTTCATCGACTGCATTCTCCGGAGTAACATTTACATTCGATTGACCCTAATTAACTCTGGAAATTGGTGAAAACCGCGTAATGACCGATACTCGCGAAATAATTTGTTTTATTCAATATTGATATTTCATCCCCAACGATTTGAAAAGTCAGAAAGTTCTCATCGACTCAAACACGAATTGACTCCATGAGAGATATTGCAATTTTATGAAATTAAAAACATAAATAATTCTGCTCATTTTATGCATAAAGTAATCATTACACAAACGAGTGCTTGAATATCTTTTATTATCGCTTATTAATTTTTAATTTGACGAGATTTTCGGAAATGCTCAGGCGTAATAATGTTAGGTGTCAGTGAAATGGTTAATAAATTGTGGAAATTTGATTGAAATTTGTCGTTCTATCGTGGCTCATAAAATGCATATCGAATAAACACTAGTAAAATAATTAACTTCTGTCCTTTAATTCCGGATATGAAATTACCTCTATCGCTATACCGGTGAAATTAATCAAGCTGAATGCGATAAAAGCCATCAAAATATCATCATTTTTTTGCATATTTTATCTCTTATGATTGAGGGGATAATGCTTACATATGTATTGGTGATATTAAATTTTACTTGCGCGAACATTTTTCAAGTCGCTCAAAAATGAACATTTTAAAGTCCGTTCGAACATAATTCATCGAAACGGATAAAAATTTCATCGAGCTAGAAAAAATGACGTATTTCTGATGCACTGCTGGGTAAAATAAATCCAAAAATGTACACATGTAATTTAAAACCTTTCTCTAGTTTCATAATATTATATGATAAAGTTTAGAAAAGTGAATTTTTTTCTATTGCGGAGGAAGAGAAAGTATTTTAGCGTGATCCGGACAAGCTGAGCGTACACCGCGCTTTTCGGATTATTTTACGGAAACTTCGATGTATTAACCGATCGCGGGTTGACGTCCTCTCGACGGGAGTGACGTTGCCATGGAGAGATTCGTTTTGTCCTGGTTCGTCCTGCATCCGGCACCTGCGCCAGCTGGAGCTCTCGAGATGACACGACCGTGTTATTGGCATTAGCGTTGCCGGCTGAAAGCCAAACAAAATCTATCCATCCTGACGAAGCGATGGGGTTGCTGGCGATGAAGAACGGGAGGAAAACAGAGGCGTCGCAACTGTCGTGCGCCGCGCGCACCTAACACGCTGTGCGAATGCAAAATCGGCTTTTGGTAGCCGGCTATTGAAATCGATCCTACAGATTCTGGCGCGGCGAGGGTTTTCGGTCACGATCGTTTCGATGTACCTGGATTCAGCTGAATTCTCCGTCTGCAGCTTTAAAGCGTGGCTTTTGCAAAATGGAAGGATTACATTTTCTAACTCGAGCAACACAAATAGAGTCCAACGCTTCATACAAAATTGAGAACTATAAATATTTTACAATAAAACTAAAGCTTTTAACAACAATTATAAAATAAAATATTTAATTAGAATTAAAAATTAGAACTGTGTAATACTAAAATATACTGCAACGCGTAAAAGTACAAATGTTATAATTTTCAGTAGATAATGCATACTTTTATCTCGCCGAGAATATCTCGTCTGTGTTATATATGATATTATATTTAACTCGCATACTTAAGTGACATAAGTTTCTCATCGAGATGATAAAGGGTTTAAAAGCCACGAGAACGTAGTTGGATCACGTTTCTAGATTCGCCTATATGGGATTGCAGATATGATGTCACGATGGAGATTTCGCATTGTCCTATCTCAGCACCGAATCCCGACACTTGCGCGAGCCCTCGCGTACTCCAGATGACGCGTATGTGTCATTGGCATTAATCGCTGCATTGTTTGGCGAAATTCAACCGAAACCTCCGCGCTTGGCAATGGTGCACGATACTATTCATCGCGCTGCATCTCTGTATGCTTATACGACTTTACGATAACAGAGAGCGAAAATACGACCGTGCATTATGCGGCTCGAATGCTCAATATTGCAGTGTAAGAATTATGTATTTTGAAAGACCCCGCCTTTTCGTATTTGGGGAAATATCTTCGTGTGTTTTCACAGAATATCGGATACATCAGAGAGAGAGTTTCCAAATCATTCATAAATATATCAACTGTCTCGTTACTAATAAATGGTTATTATCCGTTGCACCGTATACGTTACATTAATTTAATATTTTAATATATGACAATAATAATTTAATAATATGATAACGCTTGAAATTGGTCCAGAATAAATGATTTACAATATTAACGCGCAGTAAACTTTAAAGCCGATAATCACACAAAACACTGCAAAGGTGTTCACGGCTTCTCTTTGCTTAATCGGACCTTTCAATCACGGGTTCTTTCAAAATAAAGAAGAAGACTATGATTGACCGGAACGTTTACGATGTAAGGATACGTCGGTCTTCGTACAGCGAAAGAAAAAGACCAACAAGCGCGGCACGCTTTCTAATAATCTTGAGTGCTTGAGTAGCACAGCGTAGCTTTTATTTCAGGAAACAAGCAAAAACTTCATCCAGAACGTACTGACAGCAGTAATTTAGCTTAACGCGACTGAAACGAAGTAAAAGCGCGCGACAACGCGCATCCTGAGCGATAAAATTCCAGGGTTGGATCTATACGGCAACTCATAAAGCTCAAGGGACTTAACTGTCAAGGGATCGCACGGAATAATCTTGTTTAGAAATAATGTCAATTTTTCAAAGCTGCTTATATTGCGTTGAATAAGTATAAAAGGCACCTGTGTCTTTTTAAAAACTCTTCGTTTGCTTGTTATTGTGTCAGAGAGCGTGTTCCTATTTATAATAATTATAATTATTAACTTAACGCCCCGATATAAGGCAAATGAGAGCTATACGCTGATTTTAAAGCGAGAGCTAGATTTAAATATTTTCTAGTTTTTTTTCCTATAAAAGCCCTCCCTTAAGCCCTCCCTTAAAAACTTATGTATACATCTTTTCATAGCTCGTTTTCTTGATTACTACAAAAAAACCGCAATTCTTGGTGTGGACTGTGGGAGTATAATATTTCCAAACATTTACTCAAGATTGCATATTGATGTCATCGACATCCGTTGTCATTCGAATAAATTTGGCATCCAAAACACATTTTGTTCATTGGGTTTAATTTCGCAATCAGAGCCACGCGTTGACAACACGTAATCGTGCACGATTCAAAAATCCGTGGCGAGGGGATCAGAGGGACTTCATTCATAAATCATTAATATTTATGCATAAATCATTACGGGAATATCGAACGGCACAAACGGGAAGCCGTAGTCCGTGTTTACGATTACGCTTCGTTTATCAAGTTTTTATATCATTCGTCGAATCTGCCGTTAATCAACGATCTACTGTGGACATTTAAGCCGTGCGTTTTCGATGCGTGAGCGCGTTTACGAGCCGTTCTCATGTTTGTGCAATGAATAAACTGCGCGATCACCAATTATTATCGGAAGGCCGCAAAATGGTTATCTGGAAATGCAAAAGATAATCACGCGGTAAATGATTCGCTATGCTGTTATGATGTCGCTGGGATATCGGTTCAAAGCAACGAGTTTATCTACAAGTGTACGAATCATAAACTGCAGCATACGATACATACGCAGCAATAATTGAATGAGAATTTGTCAAAATATTTAATATTTAATTTTTATTCACGTAAAATAAAATATCGCGATAGAACATATCGAATAATGTAAAATATTGAGATATCAAATAAATGTGTTTATACTGTCGAAATGTAGATATTAATAAAGGCGTTTTCAATTTAAATATTAGTTATATGAAAAAGGAGAACGCAATAGCGATTAATATGAAATTAATCTTTAATATTGTTAATTATATTATCTTATATTATATTATTAATTATATCACATTATTAATTATATTATTAACATAAAATGAATCCTTACTACTCCATGTTAAGTCCTCACTATTAATGTTTTAAATTCATTATATTTCATATCGAAACAGCATACGATAAGTATAAACACATTTATTTGATATCTCAATATTTCACATTATTCGATATGTTCTATCGCGATATTTTATTTTACGTGAAAAAAAATTGAATATTAAATATTTTGACGAATTCTCATTCAATTATTACTGCGTATGTATCGTATGCTGCAGTTTATGATTCGTACACTTGTAGATAAACTCGTTGCTTTGAACCGATATCCCAGCGACATCATAACAGCGGAGATAGTCAAGATGGACTGTATGATGATGTTGATCTATCTTCCGCAAAGGAAAGCCGATTTCAAGCTAACCTGAACGGATTACGATGTCTGCTAATGAAGACGACCATTATCATCTAACATGTATTTGCAGTAGCTTCTTAGTTGGTCCGAGCAAACAGCCGGTAATGATGCACCTTCGCGTCAGCAAGCTACAGCGATTGATCTTCCAGCGCGCTTATATGATAGCAGCGTCATATATCACGGCGGA
Source organism: Leptothorax acervorum (assembly GCA_035220615.1). NCBI lineage: Eukaryota > Metazoa > Arthropoda > Insecta > Hymenoptera > Formicidae > Leptothorax > Leptothorax acervorum. Next base: position 303,962 of record JASTWQ010000452.1, on the reverse strand, counting down.
TCCGATAATATCATGTCAACGAAGTAAGCTCGAAAGGACGGATTAAAAGGGCGATGCAACTAAGCTTTTGCAAACTCGAATGACGAATGTTCCGACGCACTTGTATTTTGTTTTGTTATTGAGAATAAACTTCGACACTTCGACCTCGATATCGCGGCGAATAATGAAAAGCGAAGTGTTTGATTCGAGCGGTTCAATGAAATTAAGCGTCATATATGTTGCAATCGCGATACCGAACGCGATCAGCTCTCAAACGGAAGCTATCAACGGGACATTTGATTTCTATTAGAAGGAAGAAAATGCAACGGGGCAATTCTTTGGAAATCACCCAAGTTTTATCACGAGTACACGCAAACCTGAGATTTAAACGTAATAAATATGCGGTTACAGAAGCGCAAAAACTATCGATATGCGAAACCAGTTTCATGGCAGAGCGGCGTTCTTAAAGAAGTTACGATCGGTTGATCGTGTGTAGTCATGCTATCTCGTACTTATGCGATCAATCGCTAATTCTTCATTCTCAATACATTTATTCACCAATACCATTCGATGATCGGAACGGCAGAATTAACTGTAATGTTAAAATGCAAATGTGGAGAAGCAATGTGTCAAGAAGTAATGTCGCTATTAAAAGTGACGTGACGACACGATCAAATATCAAGACACTTTCAGTTAGAACAATCTGCAGAACCGATATAATTACAGGAGAGGAATTTTCAAAGCGATATAATTCGTCGACGCTCGATCCACAAAAAGAATGCTTCCGTTCACTGTATAAGAAGAAGAGCGGTTAATAATGCAGGAACATAAACGCTAACATCGCCTGCCTTTTTCATGAGACGCCCGGTGCACGATGAAGGAACAGTAATGTTTATTTAATAGCCCCATTTACGTTGGACGAACTGCGCCACGGACTTCACCGTGTAAGAACAGCGATTTTATATTTCATAAGCGAAGCGTGTCCCCATAGAGGTGCACTTGTTCGCGTTGCGAGCATGATCGCCATCGTAGTAATTATACCAAATTGTAATTACAACAATAAAGAATAAAAATGCTCGATCGTGAGAGGGAAAAAACTCGATAATATAAATTTTATATGTGGATTAAAATATTCACGGCGATTTCGACTGTTAAATGCTCTAGTTAAATGCTCTAAAATCTTAATAAAACGGAATAGCACGAGATATATATATATTGTGATTCTCGCCAAAGCACCTTTTAAGAATAATTACTTAGCTCCTTGTATTTTATCTCACTAATTCGCGCTTGTTACGTGTTTTTACTGACACTTTCGTACGATTCGGATAACACTTCAACTTTCCATTCGTGGACCATCGATCGATTAGAAAGTCGTTTAACGGGTCTCTTGGTGGCTGGCGAGCGAGCGAGCGGGCGAATCTGGCGACGTGACGCGCCGTTAAAGTATCCGCTACGATCGCGAGGAAGGGTCGCAAGGTCGTTCGTGCGGCCCTACCCTTAAATTATTCAACAGCGACGTGGGGTAGCTGGCCAGCGCGCTGTCCGCTAAAGATATAGCGCCTCTGGTCACGAACCAGACGATGGATTTTCCGATGGCTCACCGTTCGATTCCCCAAGTTCTTCACCTTGCACACGAGATGCACCGTTTTCCCCACCAGACCGGTGAAGTTTGATTGCATAGAGATGTCGAAGTGAGGCCCGGTGCCCGGCGTCGGCCATTCCTCCAGGAAATCGGTCCGAAAGTTTCGTAGACATGACGCTATACCACCTGAAAGCAAAAGTGCCCCTTACGATTAATGCCAGTCCCTCGGGAGGAAACCGTTATCGAACAGAAAATTCATGATTGCGCGGAGAACAGATTCATCGCGATTTGCAGTCAAGAATAGATTCCCGACGAGATTATGAGATCAATCTTGCACAGCGTTACTTCTCGTTCTTAATTAATGATCGAACAAGAATAACGCCGTCACTTTTCTATCCAATTTTTAACGCGGTCACACCAGATTGCCAAACTAGCAACGGAATAATTGTCCTATAATTTTTTACAGCACCGTCCGTGAATGTTCCGTACGCTCGAGGTCGGCGTCCATAAAATGTTTTGAGCATCCGCCAACTCTCGGCGGATTTACGATGTATTGCATTTTGCGAGGTCACTTGACTCTCGAAACGGCGTTAGGCGGAAACTCCGGGCATCAGCCCGTTAACCGTTCGCGTAACATTGGAGATCGTATGTAGCATCAACGTCACGGACTGTCGCGTCACGTGAAAGTTCGCGTGGCAGTAGTACGCGAACGGACCTATTTAAATACATCACATTATATCTTGACGTGACGGTAACGTTCCTTTTCGTGACGGCCAGCGCGACGTTACGGCCGGATTTCCCCTGAAATCTGCGCGTTACCGTCTACACGCATACTGTGCATTTACTAGCTGCTAAGCTTATCGCGCGTGCTATTCGAGAGATATTTTTCCTCGCGTATCTCGTGAATGTTACACAGAATGGACGGAAAGATTATCCTATTGAAATAAATTAATTCTGCGGAGGAAACTTCCGCGCGCGCAATGGAAAATACAGTGGCGGATTTATTAATAGTTGTACGCGAAGCACGCGCTTTAAGTATCAGATTAAGATATTAACTGCAATATCGATCGCATGCTGCAAAACTTTTTTAAATCCGTCATTGCGAATGCATCCCAAATATTCTCGATATTTGGAAAAAATATTTCGTTGAAGCGCGACACAGTTTCTTTTGAAACGTGCGACTCTTTTTTTTCTATATTAATTCAACGTATATATCTTTTTTTGAATAAGCTTTATTTTTCTGTATTGAAAACTGTCGTTAGAAAAAATAAATCTTGAACAAAATACGGATTGCAAAATTGTCGTTGAAAAAAAAAAGAGAAAAACTCGTAACATGTTATTTCAAAAGTAGTCCTAGTTTCAACACTCTTTGTTTTCACTTTGGATTTCGTTAATTAGTAACGACAGTCTTTGATTGAATTCACTTTTTAACATTTCGCTGTGACATAAAAATCGACAAACATTATTTGCAAAATAATGAACGCGGAAATAGCACACATCTGGTCCATGTGATTGTTTCGTTTCCATTTTCGGATACAAACGAAAATTATCATTAATAATATATATAGCGCAATTTTGCCAGTGCAACGTAAATATTTAGTTGGAGAGAGATCTCACTCTTCATATTATATATTATCATTAAATTATCGCAAATGTTTCGAGCCGAATATTCATATAATTTCTCTTATTAAGTTTTTATTAGCATTATATTCTATAATTTTAAAACAATGCAGTGTTATACCTTTTGTATGAAACGTGCAAATGTGATTAAATGCAATTTTATTAAGCTTCTTTGATAAATGTATCCCAAATGCGTCCCAGTGAAATACTCAATGCCGTTGATTTTTGAATAAACGCGTTACGTTATATGCAAAAGTATATTTTTCCAGAGAAAAATATGAAAGAAGAAATGGACATAAATCTTTGGCACAACTTAAAATGTAAGTACAGATGCTGTTGCGCGCCATTTTGAGATAACTAATGCAACTGTTCTCTCCGGCGTTGACAATAATTCATCCGTTTCGCACGTAATCCGCATTCTTACACTCGAATTCGCGATTCTTGATTAAGACGAGGAAATGCACGAGGCAACTGCAGTGTGGCGCAAATACCTGGAGCGCACGCACGAACTATCGCCAACTCCGGAATTGCACTTTCCGGATCAGCTGTGTACGGGCAAGCACTTTCTCAGTTGCGAATTATATTTCGTCAAGTGCTTCACAAAGCCAGACAGCCGTATGCCGCGAATTTCCGACTGCACGATGTTTAGGGCGAGTTCGCGATTAGTGCGGAATTGCATGTACTCGCGCTCGTTGCCGGAGTTGATTTCAACCGGGATGGAGACACTCTCTCTTGCTCTACTTCCTCACCACATATTGTCAGCGAATATTTAACCACCGAAGATCCTTGGAATTATCATAATTTAATCAGGCTGGTTTTAGGCGTGATTCAAGTTGCAGGAAGATATTATTTTTTCAAGAGTAAAAAATATAACATACCGAGATGTTTACACACATTGAGATTAATTTCAATCTTTTATGAACTTGTAAAAATAATCTTTGTAAAAATGTCAAATCTAGGACATTTGCATAAAGAATACATAAATACATTGAAAAAGTATTGTAGAATAGAACTTATAATTACATTTGCTTATTTTTTTATCACAATCAAAGTTAATTCCTTTTTCCACTCTTCTTTCAAAATTGCATTAGCGCGATAAAACTGACGCATTCTTTACGTTTTTAACATCGCCGCAAAACAACGGTTAATCTCCCGACTTTAACGAGAGAATAGCTTTCGGGCCCGTAAGCGCTATGAAGTTTAAAGACGACGTAGACGTGCGCGTAATATCAAACTTCATCGATGACGGGATTAAGCATAATCGCCGCCGGCACACTCAATTTCTCTTCGTACCTCCAATTTCGTCGAACTTTTCGAAATACTGGCCGACGCGACGCCGACGTGCCGCGACGTGCCGCTGCGGATAATACGAAACTTCGAAACGAATGGATTTTCCGTAGCGTATAACGTCGCGCGCACGAGGGCCGCGTGCGCGCGTATTGTCATAAAATAACCCTCGTAATTGCCTTTCAAAACTTTTCGCTGGTGGAAGCACTTCCGTGACGGGAGAGCCGGGTTCTAGACCAGGTTCGTGAGGCCACCACTCATTGAGTCCGTTTTCCGAGGCCTCTCGCTGTTGAAGGCGTTCCCTCGAACACAGGCCCTTAGCTCGATGCAAGTATACGCTCGCGCGAGCCTCACATCGTTCGTTTTCCGTTCACGAAATTAATTTTCCTACCCGAATTCTTCCGCAGGAACTTTGCCGCGTTCCATGCGAGAAAAGTTCGGCCTGTGCGACTTTCATCGAAATTTCCGAGCGAGGAATGCCCGCCAATTGGAGCGACGACATTTATTTCCGTGCCAACGTATTCAATTAGGACTGGGTTGGATTGAGACGTAAACTACTTAACTATAACTATAAGCATCTTCTTTTTGTGCTCGGCTATATTTTCGAATACCTGTAGCTGTACCTAGATATTTCTAGCAACTATCTATATATATATATATATCTATAATTAAATCTTCCTTTTTCGAATTAGTTACCTATGTTTACCTTCAGTCCGTTCCAAACAACTAGATAATTATATATTTTGATGAGAGAAATAAACTACCTTTTATACTATCACAAATAACTGTTGATATGAATTAATCTTACGCGATTGCTATTACGCTTTGCGCTCAAAATAGGATGTTTAAATATGTATACGCATATTTAATGCGTGCATTAGCAGCATTAGCTGGACACGGAAGGGAAATATCAAGTTATTAATCACTTCGTTCCATATGCAAATTAAATTATACGGATGTGGAAATAGCTGATAATAAGTAGTCACGACATTTCACGTTTTATATATTTCATTCCGATGCAATAACAATTTTCTCGTGCGAGACAAAACACCTGCGTTTTCGCATATCTTGTCGATAATTGTGATGATTGTTAATGCGAGCGAACAGGTATGCAGATGATTTAAGTGCACTTTCCGACGACACGTGAAAAGCGATCCGATTAAAATCTCCTTAGTGGGGCGTTACGTTGTTGACGCAATGGGCTTGCTATTGATTTGAACGACCGTCGGTGGATCGAGTTTTATGGTCCTTTTAACCGGAAGGGAGTTAAAACAAGTTCACCCCTGATTATCGGATCGACCGAGAGCTGTTCTGTTATGCCAGAAATTAATTTTGTTTCGGAAGCTGCGCGAACATGGATTTTCCCTTCGTTACGTATCGACAGTTTCGGATGTCATTTTATAGCTTTTCTTTATTAAAGTTCGAAAGAACAGTTTAATTTTACGTCGCAATTTACCGGCTCTTGTTTTCGCTGAGAGAATATTTTATTAATATTTCTTTTTTCTTTAATCCGGATTTCTCTATTAATAAATTACTCAAATTTTTGTTTAATCCAATCTTTGCAATCTCTTGTTAATCTTTAAATCTTTGCATATTTTTCTAATCTTCGTGATCAGTCTATGAAATATTATTTTTTATCTAAAATCATCTTTATTTCTTTGAAATCGCTTGTGTCTGTCTGTCTGTCGCAAATATACTGTGTGTAAACTTAGACACACATACACACTCTCTCTCTATCTCGCTCTCTTTCTCTCTGATCGGTCCTCGAGATATAACGTAGGAGATAGCTAAAGATAAAGACGCGTTTGCGAGGCAAGTTTATCATAGGCGATGGATTATCCATAATCCTTCGCCGGAAATTAATTTCGCGCTCGAATCCACAGGAACGATTTTTGCGCGAGTTCGATCATCCGCCCGTCGCGCGCATCATCGTTGTCTTTCCGATCTCCTCTGATGGAATTTCAACAAAATCGTTTCGGTATAGGTACTACGGAGAAAAGGATATCACTGTAAACTGATCGAAATTGGAACCACTTCAAGTCGTGAACTAATAGAGGGAGATAGGGAGATAGGAATGTGGGTACCGACACTACCGACCGACCGGTGTGTACGATAAGTCTATTAGTAACCTTCCATCTTTTCTTCACTGCGGTACATAAGAACGATGTCGGCTGAAGCTTGTATAAATTGTAGAAAGTTATTTCAATCCAGAGAGGATAGCGTCGTCGAGTATCGGTCGGTTTTACACACGACCGTTACTTATAATTATTTCATACTCTAACGTCCCGTGAGAAAGTCCCGGGCATCGCTATCGCGACTCATCTGTCAACCCGGAGGTGGATTCTTTCGGACATTGAAGGACACTGGTTGGCTTGGCCAGCCGGCCGCAAAATCCTATTTCCCGTTGTTCCTTGTCTCTCCCTTGCAATCGGCTTCCTCCCCGCAGCCGGATAAGCCAACTTTGTTTCCTAGCACTCGAGTACCTTGTATTTCCTTTTTTCATTCCTTTTTCTTTCGATGGACAGCTAGTGCGAGCTTCTGCGGGTAGCGGTCGCGTTTCGACGGACGAAAGAAGAGAAAGAAGAGAGCGGAAGAGGCAAACTGCAATTACAAAAAGCTTCGAATCGAGTGTGTCTGTGTCATTGGTATATCGGTCGGGACCGTCGGAAATGTTTGGAATACCCGGAAGATTAGTATTAATTTGGTTATCAATTCGCTGCAGCGAGCTCATTTATTTAAAGAGATTTGAATAGATTAACCAATCCACTGTTAGTGACAATAGCTATTTAAGCACGCATGCGCTAGCGTTTATAGCTCTTTAATAATAATTACTATTAGTATAAAGTAGTATTTATTAAATATTATAATAGAGATATAACAATAGGCATAGAATCATATTTTTAATCGCATAAAGATACAATTAGATATTTTGAAACGATTAAAAAATATGATTGAAAAGATTTCCATGAACCATCCAACTTCATTAATCCAAAAATACATGTATATTAAATATTAACGTTTTCATTGTGTCACGCAACGTTTCAATTATAATATGAAAAAAATATTGAAAATTTACATAAAAGAACAATTTAATACAGTAGAAACCCTTTCACATAAATGTTCTACAGCGAAACGTCGCATCACAAAGTTAACAATAATTGTTAACTCTATTTAATTTTGCAGACCTCAAAGCGCAACCAAACCATATTTCAACAAACTTTCGCGGAACAATTAGAAAATATTCGCTAAACAGTTCGTAGCTGCAAGAGAAGTTTCATAAATAGTCGAGTAATTTCGTGTTTGAGTTCATTACATTTTTGATGAGTCCCCCTGGGAACTCCATTCTTATTTGTACTTCTGACTTCATTATAAAGATCCATTGTGCTTCAATGCGCACCTAGATTTCGTATCGATCTTACGGGAGGGAATTTCCGAGCCATAACGAACGATTCGTATATCCATCCATTTATCCATCTACAATATATAGCTAACGCCCGGTCCATGTATACCACCTATCTACCTGTTTACCCATCTACCTAATGTACTACTTGCGCGTCTCGAAGTTAGTAGACTTTCCGTCTTCCATCGAGCATACGCCGCACACCCGGGACTCTCGATAGGGAGAAGATGGGGCGTAAGTAACTATCGCGAAAACTTTTCATGCCGCTTTTACTCCCGGCTACAATATGCTTCACAAGATGGAAATAGCGTTCGGCACGACTATATGTGACCTCGCGCGAGAAGCTCTGCCATCCGGCGGCTGTCAGTTTCGTTAATTTCCGATCAGTCATACGAAAGCAGGCGAGGAAGCTCTTAATTCTTCCATTAATCTCTCGTCGCGCCATTACCTACTTGCAAATAAGTAACGCAAATAAGCGATGTCACACGTCGTTCCTATTTTTGTCGAACGTACTTGCTCGATCGTTAACGAATCTCGCTGCCCATATCGTCTCGTTAGTATCGCCGCTAATGAAGAGACATCGGCGGGTGTATAGGAAAAGCGCATAATTTCCCGAGTCCATAAAAGTCCGCTGTAAATTGCGAGAGGTTGGGGTGATTGCGTAAACGCATACATTGACACGTAGCGCTCAAAGACACGCGCGGGTGGTGAAGCGAGGATCAACATGTCGACACATATCTACGAGTCTCGACTTCGCCGTTGCGATAATCCGCGACGTCCCGGTAGCACGGCTCGTTAAGTTTCAACACAGTCGATACGTCTGCGTCGCGTAATTCTCTGTCCCTGATAGTGTTAATAATTACACGTCGCGCTGGTGCGAATCATGATGGGCAGAGAGTGCTGCGAGAGAGCTGTTAATGAGTCGTTAGATAATAAACGTCTGAGGCGTGATGAACGGCGAGCACGTGGTTACGACTTTCTCGCGACGACGAGGATCGTCGCGGAGCGGCGAATCAATTATAGCGCAAATATAAACGCACATTATATACGATGTAATTGGAAGAGAATTATTCAATTAATTTACGTTACTCGCGAGTTGTTGATGTGTCATCTCAATCGAGATATTTTGGTCTGTCATATAATTTTTCGATAAAGTTAGAGGTGCATGTTTCTCGTCAAAATACCGTCTCTTTTTTTTAGCGTGATAATATATAGGCGTGTTACATTCCGACGTGGTTGAATAAAAGTTACACGTCTTTCGTGGTCGGTGCGACGGTAATTAACTGAAATTTGAATTTTTACGACAAACTACGATGCACGGTTTATCGCCGTCGTTGTTTTTAATTATGCCGTTACGTGTGAAAACGGAGTGAACGAGTGTACGGCCGAGGATGAAAAAAAATGATGCTTCGCGATGGGAAGTATGTATATATGGAATGCAATGGCATTAAACGCAGTTATAACCTCCCGTCTCTTTCTTCCCTTATCCGGACGCTTTAGTTCGAGCTGTAACAGAGTTGTCGTCGTGACACATTTCATTCGGCGAAAACGCATACGCGTCCGCGAAACGTGAGTAAATCGCCGAGAGTTTTCGCAGCGACGTTGATTTCATCGAAGAAACTTCCAGAGCGAATTCAGCGGCGCGCGCGAATAAGGATGAAAATTACTACCTTACGTTAATCCGTGTAATTCCGCCTTCCCGAAACTTTACCGATGATCCTTATGCAATCCGATAAATCTCAACGCACCTTCACTCTGATGATACTTTCCTTTGAAATAATTCATATAATTGTCGCTACATTTATACATTTTTTTTATTTTTAACAGCGTTGATGCAAAGCATTAAACATTATGAGACGTTATAACGCGTTGCAACAATAACTTAAGTTTACTTAAGCAGGTATCTTCAACTATCATTTAGATGTTGGCAAGAGTAACTTATCGCATATGTATATATGTATACACGTACGGCCGCAAAGCGCCATACACTATAATTGAAGCTACATGCTACATGTAGGTCGGTTAAAATATGCACGCGCTGTCATTGCAGAGTCGATGCTCTTTTTTTTTGTTTTACGTACAACCCCCGCGAAACGCTATTTTATGCGTAAAACGAGTAAAATGGGAACTAGATGAAATTTCAACAAGAGTGCGAATTTCGTAAAATCGAAAACAGCTCAAAGCGATTGTACGTCGTGCTGGTAATTAATATACATTTTATTGAAACTTTTATCAGCTGTTCATTCAGCTATTTTAGCTGAAAATTAATACAAACGTGAATGCTGATTGAACGTGGCTGTCCGAACGTTTTTGTTCGCTCATCTCGACGATATCTGATTATAATTCGCGAATGAATAGCGCCTAGTTCGCAGACTCCGTTTTTTAAAGTACTTTTTTATGGCTGGTATTGATCAGCGAACTTTCTGAAGCCATACCTTGTATGTTTTTACGAGAAAGTTTGAGATATGTCGTTTGCGCCGTGTGTCAAATATTGGCGTATTTCCGAGAAAATTCTCGACCTTTATCTGTCTGTTTCTAGCAAAGACATATATGCTCAAGATGCGTTAATAATTACTATATGAATTTTCCAAGAGAAGAAATATGCCATGTGATTAATATCATTAAAAACTCATAAAATATTTAAGAAGATAGTATAAGAAGTAAAAATAAAGAACAATATGAAAAATAAAAAATTATATGAAATACTAAATAGTAAAGACGCTTATGACCAACTCACAGCAATTAATAAATGTGTTTGCAATTCATTAAAACATCCATACAATCCTCGTGTTCAAAAAAGTAAATGGAATAATGCCAGTTTCGATAATTTCATGTTATAAGCAATTATGCAAATTAATTCGGCCTTTGCCCTTTATCCTAAGTACAAAATCTGTTATAATTCCTACATAAAGGAATTCCACTATTCTGCTGAAACCGACTACAATGCATAAAACTAATTAGAATGTTGCATATTGCCACTGCAGTAAATCCAAGTGTTATTTTTACACACATATATAAGCGTAAAGAAATGACATTTGACTAAAGCTCTTTATATACATGTTTCTTTATTTGTTAAATTACGTCATTTAACACGTTTAATCGTATTAAATTAAAAGTTAATACGTTCAATCGTGTTAAACGACGTGATTTAAAATGGCAAGAAATGTGTAAAAAGAGCTTCAGCTAAAGTAACACACTTGGATTTGCAATGTATGACGGTTTTATACGTATATTGTCCTATTCTTTAATTTTGTAAATATTCAGCGGGGTTCGTTACGTGTAGCAATGCTTTTAAAAAGATGCAAAATATATTTTGATAATTGTATACGTTATATATTCTCCTGACTTTTTTATATTCCTGAATTTTCCCTAAAAATTCACGTCGGAGGCAGCCTCTACGATCTTCGCGTACACGTACGCAGATTGTTGTACGTAGACACGTTGACGTCGCGATCGTCGACGAGCCCTTATTTTTGCACAGGTGACTTGACTGCGTCGAGTCACGAAATATTAATTGGGGGGGACGTGCTTGGGACTTGAACGTAACGTAACAGCATACGGTAGTTAAAGCCACGTAATATACCGCCGTTATTAGGCGCCTCAATAATTGCGCGTGCAATTAACGTGAATACATCGAATATTAACGCACCAATAGCTCGAGAAACGTGATCTGTTTGATTTACTGGCCGTTATGAACCTGGATTTTCCCAATATTTGAAACATTAAGCTGTTAGATTTGCATAGTTGCAATATACATACATTGTAATGGGAACGTTACGCTAATATTTAGAATACACGATCAAGGACTCTAAGATAAACGCCCAAATCGAAGCATTTGCCTAATATAATTGTGTTATTAAAACCCGTGTTTCTGTAGCGTAATTATGTAAGATCTTTTGTCGTAGCTCACAAAAATGCTTCGATACATGCGTCTATCGTAGATGAGATAGATATATGTACAGGGCACTCACCAAAACAAATGATAAAACAGACAAGTGTGGGAAGAGAAGTAGACATCGCTTTTCCCCGGCGTGGCTCATTCACATATTGATATACTATCTCAGACGCATCGCAGTCGTTTTCAGGAGACGCTAAATGGCGATAGAGGTGGATGCACTAACACACACCGCGCATCGACGATCGCGACATTCCACGTACTCTCGTACTTTCGAAGCGGGACAGAATCACTTCGTACCACCGTACATCCATGCACAATCACTCGCACGCGAAACGGGGATGTCGTAATCTCGCCTTAACGTCGCACAAATTGGAGAACGTGGCGTCTCAATTAGTTTTCCCTCGTCGATAAAATCGCGCTAAACGTAACGACGGTCACCCGTTTAACAATTCGCTCACTATCACGAAACAATTCTACGACGATACCGCATTCTCCCAATTACGGAGCGACGTCGTTAATTGCGTAATGCGGAAACCGTATCGTGGTTTTGCGAGTTGCGTATATCTCGTGCGAACCGCCACATCGGCTACGCCGAAATACCGATGCTTCAATAATTAATCTGATCTCAATTTATTATTCACGTATATCGATCGAGAAATGTTGTCGAATCACCGACGATCTGCGTACAGCAAACTTGTTTTTTTTTTAACATTGCGGCGCGTTGACGTCAATCGCGACAGCGATAAACTTTAACCCGGTTATTGGCCGCGCGTTGTCGACCCTACTTAGACGATTTCCGCATCGCCGTTATCACTCGGCCGTTCCGGCAGAGATTATTCCTCTGTGATCCATATTGATCGACGCGAGGACCATTTCCGTCCGACACTAAGCGGCGTCTTCGTATCTCTCGTTACGTCGACGACCATAAGATCGCTGAGGATGCATTAGGCCGGTCGTCGTTATTAATGCAATTCACATCAGGATGCACTGGACGTTCCATCGATCATTCCACCGCGGTTATTTGCCCCGCGCGCGCTGCTTCACCGCATTTTTCCTGGCTCGCAATTTCTCTTCCTCAGGGGATCGACTTCGAACGTGCTCCGATAGTGGCCGCAAACGAGGAAGGCGCTTTCCCGCTTCCTTTTTCCTTTATTCCTTTATAGCCGTCGTGTTCGACGGATTGGTCTATACAAATCCGCTCGCTTTCACGTTCACGAGCTCTGTCCACCGCGAAAAATGTTCTCGTTCGATTGCGCGTTGGCGAGAGAGGCAGGTTGCAGATTTTTTTTTTTCAACCTTTCAATTCGTGTATCGACGTCGGTGTGTTGCGGCCTAGGTAAACAAGCTTCGCTCGCGCAATGGCAGTGTTGTGGCACCCACGAGACGACGCGTTTTACGAGCAGCTTTTAACTTTAACATCTCCCCATCAGCCGTTCGATTCCCCGTAGATGACTTTTTTTTACCGCGCCACCCTCTCGCCGTCTGTTTCGCCCTTCTGCACGTCTAACGCCACCGGCAATTAAACGCAGACCCTCAAGAGACCGACGATGACGTCCTTCAGGGGTAACGCTTCTATCACGAAGCTGGAAGCTGTTTCGCGCAAGATTTGTGTTCGGAAAAGCACTGCAGGACGGAATTCGCGACAAATTACGTATCTTTGATCGATGATCTTCTTATTTAGATCGGCAGCGTTTCTTTTTCCTTCTTCTCAAATTCGTTATAATTTTTCGAGCGGGCAGTGAAAGATTTATTGCTGAACGAGTTACTTAGCCACTCCCGCGACAACGAAATGTTCGCACGGTTATCTAAATTTTTTCAGAGTTCTAGAATGTCCAACGCTCCGACGTACTTCTGCGCTCTCCACTCCGATCTCACAGCAACCTCGAGCGGACAATCGAAATCTACCGGCACGATCATCCGCTCGGCGCCAATACTGTTTTCAGACACTGCTTCACCGTACCATCACTATCACTTTGTCATCGTGGGATCGTAAACCGTACAGGGACCCAAGGATATTTACGCGCCGCGTCACGCACTATCTTGCGTCGCGTTACTCCGTTTAGAGATATGCACGCGAGAACGGTCGGAAAATCGTCTGTGGGAGCGGACGGGGGCGAGAACCGGAGGTAAGGTGATGATACGCACGATACGTCTCCGTCAATTCCAGAGAATCGCACGGGGACGGAGTCTGCGGGGCGGCGTTTCCATGCCGTTGCTACGCGAAATTCCGCGAAAGGGTCCGCGGTGGAGATCCTCGGGAGTGCCAACGGGCCCCTCTCGCGCGTACTTCGCCCCCTTGACACCACCGGGGAACGCGACGCGCGCGACGCGACGGGGAGAAGGTCGCGGCTCTTTCGAAACGGCGATGCTCCCGCGTCGACGATAGCCGAGGGACTACATTGCGCGAGCGCCACTCGGACGTCGAGCACGCAGCCGCCCCGTTCAGCCCGCGGAACTGCGCCTGTGTGCACCTGCAGCTGCCCGTGTGGGTGGCTGTACCTGCGTACGTGTGCTTGCATGTGTGCGCGCGCGACTTCCTCCCCATAGCTCGGTTGTATATCAGACCGTTTCCCCACCCCCGCGAGCGAGCCGCCACCCTTTTACCCCCGTTACCTATCTCGCGCGCATCCCCCCTTTCCTTCTTCTTCTTCTTCCCCCTCATCTTCTTCCACTTCTTCTTGTTTTTCTTATTCTTCTTCTTGTTTCCTCCTCTCCTTGTTCCCCCCGTCGACCTCTTTCCCTCATCTCCGCTCCTTCTTCCTTTTTTCTCTCTTCTTCCCCGTCGGCGCCGGGGAAAATCGCGGCCCCGGTCCGATAAGAACGCGAAAAAGCGCGAATCCGGTTATAACTTATGGCCGAGATAATTAAAAGGAGTTACAGAACGATAATGGAGTGCCATCCCTGTCATCTTCTTGCGCGACCTCCGTGCACCACCGAGAGAGCTGATCGTCGTCTATCCGTGCTGACTGGTGGCCGCTGAGGATCACCCATTTCTTAGGTCAGGTTGGCAAGTCTCATCGCCAACTTCCTGACTCTTCTCTTCTGATGCGATCCCGAACGACATTCTGTCATCGCGAGCATTTGACGAAAAAGCCGCTAACTCGCGTAGATAACGGCGGATAAATGTTAAGTACTTAATTTAATTCCTACATTTCGTCTCATTTTTGTTTTTATTTTTTTGTAATTTTTCTTGGTTCCTCTAATTTTTCCTATGCATTCGCTAAGCGATTTCATATATTCTAGATAAAGAAATGAACAGTTTGTCATGTTCCTTCCTTCACAGAATAGTGAAACATGTGCAGAAGGCGGGACGGAATTATCATGTTTCAGGACTACGTGTTAAAGGTCTCGACAAGATATCCGCTCAGTTCGGTTGCGCTGCGGTCACGTGTCACCAACCAACTATACCGACCACATCGAAAAGCCACCGCGGAAAGATCAATAGGCATATCCCACGCGTCTTCGGCATTCCGAGAATACGCCAAGAATTCCGAGAATATTCCCATACCGCCTGAGGAAAATTAACCGACCGACCGCGACCCGTGGATCTTCGTCTCATTATGATATTGACTAGCGATTACGGGAAGATCGGTCCTGAGGATTCCCCGATCCCAGGATGAATTTTGCATTCCGTCAAGGGCTCTCGCTAACGGCGTGAGAACGCGAACACTCTCCTGTTGGATTATGGATCCTCGTAAGAATCTATAAGCAATGAAACGATCCGGCGGGACGCGTCAGGTATGGGATAAATTTATGAAGGCGATCGCCGTATAGCGAACCTTGTCGCAAAGCATCAGAAACACGTATCCTCATCTTTGGCGCCCGGCCTTGTATCTCAATTGTCTTCCATCGGGTATCGATTACCGACGTACGACGATTCGATGCACCGCGCGTGCTAAGATTAATTGTTATATCGATCTGCCATGAATTTTAATGCGCGCGGAACTCCGCAGAGTAGTACTACTTGATTAGCATTCGCTTTGTCAGAGGTAAGAGCACATTACAGCGCTTCCCGCGACGTGTTGTGAATATTGTCGTCGACTTCAAGTGGATGTACCTTTCTACTTCAACTACTTCCTCTCGCGTCTCGCGAATAATTTCATCGCTTTGTTCCGTCGAGTCGTTGCTTTAATTACTCTTAGATTGATCGATTAAATCATATTTCATGTCTATTAAAGAGATAAATCAAATTAAGCGACTAAAAATCGTTAATTTTTGTTGAATTTAAGCGATCTAATTAGTTTCAGAAATTAGATACTCTCTTTTTCTTTGCAGGTAGATAATTTTAAAAAATTGTGTTTTCAAACATTCGTTTCCTGTTATAACGCAACAACATTTTATTTGATTTTCAATCATAGATTCTGATATTGCAAAGCCCGTATCGCAATTTAATAAATTTATGCGTTTCTAAATTTACAGCGCGTTTTTGTGTGCATCGTTTATATTAAAATGCATCGTTAGTTATAAATTTTGTGATCATAGAGATGTACAGACAACCTTAAACAAAAAAATATCGCTGATAGCTCCATGAGAGAGATTCTCTCCTGGATTTTGTGTACGGCTTTTACAGCTCACACGGCTCGATTGTTGTCAATGGCGAGCTTATCGTTGACAAAGGCACGACCCATACAGACCAGATCGATGGTTATATTTCCACGCACGTGAATTTCGAAAACGTCCGTCACGATTTATCATCTGACACGCGGTAACCAAACCAACTCGTCCAAACCCGCGAATATTTGCGATATTTAAATCTACGAACGCATGTCATTACATCATTCATGCGCGTTATACCGTAAAAACCGATATTCGCAGCAAGAATGAAAATTCGAAACCGCAGTGTAAATTTCAATTCGCAAACAAACCTTCGTCGGCTCCCCACGAGAAGGCAACCGTGACTTTGAGATGCAATTTTCGCGTCCCTTGCCAAAGGACCGCCGGTACAGCACGGGATGCCAATCAGTTTGGAATTCACGACGGGAGTCGTGCTGTATCAGTCGTGATGCGGTTCGATATAGGCATTTACCTCACATTTCCGAATTCCAAGGATATAATTCCAAGGACCGGGCTGTTCAACGACGCGATGTGCGAACGTCCCTTCCCTGACTTTCATGCTTCAGACTTGTGGTCAAGAACCTGGTGATCGGCTGGCGAGTCACGACGGCACGGCTATGAAGAGAGATCAATATAAGCAGCGCGTCTGTATGTTCCAGATTCCACGAATGTTCCGAACAGCCTGCACTTCCCTCTAGCTCGATCCTTCACCAAATTATGGATACAGCGCCGAGTGAAGTGGGCCCTTCTCGTCAAGGGAACCAACGTCTCTGCCGACTACGAGACGCGGGCGAAGCCTCTTGCTGCCGATTCCAAACTATTATCGTCGATTCTAATGCGATCCCTAATGCGACTCTAATGCTTCCGCTGCCTCTTCCTTAATTGTTGAGGCGATAGTGTGCATTGTAGGATTTCAAGTTGTTCCTCGATCGACGCGCACTTCTGATCTTGATCCGGGCACAATTAGTTGGTGAAGATCATTACGTTTTATTGTTATTAATTATTAATTAATTCTACCATGTTACCTTAAATATTTTTTTATTTGATTTGGCAAGGCATAAAATGCATTTATTTTATGTGGCTACAGTTTTTAATAAAAATTAATAGGACTCTTATTTTATAAATCGAGCAACATTAAAATTAAAATAATAATCATTTCTCCTTTCAGCTTTCAGGTCCTTAACTACTATGAAATACGAGAGTGGATCCTGCACGTGAACGTAGTGCGAATCTCTCGCACCGTCGTGTGTCAGTTGTATTCGCAGCTATCACATCGGGCCATCTGGGACATTTAAGGATGATCTTGGTCGCTCTGGGGAATGTTAATGGAATATCTCAGAGATGTCTACATATCGTAGCGCAATGTGCTCTCGGTTAATCTTGGACAGATTTTGCGCGCTCTAGGGACGTACGAAATGTCCCGTGTCTTTCTATCTGGGAGACTATACTTGAAATTCTTTCTATTCTTTCCGAAATAATGCGCGAAAAACGGAGGGACATGTACCTACATTAAACGGAGATCCGAAAATTTTTGTCTAGAACGAAATATCTCGTTGGTATGTCTCTGCACGTGCCAGTAGGTAAACCAAGACTAGATATAGAGCGTACACGAAAACCGCATACTCGACCGCAAGTTTCTCTCTCAAGGAATTTAAACGTTTGTAAAATAGCATTTATGTAAATAATTTATTTTACAAAATAATCAAGTGATGTTTCCGTTCCATACTGATTATAATTGAAAATCGTTCTGTACTAATTACTGATAAATATGTCTACTGCGAGACGATCTTTAATATCTCTAAAATGTTTCACGCATATAAAGTGATACACAACAAAAGTGAATCGAGGACGATTCGTCTAAAGGAGAAAATGGAGTTTAAGTAAAGTAAATATACGATGTCAGCTCCAAAGGTGCTTTCGAGTTAGGCGAGAACAAGTTTTACAAGACCGATATTCAGCGTTTTTGCGAAGAAAGAAAAATTACATGCAGATAGAGGTAGGAAATATGTTTCGCTGCGTATCCTTGGTATTTGGCTGTCGACTAGAAGTTGACTGCGAATAAAGAACGACGAAGTAAAAGAAATCGATGAAAAATATTCATATTCTCTCTTGCGCAGTTTTTAATACGCCAGTTTTATACTTCCTGCAATAGCATCTTTCTTCGATAATTTTTCAACGTAATTTACGAGTTGTAACATCGTTACATTCTACTGTCATCGCGTGGAAACAAAAGCTGTGCCATTTCCCTTATGACTTATGTAATAGTTGCGCATCCATCATACCGTTTGCACCATTGAGTATTTACATCGCCAAAAGTTCGTAAGTGACCCGATCCGTTTCAGACCGTTGGCAGTGAAACGAAATCTCGCGAATCGTTTCACGAGAGTTGCCATACATGCCCGCGACCCCGATACTAGATCATTCATTTTTCTTATCAGCGTCGCGCACAAGCTGATACACCCGCTTCCGCCGAACGTCGCGCAAACGTAATCCGCAGTCTCCATCCATTGTGACGAGACGCGTGGACCAAAACGAGGTACGGGGAGAAGCCGCGGGCGAAAGCCATCATCGATCGTGCTCTGCAGCGAACGAAATGGCACAGTGAGCCACGTAAAAAAAAAAGAGAGAAAAAAAAATGAAAAACAAGAAAAAAAAAGTTGGAATACGCCAGCAAACGCGGGTAGCACCCTTTGCTCCGGAGATGACGACGACGCGGACAAGGGTGCGCGCATATATCGAGAGTCCGTGCACGCGATGCACACAGTCCACACGCGTAGATATGCACGAGCAGCAGCGTGTACGTGACGCGTTCAATTTAAATTCAAGACACCGACACGTATATCGTCCTGGGCGACACCGGGGCGACGAGCACGCTATAGAGATCCGCACGGTAATTCTGCGGCGCTCGTGATAACGCCGTAAGGTCCTTTGAAGAAGTTCGCGCGAGATAGTTCGCCGTAACGGCGTAGCTAACAAACTTGCCGGGCCACGCTTTCCATCGGGCCGCGAAGACTCCGGAGACCTCTCTGAAGGGATGGAAGAGCGTCTCTCGTCGGATAATTAGGCTCACGGTCCGCACGCCGGCCGCAGCGCCGGCAGAACGGGCTGAAAGTCGGCCGGAAATCGTCGGAGTAACTGTAGAGTGTAGGTTAAACTGCGGTCTTTGCCGGCTAATTAACGCCGTATAATCGCGTTGTGAACGCGCATTAAGACGTCTGTGCTTTCGTCAATCTTTTCTATTTGTAGAAAGGTGAGAAAAGCGTGAGAGTTTCGACTTCATCGTCATAAAATGCGATGAATCTGACTCTGAAATGAGAGAGAGAGAGAGAGCTACGAAAAACAATCTTCATTAATATAAAATTTGTGGAAAGGTGGAAAAAGCATGAGAGTTTCGACTTTATCGTCATAAAGTGCAAATCTGACTCAGAAATGAGAGAGCTACGGAAAACATAATCTTCATTAATATAAAGTACTAATTTATAAATTCTTATGTACGTTTGGAAGAGTAGTTAAAAAAGTTGGAAATATCCATTTTACTGCATGTCCTACATATGCAAGATGGCATTATTATATCAGTGAAGGATTAAACACGCCAGGAAACGGCGTATCACGTAATTCTCCGATGGATTTGCTATTGGCGACCCATTTTTCCGATCGCTACAATTACACATGCATCAAATGTTAGTTTTTATAGCGAATTAGGCGGTTATTGGCCGATTGAGTATTTGATTAAGCTTTACTTAATATTATAATACTTTTAAACTTATCGCCTACGATCGCATACATGTCTTGCTACAAAACTGTATATAACGGCGTTATATCGCTTATCATCTTTACCAGCGCAATCTTATTCGCTCTTCAATCTGTGTGTGAGACATTCATTAATAATAATTATCGCCGCGTTATAGCTTTATCAGCACAAGGTGCCCCGTTCATATGATTTCTATGGATATTCTACGTCGTCGCTTCGATAAGAACTATGTCATAGTCTATTCAACTTGGATGATTGACGGAGAAGGCCATGATATAAGAACTATTAAATCTCTCCAGCTAACCATGTACGGCGAGTCAACGACACGTAATACACAAATGCACATACCACACGGTCATTATGTCTCGAGTAAGAGGCTACCTAGTTACATCGCTGTACAAGCGGTACGTCGGCAGTTTATAATAGGCTTACGATCGATGGATCGATCCATCGTTTAGGAGACGTAAGAGCTCATGCCGCGTAACCGATACCGCCTGCTGTCAGTAGAACCGCAAAGCTGGCCGAGCTCGTGGTCGTGGTGAGAGCGCGGTGTCGTCTATCCATGTTGATTCTATTTAAAGAATGTGTCGCGCGCGGTGAGACACGCCGACGCTTTTCAAGGCAGTTTTCCTCGAAATTTTATTTCGCGTTTACCATGGAGAATCCACGGGCAAGACACACGCTCGCAAGACGAAGCTGCGCGATGCTGGACGAGGACGAGAACCGAGACATTCGCAGGACAGAAGACACCAGAGTGAAATAGGGTTTGCTACGTGTTCTAGGATACATCAGTCCTCCCGCGACACCGCGCGAATAAGAATGAGAAAATAACTTGTGGCGATGGCAAAAGAATTTGTAACAGTTTGCGCGTATTACATTTCTCTAAGAATTATCACTACTAAAATGTATTTCAATATAAGTGTCGTTGCCATATGTGTAATACAATAATGAACATATTAAGACCCTCAATACCTCAGACCTAGAATAAAAAAACTTCTATTAATAATTAAACGATTATTATAAGCTTTTTTTTCCTTATGTATTTTCATTGAGTATGTCCAATTTTGTAAGTTTTAACACTACAATACCTACACCAGCAAAATACATTGCGTTTTTTTAAATTTTTTGTTCATTATTATAGATATTTCAAGAAAAAATAAGGTGTAGCTTTTTTTTGTTACGCCGAGTATAGCTAGAAATCCAATAGCATTTTCCATGTTACTGACACTGATAAGGCAACAGAGAGGCTGTATCTGCCTATCATCATGGAATCCTATTAGCATGGGATACGCAACAATATCCATTCGCGTTTGCTACCCTGGTTGACATTGCGCCCTTTAGTTATTCTATCAGCATGCAGAGGCACTTACTTCTCTGAATGGATCAAGGCTATCCTTCCAGACCTTTTTTCGATTTGATTCCGCGATTCGGCGCGGGAAACGGTAATCTACGTAAATCCTACCTTAAACCAGACCGGACTTGTATCTGGATCGTGTCCGTGTTCAGCTAGCAGTTGTTCGTAAACGCGTTCGTCGAATTCAAGTTAAGTAACATACGCGTCATAGATATATTTCGACGGCAGGGAATTGAAATGACGACGATATTGCGCAGGAATGGATCAGTATGGAAATTAATAAAATTTAAATTTTAAGTCTTTAGTCGTTAGAAGAATTTTGCATTTTTGACATTTTTTTAAGTAATATATTTGTAATGAAGATTTTATATTCGATCTAACTGGCCATCTTTATTAATTATAATCGTCACGATGTTTTGAACATTGATTTTGGTCAACTATAATCGTCGCGACGCGATGTTTCGACCATAGGTTTTGGGTCCTTCTCTTCTATTGCTGTAACTTTTGATGCTAGTAAACATCCTTTTTTAAAATCACTAAGATTAAGTAAAGAATTTATTGCGAAAAATATCACCTCAGGGTGATATTTTTCTTTCAAACCTTTGGATCACATATTTTCGTTCAAATCTTTGGACCTTTCTACAATCCGTGACAAGCATCTATATTCTATATACCAATTCGACATGCTTCAGTGATCGTCACGGGTTGTAGAGAGGTCCAGGTTGAAACCCTGCTGGTTAGGGTGATATTTTTCGCAATAAATTCTTTACAGTAATTTTAAAAAAGGATGTTTACTAGCATCAAAAGTTACATCGATATAGAAGGACCAAAACCCATGGTTGAAACATCGTGGCGATTAACCTGATCGAAATCAATGGTTGAAACGTCAGGACAATTAATAATTAATAAAGATGGCCAGTTAGGTCGAATAAAAAATATTTATTGTTAATTATTTACTGGCGAACTAAAAGTTTCTGAATTGGTTTATAATATATTTCTAGAATGCGCTTATCTTTTTTTATTTCATTTTTGAACTACAATTACTCGATACAATTCCTCGATTATATCGCCGCTAAGGACTCTCTGAAATTGAGCCCTGTAGAAGGTCACTATCCATTCCTGAGCGAGGGTTGAGAGCAAAAGGAAACATCTTATCCCCAGGAAAATGTACGCCGCGGTTAAGTTCCGAGCTTGAACTTCGCCTATTACCGTATATAATAAAGGGCCGTTATTTCGCGGCGTTCTTATCTTCCGTGGTGGAAGCGGCGGCGGCGGCGGCGAAATAAAGAAGCGTTGCTTAGTTTCCTCCGGCAAGAGAACCGAGGAGAGCCTCGACATAAACAACAACGAAGTTCCGTACCTTAATTAGACATGTCGAGAATGAGTTCGGTGTTTAATGGCCCGTTATAGAAATACGAGAACTCATTCGGCTAACGCGTCTCTCTAATTGTTTTATCAATTGACAACTAAGCGCGTGACGCTCTTGCGACGATGACGTTTATTGGCCATTTAGACAATGAGCTTCGCGTATATTACGACAATACGTTGTATTTTTAGGGCATCGTACACATTTTACGCTCCCGAAACTCACCGAAATTGCAAACGATCCAAGATATCACTTGGCGAACCGGCATTCAGAAATAATTGACATCGATAAACACTATCTTATGCGAAACTGCAGGAACTGAGAATGCAAACTCGCTGTGCTAGCAAATTTCTGTATATTCATGTAAAAAGATATTCACATGTAAAAGATATTCACGTGTAAAAGATATTCTTCCCAACATTAAATTTCTGCTATATTATATATAAGGTCTATTCTGATTCCTGCGAAGAATCTTGTTGGCTTTTTAACTATATAAGCACATGGTCATTGATCACAAATACGTGCTAATTGTCTATATCTCTTTTAATATTATTAGTATCTATTATTAGTATTATCGATAATTTTCATATTTGATATCACAGATACACTAAATAAATTACCTATCATTGCGATATTAGCTTCCTCGAAGCTACTTTGGTAAATATTAATTATGTAAGAGAATCCTCCCATTAATATTAATATTTACTGCAGAAACATTTCTCAGGAGAGCCAAGAGGTCATCAATGATTATAGAATTCAGAAATTGTCAGGACATCTTTTTAACAATTATGGGAAGAGAAAGTACTTTTCGGTACTTTATCAAAAGCGAGGAGTGACGTGGAGTTTACGCGGGCGTGACCCCATATATTCGGTTTTGTCGGAAACTACTACGGAAATTCGTCTAACCGCCAGCGCAGTGTGGCTCTTGATAATAAGACACGATATATTGTAAGCGTAATAATAGCGTCGACGTCGGATTAAATTAAAGAACGTAGCGAAACGTCGAGGAGAACAGTGGCTGCGACCTGGCCTGCCCGGGACATTACGGCGTCGTTTATCATCCGTCGTCCTACAATCGGAATCCGCGTACCAGTCCGATCGCTTCGGATGGATCGCTTAAAGTCGGATCGCCTGGGATACACGGCCGATGGCGTTATAGACGGGCGGGTCAGACGGACAAAAAGCGCCCGCATGGAAATTGGAAACGCTCGGACCTTTTAAACGTAAATGTGGCGAGACGGCAAAAAACCGCTACATTACGCTTCTTGCGCGAAGGGATTTCGAGCTTGAAACTTTTCGACAGCCTCAGGCTGCAGCGGAGAACGGAACGAGCTCCGACAATGGATACTTCCGATGGATTATTTTAATGCGCTATGTTTTGTTCGATTATTTTGATACAATAAATTAAAATACTTCACTATATATATATATTCCTTAACTAATTCCTAATCGATTTTTATGTTACAATTAGCAACAGTCAAGATAAAATATTTCGAGATAAAATATTTCTTATATTTTTTAATGTTTTATAATTATTTATTACTCACATAATGAGTTAATTGCATCATTAATTAATATTTTAATATAATATGAATGATCAATACTTCTATGACATCTCTTCGTGGAGAAAGTTATAAAATATTTTTCTTTCCTTTACAGAGCTTTTTCCATGGTATACCCTAAGAATCCCAAGGCTTCAGGATAAAACTGCTGAGTGTAAGTAAATAATCCTCCAATTAAAGAACCTTTCCTTCGAGATATAATCTGGAATCGATACAAAGATATTATTTCACGTGTGTTAAATCGAGCGCGTTTGATTCCCCCGCATGAGAACGACAAATACAAAGCCACGTGCTAATTTTGTTTTCATCGGGGACATTTGACACACCTCTCCTCGCTTTTCTTTACGTTAAACAAAACTAACATTGTTCCTTCCAAAGAGGATTAAGGTCTTTAGCTGAAACAATAGTACGTTCGTCCAGTAACGCGCGACTAATCTCCACAGAATTCCGACGATCTTTCGAGAGCGCGCTGCGAGTTACCGAGAAAAATGATATAAAACTATTGAGATTGCTTCCAGGCTAGTACAATAGCGACAAGATGCTCCAGAAAGCATTCAAGCGACTGGATCCTCGCCAGCTCATCAGTAACTGCGCGAGGCGATGTTAAATCAAAAAGTTCAGCTCGTTCCCAGGCGAAAGCCCGGAAATATTTCGGCGAGTGCGAACATGTGCTGGAATTTCGATTCGGTGTCGTATTTTTGGATATGATGTTGCATGATGAACCAGCTCTCTCTTCTTCCGGTCGTGTGGCCCTCTCTCGCATCGCGCGCTGCGTTAAAAAGGCATCCCCATATGGTTTTTCCGTTTCGAATCGCATCGGTTTATCGACTGCCAACCGATAAATAGGCCGACGTGGTTTTATTTCAAATATCGACGTTTTATAACGCAGAGGTGGACGGCAGTATAAAGGCGATATATGCATGCCGGCTGCATAAAAGTTCAAATGTGAAAACGATCGCGTTAAATACGATGCACGACAACAAATGTATATACAATAACAGATATTTATTGCGCGAAACCCAAATATTTGCGTGTAGACGGATATTTTATCGCGACTTGGTGAAGCGGCGTGGTCTCTAATAACTTGTTGATAAAATATTTGTTTTAAAATTGACATTCGCGAATCGTACGCGCGCGGGAATGAATTGAGACTTCGCACGGAGAAATTTCAACGGTAGAATGATTTAGAACAAGCGAAGTTTCTAAATAGAGGTAAGACGTAAGCGACGTTAAATTCAACTTAATTAAACCCATTGGAATGTTTCGAGAGGATGAAATTACTAGAATTTACTCGAATTATTCGCGAGGCTCGGTTTGTTCAATATCCTACGCACATATTCTCTGTCCCCGTGAGCTTGAATTCAACACGAACGTGATCGATAATACTCGCGCTCGGCACGCTCATTCGAGTCGAGTTTTCGTAAATGTCTTATCATTCATTATTACAGCTACTTCAATTTAGACATCGGAATAATACTGTATGAAATCTGAAACTTTATCGAAGTTTTCGTTGTGAAAATTAAGCCCCAGCTATAAAGAAACTGAATATATCTCGTTAACTTTTTATCTTAATTCTTAATTTTTCATAAATTATGCACTATGTATGTATATGCATAATATACATACTTCAATTTTTCGCATATTACTGGAGAACGAAGTACTGTTTAAACTAAAGATCTCTGGGAAAAACGGCGTTATTTTTATATTTCTATATGTACGTTATGTTCGAACTGATCAATTTCAATGATAAGATTCACGCAATCTAATAAATTACATTAATAGCCACATCAGCAATCTACAGGCAGTTTCTTCGGTATGTTAAAGTTTTCACCGGGTACCCTAGTTACGGTGACGGCTTTCAGTAACGCCATTCCTCGAAGGAAAGAGGCGAGAAAGACAGATCTCGCGCCCGTTGACTTTGTAATTTACGCGGTGTTTTCCCACGTCGTTCGCGTTTCAGCCGCAGCGAAACAAATATTCGCCGTGCAACCAGACCCCGGCGAGCCCCGGTTCACCGGTTGTTCCTCGCTCACTCCCTCGAACGTCCCGGGTGCTATAGGATGATGGTGTCGCCGCGATCCTTTTTATGCGCGTCACGTCGCGGTGACCGAAATTTCGCACTCCCGGGCTCACCGTCGTCAGCTAGGATTCTGGAAACTGTTGTTTCGTGCCGTGCGAGAGCAGTGAGATTTACTGATGTTGAGGTTCGCGTAAGCGATCTCGGCCACGACTCCGTTCTTGGGGATTTCCCAACGATCATGTCTGGCGCGCTGTGCGTTTCTGCAAACGCGCTTTGGTCGATTAAATAAAATTTTGAACGCCTGAACACTCCGTTAACTCCAGCAATGATTATGAATATTAATTAAAGACAGAAGATTCGGAAAACGGCACTTATGATTTGGCAATATTTGTAATAACACATCGAGATGTAAGCTATCATTATTATATTTGACTCAACTCTTAAGTAGATAATTAATCGAATCATAAAGTAAATGGCTCAACTTTCGTTCTCTTTTTAAAATGTATTAAAATAATTTAATTTTCTAAAAAAAAGTTTTTTAAGTATTTTTGTTATTAAAGGATAACTTCTTTTACTGCATGACTTTCTCGAAAAAAGAAATGGCTTTTCTTCGCTTCGAAGAAAAGTAAAAACCAAAAATTTTCTTATAACGGTGATACATCATATAAAATATTCATATTAAATGACATCCAACTTTCAGCTTCATCTTTGTGTAAATATTTCATCTCATAGATGGAGAAATAATTTAATTAAATAAAATTACGACATTGTAAGGTAGGAAGGTTGAGAATAGATTTACTTTAGTTCTGATATTATATAGTTGCTGAGGATTCATTATAAACTCTACCGACATCACATTTAATCTCGCATTTAACGTAGATATCATCGAGACTCGTTAATTATGCTCAAGTTGGGCACGTATTATTCGCTCGCTGTAGATAAAGCGCGCAAATCCAGCACAAACGTATGCGTGTAAATCCTGCCAAATTCTACGGTGTAAAGTAAACAAGGAAATGATTCTGTTATGTGCCACCGCGGCCGTATCGACGCCAGTCATAACCCTACGGTTGACTTGAGCAAGTTGCGCTGCGCCATGACGCGACGAGCGAAATTTCGCACTCGGGCTCTACTCTCGCCGTGGTACTCCCGATGGTTGTTTCACGTATGAGCTGTGAGATTTGCGACTTGCCCACGGCGACAGCAGCACCGACACATTTTCGGAATTTGCGATGAGGTGACTATCGCACGCCAACAGGTTCGCACACTCGAAAACGGAGCAACGGAGTCTTTTCGCAAATTGAATTACGTGGTAAGTAAACTACTATCCCCCTCTCGCCCTTTCTGTCTCTCCCTCTCTCTTTCTGTGTCTGCCTTTCTAAACTAACGTTTCTCGCGTTTCCTTGCCGGTCAGAGATACATTGTGTTTCTTAGTTTCCTCGCACACATCGAGACATTCTGGCGAACATATTGCACGACATATGGGCACTATACACTAGATTGCGCGCGATTTTCCTCGCAACCGCGCGGTTCTCACAGCTAACTTTATTGGAACTGCTGTTTCGCAAGAACAAAAGAACTTCTGACATTTGCAGAGAGTTTTAATTTTATTCCGCCAGATTTTTACCGTATACAACTGTTGAAACTAAGGAAGGAAGTAACCGAGGGTTGGTTGCGCTGACGTGGATGGATTGATACTATAATCCAACTTGAAATTCTTTATATTAATGTTTCATTGTTGTATTTATATCGCACATTCAGAGAGAGAGAGAGCTATCAAACATCGCTAATCCCCTTGTAGGATTTGCTAATTCAGATCGCCAGCGCAATCAAATTTAAATTAACCCGCTGTCCTGCATTCCTGAATTAAAATACCGTTACGAGGCATGACATTTTCCACGCTTTCGATCATCGACGAGGCCAGTTCCTTTTTATGCCTGCATCGTGACTAGTGAAAAAGGATGATACGCGAGGCAGCGGTATATGGCGGTATCACCCTTAAGTTCGCACCGTGACCCGTGAACGCGCCCGTAATTTCCTCGCTTCGCCTCGATGTTCACTCAAAGCTGAGCTGCAGAGCGAGGTCATTCGATTTCCTGGGGTATGCATCCTGTAATTTCCACGCGGAAAGGGTGGACGTTATCGGCTTGATAGGATGCACACGTCGAAGATGCGGCCAACGCCCATGCGGCAGTATATTCCTCGTTAATATTCGAGATTAATACAACGATATATCGACGTTAGATAAATAATAAATTAAAATGGAAATTAATGTATTGATGTAATAAGCAAATAAATGCCGCTGCGTGCATGCAGTTGCATGAATGCCGATAATTTAATGTCGATTAACTGTAATCGCGTTGATCGTAATCAGTTTTTGGATGAATTAACAGCGATGACCGCCTTTTCAACGCGGCAGCTTGCAAAATATACAAATTCGATATTTGTCTCGCAAATTTATCGGAATGGGCAATTTACCGGGCAAAGAGCGTATGTGCCTCAAAAATCGTTAACTCCAACCGATTTGCGTTCCAACGGGGCTACAAAAATCTCCGTGTTACACGCGTTACGATTGACACGCGAACAACACTGTCGAGCCAATCAGTGTCGCTTGAGGTTCAACGATTAAAAGTTACAACGTCGATTTTTCGCACCAGCAGATATTTAGCGTTGTTTTGCAGTTGCACAAAAACGTGCCTCATAGATCGACTGAATAGTACCTATTTTATTTTTGCGTCTGTTGGATCACGAGTGAAATTTGACCTATCGTTCACCAACTGTTGAAACTACGAGCGCGTTATTATGGACAATTTAATTGCCAAGCGTTTAACTTTTGGATGAATGTATGAATGAAACTCGTGATTACTGATATCTATTATTCGTGAATAAGATGAGTATTAAAGAAGAACCGTTTAAACACACGATGTTCTACGCGCGCTTAATATTGCCGCATTAATTTTAAAACTGAATCTGCCAGACGAATTTATTGCGCGCGTCTCGTCTTTTGTATCCTTCAAAAGGATTATTTTCCGATTGCCTGTCTAGAAGTAAGAATCGACGAGAAAGAAGCGGCGACCTCGACGGGTAAGATGAATGGCCGCTGTCTTGGGAATTCCTAGGAAGGAGGTATTATCCCAGAGCTTCCTAAGAAAAACATTATCCTGAGGGATGACGGGAAAAAATGTTGATACCTTGAATACTAAGTCCTGTTTAAACATGATCTATAACGGCCTCTTCATTCCCACTTTGCCCGACCAATTCTCGTCGTCGTCGGTGCGCAGCGATTTCTTCTCAGGTGTTACTTGGATATCAAAAAGCCGGCAATATAATCCCGTACTCTTGCAATGATCCTGAAAATCCCGCCGCGCTTTGTCGCGCTTGTCTTCGTTTCGCGACGCGACGTTGCTGCGCGACGCAACATATATAGCATAGTCGATTTGTGTCGATGTTTATTATTTTGCACCGCTGGCGATTGCTATTTTTATTTCGCGTCTGTAAAAGCATCACGACTATCGAGCGTAAACGCGATTTCATCACGTTTAAAAATCGCGTGTCATTTCACGCGCGTTTGTGTAAAGAGTTACAAATCTTACGTGACGTGAAAGGATTAAATTGAGGAGATTAATAATTTTGAACTACGTAGAAAAGAATGAGTCAGCGCTCGCTTGGCTTTTTTCGTACCAAAAAACCCAGCAGATTTACCTTTCAGAGTACCTGTTGTATATCTGTTTAATAGCGTAATACATTACTCACGGTAAAAAATGCGCGACTTTACGCACTTTTCCCTCGCAGGAAAAGAATAACGAGTTAGGTGAAAATGCGCGAGGAAACGTGGTTCAACTACATCTTCGAGTATTTAAATCAAGAAATTTTTTTCGGTATCAGCTGGGGGTAATTCCGCGTTACTTATTGGTGCGTGCGTCTGCGACGCGGGCGAAAAGTAGTTATATATCATTCGTGAGGCACGCACTTTACGAACCGCTTCGCTGGTATGATTAATGCGTCGCCCTTAATCGATTCAGAATAATAATACCTCAGTGCCTGCTCGCGGCAGGTTTTTCTAGCGTGGGAAGAAAAGAAATTGCAAAAGAAGCTTACGTTTTCTCTTCGCAGCGAACAAGATTCGAACGAGAATATCGAGAAACTGGTCAGAATATATACGCGTTAAAAATTAATAACTATAGTATTGCTGTAGAAGTTTATTTTTATCGCATCGCGCTTGAAAAGACCAGAAGTACGAAATAAATAAAAAATTTAATACTAAGAGATTTTTCTACGGTTAATAGGATTTATAAATTTACGACTTGTAAGATATTGTATTTCGATACATTGCTTCTAATACTGAAAACATCGCGTATTTTTATTTCAGTGAACAAAAAAGGAATACGCGTGCATTGTAGAGATTTTTTTTTCTATATGGACGTCGACAGGTCGGCGTCCATAAATCTGGAGCGTGTAAAGCATTCGCGATGGAGGCTTTAGGTTGACGTGAAGGGTGAAGAGGAATATTCGTCTATAAGAATTTGTTAAGCTTGAATTTCATTTGTTGTCGCGGATATGTGAAGTAATAAACTCGGACGATACGGACAAACTACTGAATAAAATAAAAATTCCTCAGAGGAAAATACGATTTGCGGTCCCCATGCAACATGTGTATTCGATGAAATACCTAGGTGTTCATAAGATAGATTTGTATTGATAAAAGCTGCATGAATAGAAATAACTTTGGCGAAAAATTTGTTAACACAAAATTCAGAATCCCAAGCGTATATACGAGTAAACTCAGAATGCTAAGCGTCGCTTCATCGACCGGCTGGTTAGCGAGAATTAATTTTGCATACGAAAGAGTGTAATTGCACTAAATGGTGTGTGATTATGCGCAGAAGGATCCGTGCTCAGCCTTCGATATCTTCCTAAGACAGTAATTATGCAAGGACGCGGAATTGTATACATAGATCCGTCCGAAATGGAATTATTCAGGCGGCGAGATGCGCGAAATTGCTGTAACAGTAGGATATATGTAAATGGATATGTAAATGATCGTTAAGGTGTCTGCCTATATGTTTGCGCAAAAGAGGTCAAAGGGTAACTAATTAACTGCGATGTATATGGCGCATACATTCGATGCACCAACGAAACGTGTATCGTGATGTGCATTAAGGGCTCCTTAGGGACCGTACAACAAGCTAAGTTCCGCAGAATGATGGATGTAATGCGTCCCGCTAGGCAGGCAACCACTGATATCAATATTACAATAATTAGACGTGACGAAAAGAGATGCAAAAAAAAAATAGACAGTAATCTCTATAATTCGTGCAATCTGTACAATAAATTTTTATGGATTTACTGCAAATCCAAATGTTCTTTCAGCTGAAGTTCTTCTTACACATTTCTTGCCGTTTTAAATCACGTCAATTAACTGCACGATTAAACGTATTAACTTAATTTAATACGATTAAACGTGTTAAATGACGTAATTTAACACATGAAGAAACATGTACAAAGAGCTTTAGTCAAATGTGTCATTTTTAGACGTTTATGTATGTAAAAATATAACACACATGGATTTACAGTGTTTATGTAAATATTTCAAATCTTTTAAGACTTCGACGATAATGCCATATGCATTAAGATTAATCGGACAACGCGTTCAAGAGAAGCTTAAATTATATTGACAGCCTATAACTACGCATTTGCGGGCAACAATCGGGCTGCATCGAGCGAAACGTCAAGGTTTATGTGCTCTAAGCTGGAACAAGACCGCTGGGAGATATTAGTTGTATCCATGAAGCAAGAAACCTCATGGTGAATGGTACATCGACACGAGAGCACGGTCTCTATGGGGGCTTGAACAAGTAGAATGAAATTGCTTAATCATTCTTGCGTTACGTCGGCTCTTTTCGTTCTCGCGCAGCGAGGAAAACATCCCGCAATGAAAATTCTGAGAGCGCGCTCGCCCAACCGAATAAAGCGCCTCGCGCGCGATCGATGAAACGACGCGCTAACAATATTTCATATAACCGTAGAGAACTCGGATATGCTCGAATAACCGCTACTCGGTGACCAGTAACTACATAACCAATTTCGAAACTTGCCTAATGCCCCTTGATATCGGTCTCGATCCTGCAGAGCCCTGCAGAGCCGCGTGTACGGCGTATTGAGCAAATCGCGTTGGACGTAGCTGTATCGCTTATTGCGCATCAAGCAGAATACGTGTGTTCGGGAATAATTGATGTTTAAAACGTTCTCGAGAGGCAAATTTGTTCAGTATACTACATCAAATCTGCCGACATTAAAAATATTTGAGATTCTCTCCATTCTTCTCGGCTTAAATGTATTCTCTTATTTAGAGCTGTATCTGATTGACGGATTACCACTGTTATCATTCAGACTGTGATCGATGAGCCGGCATCTATGGCAGTTAGACGTAAACCGGCTCTGGCGCGGGATCGAGAGCTGAACGGGAACGATTTCGCTATACGCGAGGCGCGAAAATCTGGCCGGGGGAAAAATACGCCCTCGTTGTTCTCCGCGCGATTTACGGGGCACCCTGTATATCGGCCCCGGGAGAGGCACTCGCGAGATACTCCTCGACGAGGATATACCTACATCCGGCGGCGGTCGAGGAAGCGAATGAGGGGAGCTGTTTTATACGGGCCCACGAAGTTATTCCCTCGAGACCCTGTAACAAGGCTGCTATCATAAAGCGATCGATGTAATCGGCCCCACGGGGGGGATGGAAGGCGTTAGGCGCAGCCACCCTTTGCCGGAAGGTGAGGAAAGGCAGAACGTAGGGATTCGATAGGACGACGAGGTACGGTGGTGAGGAGAGGACGCGAAATGCCGCCACTTTTCACGCGCATGCCGCCCGGACGCCACTTTGCCTGAAATATCGCCATGACTAGACGCGAATCCGTTCACCATAAATAACAATCAGAGAATTCCTCCGGCGGCGTCATACCTCGTTTTCTGGCCTCCATCCCGGTTTTGGCGATGCCGTTTTCATCCGCGACGATCCGCCCTCTTGTTCCCCGACGTTTTCGCCGCGTCACGAGACAGGGCGGATCGTTTCTCGTTTTGACGTAGCCCGCGAGAGTGGTATGCAAACACGAACTGTGTTCCTTGCGTCGCAAGAGCGTCGGAGAAACTCCCTAACAACGCGACCTACCTTTCTCGTGGAAAACAGGAACATACAGAGTGTCGTACACGATTGGCGAACTATATAATCTTCAGAGTTCTCTCTAGTGTACATTGAAGCGATAGCGAGAATTCTCCGCGTACGTGTACGATAATTAGAAAATCGCAAATCTTAAAGAGAAATAAAGTCCACAGTCTACATAATTTGACACTTTTTTATAACTTCTTAATTTTCCTAATGTCTCTGCCATTGTGACGTTGTATATAACGCTATTTATATATTTATTAGATAATACAATTTTATAGATAATACAATTATCTCTGCAACTTTATCTGATTTCTCTGTTACGAGAGTAGCCAGTATCGCAATTTTCGTCGTGGTAGTCTGGCGAGGGGTCGAAAATTGCCTCAATCTCCAACACGCTCTCGGCTTTACGGCCATTGATCTGGAGCTACACAAGCGCGTGTTTAAGTTGAAACCAGTGCCTCTCGGTTACACAACCAGACGCATTACGGAACTCCATGTGTGTGGATGGAAATTCGGGTATTACCGAGTTTCGCGTCCTCGTACGGTCAACTTCGCCGGCGCGCGTTATCCAACGCTGTTTATTTAATCAGAGCTTTGCCCCACGTTCCATACTGCTTTACGTTCCGCTAATGCGGTCTTACGTGAGGCCTTATCGCGGTACGAGACCGTCATAAAACGGTCGTAAATGTGCTCATTAGAATGCCGTGACGAAAAGAATGCCGTGAGCGCTGCGCGTTCTTCGTTCTTCAAATTGCTTAACGCATTCAGATGCTCGGAGAGAACGATAAGCGGCTTCGCGAACTTTGTTCGCGGACGAAATTGTCGAGCGAGGCGTTTCTTCTGGTGTACCTACTTGGATGAATTTCGGTTCCTCCATCAAAATATCCTGCGGAGCTTTCAACCTTGCCACGAAACTTTCCTCACTCCCTAACAATCTAGCCCATTCATCATCACGGGACTAGTTGAGTTAACGACCAATTAAGCGATCGTAGACGTGCGGAATGCCGGGCACGTAGTAATATTTGCGTAAGGATCGCTCGGAGAAATAGTACTTACTTCTGGAAGACGCTTCGCTATCCTCCTTTGTCGCTTTGTGTTCCAATTCCGCTGAAGATTCAAACATAGGCAATTAGAAAACAATGGATGCCGTTTTGCTAAGTGGTATTTCGCTTAGGTGATTAGCGTTAACTGTTCATGAATCCTGATAACTGATTATGGAAATAAAGCTGCTTTCGCTCCGAAAATCAATCTCTGTTTCTTAAAATAGGAAAACACCGTATGCTCAAAACTATTATTATTATTTAATAACAAATTTTTGTATCCTGTAAGAAATAAAATTATGTGATTTTAATAAATCAAGAATTATTCTTTAACATATTCTAAAATGTTGATGTTTTTATTAAATTAAATTTATAAATAATTATTAGGTCTCATGAGTAACGACATTATTTCTAATGACGAGAAAGATGTAACTGGCGCCGTTTTTTACATTTCTAATGTATATCTCTTTTAAACAATTTTTGATATTAATAACTCTTCTTTATATAAATTTTATAGACTGACGTTTCATTATTTACCTTATTATACACATTATGCGTTTCATGATAGGTACATTGTGCATAAACATCTGCGTGAACGTGAAACGAAGAAGATTGCTTTTTATCGCATATGTTTCTATGTCGATTTTTCGTGGAGTTATAGCCTTTCAAAAATCTGGCGCACACATGAAAGAACACTGCGAGTATTTTTTTCTGCACATGTTTTGACAGATGTACTAATATGTTAAAAAAATACGTGCGAAAACATGTGTAATACAAATGCTTTGAAACACGATACGCTGTCGACAAATACGCACGTGCATTATCATTCTAGTCTATATAGATCGAGATCACGGGTCGATGAGATTACTAATATATTTTTGTACAGAAAAATCGTAGCGAGATAATCTTGGTCTTGTTGGAAAGCCAAGACTCTAACGCATCTAACAAAAATAAGATCAGATGTTTTTTGGTCTACTAGTTTGCGAGATATCGTTGACTAATTATAAAAATAAAATTGTTGTTGGGGTCTTACCCCAAAAGAGATCTTCTTCTTAAAGTATTTCTATTTAGATAACGAGTTAATATAACAGCCAATATCTTTGTATAAAAAATCGGAAGACAATGATTTTTGTCTCGTTTGAAAGCTAAAATTCTACCATTTCCAATGAATGCAAGGTTTCTGTCTCGGTTTCTGTCTAAGTTGCGAAATATCATTGATTAATTACAAAAATAAAATTAACTTCCGATTCTCAGCCTTAAAGCAGAAATCACGAAATGTTTAAATTACAATATCTCGGTTTAAGAAAATCGTAAATGTTTAAAACAAGTTGCATTGAAAAATATTGAATTTTATAATGATATCAGGATCAAATATTATTTTTTATTCTTTTATTAAAAAATAATAGTTTGCAATTTTATATATTTGTATAGTACAATATATATTCAGATGATTGTAATGTATTAATTAAATAAATTGCTTATATTATTATTTCTTTGTTAAAAAAATAAACTGTCTAGAAAGATTTAGAAATAAAAGAAAAGTGTCAATGATACCATTATTATTCAATATTGTTAGAAAATTTCGAAGGACATTACGTTTAGATAACTAAATAATGTTATTAGTTACTTCGCCATATGCCAATTCTTTATATCAAGTACATGTATTCGACATAATTACGAGGAGCTGATTTCCGGGAGGAAATACTTAACATCCTCGCGCCGGATGTTCATCTTATTTCAATTCGATGCAATCTATGTAAATATGCCCCCATATAACCGAGTCGTGCCAACCTGAGACAGCAGTATCCGATAAGCGCCGCTGCTCTGCATCCGATTCCAAATAGAAATCAATATTGAAACGAGCCTCACGCATCGACCTATTCCGGATCTCCTTCCGGCGTGAACATTCATCACTTTACTTTGGCGTCGCAATAGACCTCGCGAATGGAAGATCCTCCTGAACGGATCGTGGAACATAATTGAAGGTCCGAGTGCAAGAACCTGGAGCAATATACCTTTTCAAGTGTTACGGAAAAGAATCTAAAATTGCCCAAGGCATTGTACGACATTTTATCAAACTCGTTATCTCTCATTTTACTAAAGAAATGAATAATATAAGATACAAGTGTGCTCTCTTGTGGC
Organism: Leptothorax acervorum; assembly: GCA_035220615.1. NCBI lineage: Eukaryota > Metazoa > Arthropoda > Insecta > Hymenoptera > Formicidae > Leptothorax > Leptothorax acervorum. Next base: position 267,245 of record JASTWQ010000452.1, on the reverse strand, counting down.
TGGACAGTACATTCTACCTATTGTAAAAAATAATCATTTCCAACGATCAGATTATAATGAAAATTACTTTTTCCCGCAGCAACATTAACTAATTAAACGTTACATTAAAAGTTATGCAATTTACTAATCTACCATCGCGGAGTAATATCACGAAATAACAAACGACTCGCTTCTTGAAAGACTCTGATATCTCTGCCTCTCGCATTCGCGCCATCAATTGCATTCTCGCGAGACCAAGGAAATGCACCGGAGGATATTTATACGTAATGAGATTGCGCAGTTTGTAAGTATAGTCTTGTTGCGATAAACATAACAAGAGATGATTACAATTCTCCCTCTCGTCTGGCACTTTTATCGCGAAGTTTTAAGTTTTAATAGCGATTATCGCCCGGCCGCGTTTTTCCACCGATAAGTTGCTCGTTGCGTACTCGAGCGCCGCTCTTCGTGCCGACTCTATGACGGAAATTTCGGCACTAAACTAATATTTGCATAATCGCAGAGCGCGCGCCCGCTCCTCTCTCTCTCTCTCTCGCCGTTTATTTCTGAAGTTTAATTGTGTTCCTTAGCAGTTATACGGCGGGCGCGGCCGCGATATTACAACGAAATAATTCACGAGCGCGGTAAACACTTCCGCGTCGACTGTCAAGCAAGAGTAATATAGCGTCGCGAACATAATATTCGCGATGCGCGTCGTGTGGAGACCTATATTAAAGACCTAATCGGCTATCGATTCGCATCCGCGGACACGGCAAATGATTCTCGACGGAAATTACGCCCAAGAGACGTGCGGCGCCGCATTTTCCTCACTCGATCTTGCCTCTCCAAGTATTTCTACGTTTTCGTAATTAACATTGTCATCCGCGACGTATACCCGCGCGGACGTCAAGTCAGTTTCTTTGACGTCCCCTGTCCGTTTTCTACGCGGCCGAATTAATTTGCATATGGACGCCATAAATGTCACATGCATGTTTCATGATATATTACATCTGGCGAATGTAACTATTCATTTTGTGCACTTCGCAAAGATGATGCGAAGTTACGTCGCTTTCACGGATTACGCGATGTTAAATGCGAGCGCTCGGTCCCTGTGTCAGAGTTTAACGAAATGCGAATTTCATAGTGGATAAACAAAGTTTCAGAATCAACGAGTCATATTTAACATTGAATTCACGCGAAGAGAAATTATTGCGGGCCGTAATTTTTTTCCCGTTCCGTAAAACGACGTAATAATTTCGCGGAGGAACGGACTAACGTCGATTTCAACCGATTTATTTCCTTATCACGATCCATGCGCGCCATTCAAGAACGTTCGGCTTAAAAGACCGAATAAACTTACGAAAGACGCAAATTTCAAGGAAGAAATCGGTGGGTAGAGCACCCTCTCTCTGCCGCCGCGCCCATCTATCCCTGCAGGGTCGGGAACTATTCAATTTCATAATCCGATTTGGCGTACGATTGCGGGAAGCAGAAAACTTTCGATTTATGACACGCTTAGGACAAAATTCTCTGAATCCACTAACCGCGCATTTTCCTCCACGTTCTCTCTCCCACCCGCGCGAGATGTATCCTGCGGGATGAGTGGGAATGCAATTTCCGTAAGAAGAATAAGGTTGCGAAGCCGAGGTAGTTCTTAGCTTTTTGTGCCGGCAATTACGGTAAAAATAAGATCACGGATGACTCCCGATCCGCACGCTCAACTTTTTCCTATTTGCTCGTGGAATTACAGTAACGCCTTGAGGCTCCCTTGCGCGGTTCGAAATAAATATTGCCTCGTAGAGTAAAGTAGTTCACGGTATTAAAGCCCTGCGAGATCCCTGCGGCAAATTAGGAAAAAAAAGAACCACGACGAAATCTGTCAGTTTAGAGACAGGTCGAAACTTCGGGCTGATGACACTCTTCTGAATTCATACACACAAGGCGTGTTTCTCAATAATCCCCGTCGAAACTTCGACGATTTATCTTTGATGTTTGTTGCCGGGCCTCGGTCGCATGCTCAGGGCGAGCAGCACCAAGCAAACTCTGACGGGGTGGCCGATCCATTAATTAAGTTAATTAACTCCCGACAGGTAACACGCCGCCGCTATGGACGCCAAGTAAACTCTAATGTCGGCCTAGAAACTGGCGTTGGCTGGCGTTATCTCGCGCGTATACGCGCGATTACAAGAGATTACACCAAATCCACCGTGGATACACACGTACTTTTGTATGCGCATACGATAATTAATGCGCTTGTCTCTTTCCGCGCGGACCTTACAAGTTCGAACGTCGTTCCATTTATAAGAGCGTTATATATATTAGCTTTTATACAAGAACGAGAAGAAAAAAACCAACCTTTTGTATATATTTTTAATATAATTGAATATCAGCCTACCGAGCTATATGCCGAAACATATATCTATACCTATCTTAAGATTTTATCTACACGTACCCTACAAAACGTAAGATATTGTGTAAAAAAATTCTATTAATTATAAAAAATAGGAGTTTCGTAAAAACCCAAGCCTGCCTCAGCGAAAATGAAATCGTATATTATTAGGTATGTTTCTGGGTGACTTATCGATGTTAAGTATTTCGGCGAAAGACTTATAATTAGTTTCTCATTCTATGTTCCAAAATTAATTTAAGTTTCTTAGTCTTAGTTTCAAACTTTGCTATTTCGCTATTTGTAATTACATACGCGATGGTAATGCCTGAAAGAGCCCGATACTCTTATACGGTTCACCTCTACTCACACGGTTGATATCGGTTCTCAGTTCCGGCAACTCACGGACACTACACGGATTCGATCGCACGCGAATTCTATAGCGGTCGCGGTTCTCACGCCGAAGTTTCCCGACTCCGATTACTCGATCGTGAAATCCCGTGCTGGGAGATTGCAGACAGTTTGAGCTCGCAGCAGATATTTAAATGAGAACGCGGCTGCAACTTAGTCGACTTGACCGCATCGGAGATCAAGGGGTGCACTTCTCAAAGGGGAGACACGGCTGTTACGCCAGCCAGCACTTGTCTGTATTAACGGTAGAGGTACCCTCGTAATCGCAGTTCCTGCGATAAAGGTGCGTAATTAAAGCTAATTTTAGTAGAATGGTGTTGCAAAGACAATTGTCAGTCGAATATGTAGTAAATTAATGGATGCCATATACTGCGATGCGCTCATAGGGATAGGAAATAATTAATTTTTGTGTTTCTTGCTTAAATAAACGCCGATATAAACTTTAATAAACCTACTCTCAAAAGCAACTTCTAAAATACAAATTTTAAAATAAATTACTCTGGTGGGATTTCGACTTTTCAGTAGCTGCAACTCGATGCAACTAAACGTTATTATATAGTATTTTAATAATATACATATATATATTAAACTACGTACTTTTTCGATTATTTAATCTTCTTATAAATAATATACGTATATATAATATACTACTGTTCATTATTTAATTATTTAATATATGTTAATATTAAACTACGTACTTTTCCGAATACTTAATCTTCTTATAAATAATATATAAATTATATACTACTGTTTATTATTAATAAAGTGCGAATAATAGAATATAAATTCTTAACAAAATTTGAGGAAATAATATGCTCTAACGACGCGCGTACATTTTGACGGTGTTATTTAAAGCTCCAAATATTGTCACGGCGGAAGTCATTCATCACGGATTTTTCTACACCGATGGTGTTAAGGCAACTAACCGAACCCCGCAGCGCACAAAGTGTATATCTATAGTCGCGCGGGGATGCGTGCGATCGAAGAGCGACGGCAATCAAGTCTCGGCGAACTTAATCGCCTCGAATTGCGCTCGCTATTTGATCAATTTTTCACGAAAAAGCCGATCGATCGATCGATTTCTCCCGCGCGAGGCGACGCGAGCGCATTTTCCCGCCGAAAGGCTGTTAATTTCTCGTCGTGTCACCTCGCATTAAAACGCACTAGCGGCGCGATATCGCCGATTCATCAAATTAGTTACAGACGGACGAGCGTCCGGGCACGCGAGCGCGTCGATAACGCCGCGAGATAAATATGTATAAGCGTGGTCAAGGAGCATTCATATACAAATCGCTTCGAAGGACGAGCGTAGCCGGGCCGGGTGCGTCGTCCTGAGTCACAATTTGCGACAAAGGCTGCGATCCATTTGATGCTACAAATGCTTCGATGCATTCTTTGTCTTCTTCTTTCTTCATTGAAAGAAAGAAAAAGACGAATGCTTCGAAGCGTTTGTAGTGTTAAGTAAACCGCAGCCAAAATGACGCGATCTAAACTGTAACGTGCCGATGTTAACTCTTCGGCCCTCTCCGACGTACTTGACCCCGTCCACGCGCCACTGTTTTCCATCCGCCACCGCACGCCGTGCGTTTGCCAAAGATAAACATCTGCGTGCAGAACCAGCAGAACTGCACGCGTGTACGTGCATTGGCAGGTAGAAACGAGGCGCAGCGCGAGCGGTTGGTGTGCGAGCTGCCGAGCGAGGGAGAAAACGCGCTGTCATTCGTGCGCAACTAATTGATTCCAGCGCGAGATCCACGTTTTTTGTCTATTGGACTAATTTGTCGTGTCGCTTTCGCGTTCAACTTTTTTTTTTTTTGCGTCCGTTGCGCTTGCTTGCTCGTGAATTTATCGCGTCGTGCAAACGCATGCGGAATATTCGTATATTTACACTCTTGTGACGTATACGTACATATACGCGCAAGCGGAACTAAATCGCATTGCCATTCATCGATCGAGCTTTGCACATCAACTTGGAGTGCAACAATTTAAATATGTCAAGAATAACGTTCCACATGTGAAATTAATTCTTCCCACAATCCGTAGCGGAATGCTTAATTTTATGACATTATCTGATTCTCTTAATTGCTTTTAGGAGATTTATTTAATAAGCGTATACAGAATAATTGTTCGAGCTATTAATATTAACAGGAGCATTTATTCACAATAATTGATCTTTCTTTGCGATTGGCATATAAGCAACTAGGAAAAAATCGAAAATTCTCTCGTCTGTCGAAATTATGACATTAATGCAGATATTCCTTTTTTTTTCACGTCCGACAAATAGCGAGATACCGGTGCGAATTGGGAATATAGAGGCATTTCATTTTATGCGCGCGATCGCTCCCATTGGTGCGTATACGCGTCCGCTGTCAATTTATCATTCTGAAATAGTGGGTCGTGATGTGGTGCAGTGCTGCAGTCGTGCCGTTCCTACGGGACCGGACCTCATGACGAGACGCTAAACACACGATTATGCGGTTGCATTATTATGCCATTGGAATGTGAGATCCTCTGTGGGTGCGCATGCGGGCCATATATGGACCACCGGTGATCTGTTTGAATGTTTTTTATCTCATACAAACTGGATACAAGACGCGTTTCCTGATAAATTCCTTGATATGAATTGACTGTATGATCGCGACAATAAAATTAATATATTACATCGAGAAATATAAAATAATTAACATAACTGATTTGAAAGTAAAGATGACTATTATATATCCATTTATGCTTAATCGACAAATCATTGCAGTGTGAAAATGGGAGCCAATTGCCGACGCTAATGAAAAAGAAACAAATTAAATATATTAAAATTATTTTCGCGATACACATTGACAATTTTCGTAAGCAATAATTTCAAAGCAATAGATTCACTCATTTGGAAATGTAAAAATTTAAAAATATAAATCCCATATATGTACAATTGTATATATATAAATATATTTTCAATTAATCTTTATAATACTTTTTCTTTCTATATTTTCAATGATATCGCACATAATCTAATCATCTTGTACCTACTCATTATCTACACAAATTCGTTAAATATATCATAAAACCATATTATCGTTTAGAGGTTGGCATTATTATACCAATTGTTGTTATTACCAATATTACTAAATTTACCCTTAATCTGCCACTAATGCTTTATGGCATTTTATTCACGGAATCGATTAAGGCATCCGTACGAATTAATCGCGTCTGGAAACGAGCGTCGTCGTTAGCCGCACGATTGCGACGATTGCCGCCATAAAATTGTTGTTTGTCTGATATAGACGGCATTCATGCAAATGCCACGATCATCCCAAGGCTTTCCGATATTGCGCGTAATGTGATTTCACGATAGAGCGCTTTCTTTTTGTCTGACTAGACTCATTCTACTAGCCTGCCCGATATCGATTGTTTTTCCCAAGTCAAGCGACAATTAACGACTTGAGCCATTAGAAATTCTCCATCGAAAAAAAATTTCTGGATGAGTGCTTCTGCGAAATATTTCCCCATGGAGTGATCTGCATTAATTACTCTTTTTTTTGCATGTAAATATCAAAATAGATTAATATAATAATAACAATAAATATTTATATTCTCTTTTCACAAAAAATACATTATAACTATTGATTAATTCAGATCGTATTAATTAACGTACCATCGTAAAACGGAGGATTCAATAATATTAAATATATTTGTTTTAAATATTAAATGCATTTAATTTAAAAAAAAAGAATGATATAAATTAATATAATTAAAATATAGAATATCTGCATGGGCAGTTTTTAAAATTGCAAGAGATATATGCGAACGTTATTATTAATAATTACGCTTGGTTTACACAATGAGATAACGAATATTTCAAGTTTCTCTGCCACGCAAATTTCGATGATCTGGTAGGCAGTTTATTTGAGTTGCAGTTCGATATGATACTGGCTATTTCTGGAATTTCCTCGAGTGACCTCAAGCTTCGATGAGAACATACCGAGAATAGGCTTCATCGACAAGTGGAATTACGAAGAGCACTTCTTGAGTAGATCAATTATTGATCAATTTCCCATTGAGCAGCGTGCTATACGAGCTATCCGGATTGTAACGGGGTACACGTTACATTCATTAGCTCGCCCCTCATACATTCCACCAATTTACCGTTACCACCGGTTTCTGTAATCTCGCCAGACGATTATAGCGCTTTGGGGAAAAATCTACTGTTGCCGAATACAGCTGTCGAAGGACAAGAGAAGGCTCAAGTTCATCGAAACTTAAGAGAGCGGGTTAAAGAACTCTTTGTGCGATCCCGGGAAAATCCATCTCTGGCCACCGCTGCCCGACTCTCCGAATCCCCAACTCCCCATGGGAGCCGGTGATACCCTCGGACTGAACCTAGCCTAACCCAGTTCCCAGAGAACGTAGAAAATCCGCAGCACTTGAGTTTCAACCGAGGTAGATTTTATTGCGTTTGTGTTCAAATCGGATTATGCCCGTCTTCGATTCACGATGGATCTAATCCCCGTTCTTTCCTCTCTTCGGCCAATTAAAAATGCGTAAACGATTAAATACAGCAAAATTTCCATTATGCAAATGCAGATTATCATTCAGCATAATTCTCCACCTCTTGAGTTGAATTTTATTTACAAAAAGAGTAATTTAAAATTCTATTGGCCTCTATCAAATTTTTTTTCACATTTATTTCAGGCCTTCGATGCGTAAATAGCAAAAAACCATCAAAAGTCAGAGTTTTTTTTTTACTTATTACCTTGAAAATTATTATAACTCTTTGATATCAGAATTTTCGGTTCTAATTAATCTCCAGAATACAATGTCAAAATATTATATAGTAATTGTACGACATCTGCATAGAACACGATTTTATTCGAATGGGAAAATAAATCATTTTTTTAAATGTAACGTACAATAACGTAATGTAATATAAATTGTATAAAATATACATGACGTAAATGACAGACCGTTATGTTGGTAATGGATGTTTCATTAATGAGAACTTCTCGTGCATTTTCAAATATAAATAAAGTAAATAAAGAACAAAATATTGACAAATATCGACGCGCAGTTTGATAAGTTGGACAAATATACAAAATTCACACAGAAATATTATTATTAGGCAACCAAGATCCAGCCCGACCGCGAAGATCGCATTTTCCCTATTTAATTATAAAATATAATTGTACACACGGCGGGAAGTAATAGCAAACACGGAAGCGATGTCGATGGTGGAATAATGATGACTATTATCGAGCAAACCACACACGCAAATATAATACGCTACAAGGTACAATGTGTTTATTGTAAGATGTATATTAACCGATGAATAATCAATAGAGCTTCTGTCCCAGAAGGCCAACATTGGACATTGGACATTATTTCATAATGTTATTGCAAGAACTTCATTCTAATTACTGTTCAATACTTAATTTATCTGATTTATCAGATTAATTATTGAATTCAATTATTCGAATGATTGTCCACTGTGCTGAACATTTTGGAGTAACAAATCGTAATAATTTAGTGGGAAAGTAATAACAAACCTTATATTCTTTTACCCTTTAAGTTTATTGATATTGAAGCCTTTCAGGACTTGCCAGTTTATTTGCCACAATTTCCAGGCGATGGAGGCTTAAGAGGAAGTTTTGAAATCTGCCATGGAATTAAGACCGTCACAGCGGAGATCTTAAGATTCGGGGAATGAGATATTCCTGCCCGGTCGTTTCTCCTGCTAGATATCTTCCGGCGAATTGACGAAATATTTTAGACTTAAAAAAATATATAGCGAAAGAAATGCGGTAACTGTGTATTAAATATAATTAAATTATATAATTGACTCTTTTTGTCTCTTATTTATATGTAATATATGTAATATATACTACAAAGCATTTTTCTGAGGGTGACTATTGTTCCTTAGTTGGACCGGAACAAAAACACGAACAAAACTTTATTTTAATTATTGATGACGTTATATTTAAATATGTATATAATTAATTAACTAAAGACTCTCGATTAGTCCAATTTTCATTTTTAGTCTGAACGTTTTGGAGACTGTGAATATTTGCAGAATTCTGGTGTTTTTTCTTGAAAATTATACAATCTTTATACAGGGTGTTTTAGGTTTAAATATCCTAACTTAAAATATGAACTTAGAACCTCAAAACAAGAAAAAATTTTCCTCTGGAGGTATGCCCGTAAACGCTTTGTTTAAGAGATATTGACATCTAAACATTTTTATTATAAAATTTTATGAAATTGTAATCAGGTTATAATAAATAATTTAATAGTGTGCTTCTCAACCGCTTTATTACTAGAAAATATAAAAATTTTACATAATTATAAATTTTGTTCAAAGTGACGTCCTTGAGCATTGAGACAGGCTTGGCGATTTAAGTCTGTCTCAATGTTCAAAGCTGTTACTTTGAACAAAGTTTATAATTATATAAAATTTTCATATTTTCTAGTAATAAAGCAGTTGAAGCACATTATTAAATTATTTATTATAACCTAATTACAATTTCATAAAATATAATGAAAATGTTTAGATGTCAATATCTCTTAAACAAAGCGTTTACGGGCATACCTCCAAAGGAAAATTTTTTCTTGTTTTGAGGTCCTAAGTCCATATTTTAAGTTAGGACATTTAAACCTGAAACACCCTTAGAATCAATTTTTAAATACTCATCTCATTGTTGGAGAACTTGAGATGATTCAATTTGTTTATCAGCGCGTCGCTAAAGATGGCTCAAAGTAGAACCAAAACGATTTATAATTTGTATAAAATTATTAATAAATGTTACGTAGCGTTAACTCATGCACAACTATATCGCGTTTAACTCTCAAAGTTCACTTTTTCTTGTTAGATGTTATATTTATTTCCTTCCGCGCATAAAATAATGTCGGAGAATCATGTGTCGTAAAACCGCGACACAGTTTGCTGTCGCATATACAATTTATCCACTTTTATCGTGATTGATACGTGGACAATTTAATAGCTAAAACTTAACTTGATACAAGCAATTTATAGCAATTTTCGCCGTTTCGTGCGTCAAGAGACAGTTTATGTCGGCAGTAAAAGCTTTATTTGCTTTAGAATTCATTGCGATATAAAAGTGATTTGATTCTTTATAGAGGGAGATTTTCCCCTAAGGAGGGAAAGCAGCGCGGCGGCGCGATGGCACACCATGCGGAAGGATCCGTACCGTGTAACTGCTGGTCTGCACTTTGTAGCACGAGAGAATTACGTTGCTAGTGCAGCTGAAACGCAAGAATGATATCAAATAAATTCTCTCGGTGCAACTCGCGCACTCGGGACGATCTGTATACACGGCACTTCATCGTTCATACGCTGCGTATAGATTCGCGGGCTGTAGATTAAAGTTTTTCAATCGCCTTTTCCCGGTAAATTCTTTCCCCGCTAAATCGAAAATTTAATCGAGGTAAAACAATCGTTTCGCGGCTGTCGTTCCAGCATAGTTTGCGGTAGCTTTACAGATCTCACACACAAGAATCGAGAAACTAGTCAGGGAAAATCAGTACACGTAATCTCCCTAAATTTAATTTTTCGCTTTGCTCGCATATTTTTATACCAAACTGATAACGTAATTGCGATATTAATACTGATATCATTTGGATTCATTAATATTTCTTCATATCGTTATAAAATCAACGAAACAACAGTCAAAATGCGATTCTCGGAACACTAAAGTATCGATATCATTAATACGGAATATCGAGTAGAACGCTGAATATTGAAAAGAATATAATTCTCAGATTAAATTTTATATCTCAATGTAGAATCCATTGCAGCCGCATGATATCTGAGTTAATATTATTACGATATAGTGTCTGGACGCGGCTAGAACCGATTTATCGTCGATTTCACAATCGCACAGAGAAATTGGCTGTAGAATAAACTGCGGTAAATTCCGCTTTTGCCTGTGGGACGAGTCTTTCGTGAGGAAAAAGCGACGTCGAATTGGACGATCGGGAAACAAACGGACAATCGAGCCGCGCTTGATGGGCGACAATCGGCGTTGTTGTCTGCACCACTTTTCAGCGATGCAATCGTCTCTCCTCTTTTTCGTTCAAAGCATGCCGGACACTTTATTACGCGCGCGTTGCGTCACGATAATCGTTTGGCCATCGTTCAGCTTCGATCTGAAAGGTTTGCGGCTTGCCAAAAAGCGGATAAACACAGTGCACTTGGCAGATGCAGAATTACAGTTTGCTCAAAATTTTCTGTTAAAGCTCTATCTATAATATAATCGTGCAATATTCAACCACTGCATAGTGGTTGAAAAATCAAGAGAAAAATAGAGAAATAACAAAATGGAATAAACTATCATTAGGAATATATTCGAGCATATTTTGTGAAGCGGAGAAGAGATTATATCATCATCGTTGTTGCGAATATAATCTTGTGTCGTATAATATAAAATAATAATATAGACAATGAAATAAAAGGTCACAGAGCCGTAACAGAATAACGTTTCGGCTCATTATCTGGTCATCCTCAGTGTGTTAACATTCCATGACTAGATAATGAACCAAAATGTTTGAAAATTACTTTTTTTATTAAATAATTAAACACGAATATCCTGTTACGGCTCTGTGCCCTTTTATTTCATTGTTTGATTTTTAATATCATTTGTGCCTTTCAAGATTAATAATATAACGCACAATAAATAATATAATAAGCTGCAGTTCCGAAAAGGTCCACTCTCCGATTTTCATGAAATTCGGTGAAATAATCTTAAATATAATAATATAATCGTGTCTCTCTTGAGGAGTTTGAAAGGTTACTAAGGCCGGTATTCATAGTTGGATCTTATATTTAAGACCGTCTTAAGTACAATCTTAAGATGTCATGAACCAATCACAGAGCCGTATTAGCATCTTAAGACATTACTTAAGATGATCTTGAAATAAGATCCGACTATGAATACCGGCCTATCTCGCGTAAGGAATCAACAAAATGGACACAATCGTCGGCTCTTACGGAGAAATGGTCGTCATCCTCCTACCATTGATATGATGGGCACCGTATTCCGATAATATTCCATTATCGTTCGAAACACATGTGACTACCATCTACTCGACAATCCGCCATTACTGCCTTTGTTCGGATCGCTCAATGTGCCGTTCGAATCGCACGATTTCTCTATACCGTATAATCATCGTGGGAACCTCGATCGCTTTAGCCATTGCGCGTAATCAGCTTGTATTTGCAAAAAGTGATAATTTTGAACGTGATTATGACTAACGATCGTTCCGATTGTATTGGTTTAACTTCCATCTGGCAAAACTGTATACCGCTGTTTGCATAAAAAACATCGGATTATAGCCATTTCTCTTAGGAGCGGTAAAGTATTCTTATATGACTGGTATCATAACATCAATTGCCGCGATCGGTGTACTATCGTAACTCGTAACTGATTCGAAATTGGCGTTTCAGTTTTTATTTTATGTTACGCCGTTACGGTATAAAAAAAGCGTTAATTTACATTATAATTATCATTATATGAATTAATCTCTGTATTACAATTATCATTTGTATTGTGATAAATCGAAGTATTGAGAATCATCGAAGTATTGAGAATCTTTAATATAATTTCTATTTTGTCGCAAATTGTCAATATATGGGTCATAATTATAGGCAAGCATTATGAATAACTTACATTCCAATAAATTGCATAATAAAACGATTTATGCTATACTAAATAAATACGGAAAACTTATAGTATTACCATTTTACGAGTATTATCATCAAATATTCTCTCTCTCTCTCTCTCTCTCTCTCTCTGTCTCTCCTCTCAAAGCGCAAAATGAATCTCTTTCAGCTGTATCAAAAGCTCTTTGCTCGACCGGTTCGTTAAAGTTTTACGTACCGAGTTTGATAAACGATGCTCGATGAAACTGCCCGCCGTGTTTTTTCCTTAGCGTCCCAGGCTGAATACGCTGTAACTTCCCTCTTCATGATTCGAAATAAGTTTGAAAGCATCGAACTGGCATGACAAGTCACTTTGCCTTCCATAACGTACGCGGACGAGTGCTCTATCAGTGAACCTCTTACCGGACGGTCCCGCTTCCGGTCTTCGGGAATCGCTCGATGCATTTTTTTTTTACCGCGATCGCCATGCTGCTTGCGATGCAATCGCGCTCGGTTTACGAGAATTCGATTCCTCCAGCCGACTTTACCTTCGCGATAAATTCGCGATCTCCGCGATATTGGATTTCGGCGTTTGCTTTTGTGGTTAAACGCGCTCGTCTGCCTCGTATTTCTCCTTCTCCTCCTCCTCCTCTTCCTGCTTTCCCTCCTCCATCTCGACATTTACATGCGTTCTCGTGGTAAAACCGTACAAGCATCTATAACAAGTTACCAGGTCTGAGAACTTGACGAAGGTGAATGACATCGAGAACCGAAGTAGTAGTTGAGAGTGCTTTAGAAAGTTGATATTACTCGCTTGCGGAGGAGTAATATCATTTCATTTTTATCGCGTTCGTGAGGCAGGAAGACGCAGGAGATGAAGTAAAGCGCGCGAAACCGCTTAATTCCGAAAGGAAAACGTGGAAGATGTTTCTCCGTACATAAATACGCGTGAGTACACTAAATTTTTAACTTCAGAGTACCTGGTTAATTGTAAATATAATATTAAAACAGAAAGAGAGAGAGAGAGAAACTTACGCATTAAATAAAATTAAATTATTCATTTAATGCAGGGATATTTTACTGTCGGCTTTGCCTCGTCTTTCTGCTGGAAGAATTATGCACAAGAATATGCGTTTTTGTACGTGGATCGCATAATGTCGCGTGTTTCTCTTTGCGCGGAAGTAAAATATCATTATTACAGGATTAAGTTTCTCTGTGCACGTTTATGTAATGCAAACAAAAAGGAATTTGTGATAGCTGCGTATGTGAGATGGAAGGTAAGATAATTTCAAGCCACATTTTAGAAAATTCTTCTATTGTGCTCCTTCGAGAATCGTGTTGGAATTCAGAGAAGACGACTGACAAAATGAGAAACTGACATTGCTCTCTACCGAAGTCTCGATGATAAACTTGCAGGAGAGTTGGAGATAACTTTGTAACTAAAGATTATTTTTTTTACGTCAAGAAGACGTTATTGTTCAAAGAGTTTTGAAATCAAACTTGAAGTATAGACTTCGTATATAGATACATATACGTACCTATATAGTATCTCAAAATAATCGGTTTTAAAATTGTTATTTCTAAACACACTATAGTGAAGAATCGCCAATTTCACTAGGACTAATTCCACAATAACGTCTAATCAGATTTTATATGATTCAAATTTTACATGTGTCAGTGTAACAATTTGTGTCATTGCGAACATAAAGTAAGCCTGGATAAGCCGATAGTTTAATAATAAAAGAATACGCTGGATAAGTTTTTACCGACAAGCAGGACGAATCGGATCGCTGGAAATCTATTTGCATTACAAACTTACAGGGGATCTTTGGAGAAAATGCTCCGGGGAAGACTGAATGAAGTTGAAAAGGGACGTCGCGAAACCAGCTTGCCAAGTAACTTCCATAACGCGCTCCGAGACGAGTGCGGCGCTTTGTCGAGGAGGCTTCTACTAGCTTTTCTCCATTTCTACCAGAACCTGTTTCAACGGTATTTGCATGGCTGAAGTGAAACGACATTTACTATCGTTTATTCTTTGTCCGACAATAATGTAAAGATTTGACACGTATATACGACGCTTTCTCTTCATTTCGCTATTATATGACTCACATGTACGATCCTGAATTAATAACTCTATAAAATGTTCATAACTATTAGAATGTAATTTTATAATTACGCGTAAGACCAGAGTAAAATTAGAACAATTATTTTCCACTGAAAGTAACTGATATTTCATTTTTGATGATCTTGAATTTCTTTAGAAAAAACAGATTATCAAGTATCGAAATAAAATTCACGTGATTTTATTTTCTCGAAATATCGAGCCCGCGAGCGTAGTAATTTTTTAATAAGCGATTTTATATTAAAAATGTACCGTGTCGGTTTATCTACTTTTTAATTCTCTTATCGGTAGTCTGATATTAGCTGACGTTGTACAAGAGAACGATGAATAAGGAACGCTATACTCAGCTTCATGCGGTTTACAGTGATAACGGCGAGGCGGTTTTTCGGGTTCTCAATTTCCGCAGTGATGTGTACCTTAATGTCACATAAATCATTCCCCAAAATAGCATCTACAACAAAAAGGACGAACGCTTCAGATACGCCATATCCGATACCGCGTGTCGTGTTGTTTTTTTCACCCTTTGCATGTGTGATAAATCGTTCGCACCGGCAAAATGATTTTGCCCAGTGTAACGTGTTAGTCGCAGTGATACCGCAATACAATAAATATACTACATATATGTACTACATGTGTATAAATGTACTACATATGTGTATTTATGCACATACATTTTTTCGGATGAAATAAAATTCTAGACTTTTTTCTGTATAGAATCTCTCAAACAAGCAACGATAAAATAATTAAACTTTTTTATTACGTAGCTACTTTTTTATAAACTTTTTCTATGTATATCTCTAAAAATGAAAAAGATAATTTATATACTACTATTTCACTTAGGAACTTAATATCTTTCTTGAGCTATTAATAAAGCTTATAAATAAATATTTTTTAATAAAATTTTTGTTTGGCAATAATTCTTTCAAACTTCTAAATTTTCTGTCAAAAACAATTTCTTCACTAAAAATTGATCTCTGAGTTTATATCGCTACTGTTGCGATACTGAATTTTCTATATAAACGAAAGGATATCATGCAGTATATGAATTGACACTTTGAAGTTTAGAATCGTATGTATCTAACTTCTCGAGTTCGCAAACTGTTCCGAGTGATTTGCATGAACGCATGATTTATTTATGTCTCTCTTGCGAGCAAACAGGTTGAATTTTATAGCGCCTAAGTTTACGAGTCGTCCGAACTTCCGACCTTTTTCGCGGCTGTTCCGACTTTATTAAGGCGAACAGAACGCCGACGGCGTTTCCCTCGTAAGAATTTCCAAAACGCAATCCTTGTGTCGGACATTTCCTTCGCTCTGACAGTAATATGAGCAGATTGCAGTGTTGCAACAAAGTTGCGTCGTATACACCGATACGGTTTCTCGATTGAATATTTGGATTATTTATCATTGACGTGATGGGAATTTCTCTCCTTACTGACTTCTACATTTATTATACTCTTGCAAATCTTATTTTATAGATATTTTAATATCTATAAGACATGATTTCATGATTTGTCAGAAACACTCTGTTATGCAAATAGCGCTTGAGATTATATCTAGAAAGAATGAAGATTATCTACATCCTCCAAATAAGTAATTAACGCGTCAAAAAGTAATACATGTTTATAATATCAGAGAAAGAGAGAGAGAGAGAGAGAAAGAGAGAAAATTTCCGTAATTCGAAGAATAAAATGGCCTTCAATGTTGATGCATCGTGGATGGTGGTTCGAGACGCAATGCATCCGACATTCGGCAAATGCAGTCCTCGAGATTTCGTATAGCCCGTCTCTGACAACCGATCGATTTGCATCGCACTTTCCGAACGTCTCGCTCGGCGATCGAGCTGGCTCTTTTACCGTCTGGCAGTGTCATCAATAGAGATAGAGATTTTACGAGCGCCGCAATCATTTTAAACGCACCGAAAGCCGAAGCACTCACATTCGCAACCCTGCTGTTCTTCTCGCTCCGCTGCCTGTGTCAATTCTCGGAATCATCCGCGTCTAAGTTCTCGCACGCTCCTCGCCTAAGCCGCTCTCTATCTTAGGTTCCCCATCGTGTCTCCATACGAACGAGCGACCGTCGTTCCGAAGTGAAACTTCAACCTCGTGCGACGAACTTCTGTAATTCGCTCTCTTGCCGTATTCCTCTTGAGAACGCACCGTGTCGAGAATGGGAGTGGGTGGCTTGTCGGAAAGAGACGGCAAGCTACGTGTACGATGCTGTCGGTATCCATGATTTAATTTAACCATACCAGCGTCTGAAGCTTTCGAGACGAAGATACGATTACGCATGTAAATACGAGTATACGCGTATCGAGAAGAAAACTTTTCTTTCTGCACTCTATTGTGTGTGCGTGTTTTGTTTTAAAATATTTATTAATACATTAATAATATGCATTAATAAACGCATTAACAATTTATATACATACAGTATAAATATTTATACTGTAATATAATAAAATACTTTATAAAATATTAATAATTATTTTAAAACAAAAAACGCTTTGTATCAATTTTGTTTTCCATTTTAATTAATTAATTTAATTCGCGCTTTTAATAAATTTTATTACCATTTATTTTATGCTACATTTTCTGTCTGATCAGCATTTTCTCATGTTTGCGCAAAACATCAGTTTATATACATTGTATAATATCTTTTCCTATTACCTCCGCCTATAACGCTCTCGTTTTTATAATGTTCACGTTTCACCGCGAGATAAGATATATTCTTTATTCGCTGTAGAGGAGAGCGACGAAATGATGCTGCAAGGAATTCCGTGTTAGACGAGAAAGGACTATGAGAAAAAGATAATACACCGAAGGTACCGTGGTAGTACCTACTACCGTCGGCGGTTTAGGGATGTGGTAGCCAAGGGATGAGAGGCAGAGGTCACGTGCAAGAGGGAAGCTCGCCGTTGCACCGTCGCGTCGGCAGTGCAACCGGTGACCGGGGATGCGAGTAATGCATACTAGGTACACGACGTAAAATTTAATCCAATGAATTAATTATAAACTACGCCCGACGCATCTCGCGGCCCAGCCCTGGCAATTACCATGAATATGAAGCGCTCGTCCTTCCGCATACCTACCCTCGCGAGGCGGGCGTGCTTCCCTCTTTCTCCGCGATAATATCGGTAATTCCATTCGGACGGAGAGGGAAACGTCGCGCGTTCACTGTGTACGGGTAATTCGCGTGGGGATGCGAAACACAACGCAGAGTGCAAGTTTCGCGTGCTCCGCCCGTCTGCGTTTCCAGCCTGCGAAGTCTCTTGACATACGAATAGCGTCGTACCGGCTCGGCTGACTGCGGAATCCTGATGCGATTCGAAATTTTGAGCGACGCGAGCTGACGTGTTGATATTCAAATGAGATAATTGAGAGAGTCGGATAAGTAGATGATAGCGCGCTCTGTCAAATATTGGCGAAAAAAAGATAAATTGCATAATCTGCATAAATAACCTGACGCGTACTTTATTATTGCTCCATATTTATCGCGTAAAATCTGAAAAGACCGTTTATAAATTTGTTTTTAACCGCGCTTTATCATACATCGTTTCACGGTGCTATCACAGACGCAAATATATTCGTATCCTGCGAGAAAAATATACCCGATACGGATCGTAAATCGCGGTGAGTTTTGGCGATTATTTACAGTTCAACCAAGTGCATGCGTCACTATTGAATTATATTTATTATCGCAGCCAAACGATAAGTGAGACACATGAATTTCAAACGCATCGATCCATTTTTCTCGGTCTAATTAGCTTTCTGCGTTACCAAGTAATATCTCACCACGTAAAGTCTAACGCTATAACATGATAAAACGTGACAGTAAAATCTCCTTTCACAAGTGCGATATATTTATTTTATTTTCTTTTATATCAAGATTATTTAGCATGCAAAAATTAACGCGCGCAAGAGTATATCTATGATTGAAATTATGGAACTATTGCCGGGCGGTTTGAGAAAGCGGTTACTATACGCGAAATGGTTCAAGTAGTTGCATAATTGGTCTCTATATATGAGAGCAAATCGTGAATGCACATGTATGCGCGCGGAAATGCAGTTAAAGTGCGTGCACGCACGACAATATAACCGCGTATATCACGCATATTTACGTGCCTGGTTGTATGCGTGTATTTGCAGGGTTTGCAGTATATTCAATATGCGTACATGGGATGTGTGTGTGTGTGTGTGTATACGCGCGTATGCCAACACTGTATGCATACATACGTGTACATACTGGACCTATGTATTTGAAGTACACGTATATGTATATTTGCATATATTTCTCGGGTGCATGCACGGCGCAGGGCTTCCGGGGTTTACATGCAGCCGGCGTGCTCCGTGCTCACGCGAGTGCGCATCGTTTGCACACACGAACACGCCGGTGCGGCGCGGGCGCGGAGATGGTTGCTCACCGTCGGAGTTCCACCACCGGCGGATATCCGCGTATAATTGCATCTTTCGAGCGCTACGTGCGCCACGTCCTGAAAACCGCGTAAATCCGGCCCGGCAATTCCAATGCGCGTCTAGTCGCGACATATGCTCGATGCTATCTTTAATTGAGGAGCCGCAGAAGCATCCCGCGCGGCGATCGCAATCGCTTTCTCGCGAGTAATCTCGTTTCTTCGCGCCTGGATCCATTTAAAATTTTTCACGAGCACTTAGGATTCGAGAAACGATAAAGCAATAAAAAGTTAAAAATTTTAATATGTACGTGTGGCGCGCTTCTTATATCATCACTCTTTATTCCCAAACACTAAATTACTCTTAACAAAGAGTAATTTAGTTTTTGGGAATAAAGAGTGATGATATAAGAAGCGCACCACATTTTTCGTGCAAGATGTGATGTAATTTTGGTTCGGAGTAATTATACTTAAATGTATTACACACGAGCAAATGGATTAGGATTTTGTAGAGAGTATTGCGTAGCAGTTTTTTACTAGATATATAAGCAGCGTTAACTTCAAAGGATGGAATCAAGCGAGCTGTCGTGTGGTCTTGTGTCAGGATGGCCATCTTTCACCCCGTGCAAACGTGCAATTTAAAAGAACGCTCATTTATGCGATGCTTTGAGAAAGAACCGCGCAAGCCACGCTCGCACAGGTTAGACTTTGTACCCGTAAGAGAAGCAAATTTCAACATAAAATCACCCTCGACATGACCCGTTGCTCGTTGCTAAAGTGCTTTGGGCTGTTCGCGCCGGGTGCAGTAATTTTTCAGGAAATTAATTGGCGTAATCGCGGTTCATAAATCACAATTTTTGCAGTAAGAAAGAGAGGTAGAATGGAAAAGAAAGCTGCGAGCTTCTCTAGCTGTCATTTAACGTCTCGCGCTAAAAGAATGTTATTGTGCGCGAGCTATATTACGATGCGATTTTATACCCTCTTTTTCTTCGTAAATCTACCGTCCGTGATCTAGAATTCAACATGACCGAGTTATTACGAGACAGTATCGTTACCGAGATTTCGTCGACCAGAGGAAAAGCTGCAGGTTGTCGAGCAATTAAATTCTCACAGCGATAAATTCGCAATCCGCGACAAATTAACGCTGTCGAGCGTGCCGGTCGTTAGAAGCGTTATGTGGTAACTTAAAGATTAAAGACACAGATGTGAATACAGATTTCTTAAATCTAATTTGCGCAAGAGAAGGAAGAGAGAGAAAAAGGAAAAAAGAGCTGACGATTCCACACGGAAAAAAATGATTTTGCAATAGTAGCTAAATTTCAGTGGCTGAATCAAACTTAGCTCTAAGAGCTACCGCCTTAGTAATCATAGCTAAACTCTGGCTATTACAGGAAAAAAACATTAAGTGGAGCGTACAAATTTATTAGCTGAAATCAAAAGCATATCTTAGCACAAGCAGCTAAGAAGTTGCAGTCGTACCTAAATTTCTTACCATGCACAAACATCGTCTTTAGTAGCAAAAATTTGTTGCTATAGTAGCTAAGTGCAAATAGCGAATAAATTTAGCTTGGACAGCAACAGTATTAGCTGTCCCTATAATAAGGACACATTTTAGCTGTCACAGCTATATTTTAGCTCCTGCTGCTAATCTTTTTTTTCCGTGCAGAATTACGAATTTAACGCGATTTCGTATTCATTACTCATAATTTAGTCGTTACTTTCCTCCGAATACCAAACAAGATAATTGCGCGATAGTAACACGTGCAAGTACTTTATGTGAGATAACTAGTCCCCGTAACCACGGTAATACGACATACCGATAGGCATTATCGCGCGCGAGAACGATAACACGCATCTCGAGGAAACGCGCCAGCTGCGCCGCGAGGACCGATTGAGTCGCGTTATCCCGGTACACGCGCTCATCGGGAGATACGTGACAAATGATACTTCCGTATCGTCCTGGCGGTGTCACCGAATGATGTAGCCTCTGAAAAATCGGGGACGAAAGGGCCACGATGTGCGGTACCGCGACGTTCACATGTCTTCTGTGTACTAGGCCGATAAATTGAGAAAGATAAGAAAACATTGCGTAACTGATTATTCTCGCGGAAGGTACTGCGATGTATCGTTAAGAATTAACAAGCTTAAAATGTACGGCAGCATATTTAATCTAATCCAGCATTACCTCTGGTTTTATCTCTGGGTTTTACTTTACGTTTTTCGCGCACGATAATCTCCGAACCTCATATATTTTCTCTCAACAATGGCTCTATTATAAGACTAGCTAAGAAATACTGTATCCGAAAGAATGTCACAAGTTCACCGTTTGAAATGATTAAAATTAACCGCTGACGACATGTTCATTTCGGACGCGGTTCATTGCGCTGCGAAATAGATATCGCTGATTCAATAATCGTATACGTGTATAGCACGTATCGGGCGATTATGCACGATTAGCACGAATGTGGCGTTATATTTCGAAATGTGACGCGATCGCGATTTTGAATTCTAACTCTTCCTCTTTGAAAATTATATTGCATATCTCCAGGCGCAGCTTTTCTTGGCTATCTATATATACGTATAGCGACGATGAAATGAAAGTGTGCACGGTTGGAGACAATGCGTATATACCAGGTATACCTGATTCCACAAACGACATCTGCGGCCCATTGCCTTCTGCCGTTGCCTTCGCGATATTGGGGAGTCGCAGGGGGCCCCTGTGTAGCGCTCGTGATATTTATAATTTCCAACACGGGCTAATTTTGCCCGGTCACGTAATGGCGATGCCCATTGGCTGACATTCCAGATTAAATCTGGGCGCAGTGCGCGGGAATATGGCATAATTGATAGTAGAGCGAGCGTAATCTCGTATCTTTCAATTTGGTATGCTTCGAGGTACGAGCTTTTTATTTCGAGAGTAGCAAATTGGCCGGGGCGATGCCGGATTCGTCGCCGCACGATAGTATCGGATTGCGATTGGAAAATTAAATACACGGTAATTAATATCTCCTGCACGGAGCTATTTGCATTCAAAGGGAGACATAATCAAAAGAGAGAGAAGGAAAGAGAGGGACAGAGAGAGAAAGAGAGATGTCGTAATAGCAACTGGGAAATGTAGCGTACAGATATCTAAAGGATGCCATTCAGATGCTTATTCTTTGTGGTGCTGTTACGAGAATGATAACGTATCACTATCAGCTTGTTGGCTATTACACGTATTGCCTAGCGATTATATGTTAATCTATCGTCTATTTACTCTGCGTTACATTGCTCTATAGAATTTCATGATGTAAAGGTTTTAATGAATAGAAACACACACGTATTCAATGATAATGATTACGATATCGTCGCTCGTTAGAAGATTGAAATCGTCATTCTATATATCGCTCTCAAAGGTAGTTACCTCGAAAATATCGGCCGCACACAATGTACCCAATAACCGAACTATTTTTTAACCTGTTATCCCGTTGTTCCACGAATAATCTCTGATTATGTTCTCATAATTAATTTAACGATCGCGAGTTGACAGTGATGACGAGTTCCCATTGCGTGGCCATGCAAATGTCATTAATTATTGGCACTTTACTTGCAGCGCGAAGCCTTGCAGTGAATTTCGTTGACAATATCGCCGCTAATGGGAACACGGTTGTTGCGCGCCGATATTTCGCTAACATAACTATTATTAATATTACCATTATTGTTCGGTGAGGCGCGTCGACTGAATTCGCGGGCGCGTCGCGTCGGTGTCCGCGCGTATACCGTGATATCGATCCTACCGATTTAACGAGACTTCATTAGTCGGATTTTCAGACAACAAAGCGGCCGTCTCGTAGAGCGGCACGTGATCAGCTTGACGAGCACGCCGGTCGCCCGAAGCTATGGAATTTCTTGCGGCGCGAAATTTCAGAGCATCCTGGTAACGAACTGCCATTATCAAAATTGTTTCTATCGAATCAGCCCGGACGATAATAATAATTAAGTTGGTAGGCGCGTGCCGGAAATAGGACAATTGTCGACGAAAATTATAGCACGCGCGAGCGAGCACATAAACGAGCTTTACGTGTAAATTTTAAGTAATGCGAATCGATATATATTATACGATATAAAAATTTTTTTAATTATCAAAAAAATGAGTTTTTGATAAAACAAGATAATCTATATGAATCGATTTTTCGAATGTTCGATAACTTTGTTCAATATCGATTAGGCAGTTTTGATTTAAAAAAATGTTTGATATCTGAAATAAAATATTTCTCATAGGTACCTATCTCAAAAAATTATCGACTCTTTTTAAATATTGAAAAATTAACGAGTACTTTTGTACAGCGTAAACATACATATACAATCCTATCAAAGTAACAAAACATTTTTTTATCAATAATTTCATATCAGAAATATGCATGTAACTGCTAAAGCGCATCTCTACTTTTGTCTGCTGGTGGATGCTGGTAAACAGGTATTGCTCACGCATATGAAAAATGCAAAACAACATTTTCCATATCTCCGGTATTTTTCGTGCGGTTTGTATTATTTCGTGGAATAGAGCTAATCCGTTCCCAACGCGTGCAGTGACCGTAGCCTCGGGTTATGTTATCAGACATCGCGTCCTATTCCGATTGTTGCGGGTTATTCGCTCGAAAACATACTACCCCCAAAAATTGCATACTATTTGCTTGAATTCATATTGCGAAAACGCGCGCGTTCAATAATGCAAAATTGTATGTAACATTGGCGAGAACTTTCTTAAATATCTTATCGCTGATACACCGACGTGGAGAAATTGTGAGCAAAGAGTGATGAAGACTTAGACATTTAATTCGGGTTTATTCAGTTTTATTAACTTCGTTGAATGCATACCGCCGGTGGATATTGTCTATCGACTCTCTCAGGACAATAGCTTAGCTAACTTATGTATACGCCGTGATTCGTGATGTGCCGTCGGTACATTCGTAGCATACATTTCGGCAAACTAGAACGAACACTGCGCAGATTTCTCTTCTCCCAGAGGTATTCAAAAGTTTGCGCTGATATTAGATACAACCTAGCTTATCGTTAGTTGCATTGTATTTGAGCGAAAGAGCTTATTTAAATACATTTGGTCAGCACACACTAATTTTATTGATTATATTATATTAATCGCATATAAGTATGCAATTAATAATATTAATGAATAATAATAGTGATTTATTAATGTTTATTAAAATTTTCATCGTGCATCTATATAATTTTCTTTAGTAATATATTTTCATTAAAATATAAATGTGCATCACATTTGCCCAATAATTAAAGAATTAGATAAATTGTTTGCACCTGCATTAATTAATGGTTTTCATGAATAACGGATAAACGTTCAGAGAAAGAGCTGTCTAGAAAGTAGAATAATTGTACATTGAAAATGCATAAAAGTAATGCCGTTTCATTTTTCATTCGTAAACATATCTCTGAATCACCAGGATATATTGACAGCACATATATAATCTTTTGCTTTTGATAAGCAATACAAATATATTTTTTCAAATTAAAAAATATTGTAAAACATAGATCCTCAATAACGTTGGTTATTTTATATAGATATATATTCATATAAACAAAAGGCGAAACAAACAAGACACGATATTAAAAATTTTTGCATTTTTCCAACATGCATTTTGCTATGGTGAAATATTTATTTGTATTTGTCTGACAGAATTGGTATGTATTGCGCGAAATAGCTTGACTCTTTAAAAAAGTTACGTAAATTCAGGAAACGTATATCAGTAGTCAATCTGGCAATCCGCCAACGAAACATTTTACATTTCTTTTTTATCGTTTGAAAGAATCTTTGCGTTTCGAAGCAAGATCAAAATATTTTATTAACAGGTAGATCCTCTAAAAGATTTATCAAGCGGTATGTTTTATATGACATGCGTCCGTTACTCGCAGACATTTACATACTAAAGTATAAGACGCGGCTTAAAAGTGCATTTTACGAAATAACGTTCTTATCTTGCTTCCACACGGCACCATGAAAAGCACAACGCGAACGCAATTCGAGCTTTTCCTAAAAGCGAAGGATAAACATCACGACTCGCTTTATTCCCACGGGTGCGGAGACAGTATTTTTCTTAGCCGACTGCACGAACGTTGGCATGATTTCTCTTAGGAGTCTACTAAAAATTAGAAGACTTTGTTTTGCTTATTCCTAAATAAATATTTCAGTGACAGAGATCAAGAATAAATCCCAAGCGAATGTTATTTGTAAAAAGACTGGTTTCAATGTCTATGTATACCAATTACATATAATATTTTTATTTAATTTTATATATCTCGATAGATGATCTCATAAAATTTTCTGGAGTAATATAATTTGTTAAGTAAATTTCCTTTCACCTTTATATGAAAACGCGTAGGTTGAAGGATGCGTCGCTTTCGTTCCGATTTATCGGGGACGGCGAGTGTGCAGTTTTTGAGCGAAAAGACTGTTTAATCGCGCTAAAGTGCTATGACACAGTGCACCACTTTACAGAAATTTCGCAGCGCTGCGTAATTTCGAGACGATTAGTGTGTTATCGTCGCGGTATATAGCACGGTGGTGAGCGCGGTTTGAGCTTTTTTTCGTTTTTCCAATAGTCCTCACTGGCCAATCCGCTGTTTCTGCATCCGTGAACGGCGATGTTAGCGCAAGTCCTTGTGCAAGCTCAAGTGCGCTGAACGTGCATTCGCAAATTTGCGGTTCTCGCACTCTGGAGTGCGGCAAATGCGCGTCATCGAAAGCGCTTCCGCCACGGCGTTCTCTACTTCGTAGTAATTACGGTCACCTGGTTATTACGAGTATTATTATAATTATTCCCGTGATTCATTTTTGTTAAATTAAATTGAACGACTACGTTGACACGTTTACGACACGTTGGGGTAAATATCCGTGTTACTTGCTTTAACTGTTTGTCTAACAATAAGTAGTAAGAAATCAGTGTCAGATCCTAATGATTATGATTGCATTACGTTAACCGCAGCGTTGCGTAACGTTGTTGATTATAACCGCCATAGACGGTCACTGTGCGATCGATCGTGCCGTTAAATGAGGATGTCCAGTCGGTCACGTCATTAGCGACTGATTTATTAATGGAAAACGCTTGATACGCAGCCGCGATTTAACCGCCGCGTAACGATGAAAATCAACGTCTGAAATCGCGATTTCACACTCTCCCCTCTTCTGTCGCCGCGCGTAACGGAAAATTCATTATGCTCGCGGACCCGTAATCGCAAACGTTATTTTTCATCCCCCGACGTCGTCGAGCCTGGCTGCAAGATTAATGTTCTCCTACGACGGATTCGTCATTACCCTGCTCGGTGACGGCCGTGTAATTGACCGTGTCCGGTTGCCGTCCTCCCTTTATTTTATTTTTTTACATTTATTACGGCGCCCCTGACCCCGAATTTCCACAGAGAATAGATTAAAGCCTTCTCAACGGGCTGTTTAATTGGGGGGAGTTCTGGAAAATTGGCATTGCACGCTTTTTAACCCCGGCCGCTCGTCAGACGCAATTAACAATCCTGTGATTTCGGCTTTTCTTTCTCAATTTCTCTTCTTAAACGAATGCGTAAATTCATAAGGCGCGAATTTATTTTCAAGAAAAATGCGTGTTCCTAAAATTATTATGCTTTATCAAAGCACCTTTATTGCTGTACCACATCACAAGGCATCGTTGGTTTACGCCACAGCCGCGATAACTACGATCGATATAAAAATAAAAGCAAACTGCGTTCATCGCACTGGGTCCGTGCCGAATAACGTCCGCCGCCTCGCAAGCTATATTTTCGTTTGCATAATGACGCGCGAAAAAAGCTATTTATTTTCGCACGAATCCACGTCGAGGATTAATCGTCCGAAGACGCGATCGATTGTTTCGAGAAACGTAATGCGGGCGAGGCGAGGGCGGGTGGAGGTAACGAGCGAATTAATTGCCAAGAAAAATACCGGCGCTCCTCGCTGCGCGATACGGTTCGCTTCGTAAATTAATGCGATGCGTTATTAATGGTTTGCTTACTCGCGGAGCATGATCGCTGCTCGAGCGCGGGGAAGAATATAGTGCACCCACAATGGGCGGGAAAGAAACGTTCTTTCGGCTCAGCTCGGCGCGTCAAACGAGCGCGGGATATCGCATTGCTGGGGTATAAATTACTTTCGGACCGAGATTTATCGTCGATCCGCGCGTATGATGCTCTCGCACCGGCAATAACGAGGAAGAAAAGCATCCCTCTACTCTTTGCGTCTTACATAGAACACCTTGTCGCATCTTTTTGTTCCTGTTTGTATCGGGCGGCGCTTCGCTGATTTCGCGGTCGCGCGTCTACTGATTCCAATTTAAAGGCTGAATAACTCCAGACGCGGAATCGAAGAGGATCACAATCCCGAGCGGGAAGCCGTCAATACGCGTCAGGATGAACGTCGACTCGGGTTCGCCTCTTGCTGCCGCAAGAAGCTTCCGCTCCTATTTTTGATTAACATTAGAATTGAGAATGGGACAATTCTGCTGTTTCAAAAATCCGATTTTCAAATGTGTTTTTTCATTGAGAAGACCATTTAAGGTTTTAAATGCGATGAAAACGTTTCCATATGTGCTTAACTCTTAGAACTTCACAGATCCAATCCCGCAATTTCGCTGTGGCTATATTTATTTTTACAACCCGACAAAAAGAACAATTATTCTGGAGTGATGAATACCGACAGATTCCTATCGTAACAAAAAATTTTTCTTGGTTGTTTATTTAAAACCATGAAAAATAACAAAAATATTGAACGCAAAAATTCTAAGTTTTGAATAAAATTCTGTATTTTTCTTTGTTATATTGTTAGCAGCAAATAAATCGTAACGGGTAAGATTTTCCTGTCTTCATCTCCCGAATAGATGTTATATATAAAATTTATCACACGTCTGGGACAGGGCCAAAGTTACCTTGCTTAAAGTTTAAATAGGGTCTAACGGGTAACTTAGTGTAGGATCGAAAACAACGATGGATCGAATCTAAATTTAAAGCCAACTGAAATTTTAAACGGCGAGACATTGCAGTCATTCACAATCTAAAATTGCTCTAACATTTTCTAACATTAACTAATTACAATAACGATAGTTTGCTTAGAGAAATCTTTCGAGACTTACAAAAACCGAGGGAGAGAGAATAACGAATTTTGAACAATTCGACAATTGAATGTTGACCTATTTAAGAATGTACATTTTACAATAATTACACAATACTGTAAATGTTATACCTTTTGTCATATATGAATTCATACAGAAACTCAAATATTCATCTCTCAATTTTGTGAACACTGTTATACGACATTTAACATATATAACTGAATTATTTGGTGCAATGTGTATTTTCTTCGGAATAAACAAAATTTGTTTAAAATTTTTTTTATTAAATTCCGGTTTGGAAACCACGCGCAACAGGAAATTATAATCTGAAATTGAAGCAACGTGTACAAAATTCCCAGCGAAAAAATGCGAGGCGATAAGCGCGCTATGTTGTTACAATATCCTGAGAATACCGGGATAATTTCCCGATAGGTACCTAGATTTTTCCGTCAGGGAACTGTCGGGAACTGCGACGTGTATGTCTGCTGGTTTCTCGTTTCCGCCGAAATCTTCGGGCGTTTTACAATAAAGCGGAATCCTCGCGCCGCGAAGAATCCGCCAGCGACGTTGCGCGCGTCGCAAAATCTTCTTAGCGCTGACACGGTGAAATAAATCGCGCGGCGAGGAAGACGGCAAGCGGAACGAGAAAGGGAGAAACAGAGAGAAAGAAAGAGAGAGGGGGACCGATGGTTAACGTTGTCGCGAAATAATATATCTCGGATGCTGAAGGTTGCATAAATAGAAGTTGCCAGCAAGACCAGTCTCGTGCCGGATGCTTCGCGCCGCTTCAATTTATCAACGACTGCAGTGAACGCCGCGCCGGGCTTTATTTCTCTCGACCCGTGAAAGAATTACGTATCTACCTACCCGTTAACGAAGTCTAAACGATGATTCACGTTACCTTATATCAAGAGAGAACTTACGCCAAAAGAGAACTTTTGATTTTGTTCTCGACGGATTTATTACTTCGTTATGCACATTGTTGCATTTCGCGCGAAAAGATCTTTGTAGTCCAGCTGCAAACGGTGCCGATCACGATATTGACGAAATACAGAAACGTTAATGATAGAAGCTATAATCTTGTAATCTTCGATATGCAACATGTTTACGTGTTCCACAATATACAGCATTCAGATTTCCATAAATATTTATATTATTACATCAGTTCATCATGCAATAATCGCGTAAAATTTATCTGAGAAAAATCCACGTCGATGTATCGATAAAATGTCGATTTTTCTGTATTCTGACAGTTTTCATGATATCGTCGATATCGCGCAATATGGAATCTTAACATCATAGGAAGGAACGAACGGGAAATCTCGTTGGCTATACTGACGTTTCGAGATGCTTTTCGTATCGTTGAGTCAGAAGGCGTGCGGAGATACCCGACGTGTATCCGTGATTACGCATTAGTTCAGCCCATAAAAGCAAAAGAGAGGATATATCCACGTCGATGTGTCGGTAAAATATTAAAGCCGCTGCTACAGTGAGCCAGATATCAAAACTAACAATTGCGGCAAATAAATGTGTTTAACGCGAAAAACTTAAATTTGAAAATTAGAGAATAAAACTTAAATACAATAATAAAAGAACTAAAAATGAATATCGATACTGGCTGAAGATGAATCTCATCAAATATTGATCTGATTTGATCAATATTTGATGAGATTGTTATAAAAAATCATAAACTTAATAAATTCGTAATATATTGACGAGATTCTATTAAAAAATTTTTTAAATTTTATAAAAACATGATACATGTAAAAATTATAAAGGTTTGATGTGGTCAAGTAATTTTTAACAAACAACTTATCGATATTTAATTAAAGTCTCGTCATCTTGAGTGCACGATATTTCGACCGTTGAATTTAATCTGTCGAGGTGCGGATTGAATTTTCATTTTATGATTCGCGACCTATATATCCTTCGCGTTCTCTCCTTCTTCCTCTTAATTCCCGACTATGCGCGGCGATAGCATCGGGCGCAAGCCAGTTCAGCGTCTGTCAAAGATTGGAAATCCTCCGTTCCGACGAGTTCCGATTCCTACGAGACCGATATAGCCACGTGGCGTGACTTAAATGTGGAAGAAAATACGCCATGCTCGCACATGCTGAGGTAGGCGGATCGGTGTTCTCCATGGAATCTTCCACGTTTCTCGGTCAATCCCTGTTTATCGGGCGTGTGACCGAAGAAGACTCATGTATCTCGAATGTCAAATGGGGATTTCGGACGACAATGACATTCGGTACATAAAGGCTTTTCTAGATTCACTTACGAGTATCCCGAGTGCTATCTCAAAAATGCACGAGATGTGGGTATCAAGGAAATAACTATCACCGAAGTTCTAAAGGGATCACGCGCAAGGAAGAAAATAGAAAACAGAGTAAGAATTGGAATATCTCTGGGCTCAAATTGCCCAAGATGGCAATAAACTTGATTCTGCCATACACAAAAGTATCCTGCAGCTGGAATGGAATCTTTAAACAACAATAATAATACCGATTAGTAATAATTTGTCTTCATCGTCTCTTGTTCAAGAACGAACATGATGTATTGAGTATTCGTGCGTAATCACTTCCGCTAGGGTGATCGATAGAACGACGTGGCCTGCGATTTCTTGTGTTGAGTTACCCGGCAGAGCTTCGGGAAGCAGTTTTAAGGGTTAACTTATGGCGAAAGTTTCTGGTTGTAGCGTAAGTACCCTTCACAACGCTAGTCTATCTGTCGGTTTCAATATAGTGTTTTCTCGATCGATTCCATCTATACGATACTGACAGTTACCTACATCTTGATGGCATATAAAACATTCAAATATGTAAATACATGAAATCTATTAATATAAAACAAAAAATGCAACTCAAATTCATAAAAAATATTCGTTACGACTTGCAGTAAAAATAATCTGTTAACGAAAATTCTCTTTATTCGCACAAACAAATTTCTTTTTATGTAAATGTAAAGCACTGGCTTTAAACAAATGTTAAAAAGTACCATGCCGAATGGATGTTAATGACTTGCCGTGTAAATACATAATGTTTAAAGAGTTAATTGATAGCGATACGAGGGATTATTATGCAGCAATCAAATTTACGTGTTTTGCGCAGATTTGTACGTGTAATTACAATTTGTAATTATTTGAAAGCTCGGATGACAGTAGGTCAAATAGGCAAAAACATTCAACAACTAATGGAATCCTGCTATGAACTGTGTTGCAGTACATCTCGCTGGAAGTCATTGTGTCGTGTAATGTTATTTTAAAACAATAACGTTTTAACGTTTAATGCCATTTTTTGGCATAATTGCTATGTGCAAAAATCATTTGCAATATCGTCGTCACGTATTTCTGCGACGTGAGTAAATTCCGATGCTATTAACATCTCTAAATCTCTTGATATCGATAATAATTTATAGTCGGCCAATAAATTAATCCGGTATTAGCGTGCACACTACGAAGCCATCGTGGCGTATAAAGTACGACAAATTTAATTATTACAACATATATTTTCGTAATCGCATTTGTTATCGCATAAAATTGAAATGGTTATTAAACGGCATTCGGGCAAGTGTCAGGCTATATACGAAATTCAATCCAGTTTCCTCGTAACAGTTATTATTATGTAATCGAATCAACATCTACTGCGACTGGTAAATAAAATTCAGGCGAGTGGAATTTTGATCGCGGTAGTAGCCACACTAGTTCGCATCCAATGAGATTTCGCTGATGGTGTGAATTTTTTTCCCCGAATAATTGGAATGCAAAATTGGTATTAGTTATTGAATCGTACAATAAAATTATCAGGCAGCTTTTTTTTTTTTTGCAAATTGGCATTTATTCGTTTTATCTCGAGAGGACATCGCTATTTTCAGGGCTGCTCGTGTTAATATTGACACATAAATTTTATCGAGTGTTTGCATTTCACGTATTTAGAAATATAAAGCAAGATATGAAAACTGCTTATTTTGTGTGTTATTTCATTGTTACTTGTTTTTTCGCAATACGAATGATTTGTCTAGCTACTTGAGAGTAACCGCTAAAAACATCAATAAATTTCCTTTCGATTTATATGTTTTTGCAAAATTTAATATGTATTATTTAATGCTAAAAGAAATACCATCTCGTTATAACGATAATTGTTTTACTAATGGTATCCCTCTCTGTATCTGTAGTATAATTTTATATTTAATTATCGAAATTCCAGTGGTTTTCAATTAATTTTCTGTGTATAAATCATTAATAAAAAATCGCAATCATATTTTCAAAGATTATTCTTAAACCTCTATAAACGGACCCTTTTTGTTTATGAAAAAGAAATTACACAATCTCAATTTAAAAAAAAAACATTAAATCATTGAAACTTAAAAAAATATATTGGTATATATGCAACTTCTAAGCCACATGGCGTCATAGAGGGTTAATAATATCTAATGTTAACGACGGGTTACAATTGTTCGCTTCTAGGTTCGTTGAAATACACTCGGATGTAGTTTGATAGTTGATGCCCGAGAAGATTAATTCCATGACGGGGAACCGCTGTATACTAGACGCTTTCCCAACGATCTGCGAACGACATTCGCGACCTGTCATATATTTAGCATTTCGCTATACAAATGAGTCGCATAATTAGATAAACTCAGCAGTATGTGGCCGGCATAGAAACTCACTAAATTACTCGAAATGGCCAAATACCTGGATGTATTACCCGACGATGTAGCGTTAGTAAAGGTCAGCTCGGTTACCAGATCGTGCTATTTCACGAGAGATAATTAATGGTGACTTCAAGCTAATAGCAGAGCAACACGATCACGTGGCAGAGTTACAACGCGGATAGCCATTACTAGATTTAGGACTACGGATTAAGGCAGCTGCCGACACGGCCGCGTGTATGTACTTTCAAGAAACGATGCAGATCATCTCGCATGCGCCGCTCGATAATCCTCGGCTTCGAAGTCGTTTCCTCCACTCGACGAATTTTGGGAATTTATTTTACCTACGGGTTCTCCGCGCCGACTAAAAATTTCCTGATAATATAGATTTTTTTTACGTAAATATATGCGATTTGTTTGTTCTGGCTTTTGGCAAACATTCGGCATCTCGTTCCACAAAAAGATGAAAGAGAATAATGAGGATGACGCAGGAAAAAGCGGTAACGTTCTTGGGATCTTTGAAGAGAAGACACATTATAATCGTCCAGCTGTTTCGTATTCACGCCCATAATTCAGAGTTTATCGCGAGAAAGTTGAAAAACAGATACCATTTTATATGTTAAGTGTCCGGGACGTGCTGCATCTCGGGATATGCATCTTCGGGATAAGCTTCTTTCCGTGTACCACGGAACATAACCCCGGGACATTGCCGCTCGGAGCGCTCCAGAAATGGTCGAACACTGGGCGACCTTTTTTTCCTCCTCGTTCCTAAGACATTGCCGAAGAAGCTGACGTCGCATTCGTAATCCCGACAATTTCTCAAAATATACCAATTTCCAACTCGTCCTCTTCCTTCCCAGTCTCATGCAATCGCATGCAAAAGAAACGCTCTGCCACCGTTTTTATGCAAAATATTAACCTACAGACACAGGATCTTGCTAAAACAAATAAATGATATTCTTATGCGCAGTTCTTCCGAGGGCAATAATTGATATCTTTTTGTACGCATTATTTAGTTATTTTTTAAGGAAAACGGTGATATTAATTTGCAGGTAAATGATACAAATCCTTCTAAGACTCCACAAATATTGCAATCACACACCTTCTCTTAATCATATCTTTGTAACTTTTATATTTTAAAGAAAATTTTTCTTCAATGCAAATATTACATTTATATTTAAATATTTAGATACACAGCTGGTAGAATGTTTAAAGAAGAGCCATATTTTAGGAGAGTACGAAAGTAATAAAAATATAATATCTTGCGGAACGAATTTTGAAACGTACTACACGTGACGCGAAGCTCTCTGCTGGGGTCATTCGCAGAGTAACCACGTATCTGAAACTTTCACATTTCCGTCTGATTTATGCTTGGAATTACCCCTTCGTAACCATCCGGTTTCCTCTGACTTGTAGCTACGCCAAGGCGACCGCCAATCGCGCGAATAACTCCAGTTCACCCGGGCGTGAAATTAATTTTAATTGTTCGTTAATTAGTTCTTAGAGGAACTATGCGTTGCATTCGAAAGCCCACTGTGCCGCGATTCCGTCACCTCGTCGGCAAACCGAAACATTAATTTACCGTTTCGCGTTCGTCTCCTTCCTTCCGTACACACGTAATGGCATTAAGTGCCTGCAAATCCACATGACTGACAGAAGCAAGGCGACGTACGTGACAGCCTTCGCCTTGGTTGATTATGTAATACAATAATATAGAGAGATCTAATTAGTGCACAGTGCACTTGCGTATGCGCGTGACATAAGCTCCGGGTAAAGGGTATTACAAGTTAAGTAAATTTGGTTTAACAATTTGCTATCCCTTTCTAAATTATGGCCCACCGTGTAACAGGTGTTCATTTTGCGTTACTTTAGAATATTTTATAAAATAAAAAAAAGATTAAATGACATTAATGTAGTAAAGAAAGATAATTTACGGACTTTAAGTTAGCACCGCGAAATTCAAGAGCAATTGGCCATTATCCAAATTCAGAAAAGTTCTCACTGAAGCAATTATGGACTTTCATTGCAATCTAATAATCTAAGAGCACAGCATGTCAAAAGTTAAGACCTGTGTGTGTGTCATCGTAGTCGATTATATCATCTACTGCTGCTTTCTCTAACGTGTCGCAAGTACTCTGCAGAAGTTTGTTGGTGCAATTCGGGTCAATCTCGACAAAGATACATCGGGTCAAAGGGAGGCATCGATATAAGTTCGAAATCAAATTCCACTCGGTGACAGGTTTTATCGCGCAGCAAATTATACAATTCTTTTTAATACTGTCATATTAGGTCTTAATGTTTTATTAAATAAATTATTTGAAGTTAATCAAAAGTAGCATAATTATCGTGTAAATTATAAATGATTCAAATTATAAAGGTTTATGCGAATTAAGCTTCAAAGAAGGAATAGATAACAGCCTCCAATGGGCTCAACTGTATATGTTCACTGTAACGACGAAGCCGCTTGCAAATATAGATGGATATGATTACGTTATCAGAACAAATGTTTGGTCCCACTGATTAATTTTGTTTACCACCAACTAGTGATTACAATGCGGATTTGCGATTGGTGATGGAATGTATGCGATGTAAGCAGCAGTAGCGCCTTAATCAGACTATTGCCAATTGCACGTGATCTGACATGATTCTGGACTGTATCAAGTCAAATTTTCATTAATCAGATCACAGTGTAGATTTTCATACGCAAATTCTTAAGGAATTATTACATTACTGACAATGAGATTTACATAAAATGCAACAATTATAAAAGAATGATAAAAAGATCTTTTCTTTAAACTACTTTGAATTCCTTATATATTTTTTATCTTCCATAAAAACGTGAAATATCGAGTAAGAATCTTATTCTTCAAACTTTTCTTTCACATTTGTGTGTTGCTTAATACAAACTCCGAGTAGAAAATCGAGTTGAGAGTTTCTCTCTGTAATTTCTTTCCTAGCGATTCGAGGCGAAAAAGAGAAATATAGAAACAATTTGCGCTTTGTTGAGACAGCGATATCGCGAATTTCGTTATACGGGTCGTCAGGGTGAGATCCCCGGCATTTAACTGTCGATCGCTGCAGCAACTATTTACGTATCGACTATAGAACGCTGTGTAAGCAATGATCCTCGTCCCTTTCTGTATCCCCTGCATTTCTCTATTCCTAGTCTTTGTCCCCTCTGCCATGCCGTCGATTTTCGCACACTGTTAACATTCGATTCGCCACTACCGGGAATTAAATATTCATGAGCTCTCTACACAGCGGCACTGCGCGGAACGCTGCACCGTCCTCGAAACCCTCAAGAGATTTCGAAAGTTTTATTGCCTTGGCCCGGCCTGCGAAACACTTTCGAGCGTTACGCTTCGAATCGGAATCCAAAGACGAATGCAACGGAGTCGTTGTTGAACTTTGCACAGCTGTTTTCCTCGAGAAACCGGAACTTTCGCGTTTTATTATGTATTCCGTGGCGCATCAGTATCTGCTCAGCTATCGCGTAATTGTCAGCAAACTCTTGCATCGTTTTCGATCTCCCGTCAATCTCATCATCCGATCGAAATCTCGTCGTCTCGCATCTAAGAAAATTCGTACGGAAATTGATTCTTTTGCGCTCGCAAAGGAAAATGACGTAATCAACATTCTAACGATACAACACGGAAATTATGGACATAATATACGAGAAAAGATTTTCAGTCTCTTATGATATATGTCGCGACTTTGCGACACATGCGAGCTCTATTGAATATCTCTGCGCGGGATTCTTTCCAAAAGCATTTCAAAACGCGATGCTTATACAAATTGAAGCCGGAAGCAGCAAGCTACTCTACTCGCATAAGACGCATGGGATTTTTGAACTTGCGTAGTTCCTGGTTTTTTATTTTAGTGTACTTTCTATGGTGCATTTACTCTTTCGCGGTTACTTACTTCTTTCCATTCCCCGTAATTCCATCGTCGATGCTTGCGTAACGAGTTGCTTCATCTCGACTCTAGAGATGCAATTTTCTATTTATGTAACAACCTTCTTCCTCCCGCCTTAAAAGAACTTCCGATGAGTTTTTCTCGCGCGCAATACCTCGCAATCAAATTTTTTTGTAACCGCCTTTATCATTCTTATATATTAAATATGAGTACGATATATGTACATAAATATATTTACATAAAGAAAATCTTCACGATATCTTACAAAGACATGAAATAAATGCTACGTAAATAGTAATCCGCGCAAGAAAAATATATTCGTGGTGTTTAACGAAACCGCGCCAATTAAATTCCACTCGATAAATTTATCACCGAGCCGGAGAGTGTTTAACGTTTTTGCATTCGCAATCGCGCACCGACTAATTTCCATGCCTCTGCTCCGGTGCATCTCATCGAAGCGCTTAAATCTCAATACGTAATGCGCATCGAATGACGGATCATCCGTTTCGCGGATCAAGCCGTCACCTTTCGTTTTACGTATAAGCGATGAGCGAGCATCGAGACATTCGAACACAGCCGTGAGTTATCGGGCAGCGTTTTAAAGCCAGAATAAAACCAAGTCCACTAACATGCTTGCGCCTTTCAGCGATCGTAACGACTAGACCGGAAATCGCCGTGTGGCCGCGGCTCAATTGCGAAATTATTTCGCAATCAGAATCCGGACCGGGATTAATTTCATCTCTCACGTAGATCGGCCCGTCAAGGTATAAGTATCAAATAAAAAAAAAAAAGGAAAGGGAGATAAAGATGGGCGAGGCGCCAGCCCTGAGACTAGAAAGTGCGAGCACGCGCGGAGACGCATAGCCCAGTATCGTGATGTATGTGTTTTAATTCCGCGGCCAAGCCGTCCTTTATTTATTGGCTTTCGTTGCAGGATATTGCGACAGACTTCGTCACACCGTGCCCCACCATCCCACCGTCACGCGCATTCTTTATTTTCTTTTATTTTATCGCTTTTTCTTCATCGCGTCTCACTCTTCCAGCGGCGCTATTTTCTCTCCTTTCCGTTTCTCTTTCTCCGATCCTTTTACTCTCGAAGCATCCGCAAATCTGTTCGCCAAAATTTGTCGCGCGTCCAATAAATTTAAGCAATATGCGTACCGGATTAATCGGGTGAATGCAATTGCGAATATTACCGTGAATCCTCTTCTTCTTCTTCGGCGCTCTCGCTTTTCCGTTTAATGAAGGTATCGGCCAAACCATGAATGGATTCGCAAACGGGCATTTTTCTCACGTTACAACGTGCGGATATAATTCCGCTTAAAATGGGCTTGCTTGCGATCTCAGGATTTATGAAACACACCACGCACAAAATTGTACGAACATTGGAAGTGATAATCATACAGTTGCAGATTAACTCGTGCAAATTATTACTTATTGCCTCGAATGAGTGAAACCAATATAGAGTTTCTCACATATATTATAGATAAAAGAAAAAAAACCACTAAAATGGCAAAGACACTAAAATGCAATGCTATGATTGTATTATTGTATTAAATAATAATATATATTAATATAGTTATTTTATTATTGTCAATAAATTAACGTTCTTTATTTACATAACAAGATGTAATTTGTTGTAAGATAAAACTCATTTTGGAAAAGTTTACTAGCAATTTTATTTATTATATAATCTTTCTTTAATTAAGGGATTAACCGGATTAATAAAAAATTGCTTCAGCTTTGACTGTCACGTATAAACATATGTATATTGGGATCTGACATGGGGGCGTAGCTTAACTCAATGGCGGCTCTATGTAGGCAATTTGGGTTAAGGTATTTTTTAAAGATTATGTTTATAAGTATAATATCAGTGAAATATGCGAATGGGCAGGTACATCATTAACTTTTATATAAATGTAATACAACTGACGATTCTATGACGTGCAAACCGGGAAGTAGTCTGCCTACATAGAGTAGTTCAATTTCCGGCCACCAGAGGTCATGGTGCTAAA
The DNA here is from genome assembly GCA_035220615.1 of Leptothorax acervorum. Classification (NCBI taxonomy): domain Eukaryota; kingdom Metazoa; phylum Arthropoda; class Insecta; order Hymenoptera; family Formicidae; genus Leptothorax; species Leptothorax acervorum. The sequence continues at coordinate 228,606 of JASTWQ010000452.1, read as the reverse complement.
TGTCAGATCCCAGATATGGAACTTATTCTTATTTTTATTCTTAGGCTAATGGCAGAAAACAAAACGTAGGCTCTTACGTCTATCATAAACGTGAACCTAAAGCAAGACAGAGAAAACCGTATACGTAACTACGTAAATCGTGAAAAGCTATCGTGTCACGACTTACGTAGTTACGTTTACGGTTTTCTCTGCCTTGCTTTAAGGTGCGCCTACATCTATCGTAAATGATTATCGTAAGCTCCTTACGACCACTTACGACGATCGCAATGCTCGTCGTGACAGTTATCGTAACCTCATCGATGAGTTGATTCAACTCGAACTCTGACGATTACAACGCTGGTCTAGCGTTACAACAGTAACCTAATCTGTCAGCCTTCTCGATGCGCGAAGAAAAGTGTGTTTATATGATATATTAACATAGATATATTGTTTACGAGAGTTTCTTTGCTTACGACCACGATCGCAGCGTTACGATAGATGTAGGCGCACCTTTACGTTCACGTGTACGATAGACGTAAGAGCTAAGCGTTTTGTTTTCTGTCATCAGCCTTATTTTATTTAAATTAGATTTTATCTTGTTTCTTTCATCAAATGTTTATTGCACTACCACTCACAAAACCGTATGTATAAGGTAAATATATAAATGTATGTGAATGTTCGGTAGTGTATTAGGCTAAAGTCCCCTCAAGTGGATTCGCTAAGCCCAAATGACTATGCGGATCTCTCAGTCATCCCTGCGGCAAAAATGCATATTCAAAAATTCAAACCCCAGTCGCTTATCGATTGATAACGATTTTCAGCGGAATGTCGAGATAATTAATGGATACGTCGCAGAAAATGTGGATTATAAGAGGCAACGAATTTATAGCATGATACCAGAATTATTAAACGTACTACAAAATTCATCCTCAGTGGAAAAGACAAGCGAGATGACAAAGACAGAAAAGTTCGTTGTAAAAAGAAAGCATCTCTCAGTGTCGTGCTTCTAATCACCGACCTTTTCATCCCGTCCTCCTAACCGTCCCCGAATAATTACACGTCCGCGAGCAAAACACGTAATGATTGAAATTTTGCAACAGCTTTAAATGTTGAACAGAAATTAATTTTCAATGGACAAAGAAACAAAGAAAAATTATTTATTTTTTATAAAATTAAAATATAAGTTGGTTTAATCAACTTATGACATACGTTGGATATTGATACGTTGATAATGTAGTGTCTATCTGACGATATATATATATATGTATATATCTCTCGATGATATATAATATTTCAAGACGAGATAGGGGAGTATAATTGCGAAAAGCCGAATAAAGCGTGCATGCTAATTCGTGATCTGATTAAAGTTTCAACACTCTTGACGCCGCAGAGGGCAATAACGGCTGGCAGTGTTTACGCGACCATGGCTGCCATAAAAGTTTTAGCTTTATGGATTAGCATAATAATATTCGTGCAGAATTGTGAAGGATAGAAGGGGAGAGGGGCTCGAGTGGGCCAAGGGTACCGCGCAGTAATTCGTTTAACCACTTATATTTAAGTGCCCTCCGATGCATAATCCAATGAATTCTATTAGACCGGGGTGCGCGTCATGAGAAAAGGGCTGGCGATACCACCGAGAAGGGCGAGTACAGCGGTACTGCAGACAAGCATAGCACTTATTTCACGCATTCATAGCCGACACAGTTGATGCGCGACGCAGTTTCGTTTAATTACAACGATGATGGCGCGCGTTCTCGCGAGGCGGCTGTTATTAATCTTCGAAGTAACAAGGTCGTCTTCGAACAATATATGGTAATTCGGTTCACGAGTTTATTAAGTGCATATTGCGTGATGAAACGTGAATCCAAAAATAACGTTCTCATGAACGAAAAAACATAGGATAATGATGCGCATGGTCGATTCATGAGTTATCAGCATTTCGAAATATTATATGGGCGTTATTTAATAAAATCCATGCTCAACAATAATCTCTGTCACGAAACTCATTCAATCGTGCATAATTTAATCTCTATCGAGCGTCAGAATAATATAGAAAATACACGATACGCATATATTTGCATAAAATGCGTACATATAATAAAATATTGACGTCAAGAGACTATAGAATGTCGCAAAACGCTGCTAGGATTGTAATTAAATTGTTCAATAATTAAATATAAACCTTCGGGTGTAAGAAATTATGAGAAAATGTGACTACGATCCGGCCACCCATCGCGCTAATGCGGAAATAAGTAAATCGGTCGAGATTAAAATATGGAATATTTGATGGAGAACGTCCATTTTTCGTTTCGTCCGATAGTGATGGCGCTCTTTCGGTTTAATAGTTCCGTAATGTAATTCCATTATGATTTTCCACACTCCCGATTGCATCAGAATTTCATTTCGTGCCCTTCCCTCCCGGTGCCGTCGATTCGAGTCCATCCAGAAATGGCTGTCCGTGGTTGTTTAATGGATTCGCCGTAAAAAAAAAATAAAAAATACAAAAATTCACTTCAATGCTTGAACCTAGTTTGCCCGAGAGTCGACATTTCGGCGTGATTGTTGCGTTCGTGACACTTTCCACATTTCGCGCAAACGCTCGTGGAAAAACTGCAAAGCTATCCCGCGTTGAACGTAGTTGCCGTTCTAAATTTTTAAATCTAAAGAGAGCAGGATAAATCGATAACAGAGCTACTTTGCAGCTTAGTAAAAGTTTAATTTCATCGCGCGATTGTTGCAATATTGATTTTTCTTTTAATTTTCTTGCGCTAGAAATTTTTATCCTTGCGTTATGGTGAAGAATTGTCGTTAATTCCGGTACAGTCTGATTCACGAGATAGGTATAACGTAATAATAGGTTGAAATGGCTTCTCTCTAAGGCGGCTCGAGATTGTGGTACAGCCTATATACACATACACACATCATTTGTCATATATATATATATATATATTTGATATATGTATGTGTGTATGTATATGGTGACCGCATAAATCACGCTCATACACGAAATGAAGCTCTGCACCACGACTGACCAACCCGTTTTCTGATTTACGATCCCGAACTTCGTCCCCAGCCTCTTATCTCGGTAGATATTTTCGGTCAAGAAAAAGTCCGGACCTGTATAACACTCCAAAAGTGCGATAGGATCGGAGAAAAATCTTATGGTGATCAATGTTCTAATAGCAATCCGTAAGGAATTTCGTCGCACGGGAAATCAGGTAATATCTCGTCGATTTATGTCTTCATGCGGCTCTTTCCCACGAGTTCTCACACGTCAGCCGCGTGTTCACTTATTTACGAGCTACAGTATATCGCTTATTCTTATCGAAGGTACGGCGGTAGCGACGCGTGATGACAAATCGTGGCGCCGGAATAACAATGTCCTATCTAATATTTCTGGTAAGACTTGAGATATCGACAAATTCGCATACGCATGTAGACAGAACTTTGTCATTCGGATGCCACGAAATGACGGAAGATACTTCAAATATCGAGATTAGGATGTCTCTTGACAGCGGGATTCTCCGTTAAATAAGATCGTGCATTTACGAAGCTCTTGGCGCGGGAACACATTTCGTCATGTACAGTATATTAACTTCCACGTTGATATTCGCTTAATTAATACTTTTTATTTTAAATAGATATTACGCCGGCATGCCTGGCCTAAGTTTACGTTATGACGAAGTAATATGACGTTACGGCTCGCGAGAGCTATGGACGGTATGAAAGATCGCGTCTGTTTGATGTCACAGGCATTGTATCTAAGCTAATGCACGCGAAGCACGATACGTGTCACGCCGATGAATAACAAGATTAATGAAAATCTTAATCATAGGAACTTTGGAGTTGGGAATATACAACGTACGGCGCTCACGCGCGCGAGTCTTTATTAAATATAGCCGCGCAACGTTGTATTGCCGAGCTGGAGCTGTAAATTCAACCGGGCTGGTTAATACCCATGCCGTGCTATGGTTGCGTTTTCGGCATTGATACAAATCGCAAGCGTTGCAGAATGCATAGATAATAGATGCGAAGATAATAGAATAAACGAAATATTTTATGCATCGTTATTTCTGTGAGCTTCATTCTTCCCATAGGATAGAGCGGAATTTTAAGAAATATTGTAATAGATAAAAGTATCGCAAACAAGAGAAATATACACAGAATAGAATAATACATAATAAAAACAGGTTTAAACGGTTTTCACGATTTCGTAGTGATTATATAAGCTATAATTCAATTGTTCGCGAGCTCTTCCATTATAGTTTTTATCACCACGGAAAAATTTTTACAAAACCCTAACACTCCCAATTTCATTGCAGTCTATCGATCATTCCGCTTGCGTATGGTGACTAACTTTCGATCATATCCCCATTCAGCAGCAGATACGCGGAAGCTGCGACAATACCTTAACTGCCGGCGCCATACGGCGCGCTCGTCGGGTAATAAGACTAATGAAAATCTTAATCACCGAAACGTGGAATCCAACAGGGTATGCGAAACGGTTGCGCGCATCCTCGCGCGACCTCTCGTCCCCTCTCGCTCTGTCATGCAGAACCCTTTCGAATTCCGATTCAAGCAACCATTATTCTGATATCGCGCGATTACGCGCCGCTTCCACGCGGAACGTTTTTCCAAGACGACACCCGCAGCGTACGGCGACTTCGGTAACGGTGACGGAATTCACTCCAATTTGGCCGCCGTCGGTCCTCTTCCTGCCCGAGAAGTAACGCGCTCGAGATTCCCGTCCTCTCCAGCTTCCGCACGGTAATACTCTGGACAGGGCGGAATCGCGCTTGTCAGTCTGGTTACCGCGAATAATGGATGCGACGGTAACTCACGTTAATGAAGCGTGCCATTTACATCTCCTACGTCTGCGTCGCCTCAGCTTCTCTCCTGCGTATTTCGATCTGTTCCTCGGATGACACCTCGCCTACCTCATCCTCGTACATTCTCCCCGGTTCGCTTGGCATCAGCCGTTCCGAGGGAACGTCTTCCGTGCCTTCCGTGTTCAATTTCATCAGCCAGCTCACGAGCTACTTCTCTTCCATCCTTCCTTCCTTCCTTCCATTGGCGTCAACAACGGCGGTCGCCCAGTCGAGGTATGGATTCGATTGGCGAGGAAGCCTATTCAGGACGATCAAGCTCCGCAGTTACACCCATTCGTGATGCTCGAGTGGAAGAGACTGAGGTGAGCGTGTACAGACGCTGACAGGGTTTGACGAGAGGACGGCGCGCACTCTAAGGGATCACAGACGCCCGATGATCCTTGAATGCCGGCCCACAAATTCGGGGCTGGTATGAGGATGTCCGTCGACTGATTAATAGCACGCTGGTGGATACCGCAGCGATGTTCGCGTCGAGAAACGGGAAGAGCAAAACGTTCGAGAGTGGTCTGTCGATCGACCGCTGATAGGTCGAAAGATGCTTGTACTGAGAAGTAACATTGTATCTTATTGTTAGAGCTTCTAACTATATTTAACGCATTAAAAAAAATACATTGAATTGAAAGAATAGCTCGTTAGATTTTTAAACCGCGTGTGTCGCGCCTATTCAAGTATATGAGACGTAACTCAAAATTAAATTGAATGTTTTCTGACTCCAAATGATGTTCCTGACAATATTGCGTCAATACTTTTTAATTGAATTCAACATCGACTTTTTTTTTTTTAAAGAAATCCGATTATCCTTGGGATCATTGGGGAAAATTCTCGGTTCTGTGTTAACACGTGAAATACTGCTCGAATACATGTAGCGAGGTCTTCGAAAGCCCGGCAGCAAGGAATGGGAGGGCGTGTAGCACGGGATCACCTCTTTAACTCCCGAAAAGCCTCGGAAAGAATGGGAGAGAAGGCCACACATCCAGCCCTTCTCCGTTCCTTTACCTCGACTACGTCGACAGAGCGAGAAAACTTGCAGACTCGTTGAGTACTAATGGCGTCTCGGGTGTCGAAGTTTGATTCGAAGGAGGCAGTCCCTGGGGCGCGAGACACGACGCGACTGCGAAAATTCTTTCGGACTGATAGCCGCGGAAAACTTCAACTCGGACCAGCGCGGACCCGTTCGTGCCCCACGTAGCCAAGGCAGCCACAACTTTTCGCGATTTATTTCGTTGCGATTGATGCTTTCGTCTAGAAAAGGAAAAACGTATGGCTTGGAATTATTGGCGGTAGATTCACGTCGCGATCCTCGATCAAGAGGAAAGAGCTTTCTTCGTTCGACCGATGCTCGAACTCGACCGGTTCACTGCTCACCGTTATTCAAGAATTTCGAGAACTCGTCGATGGAGTTAAGAAGGGAATATCCTATCGCATTTCAAATATGTGAAGTTTAAATATTCCGATATGTGTGTGTGTGTGTGCACTTTACTTTGCATGTTTATTTTTAAATAAAAATATTAATTGACGTACGACACGTTCAACGTATTTTAAACCTTTATACCTCTGTATATAGTCTCTTCACAATGTAAGCGTGACTACAATTATAAAATATATCTCGAGCAGCAAATTTCAACTTCCTTCACAAAACGATGACGGTGGTCAAAAAACCGAAAATTATTGAGATTCTACCTTACCGTATTTAAGTAAGACAATAAATAAGCTCAGCCATTAAACACGTGCCATTTCGGATATACAATTTCTTGCTTGTCTGAATGTACTGAAGCCGCAGTTTTGCGAAATTATTCGTGTCATTTACTCGACCCGTAACAAATGGAGGTTGAGAAGGAATTTACGTGGGCCGATGAACGACTTGGTAGATAGCATGGCGAATGCGACCCTATATCTACTTCGATTCCCAACTATTCGCAGAAACCCGCCGTCAGCGTGTCGACGCCGTTCCTGGGGAATACTAATCAAGTTTTCCGACGGTTCGTAATAGGGGAGAAATTAATTCCAACTCCAATTAATATCCACGGAATACTGTATGCCTAACAATTTCTAGATCCCCCGATACGACGGTCGTATCTGTTGTTTGGACGACAATGATATCGTATCAGTGTTCATTATTTCCACCTTTTGTCGTATTTCACGATCATGCTTATTAGACGTTCCCTGACAAACCAAGGGAAACGAGCACACGAGTCTTTATTCATCAAATTAATCCTCTGATTGCCAATAGAATTTAAAAAACTCACGTTTTATTGTTTTAGCGGTTTGTTTTAATCCATTTATTGAAAATCGACATCATGATTAATAGTTTCTCCAGTAGATTGTTCGAAATGTCATGAACTAATAATTAATGCCAATAATCTGTTATAAATAGCGAGCAATTCGACATTACCATGAGCAATCGAATGCATACGTATCCTTTGATTAATACGACAGCCGAGTAACAACGCGAGTGGATAATAACGAAAATATTGAATTATTTCATCCATTTTTTTTTAATAACGCGATGTTGAAAACGACGCTCATAACTGTGTGATTTAACGAGACTATAAAATATGACCGATGCAATTGAAATTCATGTAAATTTATGGACGCTGCAATGTTCACATAATTGGATTACATGCTGCAACTATTGAAAAATTTATAATAGTTGGACATACTGATTTTGTGCAAACTGCACTAACAGCTGTGCTTTACCCATAAATTCGAGGCAGTTTACATCAAGCTTTTGTAAGCGTAATTGCAATTACGATATATATATATATATATATATATATATATATATATATATATATATATATATATATGCTGCGGACTGTATTAATGCTATAACGTTAGCAATGGAGGAGTAATTTCCGATAATTAAAGTCACCGATTCTATTTACTGGCCGCATTATTAACGATTCATTCAGTTTCTAATAATTCACTCGAAGACGTCTTTAATCGAATATTCCGCGTCTATATAAATCGGAATTAAGCTGGTACGATCATTTTAATCAAGTTGAAATTATATAAGGAATTGCGCTGTAGTTATAAACAGATTATTATGTGGACAGATATTAAAGGTAAAATTTCTCATCACGACTTCCACAAATACCAATATCTTCCTCATAAATACCTTAACCATAAGCAATTCAGGAGATAGAGTACTATACGTCGTTAGTTAAGCGTATGTGACAGGCTATAAGGTACAGCAATACTCATGATAGTCATGATCGCAGCATGGCCTCTAAACGCGGTTAGGCCGGCGAATACATTTGTCCGGCTGATTGGCAGGTTGTAATTGCGGCTGAGACCAATGAGCACACGTGGTCGGTATTGCAAACCTATGACCCATCGTATATGCGTCTATTGCACTTACAGATGAACGTTTCACATGCGCGAGGCTAATAAAGCCTTGCAGTAGTCGAGCTTAATCCTTTTTGCGCGCACAGCTCACAACGTGCCTGGCATTAAGAGCTCGTCGTACCCGCGTATGCGAAAACTTCGTTACGTAATCGCAATGTCAAACGCGTAAACCTGTGACCTTTTTTTAAGTGAACGTCGCATTGCCATTGCCCGATATCGCGGGACGCACCGCGCTTTTAAAAATCCAACCATGTTCGAGAAATTTTCAAAAATGGAGAACGTCGAGTTGCACACACGTGTCTCTCATTGTATCGGAACTTCTGTGAGAAATGGATTTTAGGCACATGCGGAATACACAGTACGTTCAACAAATATGTATTGTAATTTTTAATAATAAAGTAATAAATAAATAACATCATATAAGTCGTTAAATAAAATCGCTAATAATGCTTATAGAATTTCCAAGTAACTTCTATGGCGTATTCAAACGCCGTATTTTCAATGTTAGACGCGCGTTGAAAATATCATCCATCTATCGTTAGGTAGACGCCGTTGATCATCCCGTACACGCGGTAGTCTGGCTATTCTCTTTAAAGCCCGGAGGCGTCATTCGCCGAACGAAGGGAGAGTCCGGAGAGTGTCTTCCCTGTCTTTCCTCGTGTCCCCCCCCCCCCCCCCCCCCCCGACCAGCTCATTTATCAACCTGGCTTCCATTAATATCCGACAAAATAGCACGGCGACGCGACATCCCATAGAAGTCATGAACGTCCGTACGAGGCGAGGGATAAAGAATTCCATGCGCGGCCGCGCGCACGTGCGCGTACCAACGCTCGCGGGTTTGCGCGTGTACCACGTGCGAACGCGCGATATGCCGGATATTTGCGACGTGATTGCCATCAGAAGATTCGGCTCGCCTTTGTTGCATGCATTAATCGTATTTTATCGAGCTGACGCGATTACTCTCGAACGTCGTGACACTCGTGCGAAAGCGGGTCGACAACCGCACGTTTTGATGCTCTAAACACCCTCTGAAAATACAGCACCGCTTCAGACATTACAATTAATATTCAAGCGGTAATACTTTACTTAATATTATGATTTATTGCGTGATATTATACGCTTTGTAATAAAGGATGAATTACGTATAAACGAGAACACCTGAGAGTAGTTTTCATGCGTAGTTGAAAATAATTACATGAAATATACGTTTATGATAACCGACCGGTAAAAGAATGGTCGCAATATAAACATTTTGCCGGCAGAGAACCGCAACTCGCATGAATTTAATACGCTACTCGACAATAAAGAGGCGTCTGTGAAGTTGGCACGATATTCTACGAATTTCAAAAAAATACTAAGAGTTCTAAGAGCACTTTCCATAGTTCTACAGTTCTTAATACACTTTAAAAAAGAGTTCCGCATTCTTTATATTAAAAAATTAAAATTGAAAAATTGTATAATAAGAATTGTATCGTAGAATGTCGTATTAACTTCACACACGTATTAAAGAGTCACTTCGAATCAGTGGCGAAAACAATGAAAAACACAGGTATGTACGTAACTTTACAAAAAAAATAATTGTAAATTGATTTTTAAGTAACCGGTTTAAGGGTTACTTCGACCAACTCCGATTAACTTTAATCGACAAAAATAAAAAATTAAAAGATTTGTTATATTAAAAGCAGCTTTTATTCACGAAGTAGTAAATCACGACGAGATAGGTTAAAAAAAATAAAAAAGAACGACATATACATTATACAGTTAAAAATCTTGCTGTTGACGAAATTGCTGATCGGGTTAATCGTCGATTAAAGTTAATCGGAGTTGGTCGAAGTGACCCTTAATCTTTAAAATCATGCTTTCTAATTTCGTCGAGCTTTTTCTTTGATAATGCTTTTGTTCCAAGTAACGTCATTTCCCAGTTGATTATTCGATTTGATTAGTATATTTTAAACTCGTGATAACTCGGCGAAAAAACATCATAACTTAATATCTAAAAGAGCATTTTGAAGGGAACATTTTTAAACTTTCAGAAAGTCTAAAGTTGAAAACAATCTTTTTCAACTCAGTGCATGATTTCAAAATTAAAGTATTTTTATCATTTTCGTACGATCGACTTGAAAATGACGCTATTTGAGAAGCACAAGCATCGTCGACGAAAAAACTCAACGAGTTTTAAAAGCTGACACTTTACACTTTAAAATGCTTTGTTTGAAAATAGCTCTCTGATTATTTTTCACAAGGTTAGGTATATGAATTTATATTTCATCGTTTTTTATATCGATTCGAAATAGTTCTCTAATTTTGTTGAGTGTATTTATAGCCTCTAGCTGTAATATCGTTCGCAAGACCGTCTCTTAATTCCTTTTTATAATAGTCTCTTTACAACTAATAATTCTAATAAAATTAATTTTAAATTAAGGCTGTTCTCCGATATTTACTGTCAGTACTGAAAATCTGTAGTGTATACATACGCGACATAAAAGATAGATCTTCAGTACTGGCAATAAATATCGGAATGCAGCCTATATTTACAATAAAGATATATTGAAATTCTTATATACTCTAATAATTGAAATTCTGACGAAATTGTTTATGTAGATTTCTTAAATATATTCGCTATAATCTTGCACCTAGCATTAGCATTCCACATCGGATCTATTCCTATGCTTTTTGTTATAATGTTGTCCCCTAAATTGCATTCCATAAATCTGTTTCTTTTTTCAAATATTACGATTTTTGAGGCTAAAGGTTGTTCCTCGTGATTAAAGTCAAAAAAGGTTAACTCGACACGTTTCCATTGTGTGAAACAGTTTAAAATATTTATCAAAGTAGCGACGGCGCGCGCGGGGGAGATTACGCTGATTGTCCCGGAACTATCGTCAGCGTCAGCTCAGCGACACCGTTAAGCAATCTTAAAAGAACGTGAGCGTAATGCTGGTACATAACGCCCTGTTCGTGAGGTCCTGTTCGTAAAACGATAAATGCGACGCGAATGCATGGCCCAAGGATTGTTCGACGAGCGATAACTTTTCCCGATAATGGCTTCGATCGTCGTCGTCGTCGTCGTTCTACTTCTACCTACCGTTCAATCGCGGCGATGCGCTTGGGTGGCAGTCTGCGGATATTCGATCACGCTAATGCCCGACTACCGCGAGTTTCCCGCACTTAGGAAAGAGAAGTAAATAAGATCGCGCGTGAGACGAGACGGGACGAGGCGCGCAATGGGAACGCGTCTAGCAATTGACTTCCAAATTAGACGACGCCTCACAACACTCATCGATATTCGAAAGCAATTAAACTTTCTGCGGATTCCACTTTTTTACTTAACCGTTCGCCCTTATCCTTCGCCGTCCATCCTTTAGTCATGCCTTAAGTTCTTCTCTTCTTCCGCGAGAATGTCAGCCATCCTTTGAGAGGAAGATCTCGTTTAAGCCAGGGTCCCCTTAGGCACTTAATTTCTAGCCACTTTCGCACGAAAGTAAAGGAGCGTAGCCGATAAGCCAGGTTTCGCGTAATCACTTCATTCTCTCTCACGGATTTTTTGAGCCAGAAAAACCTCCAAAATGTCCATATGCGTACGATAACGTTAATACCAACCTAAATAGCTTTTATGAATTTGTTAAGTGCCCACTTATATAAAGTAGAAATTCAATACCATTACACCCTATTAAATCTCTTCAGGTAATTCGATAGTTTCACCGTCGTCATTACTGTTACATTGCGGTAGTTATTAATATTAGAAATTTCTTAAGCGCTATTTTATCCATTCATGTTGCAGGAAATTTTATTTGCGTGAGAGATTATAAGTATATAAAAAAATTCTATGATAATACTTAATATGTGATAGGGAGCAAACAACAAACATCGAAGATATACGATAACAATAAGGAACGTTCAGCTTCATTAAGCGGTCGGGTAGGTAAACGAGAAGTTAATTAACGTTGTATTATCTAGCGAAGTTTAGGAAGCTCACGGTTTCCTTCTCCAACGTCTAACATAAAGTAAAGTCTACAAACTTCCACGCGGATAGCTACGGGAAGAAATTACAAGTGGCAGTAAGCGAGACAGGTATCCCCTTCATTGCTGATGATTGTATTGTTAATCAATGTATCCGGCGTAGCTAGTCGATCTTATCAGGAAACTGCAACGTACTGTCACGTAACCGCAGCGCGCGCGCGCGCGCAAAAGAGAGAGAGAGAGAGAGAGAGAGAGAGAGAGAGAGAGAGAGAGAAGGGGGGAATGGGTGAACGCCATCCGGTATGCTCATGAAATGAGGCTATGCCCGAGAACGCGTTATACGCAACTCTCTGTAGTCGTGGAACAGGCATCTTCTGGATAATTGTGTACATATAATATCCCGGAACTCGTACACTTTCTCTTGATCGAAGATAAATTCAAGAGAAATCTGTTGTTTCAACGGCACGGCGTCGATAATTTTCGTATCATAAACGAGAAAGAAATCCTTATAGAAATCCTTATGTAGTAAATAAATTTTCTGCTAAAATAAAGAGATTATGTACCTATATGTATATAATAGTTAATTTTAAATGTAATGCAACCAAGTTTTAAATTGGGATAGTATGTACGAGATACACATGTGCGCACATATTGACGTACGCCGTGATCTCTCTGCTGCACTTTGTTTGTTCATACTGTAATATTCCATACTATGTTGTTCCTTATGGTCCAATTATTTGCATGCTTAAAACTTTTGACATAAATGCTTGAACGTTAGAGTAAATGTGTTTACTCGTGTTCCTTCCCGTTGTTTTAAAAGACGACGAAGAGAATGCTAGCTATATGGCATTATTTCTTAAAATGGATTAAATTTAAGCAGAAAATGGTAAACCCGAAACAAATTTTTTAACTGTGTGTTATCAGTGAAACGTATCATTGTGTCATTATATGTAAGTACAACGTAGCATATAAAAATGAATATCTCATTCCCTTAATGAAAATTTCTTTTAACTTTATGTTTCTATATAAGTTTCTATAGTGTTCGCACGAAAACTGTATTAAAATTTCTCAACGCGTCTATATAAAAGCAGTCTGAAGAAGTTTCCAAGAGTGGAATAATGTAAAAATTGTTTTAAAATAACCATACATTTTGAGAATCATTTGTAATAATTATAAAAAAGTACAATGTAATTAAATTTTTGGCATATAAAACGGAAAATCCGAAAAATTGTCAGATTAGATTTTCAGAGCACTAGTAATTAATTTTTATTTTCTGTGACACATATCGGATTTGACATTTTCTAAATTAAAATAGCTGTTACAAAGGCAGAAATAAAAAAATAATATCTCACACAACTTAATATTTAATAACGATATTCGCTTTTATATTTATTGCAAGTAATTTTGTAGCACACCGTCATTTTAGCTTTTCGTGAATTTATTTCGACGGAGGAATGTTGGACGAGAGAAAGGATTCGCACAGCGGAGTCAAGAGCTTCAAGAGCTGGTATTAAAAAAAAACGAGTTTCTATTATCCCGTATCCGTAGAGATGTACGAAAGCCTTCGAAATATTCCGCAGTAAAGCGCAGATACATAATCTCAAGCGTGTGCGCGACAAACAAGCTTCTCCATTATGGTTTATCGTTTCACAGATCGAAACGGTACAGCACAATTTCCCGATTTATCGATACCGCGACGAGTTGGAGAATTGCGGACATGTATTTTTCTACTTCTACAGCGCCGCAGAGCAAATGTTGACTCGCGCTTGTTTTGAATTACGTTTCTTCCGCATCTCCTTGTGCGTATTCTCAATCGAACAGTTTTTATATTATTTAAACGAAAAGAGAAGTTACACGATCGTTGGTAAGCTACCATGATTTATGATATGTGTTTTTCATTCTGTCGTTCTTATTATTAATTGATTTCTGCACATTTGACATTGCATGTGTAAAATATTGATTTATCGATCGACAGATATCCGATATTTTTTATATTCTAATCATAAGATATCCATTATTGATCCATAAGAAATTCTATTCTAAAAATGCTGCGTTTTATAGTTTTCGCTATAAACCCCTTGGTGCACTTATGATCGATAAAGGAAGGAGGGATTTTTGAAAGAAATACATTACAATCGACGTTTCTTTAAGCCCTTAAGATTTCAATTAAATTCATCTTTTCAGACCGTGTTTTCAATTTTAGCGTGCACACAGCAGCTTTCGTTACGGGCAGATGAAATCGCATCGCTCCATTATGGTTTATCATTTCAGTATACTAACGGAATTGCAATTTCGGTACGATATTGGTCGTGTGCTATATCGATCAATGGCACTAGCCATTGTTGCACCAAATTGTACACGTCGGATTTTACCATTTCCCCGAATACTGAATACAGATATGATCCACTTGATTTTTTCCAATGCCCTCTACTCGCGCGCCGTTGCATGTTCCCCGTTTGAAATACATGTACAATAAACCTTCTAGTGAATTTTGCAAGTAATTTTTACACAAACATACCTCTCACTGACATATACGTTAATCGAAATTATGTCAGACATACGGCAGCTACTATCACGATTTACATCTAATAGCAAATTAGCAAAATTATGTTTGCAAATGCGATTCTGATTTTCATAAAATGAACTGCGAGACCGTCCATAAAATTCGCATTTATCTTTTTGATATAACGGAGAAGATGTTTTCGCGAATTTCCAAAGTTTTTCCTTTAATTTTCATGCCCCGATAATAATCGGAGCTCAAACGGATCACAATCGAGAAGCCAGCTCGTGATTCGCCAACTAGTTCTGCAGTCAGCTTGGCCAAGGAATTAATAAGCACCATTGCAAAGCACCTCCGAACCTTTTTGCTCGCCATTATCCAAGACAAACGATTGCCTCTCGGCGCGATGGGGCACTCGGCGGATAGGGGGAGGGAAAACTTTCGAATCGCTCTTGCGTCGGATGAAATTCTGCGGAGGCGGATGCTTCTTGCTCGCCTGACGGGGCTGCGCGTGTATTTCGCCGTTTTCTCAGATCACCGAGCAAATGTTGACCCAGTTTCGCCGTCGGATTGGACGTTACTCTGTCTTTCGAAAGTGCTGACTGGAATACGCGATGAGCGAGAAGTTCGGGGCTGCGGCCCCTCCTTCTTCTACGCGGGCAGAAACTCTCGGGATCGCTGGACTAGGTCCGAAATTCGATGAGATATCCGCTCGCGGCTGTTCGCGCGAGTTCTTATATTTTCGGCAAGCTTCATTGCGAGATAAAGCTCAACATCAGCGAAGCACTAACATCTATCTTTACAAAGCGTACAAATTTACTTGAACGTTGAAATTGTAAATAAATATATTTACAATTATGTTATAATTAAACTTTCAAACATACTTTTAAGCTAATGCTAGTCGAGCTATTAAAATATTTTGGTTTTTATTCATAAATAAAAATAGAAGAAATTAAATTTTTCTTTTCATACCCTGTATAATTTATTACCTATATGAAGCAATATAATTTTCTAATTAACTCCATTTAGATGATTTCTGTCAGCGCTCTTCATGTGTGCTATGAATACACTTTACGAAGTAAAGTCGATAGTACTCTTAAAGGGTTAAAGTAGTCGCTCTCGAGAGGAAACCGGCTAAGTTGATTCACCTCGTTTCGCGAAGGTGCCTCTTATTACGCGTTGCTATACGAAGTTTCTGTAAGCTCACGCTAAGACACAGACGCGGGCCAGGTCGCCTTCAACGCAAAGTCACCCGACCGAATAATAAAGCCGCGACTGAATAAGATATAACAGGGTACTTATCCTCGCTGGTGAGATGCTTGCCAGTGATGGTAAATCGTAAGTCGGCGGATGTTGAGGGAGATATGAATAACGCTCGAGCACAGTGGATACGGCTTAATATAACTTTTTTCCATGTACCCCGTTCTTTTTCTCGCGCTTACGCTTCTTCTCATCTCGTCTTTTCAGCGTCGCGAGAGCAAGGAGACGGATAGGCGGCGGCGCGGCGTCTCCCTCGCAATTCAAGTAATTTGAACGCGCATCTGCGTGCCAAGATAATAGAATGCATCGCGCTTTCCGAGGTCGCCCGATACTCCGAGCAACGCGACCAGAAAAAGAAATGTCAATTCACCCGAGACACTTTCATTCGCGAGGAAGAAAAAATATATTTATTTCAAATCCGGTACACACATGTGACATTTCTATTCTTTTTAAAATTTTCAAAATGCAAATCTCAGAGAGAATAACAGTACCTACCCGAAAAGAAAAGAAATATTACATATCAGTAAAACATAAATTATTATCAATAAAAATTTCATGTGAATTGTTGCCTTTGTAATAAAAAACAAAATCTTTTCACAAAAAGTTGCATATTCAAGATGAAGTTCACCAAATGTATATCACGTCTCATTTATATTTTTCTTATTGTATTCCGCGTGCCGCTAATAACGACAATAAAAATTTCATACGAATTGTTGCCTTCGTAATAAAAAAAACAAACAAAATCTTTCCACAAGAAGTTGCATATTCAAGATGGAGTTCACCAAACGTATATCACGTCTTATTTATATTTTTCTTATTGTGTTCCGCGTGCCGCTAATAATGACTGACACAACGCCATTGCCGCCAATGATCGAATCTACTGTCGAGTCCACTGTCATCGACTTGAGTACGAGAGAGGACGAGGACGAGGCCAAGGTGGAAATGCCAAAGGTGCCGCTGACTGAGCAGGTTATGGACCACAACATACGGGTGAGCGACGTGCCCGACGTGGACCCGGAGGCGACGAACGTGCCGGATGCTAGCTTGGACAGAAACCAGGTGATCCGTGACGCGGCATATTTTATTCGCGCCCACAAATTCCACGACTATGATCGTCGGTACTACAAGAGCGCGGAGGATGCTACGAGCAGACTGTACGAGGAGTTCCCGAAACCCGGCCTGAGATCCCTGCACTGGGAAGTGCGTAAGCACTGCGAGGCGAGTTTCGTCGAGTGCCTCAAGTATCTCGAAAGGATCATTAGGCTTACGGCCCTCAGGCGCGAGGACGACACTGTCACGGTCATGAGAGAACAGAACTGGAACCTGGAGAACAATACTGAACAGATTTTGGCCGCTCAAAGGGACTGCCAGATAGCCCAAAGGCAGGACAGTCTCGCCGCAGTTCCGTTTCAGGGTTCAATCGGCAAGTGCATCGATTCGTCGCGAGCACCTAATCACGCCGGAACATTAAGCTCGATTTGCACATGCTAACGGCTAAATCGTTTTCCGATCGAATAACTAAGCGATAGACTTGATTGTATCATTTACTCTCTCAAAATTAGATCCACGTACTAATATATAGATTTGATTGTGTATCATTTACTCTCCCTCAAAAATAGAACCAGGTACTAATGTATAATCCGACTCTTAACGCTACGAGCTATAAAAACTGGCAAAACTTGAATCTTAAATGTTTTCATATTAATCCGGTACGCTTAAGTTCTCACAAACAATTAAACAGTAATGCATTTATAAAGCGATTCTGCTTAAAGATTACTGCTAAAAATATAATTGTGGTATATAAGCTTCTTCAGGTTCACGTAAAATTATTAATTCTTAAAGACAGGTCAGAGAGATAAATTGGATAACCGTATTAGTCATCGTTTGAGATAGTAGTGACACAGAAACGAGCACGGTTCAACAATTATAAATAATTAATTTTTTCACGCGAAGAGCTGAAGTCTTCAGGCTACAATACATAAAAACCAAACGTTCAATTCTGACGTAAATGGATGAGTTAACAAAGATAATATCAGATATTATTTTAGTCGCAGGCAAAGATCGTTGAATACTATTTTCAGAACGCTTCCAATGGCGTACCACCGTCAGTTATTATATGTGCTGGTACACGATGCTGGGCGTCCCGGACTTAGCTACCTTCGGCGAGCCCTGTGACAATCACGCCAATTGCCTTGATGAATATGGTGTTCATAACAAGGATCCACGAGCGGACGACACGAAACCGTACGCCTGTGCCCTGTACAGTTTCTGCCCGGACCATTGTTGTCCTATGAAGCACATCCGGTACATGAAAGACTGTTACCAGTCGCAGAGCAACCCTTGCTACGCTGAGAATCAACCAGGTGACTGGACAGTGGACATCCGTTACAGATATCTACACTGAGAGAAAAAATATTTGGATTTAAGTAAATAAGCTATTAGAGGCCACTTAATAAATAATTCTTTTGAATTAAGTAATATTTTTTTGGATCAAAATATTTTTTCTCTTAATGTACATCGCGCGAAAGGTTTATTTATATCTAACACGACGATTGGATTAATTCTACGTAACGCGCGGTGTAATCGTATCGATAAAAAAAACGCTGCCGCAATACAATAGATGTGTCGTTCTTAATTGATAATACTAGGAAACAATATAGTCTCTCTCCGTTTTTAAAGCATTATTTATATATAGATTCTAGTAAAAAATATATAATAAGTGCAAAAGTAGTTCCTCTTGTAAGAAATACAGTATAATATTTCAACTTCATGGCTTGCTAGTCATCATACACAATTAAAATTTGTGTAAATAAATCAGAGCCGTATTATCGCAAGCTCCAAAGGCGTGTGTAACTCCATGGACGGGATTCTCGTTTTGTCTACGACAAACACAACGAGCCGGCACTTTACTACGGTCGAGCTTTGCATGCTCGTTTGCATTCCATGTGCGCCGCGCGCGCAATTAACCACCCTTGAAGTCTTTCCACCCTCAAGCGACCTAACCACCGTTGGTCGTGTTCGTAGCACATCGAAAATGCACGCTGAACCGGGACGAGAATCGCGACTTCCAGGCGCTCAGGGCGAATCAGATTAACGTGAGCTGCGAATGCCATCGACGCGGCTACGAGTGGTCTTCCAGATTCGGGCTGTGCGTCGACGTGAACGAGTGCGTCCGAGGTACGCACAAATGTACGCGAAACGACGGCGAGAGTTGCCTAAATCTGCCCGGTCATTATGCCTGCATCTGCCGACTTGGTTACATCTACAATCCGGAAACGAGACAGTGCGTTCACAGCCCGGACATTGATAGGGCGTTAAAGGGTTACGTAAATAAATCGAAGGTGGCGAAAACGAAAAGTCTGTTCGCCAAAATCGTCCAAACCATTACTAGATCTGCCGGAAGTGGCTACGTACGTGGCTGTGGAGCCAATTTTCCATTGATTTTAATTGTATCGGTCTACAGAGTCATATAAACCTATAGTTTTATTTGTTGAATTATATTCGTGACATATATATGATAATCTAGAATTTTTTAAATATTTACAATTACAAATTTCTTATTCTAATATTCTTTATTCTCATTTCGGAGAATTTTCAATAATTTATTATAATGCACAACACATAATTAAGAGACTGTTTGTATTAATGAAATATTGTTAAATATAAAAAAAAAACGCGAGCACACAATCTGTTTAGATAGACACTCATTATATAATTGCCTTATGAGACGTAGAAAACAACTTTTGTTATATATATATTCATAATTAGCTTATGAACAAAGAACGATATATCATAAAAAGATGTAAATACCGACTATTAGAGATAAATAGTACATGCTTTCTTAAATGCTTTGTTGACAAGATCTTTTAATATAAAACATGACATATGTAATATGTAAATGTATAGATAAAATATAATAATAAATACAGATACATATCGATTGTAAAAAAAATTTATCTCTTTTGTCAACACATTAACGTGTTATTAATTAATAATTGTCAAATATATACTGGATAAAAGTTTTATCTAATTGGATCTCTTGTGTGGTTTTATGCAGAATATTATTTTTGTGCCAATTAAGAAGTTCGTAGCGAATTAATATAACGCTACAATACTGTGGTAATTTACACGATAATGAATTTTCGTCGGTGGAAACAATTTGCAACAATATTACGATCGTTGTCTTATTTAATGAAATTAGTGTATAAATTGCGAAAAGCTCGTCGGCAACATTATTGTAGTTTCTATTACCGGATTAACACGGACGCTATATACGAATTTGAATCGTTTAATAACAATACACATGCACCATAATCTGTATCAGCACTATCAACTGCATTGTCACCGTTTAGAAATATCTGGCTACTTAGGATGCGTCGCAACGTAGAAATTTGTACCCGTAACAATTCAAATTTTAATCTTGCCCGCATAATAGCGCGATTCCGTGTGTTTCGTATACACTATCACAAACGACCCCTCTCTTAACTGTTATTTGTCTGGCTAAGGGAAAAACAATGCTCTCAAGTATGCCGTATCCTATATTTAGCATAACGGTAAAATAAGTCTAGACGGAGCTGAGCACTCGGAACAAACATCCGGCGTGAACTCTTAAAGACGTTAAAACTCGCAGAACAGCCAATTACCTTTTGCATTAACACTTCTGACCAATGACGCGTCACATTTGCTAATCTTAGTGGTAAAATCTTTTCTAAAATTGTATTGCGGGTTTTCTACGGAACAAGTAATCAATTATTACTATGTTTGTAAGGATTATCGAACATCCATGCACGAATACGATATATAAATGTTTCAAATTTTTTCAGAGCCAAGTAGTAAAAACGAATGCATGCTGTGGCACATATATTAATATTACAAAGCTTTATTTTCTCGAATTTTATCGTAAGTAGAAATTATGCCATCGTCAATCTCGATGAAAATAAAACTATTGATTTATGAAACAACCTCGTGAATTTATATAGGATTAATTTAACAGTTGAACAAAATATCCCTTAAGCGTGCTTTATTGTGTTTGCGACATGAACAACATAATTTTTGCGATACACGCATCCAGAATGAACTGAGTGACATGCGTTATGCGCTACTTCATTGTTTCCGCTATTGTAAATTTCACATGAAAAAATATCGTCGACGCGGAGAGAAATCTGTACATATGTAGAATATATGCGTGGAACGCGTCCGAGTCAAACAATAAAAAATATAAGTAGGTAGATCGAGCGAAGAGCGAAGAGCGAGGTCGGCGATGCTGTTTTATTCATCGACGCGTTCGAATGGCAGAACCGCCACGTCTTTCCGCCAAAAGAACTACCCGCGCTCTGAGTAATACATAAATGCATAAAGTACCGCAGTTTTCCTTATTTCTGAAATTCTGACGTATAATATCATTCGTCAAGGTATGATCGCCCGGTAATCGTTTATCTCGATTTATTGGGCGGAGAAGATTGATGACCGCGCATCTTGAAGAGCGCTTTTATATTGTATTGCATAATTTATTTTTACAAATTAAGGTATGCAAATAAAAAATAAACTTTTACTATTTAATTAGATATTAAATTTGTTTTCTTATTTAAATCTAATTGTTATACTTATTATCTTATATTTCTTATTTTACATTAGATTGGTTTTTACTTTTCCTCAAATGTTTATTGTATCACTGTGCATAAATAAATATGATGTGTAAATGTGTAAATGAATATATAGATATGATGTATAAATATATATGATGTAAGTGTCCGCAATGTAATGAGCTTGGGTCCGTGGGTTCGCTAAGACCAAATGACTGTGCGGATTCAGTCATCCCTGCGGGAGCGGATTGAATAAATGAGAAATTGAGACGTAGCGGAGAAATGGGTGGGAAGAAAGCAGTTAACGGTGCTTGTGCTATCAATTTTCCTTTTCTTTCTGTTGCACATCTCGCAAAGGCAAAGTACGCCGGCACGAAATAAAGACAAACAAACTATCGTCGAGACTTACATAACTCGGCCACCGATTCTAAGAATCGCGATATCGCGAATACTTTCATGCGATCTCAATTCTTGTTATGCAACGCCGCGCTAAACCGGTTCTATCTTCATAAGTTCATGCACTCACGCGACCGACATTACGGCCGTATATCACTTTCGGCCACACTTTACAGCTTTATGCACACATACAGAACTTATGCAGTTTCTAATTTAAACGTAATTACACACATAAGTTTAAATCTGACTTTCGAAAGAATGCCGAAATGCTCTCAGCATAGTTCTCGCGCTTTGTGTGTATGCATTATTAAAATCTTTCGGCTTATACATATATTACTTCATGTATCTTGAAATTTAAAAAATAAAATTTTAAAAAATCAATGTAAAAATCCAAGACCTGCAGACAGATGAGAAAAAAATAATACAGATGAAGATATGTATAATCTCTTTATCATTAAATTAATTATCATTATGTTAAAATATTATATTTTATCAGTTATATATTTCATTAGTTATTAGCACATATTATTATTATTATGCATACTAACGAGATGTATGATAGAGAAAGAAGTTCTAGTACAAATAATAGGTATATCGGACGACCAGCAGTGCTCATCAGAAAAAGTAATTAACGTGCGAGGCCGCTTGTGCGCTTTGCATGCATGGTATCATTACACATATTATCGTTATTGACCGGCCTTTATGACGCTCGGCGACGGCCATCGCTGAAAAGCTCGCGGATTTTCATCCGTGTGTAAAACCACGGTTTGCTTCAAATTGGCTTGATTTTTTATTCGTAAACAGCGAACCATTGGGCGCGATTTGTCGAGCCTGGGCATTGAAAACAACAGGCGCGCGTGGACGGGCATGTATGAAACGAAACATGCACCGGAACAAAAAAATGCACATATTCATACATGGAAATACCGCGGCGGGGAAAAACGAGGCCGGGCGCGGCGCGGTGTGTTACAGGGAAATTGCGCGTCGAATAGCCGGACACATCCAAAATCCGAATATTTCCCGCACCATATCTATTTGTGCCAATTGACTGTCCTAACATCAATTTCGGACCTCGAATTGCATCTATGGGAAGCATCATTTCGCTGCCGACGTCGTGAGAACACCTTTGTCTAGATAGGCATCTCCAGAATAAACGTATCGATATCTACAATGTAAATCTGTCTATATTCTTTAGAATTATACGTTTGTAAATTTTTCTTTTAAATTATTGTAGTAATAACGAAAAGTCATAATACAAAAATATTTAAATGTGATGCATGCGTTCTAAAAATGCCCATTTATAAAAAATAACAGATCTCATTAAATCACTAATGGAGATGTATTAACTTTCTTTGCGTCTGGCAAATATGATATGCTGGTTATTATTCGCTACAAATCCAAATTATAAGTCAACGTGTGATGAAATTATGGGCGTTTTATATACTCATTAATTTATTTGCTCGTAAATCAGAGGTACACGTGGTGCTTGATCTAAGAGCAATGAAGCACTCGACCGCAGTCGAAGCTACGGATTTTATGGTAATGTAAAGCCCACGTAACCGGCAATCTTGGTAAACGTAGCTACGATAAACGACGCTTCATTTACATCGAAATACCAGTGACATCGATGGGGCTCCTTGCACTGCCAATTCCTTGCCAATTCAATTCCTTTGTCCCGGTTGATCATTCGACACTTGCAACAATGAAGACATGTCTCATCAAAACGGATCGATTATGTGATCCAATCTAATTGCCATACTAGCTATATCCGAATTTATTTCCCAATGCATAATTTTAAATATTTATTTAATTAAAGATTGATGTGTGTATATTAATGTAATTTGCGAGTAATTTCAAATAAATCAATTTGTATAATGAGTTTGTAGAAAATAATCTAGATTAATGAAAAAATAATTTAATAAAACGTATACTCTTCAATATTACTCTTACGAAACAATATGCACACGTTAGCCAGGAACGTTCAATTCAAAACCACTTACGGTGCTAAAAAAATGCTTACGATAAGAGTATCGAAAATGCATTTAGAAAGTAGTTCACATGTACACAAACTTTATTTTAGCACATGTGCGTAAGAAAACCGAATAATTTCGCAAATATATTTAAAAAATATATTAAACGCGTTTTATAAGACGTTCTAAATTGTTATTTACATATACCTATTTCTTTTATACTTATTAAACATCTCTCTTTAAAAAAATCTTTTTTTTATATTTTGGTACGCTATTATTTAATGTTATATTTTATCTATATTAATATATATATTAACGCGTTATATACTATATTATGTATAATATTATACATTTTATTACAAATTATACGTAAAGCTAATAATGCTTAATTGTTATAATCTCGAAATTATGCACGTTGATCGTTGTACCAAGCCAGAAAGAATGCAGGTGTCTCTTTTCCTTTCTCGCAAGTGATATTCCACCAGGTACTATCACCAGGTGGAAACGAATACCTCGCGCCATTCGCCGCGGTTCGCTTTTCACGCAGGCCCCAGTCATCGAGAATGTCTCTGTGCGAGTGGTACGCGAACCGCGTGGTGCTCCTCACGGGAGTCACCAGCGAATTGGGAAGTGTTCTGTTAGAAAAGATCCTACGGTGCTTACCGGGCGTTAAGGTGTATGTCCTTCTCAGATCCCAAAACGGTCTCAGCGGCGAGGAACGACTAAAGAAGATATTCGCGTCGCCTGGGTACGAGCGGTATTTTCCTCGCGTTCATCTTGTGCCTGTAAATCGCGCCGGTCGCTCGATATCGCCTTTGTGAACGTTAAATTGTGATCGCGATTCCGGGAGCCTGCGTGCGCCGAATTTATTCTAGAGGACATCGAACTGAAAAAGACACCTTTCACTCTTTTTCTTTTTCTCTTTCTCTCCTCACGCCTAGTGGCTTTCCGCGGGAATTCCGGGAACGTGGAAGAATCCCCACCTTACGTTGGAATCGATTGCGAAATTAGATTTTCGTTTCGCAAGTAGTCACGCGCAGTGACGGAAAGAACGGCACATTCCAAAAATCTTTTCGAAATGAAATTATCACTTTTATTACTCTTTTATATAATCATAAAAAATTATGATATTGCATAACACGAAGAAATTTTTCTGTTGATTTACTTATAATAAACATTCCATGTATCACTCAATATAAATTTAATTCTACATCAAAATATTATATGATATACTTATTGTTTATAACATTTTACTTTTCCATTCAACATTTGACATATCTACGTTTTAATATCCGAAAGTCAAATAAAATAGCAATTTAGAACCTTTTGATTTGATCTCCAAAATTTGTCGAATCTTCCCTCAAAATTTAACCGTTTTGTAATTTCGACATTTGAAAACTTACCGTGAACGATATCGATTGAAATGATAACAGCACTAGCATACGCTTGCGATCGCCCGGCCCGTCCGAAATCGTAATAATGAGAGAATTTAGAGCGAGAAAGCGAGATAAAATCAAACGCACGTGTCTAAGGCACGTGTTTAGACGCGCAAACCCGATTGCCTCGTTAAACCCCGTAGGTACCTACTCGTCTCAACGTAACGATCGCCCAAATCGCAAAGATGCTCGCGAGGTGAAGCTCTGCAGCGCCGTTGCATCGCGCCGCGCGGTGGTCCTTTTCCTTTTCGGAGAGAGTGCGGCTAAAGCTCGTAGAGAGAGATTTATTTTCATTAGCACACGCCTCCGTGCCCCCTTTAGAAAGATTATGAAGTATACGCGGCCCGGGGTGCTTTTTCTTCCTCTCTCTCTCTTTCTCGCCCTCGCAAAATCCGCGGCCGCGCGGAAAATTCGTCCGCGCGTTTTGAATTTCGCGAAATTAAAATCCGCGAAAGGATTGTCTTCCCCCCCGGGAAATCGTAGTTACCGCCGGATCGCTGCGTTTTTCCGCTTGAAAAAGAGGATCGCCCCGCGCGTAAATGAGAAAATGCAAATGGACGAGCAGCTCGAGCGTTCAAGGTGCAACCGCTTCAACGCTATTACGTTCGGCGAAAATCGCTCTCGGCTGTGGCGGCTTGTCCGATTTTCCTCGCTCTATTTGCGACCCCTCCTAAATTGTTCCGCTTAAAATATAGTCATGGTGTTAATTGTCTAAATCTCTAGGCAAGACTCGCGAAATGACAAAATATGCTGTGCTCCTGTTTTTATTTTTCTAAAGCCAGCCAGAGAATCGGAAAATATTTGAAAAATTTATATACTTTAAATATATACTTAAATATTGACACTACACTGAAAAAAAGAATCTGGCTGCGTTAATAAGAAATCTGGTAGATTCAACCAGCAGTCTGGTGGAAAATGAACGAATCAGAATTTCCAATTAATGTAACCAGAATTCCAATTAATGCAACAAGAATTCTAATTAATTTAACCAGATTTTGGTAGATTCAACCAGAATATCTGGTGGAAAATGAACGAACCAGAAATTTTTCTCAGTGTACGCATTGAATTTAAGGAAACATGGATTAATTTCCAATTTGTATGATAATTGTTGAAACGTATGCCTCTGATGTAATAAAATAAAATTTGTGTTATTTTCTTTTCGCAGTGATTAATATTAATTACTTTCGTTAATTTTGCACTGTGCATCTTAATTTCTGAATGTCTCTGGTAGTCGTTCCGCGATGAGCTTAGGGATGAGACTTTGCGTCGCGTTATTTAAACCTGTGCATTATTCGGCGATTGCTTGACATTTTTAACAACGTCCGTTTCGCGCAATCTTTTCCTGCCGCGGCGCATCTCCATTTTGATGAAACCTCCTGGCAGTAAATTCCAAAGCCGATTTACGTCACCAACGTTATTATCACCCGGCAGGTACGAACGACTGAGGCAGGAGATGCCGAGCGCGATCTCGCGCGTGAAAACGTTCGAGGGGAATCTGCTTTACGAGGATCTTGCCCTAAGCATCGAGGACAAAGCCTCGATGAGAGAGGTCACCGTGGCCTTTCATGCCGCCGGGCCGCACGACTCCTTCCTGGAATACTGTCAGGAATTACCGAAGCTCAAGAGCGTCGCTGTGGCGTCCAGCATTTTCAGGCATCGCGGCAAGATAGACGAATGCCTGCAGAATGAAAAGATTCCCGAGTTACCGATCGCTCTGGTGCGTTTTTCTTGCATCGGCCCGGCTTACAAGGAACCTATGCCCGGTTTTGTCGAAACTCTCAAAGCACCCACCGCCCTCATGATCGGCGCAGGCTTCGCGTTCGGCAATTCGCAATTACAGGCGGAAGTCATCCCGATAGACATAGCAGCAAACACGATGATCACGGCCGCGTGGGAAGTTGGCATGTACGTAAAAAACGCAAATTTTATATATTTACTTTTTTTTACATTATATTTCTAAAAGTTTTATTCATTAATAAGAATAACAAGGATAAGGATATTTAATAGTCCAGGGGAAGATTAATTCAGCAGCTCGAGTTTTAAGCGCTTTTAATTCTTGTTGCTGCGAACTTTTATGGCTGTGCTCGCATTAATCAAACTTAACACACCGTAACTTATCTCATTGTAATAATTAAATTTCTGCACAAAAAGCCATTTATCAATATACCTTTACAATATATTTACGTAAGGACTGGCAAGTCTCTCTTAATCATTACGTTCGTTTAATGTTTAATTAGAGTGAGAGAAAGTCAAACCCGGTGCTAAAGACGTTCACGTGTATGCAACGGTGTTATGCAACGTTACGGAACAGTAATAATCAACGTTATCTAATTGCGAATTGCGAGACATGAATCAGAAAGTGGCGATAGCTATCTTTTCTCAGGATACATATTGCGCAACTCATTGTTTTTTGTCAAAGCATGTAGCAGCTTTTTACTCAATTCAGAAAAATAATTATCGTTATTATGTTTCAATAGAGCTCTGAGAAGTGCTGACAATGAGAGAGAATTGCTTCAATATCTTTTTATAGAAAAATATTAAAATAATAATGTTCTCCTCCATATCCCCTCCACGTACTTTTTAAGCAACTTTACAATTATGTCTGACCCAGTCCGCAGAAGGACTTGAAACTACAGTTTTTCAGGGCTTCTAAAGATGGGCCCCATTGATCAGGACAGCAAAATGAGTGCACTTGGCATTCCTGTTTTAACTTCCCCTTACGATGACTCACTCTCTAGCCGCCAGACCTGTCTGTCGAGGACTTAATAGTCTTCTCGACCGATAAATCTGGTTCTTCAACACTACGACCCGATGGCGTTTGAGTAGCTCATCGGTCCGCAGCGCATGGAGAAGAGTATATCCTTGATTTTAATCGGCGGATTGGCTTTTTAGTTAGCCCTTGATCAGTGACCTTTGAGCCTCTTGCTCGCGGGCGACTCTGACAGACTAAGAGTACTGTGGTCCGATCTGACACGCTTTTGGCAGTTTTGGCGCTTCTGCGTATCGACAGCATTACATCTCCCCCGCCTCCTCTTATTCTTTGAATCCGAGGCAGCCGTAGAAGTAGAACTTTGGACCTTTTCCTTTTCTCTGCAGCTACTCTTTATACATATAACGGCGTCTGGCAGCGCCGCTATAGCGAATTCGGGTCTTATTATTATAGTCGGACCCGACTCTGCAACTGAGAACTCCGATTGTTCGCTTCCTAGAGACCTCTCTGCCAGACGCCCTAGAGGACTTTGTCTAAATTATTTATATTATTACTATCTGGTTACATTTTTGGTCCCATGAGTACCGCGATCGCGCGATTTCATCCGGGCAGAGTCGCGAAAGCCCGAGGCTCGTATTCCCGGAAGGCAACCAGTATCGGGAAGGCACCGTTCTCGACGTAGCTCCCTCTGCGTCACGCAACTGTCGACACGGTAGCTTACACCTTGGCTTGGGGGGGGGGGGGGGGAGTTCCTCTTCATAGATCGCATTCAGTTACGCCTTTGAGTGGGTGTAACTGAAGTGCGACCGTAAACCCCTCTACTACTCCAAGGTGGAAATCCATTCGAGGGGGAAAAAACGTAAAAATCCGTAGAAAATTCTACGTTCGTAAATTTAATTACTTATCGATTAACGGATCTGTGAAAAACGATTTGTTTGATTAAAAAAAATTAAATTATTAATAAAGAAAGGATAAAAATCTTTCTCTCTATCCGTTACAGGTTTTAACATATCGCAATCGCGGAATTCGTTGCAGACGCGGTTTATCTAGTTTACCAATGCGAAATATTGGATATCGGGCAAACACGTTTTACATGTGCGCGCGGTTTCCGTGGTTGTTACTGTTTGCTCGCATTCAACGCTTCCGCTCCAATTGTCTAAAGCAGAATTTCGTTCTTTTCGATTTTTGTTTGAGATTCACTCCTCAATCCGCTGAAAGCATGATTACTCCCGTCTTGACGAAATCATAAATTCTTTGTGTTGAAAAAGCTAACAAATATCTCGACAACTTCTCTAACGCAGTTGTGTAAATATGACGGTCAATCAGTATTGTAAATTGGAATTCACTGTATCGACAGAACAAAACTGCTAGTTCTTTTGAATGGTCAGAATTTGAAATACAAATTGCAGTTAACATATATTGTCTATATTAAAAATATAAACGTTCTTATTGTAGATATCTATAGGTATATCAATTTTTTTAATTATTTATTGTTTCAATATCAGTTTATGAAATTAACGTTATCTGAATATGTACAATTACTCGTTTCAATTTCCATGACTAACTTTCCATTAATTCCTGCTTTTGCTAATGCTGAGATTAATTTTAGACATACGTGATTGCGATGTGGCGTTGCGTTAAAATCGAACAATGCACCTACTCCTAAAGAAGTAGTATTTAATTTAAATCGACAATCGCGACAAACTTTTTAATGAGTTTTAGACAGTTCGACTAAGAACTTTAAATTTCTCGTTAATTTCCGAAAAAAGATATCTTAGTTACATTTTCGATTCTTACAGGGAGTACAGCGGCTGTGCGATTAGTGCCCAACAAAGAAAGCGATTATCGGAGATTGTGTGTGAGACGGCAATTGAAATCGATAGTTAAACTATTAAATTAGATTGTGTCCCGTGCTCTTGGCAGGAATAGTTAAGTTGCATTAAGTCGGCTTATCAAACGAAGTAATCGAAAATACAGGTGATGCACTCTGATTTTCACGTGTAGGACGTATCGACGAGAAAAGTGGTTCAGCGCATGAAAACGATCTGAGATCTAAAATAATATTGCAGTGAGAACATCGACCTGACGTTCTAACCTGACGTGCGTATCAGATTATAAGAAAAACGATTTAAATTCCCAGTTAATGATACTCTTTGCGAAACTTTCGTCTCTATCCGCTTTAAGGTTTTAATTAGACGGTACGCACAACGAGAATCAAGTTGGACTTTTTAAATCGCAAGCTTTATTTAAGTCAGCCAACAACGAGCCAATCGAATGAAACTTATAGCTAGGCTTTTCCGGGCTTTTCCTAGAAAACCCGGAGAGCTTACGTTTGATTCTAGTTTCAACCAGAAGCATCTCTTCGCTTCGCTCTGAAGTATTTCCGAACGACTGAACTGCGAATAAGTTGATTGCATTCGCCTTGCAAGAAGCAAAGCGCGCTATATCTGTTTCTTGTGCCTTCTCCTTTCGCTTTTACCGATTATTCTCGTATTTGAGAAGAATTACTGATTAGAAATAATTATTGTTAAAATTATTATTTTATTAGATTAATTATTGTTAATTGTTAAAAGTAATTTTACATTAAATTTTTTACAAGGTAACTAGATGTACGTTGTAACTCTAAGCTATTTATCTGCATAAACTCTCTATAACAATGAGTTATCTTTACTTTACATGTGCAAAAAAGTTAACATTTAAGCGAATTTTGTAAAGTGATAATCATCTGATTATAATAAAATAAATTATAATAAAAAAGTAAAATCATAATTACACTCATCCCTCGCAGAGTATATAAGTATTCCTTTCACGTAGTATTTTTTACGCGGTTGAGAATCATGTAAATGGAGTTTGCCAGCACAAAAAATAAAAGAATACGTAAGAGAAAAGCCCGTGTATGTTGTAAAAATATTTATTTCACATTAATTTTGCTTTATTTGCACGAAGAGCAGAAAAGTAAATTTGTTATCACTCTTGCGGATAAGCTTAAGGCTTCTGCTGGCTCGATTGCCAAATTCGCGTTGACAGTATACACAGCGTCACATCTAGCGTGAATTAAAAGGCGTGAAAAATGACGTTTAGAATTTAAATTATTCTTGCGACGTACAGCGTTATTTTTCGTTTTAGTGCAGTGTTTTTATATTTAAAACAATTGTTGTAGTGTTAAAATACACCGAAGATTCCCATTTTGTGATAATTTAATATGTGAAAGCTAATATATTTATTTCAATTAGGCAGCTGTCAAACAGCTTGTTTTCGTTCTTGATTAGCATAATTCAACTCGACATAGGTATGTGAATTAAAGGAGTGTTTTCGTTATATTTTACAACTCTATTCTATCGATTACAAACGCTATCTTGTTGAAAAACAATTTTATTTTAATGTACATCGCAAGAATTTTTATGATATTTTTCTCGCTTCTGACGTCATCAATTCAATATGGCAAGATGATATATTTTCTGATCGCGTAAAATGAAATCGCGTATAAAAAGTATCGCATAAGCGGAGAGATTATTTACCACGTAAAAAAACCACGTAAATCGAAGGATGAGTGTATATGCTAATTATATAAATTATAATTAAATAAATTATAGATAATAAAAAAATTAAATTATAATAATAAAATCATAATAACATTCAAAAAACTTCTAAAATTCACAAGTGTTAATGCAGATGCATATACATACATATTCGCACAAGGTATTCAATAAAACATGATTAGAAATAAAACGAAGTAGGTTATAGGTATTCAAAATATGCCATGAATGGAACAGTTAATTATCGCATGATACGAAATAATCATCGAATGTGCGGCGAATGAATATATTCTTTTTTTCATGCATTTTCTCGTTTTCGCGCAGGACCAATGCTATGAAACCGGTAGCCTATAATGCGGCACTGCTGGGCTGCACGTGGGAAAATCTGATTAACAAGAGTCGACGGGCCGGCTGCACATTTCCCTATCCAACCTTCGGAATCCGCGGAATGACGTCTATTGAGCCGCTGTACTGGATTTTGGTGCTGCTCCTCGAATGGCTACCATCCTTACTCTGCGACACCGTCTTCGGTCTAACCGGCAGAAAACAGAGGTACGCCGGACGCGAAATTTATCGTCATATCGTGAAATTTCACGAGTCACGAATTTATCGTCATAGCTTCGTCAACGTCTTCGTTGGCGTGGCCCTTTCGATAGTCTCGCGGAAAATTCAGCGCAGCCATTTTTATCGCCATCACTAACTTTGCTATAAAAATGATTTAATACCTTTGGAAACTGTCGAGGTTGTTCTTTTCCGTTAACTTTTAATCACCATTTCATAATTTATTGATATTTTATGTAAATAGGACACATAAATTGCTAGTAAAGCTATCGCTTAAAATAGATGTTACACTTTACCCTTGTATTACGTACTCTTTATATCAGATACTTGATCGAGAGGTCACGGATAAGCTGCTTGTACCGGAGTATTGTCTAAGTTTAAAGTTGGTTTCGCAACGCTCTTCTGCAACAGCTGGCAATATTAAATTTGCTCGCGATATTAACTTGTTCAGAGAACGCAACACTATTAAAGGTACTAAGTCATTTTCTAAGAGCGTAACGCTTTACTAGTTGATATTACGGTTCAATTTATAAGTTATAAATAGCTTATACGTTGCGTTAAACTATGCAGCTTAAAAATTAAAATAGAAATTCTACGTAACTTTCTAACTAAATTATGAAACCGTCAATTTTCTTTAATGCAATTATTTCCATTTCTGTAAAATATTACATAAGGTTATTATTTAACAAAATTCAACATAACAAAATTCGTGTAGTGTCTGCAATTTCTGTACGTTTCACCGCTTAAATAATATGACACGATGATTATATAAATTCGAGAAATCGCGGGATGATCGCCTAGTATTAAACCTCAAAGATAATATAATCCTTCGTTGCATACGCGAGCATTAAGAAACGATTAAAGCCCTTCATATATGAAGCTTCGAACTTTGCCGATAACTACTCGCGCGAGTAAGTTTCGACGAGGAGACTCACGCGAAAGTTTGATCGTGATCGCAAACGCTTACGCTCGGCCTCTTCAACTTTCCGCGCTGTGAAAGGCCTGCAGCGGCGCACTCGGTTAACGCGCCGCAAATCGTAAAAGTAAAAGTTATCTGGAACTGCGATTTAGGCGCAAGAGTGACGTAAACAGACTCGCCGACTTTCGCTTGCTCGAGTGAATATCGAGAAAAGGAAAATTGCGTCTTCGAACGGAAAAACTCGTTTCCTCGGTTACAGAAGTTGCAATGCCTGATTGCTTTGAGAAATGTAGTCTGAAGCCATGATTGCGGCAAGGAAACTTTTAGGAAATCTTGACGGGCTATCCCATCAAAATTCGTTTTTATGTTCTTCGAGGGTGTTCAAGCGTATCGAGTTATTACAACACGAAACCAGTGATTCGACGAAATTCTCATTCGAATGACTGTAAACTTTTTAATAAACTCGAAAAAATTTTTTTTACCAAAGTATTAGAACACCAAATAAATAATTGACATTATTTATACATTTCCATGAGCGATAAGGAAAGAGAAGGCCAAGAAAAATACGATTGCTATAGAAACCGATTCGCTTCATGGATCGAGTTGTGAACAAAAATATTTTCGCTTTCGGCATTCGTCCTGTCAAATACTTTTCTGATTTTTTCGTTCGCTCTCAGACGCGTGCAGAGTAAATCTTGCGCACTAACTTAGCTCGAGCTTTCTTCCTTCTTGAAAGGAAACTCTCCCGTCAAGTTTTCCGCGATTCCTTTCGTAATAAGTTGGATTGGAAATTATATAGTTTGCGACGGACGGAGAAAGTTTTTTTATTACCCTGCTCGCACACTTAATGGTACTTCGCGATCTTTTTTCTCAACTATGATTGAAATGGCTATTTAAAAATCAATCTCAAGAACGTTTCATTCGTTCTATCGCATATACGCGTCCGTACATATTCGAGAAAAACTATACGATTTCGTCTGAATATTCGGAAAAAGATCTCTACACTACAGAAAGAATTTTAAAAAAGATGCAAATAATCGAAATTGCTAAGAGTTCGAGTGCCAAAAGAATCGATCGGGACGGCACTAATGGCAGGAAGGAGGTAAAAAGAAACGATCGGTCCTGAAGGTAAAACCTTTACTGCTCCCCAGGATTCTCGCGGAGTACAACAGAGTTCGTAATGCACTTCAACCTTTGAAGTCAATTTCAACGAGGCCGTGGCTAGCGGAAAGGAATCGCGTGTACCTGCTGCAGAAACGTCTCACGAAGGAGGAGCAGGATGTATTTCCGCTCGCTCCGGAGATCGACATTGAGAGTTATGTCCTCTGCGCCGCAGCTGCCACCCGGAAGTACTGCGTGAACGAGGACAATCTTAAAATCATGAGAATGGTTTATTTGTTCTTCTTATCCGTGCCCGTGATACTTGTCGTCGCGTATATTGCATCACGTACATTGTTGTCACGCGTATAAAGTTAGATAAAAATTATGATGCATTTTTGTACACAAAAAAGCTTTCCTTTTGCAAAAATTTGTAAAAGGAACAACATATTGTATCTTTGAAACATCTACTCTGGGCAGATACTTTTATGATTAATAATTACGTATTTACGCAATTACATTGCTTCTGGAATTACATTAAATTAAATTTGCACTTTGAATTTTTATTTTATTTCCTACATTTTTGTCATTATAGTCTTATTCGATGAATAGTATATTAGATTAAAGTATATTACATTATATTTTATATAGTTATATATGTATTAATAATATGTTAATATTAATAATACAATGTTTACTCTATTATAAGTTATTCTAGCGCGAATTCTTTTCTGGTGTAAGGAAAATACGCCATTCACGAGGTCGATTCTGGAAACACACTCGGCTGGAACCCGTAGGTAACGCTTTGCAAATATTCGTGAGAGTTGCACGAGACGCCTACATGAGAAAATGCCGTTTGGGTGAAAGTTTCTAGGCACGGAAGTATCAACGAAGATATATTTCCAGCACGTTCTCTCTATGCAACATCGCTGTGCTGACTTGCACTCATTCCATCTATCGAAAGGGATACAAGAAAAACAGGGAATATTATTTTCAGATTTTGTATGTTTCCTCTTGAGAATAGGAATGCGCAAAATTCTCGCGAAAGCTGCTCGGTGCATGTACGGCGCGGTATGGGAATCGCTTTGCTTCGAGGCCGAATGCGAAGATACGATGCGATAGTAGGTACTTTGAGTAACGATTATAGTTTAGAACAACAATAAAATACATATAAAAACCTATTTTTTGCTACTTATGCACAGTTATTTTTAATTTGTGATAGTTGTTACTTGTTAGAACTTTCGGCGAAGAAGATATACATTTTATATGTAATAAATTAATTATTATTGAAAAAATATTTATTAATTTCGACAACAATTAGCTAGCTAAAGGATGTAAATTAGAATTTAGAATTTATTGCGAAAAATATTATATTACCCCAGCCAGGGTTTGAACCTGGAACCTCCCGCTCTCCGTGCAGGCGTCGTCCTAATTCGACACTGAGGCATGTAATATTCTCTGCATTTAATATTTTTCGCAATAAATTCTAAATTCTAATTTACATCCTTTAGCTAGCCAATCGTTGTCGAAATTAATAAATATTTTCTCGTTAATCAATTATTGGCGGAATATACCATTACTTTCTGTTAATTATTATTGTTAGACAAATGCAAAAATGGAATTGTATATTGTAAATAATAAAAGAGTCGTTTATTCCTTAAAACAATTTTCTTTTCTTCCATCATTGTATTTAATCCGCGTTTAAACCAGACATGGTGTTGCAAAATTTATATTATCCAATATACCTACATTAAAAGCTGTCACATAATTTGCTTGAAAGCTTCCAGTTATTTTTAAACTCATGCAAATTAAATTCTTTTATCAGTTCCGTAGTAATACAATCAAGACAGTGACGTTTCACGGTGGGATATTCTCATCATTACGTAACGTACGTCATCCCATTTTTTCCGCTCTTCGTTGTCAGCAAAAATTTCGTTCGCGTGACCAGCGTGGGAGTTTGAGTCGAGTTATGCCTTCAAAATCCTATTACGTGAAATTTAGCAAAGAAAGTTGCGGATTAGTTTCATGAGATATAATTGGATGTGGAGGGTGGAATTGTGCTTTCATAATAATAATAGGCAACGTCTATTCAGTGAGACGAAGTTTCTCGCTGTCGGTGAGAGGCCCAGCGCTGAAAGGTTGAGAAGCTAAAAAAGAAGTCGCAGGTAAGTAGGATAGTGAATGAAAAGAATGAAATAACGGTAAAAATAGCACAGGAAAGAATGAGAGATCGTAAAGTGAAAAGAACGTGGTGGGTGTACATATTCAATTTAACTCTAACAGGTATGAATAAGATGTATATATATATCCGAGTAAATATGTATGTGATTGCTTCTCTGCAAAATTGAGTTATGCCGGCGTGCCTGGAACGATAGAATAGCGCATTCAAAGGAGGGAACATCAAAGGACCTTTGTAAATCCCTCCAACGTTTCTTATTTCTATGGAACCGTTTCGCGAAAATCTCTGCAACTATTAAGTGTAGATAAAAATAGCTTTTCGTACAATGCTGATAAGTGTACGCGAGAAATACACAAAAGTCTGTTACTTATCCTTGTATATAAAGATATAAAATTACAAAAGCAGTACATGTGTGTGTGTGTATTATTTATTTCATATTTCAATAGGCAATTTCTATCACTACCTTATAGAGAGATTTGAGCGTTCTTAATCGTTTTACGAATATCATTATCTATTAAAGTGTAAAATTTGTTAGTACCTACTTCTAAATTTCCTAATAGTTCTGTCATCGTGTCTCCTTGTATTCGCGCGACCAAGCGAACTGCAAGAATTATCATAACTCGACAGTCTTGAGAAACGAGAGTCTCTCTCTCTCTCTTCCCAGCGAGTGCCTCGCCATTTCGAGATTATTTACCCCAAAGGTCTGTAAAGTTTTCTAACAGCTGTTGCTGGGCGCACCCCACCCCCTTCCTCGATCTTATTTCGCCTTCACCTGCTACGCGAGCTAGAACAGATATCTTTCTTGCTTGCAGAAGTACTTGAAACTCTCAAGCGGCAGTTACCCGATGTGTTTCTGCACCGTCCGCACGCTCGAATTCCGCCGGAAATTTCACCGAAAACTGAAAAGCCGTATTTCTTACGTGTACACGTGTAATGAAGCGAGATTGAAATAAACGGAAGTTCCGGACTCAACGACTATTTTTCTTCAATGATATCAGAGCCGTGCTAATATATGTATATGTATATATATAGTAATAATTTTAACACGCCGTGCTAATATATATAACTTTTTAACACGCAATACAAGATATATGTTATACATACTAGTATGATCTTCATATTCTTCTTACACGTTGTACACGAAGGCTGATATTTCATATGTCGTACGACAAATTTTTTAAGCATGTTAATTGGCTACAGGATAGAGAAGTTTTTGAGTTTTTAGAAATCTCCTATCTTGTAGCCAATCAATATGTTTAAAAAATTTGTCGTACGACAAATGAAAAATAGTACCCTAACTCATGCAATATTTGTGGCAATAAATATAGTTATTTGTAAGCATAGAAGGATTAAAAGATACTCGTAAAAAATTTTGACAAAGAAATTACGCTCTTTCTCTCTCTCTCTCTCTCTCTCCCTGTTATTTTAAAAATATTTTACGATATAAATATAGATCGACGTTTGTAGTTCGTCATCTTTATTAGATTCACGTTGCTATCGGCTAATCAAAATTAGACCAGGAAATCGCCAGCAATATATTACAAACAATCTGTACAACGAGTGTGTAACGACGTTATATGGCAGATATGTTACGTGACGAACGTGCACTCGAGCGGAGAACGTCATCAGCGCGAGAGATATTGCAGTAATAAACGTAGGGCGCACCTTCTTGGTCCGATTGTACCGGGCGAGATTAATTGCAGCCATTCTATTTCCTTGGTAACGTCGGGACTCGCAAGCTCGACCACAGCAGCCGGATAGATACAATGGTCGTGCATGGTTCCAGAATCAAGTAAAATATAAGGAAAACGTAGTTTCAGTGGCCCCCGTCACGGCGCATTATTTTCCTCTTTTCGTTCAATTAATGGCTTCAATTAATGGTATTTGTAGCTCTCGCATGCACGTACGTGACTTAACCGTCCGCGACAAAATAAGACTCTCGAGGGGATGGAAAAGACTTGTCGCGTGCAGGTCGCGGCGACGACGGAAACCACGTGCCATCGAGAGTTGTTCCTTGCATTCCCGGTCTCTTCAGTCCTTGGCACGTCTTCCTCGCCGCGAAACTACCCCTCGACCATTGTACTTCTTAAAACCTTGACAATAACAACGACTATCCGGTGGCTCTTCAAAGAGTTTTATTGCGGAAGTGTATAATACGCGGCCGGAACGAATGTCGCGTACGTTTTGTGTATAGTTGCAGTCGCGAACCTCGCAGCTAATGCAACGTTCCATGACGAGCTGACCACTTTCGCAGCACGAAGAATATAAGAATCAAGAAAGATTTTCTCGAAATCTTCGTTCGCTTTGATACTGTGATGAAAAAAGATATATTCTCTCCAGTGTGAACATCCCTTAGGTTATAACTAATGCTATTTTGAAATTTCTATATTAACACTGAACAGCAGAATTCTTAGTAAGAAATAAGAGTCAGAGTACAAACTTGATTTGTATCAAATATGAGACTATAACAAATTAATAAGCTAATAATTAAGCTTATAGGATTTAAGTAATTCGGTATAAAATTATAACAATTGTTTTGTGACTTCAAAAGATTATATAAAAGTCGAGTTAGAAGATTACACTGTTGAACAGTTCAAGCAACATTTCTTATTGCTGGAAAGCGATCTGGATATCTTCTTTGTTCACAGCAAAGTACACACACAACATTGTTAAGAGGTTGTAGAATTTATGTGGCGGTTAATTGGAATAAGGATACGAACAGGTTGCGATACAACTCCGTTGTTGTTGCACAGCTTTTCCTTTATCGGTGTACAACTCCAACCGTTCTCAGTATCTTCCAATCTAGCAGATTAAAGAACGTAGATATAATCCGGAGCGAGGTAATTTCATTGCCGTTTTCAGAGCACGACTTCCTTGCTCTTTGAATAGTCTCACGCGAATTTCAACAAGCCCGAAATTTTTATAGGAAACCGTAAATTCCTCGTGATTACGTTTAATCAAGCTACGACTCGCGGGAAAGGTCTTAGGTATGAATCATACATAGGACTTACTGTTAGCGCGACCGACGACCGAGGAAGAATATCGAAGAAAATTCACGTCTCGAAGCCACGAACAAAGAAGCGCGTACGCGAGGGAGAGAAAAATGTGGAGGTATAGCCGAGTATACGGGGAATTCGGTAAAAAGAACACGGTAGAAAATGGTTTTACTCTCGTAACAACAGCGGAAAAGAAGGGCGGAGAAATGATTTACGTACAAGCAGCAACTACCGTCCATACCTACGCGTGAACGAGATAGCGTAAGCGCGATAAAAAAAGATGAAAATTATAAGAGTGTTTTTCTTGTTATACGAAGTTATTTCTATCGTAGCCTTGAATTCGGTATAGTTGCAGATTGTTGTAATATAATCGGCTTTAGTCCAGAACAATTTTAAACGTTCATTATAAACGATTATTATTAAAGAATAAAAATTGCAATTACGAAAAAATATGAAAATCACAATATTTTTATGAATAATATTACATATCATTATATTGTCGAAAACGTTTGTTAAATGTCAGAAATCTTAATGTCTGTTATTGCAATGTAGATTATGCTATTGTAATAGCAATCGTATATATTTTAATTTAATCTAATAATCACAGTGCAGAGTAGATTGTCCGAATCCAGGCAGTGTTACATTTCATCGAGACAACGTAAATTTCGCGAATAACTCTCTAACTGGAGAAGCTTTTCACGAATGAGTGTGTTGCGATAACGTACCACGCTTCATCTACGCCACGTTAAGCTATAAGCTTTTCAGCGTTCTTTTCCTCTTTCGTTACGCAGCATCTGACAGTTTCTCGACAGGCGCTCGAGTAACCTGGGAACCTACCGAGTGTTAATTGAAAATTCTTTTTCATCCGATGGGCGGACCCCGAGCTTGTTACTGCGAGATATATTTTTATTCTAACAGATCTTTTTTAATGGATCTTTGACAAAATTTGATGAATCGAAAATACTTATACTTTCCGTAGCTTTTCTCAGACAAAGTGAAAACTGATCTATCGACGTTCCTAAGTAAATACACTACACTATGAGCACTGATGAGAACTTCTAAGATTCTCTCGATTCGCGTGACTTCCTCGCACGGCGACAACAGCTAGATATATCCGTGTCGGTAGATGGATACGCGATCTTAGCAGAGTAAACGCGGGACGCAAGCTCCTCAACGGAACTTTCTAAGTAGCAGTTGATATACTGTGTACATACGTCGAATAATCTGAGATTCGCTGACATCTAGCCGGACCAGAACACTTTCAACAATTTAGGGCACAAAATTATCAGTTAGGAATGAACGTCTACTATTTAGTATATCAAATAAATTTATACCTATAAAATGTGAAAAATGTATATGAGATACATTAGTGTTAATCAAATAAATTTGCCTTTTTGTGGCCCAATTATTATTATCAAAGAATATGAAAGTGTTATTTAAAGCGTATAAAGTTTAACAAAATAAGCACCGTTGTATACATCATCAACGTGATGAATTTTTATTGATATTACAATGAACTTTGTTGTAAACACAGAGACCTTCCTGCGATAACGACTGCAAAGAAAGCAACCTGAATATTCGCGAACATTTGCAAAGACATTCTCGACGGAAAGTATACTATCCAAGAGCGAAAGTTCCACAGACGGCGATGAAATTATCAAGGAAGTGAAAACCCTCCTCCGATACGCCTTGGAGACCTTCTACATGAAGTGCGGTTCTTGTTCGAGGAATCGTACAATTGCAGGAAATAATGCAATAGACTTGCTGTCTCTTCTATCGCGATTGTTAAGATGTCAAAGATTGCATTATTTAGTCGCAAGCAAATTGCAATAGTGCATGCTTAATATCCTAAAAATGACTGAACATTAGGTACTGCAAACAATGTACGGCCACATATATCTCTTTAGTGTGCTCTGCGATTCAGAAACGAGGTTTCGCAAAAAACTCGTCGAGAATTATGGACCTTAATGGTGGTGCAGTATTACAAATGGAGCATATAATGATGCAAGGCATCAGTTGAAGTTTCTTTGCTTTCCATTACGTCTGCGCGCAAATGTTTGCGAAAAAGTCAAACAAACAGATCATACATTTCCGTATTATCGTTCAGTTAACAACCGACTGCTATAGCTGTTGCAGTTCGCCCGGCCCCTTTCAACATTGTTTCGACCGTTTCCACGAGCGTTTAATGTGCTCCACCGTTTCGCGTAATTCGCACCCCCGTTCCTCATTTGACAGGAATTAATTTATTTCTATCTCATCCCCCCCCCCCCTCCTCCCCCGCTCCCCGTGACTTGGGACAATCTTATGTAAGCGCATTATGAGACAAGTTTCCGCAACCCACTCACGAACTTCGTGCGTGCGGCGAACGTCGCGGCAGTCGTGAGTTACGTTTGGCAATTAACGGCACTCCGAGCCGTATAATTGCCATTATTGTATCCAGTGTTATCCTTGCCGGGAGAGGCAGAAACCGCAAGAGCAACGAACGCCACGAGAGTAGTTCTTAAGAAAGTCACGAGAGAAACGCACCGTAGATGCGTTAGGAATCTTAATAAATGCGATGCGCGGACAATCGCAATAGTTAAATCCGTAGCTTCAAATCGAAACAAACGAGCTTATTTCACGACTTAAAATAGAGAAACCACAAATCCACTAATTTCTACTTAAATATTCTAGCTACTGATTATTATCCAATTATACATTAATTATGTATACAAATTCACTCGCTAAACTTCTTCGAGATGTCTCTTAAACAAAAACACACACTCTCTTATAATAGAATACTTTTTATTATTTTTACTAATTTAACAACGAAAGTTTTATACTGAACAAGTAATTACGAAAGTATAAAAGCGGAACATTGTAGGATGTCTTGATAAAAAGGACCGCAAGGACGACAGATGTTAGTGATTTCTTTGTAAGGAAGTATAGTACTCGCGGGGTGCTGTTGCAAAGTAGTACAACGGAACATTCCGAAGAACTATCGACGGAGCGAAGTATGATTCGATCTCTCAGTGACATTTCCCAATATCCGCTTTATTTTAGAAACGATCTCGCTGTCATACGGTAACCGCGAAAGACAGTTGGAAACTCATTTGAGCAATGTCGTAGAAACTGTCGTCGATGCTCAAGGGGAATTCGAACACTGCAAATCAAAAACTTTGCTATCATCGGGCACAAGCTCGCAGTGAATTTTACAAATTTTATTAACCTATTTGTAGC
Source organism: Leptothorax acervorum (assembly GCA_035220615.1). Taxonomy (NCBI): domain Eukaryota; kingdom Metazoa; phylum Arthropoda; class Insecta; order Hymenoptera; family Formicidae; genus Leptothorax; species Leptothorax acervorum. The sequence continues at coordinate 186,068 of JASTWQ010000452.1, read as the reverse complement.
ATCAGAAAAAGTATAATTTAAAATGAATAAATTACAAAAATTTTTAATAATGTCTATATATTTTTCATTATACTATTTTAATGAGAAAACGCTCTCCTCTTTTTGCGATCGCAACAACTACGGAAAGCCAATATGAATTCAAACATTAAAGTCATCACGGTATCGCCTTTCTCTGCGACAAGAAATATAAAAGCGTCGGCAGACAGCATTCATATCTTCATCTCATGTGTGCATAAAAATAAAAAGTACGTATCTTTTTTATATTTATGCACATACTGCTATCTCATCAATACTATTTCCATGATATCAACGCATCGTCGAGATTCAACGCGGGAACAAATAAAAAAATGTAAAAAATATTGGTTCATTGAGAAAGTTTTCATTTAGAGAAACTCGGATAACATTGCGATAATGCGGCAGAAAAACGTTTTTAATTAGTTTTTATAATTACTACTCGACGATATTTAAATCTAGTGACACGTTAAGATAAATGAATATCACTGACATCATAAATTAAAAGTACCAATTGCATGTCTCTCGAAAAGTTATGCGATATCTTATACGAATATGAAAGCGTGTTGCATAACAAAAGCAACGAGTTTAATGGACAAACAAATACCGGTGCAGCTTAGACCGAAATCCAGGAGATTATAAGACAAAGTTGACGATAGTTCTCTGTGTGTCGTGCAGATAGTGTATAATACGTAAACGCATTTGCATCTCTGTTTCAGAAAATAATGCTGCAAATAACCCGATAAATAAAGTGCATTGCAAGACGCACCGTAGCGTAACATCTCTCGGGAATAAATATACGCAACGAACGTAATTACCGAGTTAAATCCGCTTACAGCGAATTTACAGTGAGAACGCGAAGCGCGCGTATTTCAGGGCGATTCATCATTCGCAGCAGCAACTTCCGAAAGAGGAGAATGATACGAGGAAAGAATGGGAAGAGGCGTTGGTGTTTATTGACCGTGGGGTTTGCAACACTCGAGGGGATAGCGTCGGCGGCGATGGCGACGACGGCAAAGTATCAGGCTCCAATTTCTGCATTTGTTTGCCCAGCACCAGGGGGGACCGCCTCTTCGTTATACGTATGGCGAAGACTGCCTTCACGCCGCTTATGTACACTCTTACGCGATGCCAGTGTTTATGTATCATTTATGCGGTGTGCCAGCCGAGAAAAGCTGCGCTTTCGGTCGACGACAAAAGCGTCGTCGTCATGCACTTTCTCGCATGGCACGAGTGATGCTTTTGTTTGCTTTCACTAGAACATGATATCTTCGACGTATCTCAAAATACCTATGAGGGGGACTTCTTATCAAGATAAATCGATTAATTGTTAAAATCATGGAGAATCACTGGATTCAAAATTTTTACATGACATATTTAAAAATAAAAATATATTCTGTAGCAATTTCCGTTTCCCATTAACTCCAAAAAATAAGTAAATCGCGCGGATAGATAACAATAGCAACAGCAAATAAAAAATTAGGATAATCAGTTGACAATCAGTTAACAATCAGTACGTTGGCTGTTGCACAAATTGTGAATAGTCGGTAGATTTAGTAGCGGTAAATTCAGTCAAAAGTTTCGCAAAAAAATTAATTTAAATTAGTGATTTCGTGATTACGCATCGAGTAATTTAACTGTCAGACTGGCAGAGACTGCAAAGCCGATGTTGCGGACGCGTGTTCGAATTCCGAAGCCGCGCGCTTTACGCCGTGAATCATTAACCGGCAGAATAACGAGGCGCGTTCGACGCGAACGCGGGGCATCACGGTATCAAAATGCAAAGCTCGCGATGCGACCGGTGCTACCGCGCGTTATGAAACGAAATGAATCCGTTAAAAACGGATCTCTCCTCAGGCGCGCGGTACTTTACTCGGATGAACGACGCGCAAAATATCCACACCCCGATGAAGCGTTAATGGCCCCATTGACACTAAGGCACGAATTAAACGACGGTGGCTGTTTCATCTCCGAGCGGAAATTAGTTTCGCCCATCTCGGTACGTGCCGGCGCCGTCACCGCCGTCCACCGTCGGCCCGACGAGAGAGCGCAGATTGAGCGCATTTTAACGAGAACGCTAAAGCGAAAGCGCTTTACAGTCACACTCGACGAATTAACGGCCACGGGGAGCGTAATCACCATTTTCTACTGCGTTATTATCGCGATTATGCGTTGGTTATTGACGAACCGGATTTCCTTGCATCTAAATACCGCGCATGCTGGACGCACATTATCGTCGCAAATCGTCTTGCCTGTTCGAAACTACAGAAACTTGATCTGAGAAATTAATCGAAGAGAAGAAAAAAAAATGGTGAAACTTGATAGAAATAGCTTATCCAAGTTGAAACGTATTTTGTTATTTCTTTTTAAGAGCCATAAAATGTACGATAGGTATAAGAGAGTCTCGAGTAAAAAATATAGCGCACAAAATGTATGAAATAAAGATTTCAAGATATTAAGTTTCCTGCTAGATTCATTTCTTCTTCCTGTACTGATAGTGCTTTTCAACTGCTGGTGTCAGCAGACATAAAAGTTTGGGTTTAATGACGCGTAAGGTAGATAAGTGCAAGCTAAACAAAATACCCATTGCAACCAGGGCGACCTAAATCAATATACTTGTATATGTATACAATTATACATGTATGCCGTTATTAACCTATAATGCCCGGTCAGATTACCGATTTCTCGTGATCCGATAGCAGATAAAATTTAATAACAAATCTGACAATTTTATCTGCACATTGAGTGCTCGATTTCACATAAATTCAGGCGTTTCGCGTTCTCACTGTAAATTAATACACTGCAATTCACGATAATATTTAAAACGATGATATTTAACACGATGATATTTAACACGAACCCGTACAATACTCGATAGATTTTTACACCCCTATTGCATCGTTTCTAATAATACACGATACTACTCCCTCTGACATGATAATTAGCGAGCATATTGTGAGCGAGTATTATACGCGAGCAATCGATGGTGGTGCTTTCATTATTCCTTGCTCGATATTATTAATGTCGATGAAATAATTACATTCTCGATGTAGACGAGATCGCAACGACGGCAACAGTAACCGATATTGCGAATCACCTCATGCACTTTCCATTAGGAAAACTCCTCGTGCCACGAAATGGTCTTTTAATCATTAAGCGTCCGCCAATCGGTGGAAGAAAAATTACCACGCGCGGTCATCAGTGCAGTCCGTGTAACGGATGCTTTTGTTTCGCATAGCGAGCGTCGGGTCGAAAAAACTGCAGTGCACCTTTTTGTGTCCGACGGAAGAACGGCGCACGGCGCTCTTTGTTTTCAAGTACGCGTGTTAAATTTCCGCGATGGAGCAAACAACTAAAGGTGCCGAGAAAGGTGCGAACGCAAAAGACTAAATTAGTGTGTAAGTTGCTCGAATTCTTCTAATTGATATAAAAGACGTACCAAAGTCTCTCTTTAAGCTATTAGAATTTTCATCTCATTAGTGTTCTACGCATAATCATGTACAGAAAATTTTCTATATCGTGAAACGTACATTTCAGCATTAATTCTCACCGAATTCGAGAGAATCGCGAATCGTGAAATGATATCCTGATGTTCATATCTAATTTCGTGCGGAGGTGGTGCGTCTTTAGTCTAATGGCTTGCATCTATCGCTGGTTTCGGAATCATTCGATATACCCAAACCGTAGCGCTGAAGCATGTAACGCGATATCGGTATTATCCATGTCATATTTCAATCTTATCTATACTCGATCGAGGTTAAACCAAATCGGCCGCAGACAGAGACCGTGTTGCTTGGCCCGAGCGAGCGGACGGATCTGTGAAGTTAGCACGACATTCTACGAATTTAAAAAAAATACTAAGAGTTCTGGTAGCACTTTTCATAGTTCTACAGTTCCTGATAAAAATTAAAAAGAGTTCCGCATTCCTTGTATTAAAAAATCGAAATTGAAAAAATGTCGTGCTAACTTCGCGAATCTAGCACGACACTTTCTCCTCTAAAGTACCAAAACGCGTTGAATATTATAATATTTGACAAGAGTTCCCGATAGTTCTAATCGAATTCCACACATATATACAATTATAGATCGATATTCCACCAATTAATATTTTTAAACAATTATGATGTCCGCCCCCAGCATGACGCTTGATGACAATGTCGTGCTGAAGATTTTCCACGGTTTAACGATTATTTTCGACAAGTCTAAAAGAGTTCTGTGCTTTAGAATTAGTTGTAAAAAGAGTTCCGATGATTAACTATTTTTTAAACAATTTTAGCAGTTACGTCCAGCACGACGCTTAGTGAAAATGTGTCGTGCTGATGATTTTCTGTGGTTCTGAAGGTAGGTTCTCGGTAGTTCTAGCAGAGTTCTATGCTTTAAAATTATTTTTACAAACAGTTCTGAACAATTACTATTTTTTAAACAATTTTAGCAGTTACGTCCAGCACGACGCTTAGTGAAAATGTGTCGTGCTGATGATTTTCTGTGGTTCTGAAGGTGGTTCTCGGTAGTTCTAGCAGAGTTCTATGCTTTAAAATTATTTTTACAAACAGTTCTGAACAATTACTATTTTTTAAACAATTTTAGCAGTTACGTCCAGCACGACGCTTAGTGAAAATGTGTCGTGCTGATGATTTTCTGTGGTTCTGAAGGTGGTTCTCGGTAGTTCTAGCAGAGTTCTATGCTTTAAAATTATTTTTACAAACAGTTCTGAACAATTACTATTTTTTAAAACAATTTTAGCAGTTACGTCCAGCACGACGCTTAGTGAAAATGTGTCGTGCTGATGATTTTCTGTGGTTCTGAAGGTAGTTCTTGTAGTTCTAGCAGAGTTCTATGCTTTAAAATTATTTTTACAAACAGTTCCGAACAATTACTATTTTTTAAACAATTTTAGCAGTTACGTCCAGCACGTCACTTAGTAAAAATGTGTCGTGCTGATGATTTTCTGCGGTTCTGAAGGTAGTTCTCGGTAGTTCTAGCAGTTCTATGCATTACAATTATTTTTACAAACAGTTCCGAACAATTACTATTTTTTAAACAATTTTAGCAGTTACATCCAGCACGTCACTTAGTAAAAATATGTCGTGCTGGCGATATTGGGCACTTCTAAAAATAATTCTCGGCAGTTGTACAAGAGTTCTATGTTTTAGAATTAGTTGTAAAAAGAGTTCCAAACGTTTACTATTTTTTAAACAATTTTAACAATTACGTCCAGCACGACACTTATTAAAAATGTGTTGTGCTGATGATTTTCTGTGGTTCTGAAGGTAGTTCTCGGTAGTTCTAGCAGAGTTCTATGCTTTAAAATTATTTTTACAAACAGTTCTGAACAATTACTATTTTTTAAACAATTTCAGCAGTTACGTCCAGCACGACGCTTAGTGAAAATGTGTCGTGCTGATGATTTTCTGCGGTTCTGAAGGTAGTTATCGGTAGTTCTAGCAGAGTTCTATGCTTTAGAATTATTTTTACAAACAGTTCCAAACGTTTATTATTTTTTAAACAATTTTAGCAGTTACGTCCTGCACGACACTTTTTTATTGTAAGTAAACTATCTTCAGAACCGCAGAAAATAATCAGCACGACACATTATTACTAAGCGTCGTGCTGGACGTAACGGCTGAAATTGTTTAAAAAATAGTAAACGGTCGGAACTGTTTGTAAAAATAAATCTGAAGCATAGAACTCTGCTAGAACTACCGAGAACTACCTTCAGAATCACAGAAAAATCGGCACGACAAATTTTTACTAAGTGACGTGCTGGACGTAACTGCTAAAATTGTTTAAAAAATAGTAATTGTTCGGAAATGTTGGTAAAAATAATTGTAATGCATAGAACTTTGCTAGAACTACCGAGAAGTACCTTCAGAACCACAGAATATCATCAGCACGACACATTTTTATTAAGCGTCGTGCTGGACGTAACTGCCAAAATTGTTTAAAAAATAGTAAACGGTCGTAACTGTTTGTAAAAATAATTCTGAAGCATAGAACTCTGCTAGAACTACCGAGAACTACCTTCAGAACCGCAAAAAATCATCAGCACAACACATTTTTAATAAGTGTCGTGCTGGACGTAACAGTTAAAATTTTTTAAAAAATAGTAAACGTTTGGAACTCTTTTTAGAACTAATTCTAAAACATAGAACTCTTGTACAACTGCCAAGAATTATTTTTAGAAGTGCCCAATATCGCCAGCACGACACATTTTTACTAAGTGACGTGCTGGACGTAACTGTTAAAATTGTTTAAAAAATAGTAATTGTTCGGAACTGTTTGTAAAAATAATTGTAATGCATAGAACTCTGCTAGAACTACCGAGAACTACCTTCAGAACCGCAGAAAATCATCAGAACGACACAATTTTACTAAGTGTCGTGCTGGACGTAACTGCTAAAATTGTTTAAAAAATAGTTAATCATCGGAACTCTTTTTACAACTAATTCTAAAGCACAGAACTCTTTTAGAACTGTCGAAAATAATCGTTAAACCGCGGAAAATCTTCAGCACGACACTTGTCATCAAGTGTCATGCTGGGGGCGGACATCATAATTGTTTAAAAATGTTAATTGGTGGAATATCGATCTATAATTGTATATATGTGTGAAATTTGATTAGAACTATCGGGAACTCTTGTCAAATATTATAATATTCAACGCGTTTTGGTACTTTAGAGGAGAAAGTGTCGTGCTAGATTCGCGAAGTTAGCACGACATTTTTTCAATTTCGATTTTTTAATACAAGGAATGCGGAACTTTTTTTAATTTTTATCAGGAACTGTAGAACTATGAAAAGTGCTACCAGAACTCTTAGTATTTTTTTGAAATTCGTAGAATGTCGTGCTAACTTCACAGAGACCGTGTTCCTTGGCCCGAGCGAGCGGACGTCGTTTACCGAGATTTCAAGCATCGTTGAATACTTTGAGAAATTTATAGGGTCGATCACCGTGGCAAGATACCGCATAGATAGACTGCGGATAGATCGTTTATAGAATCTGCTTCAAGATTTAACCAATGTAATTTTAGCGGGTTCAGTCTTATTTCATGAAAATTAAATGTGAAGTAACTGTGTGCTCGGCGACGCGACGGTTTGTAGATTCACGTCACGTTAGGAATAATATATCAATCGTCTTCGATCAACGATATTGTTCCATGCAATCAGATCAGACATAATCAGATATAATTCCGTAAAATCAGACAAGATTGCTCCGTGTGTACGCGCGTTTCTGCATGTAATGCCATTTCTGCATCGCTCTCGGCGATATCCAACAAATCAGCAATCATGCAACCCTATGATTTGTAATTCAGGTTGATATATAACGAGTAGAAATCAAAAAGAGGTCGGCAGGGTCTATCGATAGAAAATATCTCGCGAAAATAAATATATAGTTTTTATCTTTACACATTTTTCCATAATTATTTTCTTCCCCCATTTCAGATAATGCATTCGGGTAATAAGCTCGGGAACCATTATACGCAGACATATACGAATATATTATACATATATCGAATATTAAAGCGGATAAAATATTAAAGAGACGCGTCCTTTTAAACCGTTCTTGCCCGCCTAATTACATCTAGTTTCGACAGAAATTTAACGCACAAGCAATACACACAGACAAGCCACCTACGGTAATATTGCGATGCAAGGGGCCGCTTTTGACTGCACGAGCACGCAAACTGCCGGGCGAAACGCTTAAGCTTAACGACGCACTCACAGCGTATCGCGCTATTATTCCCCGCCAAAAATTCCTTCGACCGTGCTTTGCGAATAACGCGTGTAACGATAATACGGGGCCCGCGTTTCACGCGCGCTTTTTAGTAGCTTTCCAGAGTGTACTCGCGCGGAGGAGGGCCGCAGTGTGCATTTCGCACTGTGCGCTCGCGGCAGTAAAATCGCATTGTTTTCGATATTGGAGTACGAGGAGGAGAGAGGCGCGCGCCGAGCCGAGAACACGATAGCGCGAATCGCACCATGCACCGCGCGTATTATGCACATACGCACGTAACGTGCGTATATACGACGTGCCATGCGCGCATATCCTACGTGGGGGAGCAGCTACACAATCCACTATGTACTCCATTTCGTGCTACGCGGCTCGCTGCGTCTACCTACACATCCTCTTCTCTTCCATATTCCCTCTGTCCTCCTAGTTTCCTACCCTCTACCTCCAGTCTCGTGCGCAAACACGAGAACTACATGAGAATACAAATGCATACGGACATATTCTGCCTCACTTGCTCCATTTTATTAATGGATTTTTTGGTGGAGCGTCAGGGGAGGAGAAGTAGAGACGGGAAAAACGGTGGTAAACGTCGATGGTTCAGCTCTCGAGTGTTTCCTCTCGACAAAGAGCGTCTTCGCGTCTTCGCGATTCTTATATGTACCTATATGGCTCGCAAGAATCGTTCGTGTGCAAAGAGTTTGTGCATCGGAAAAATTTCCATTGGGATGTCAATCGAGATTAATAACTCAATTTATCGTAGTCTCGATAATATTATGGAATAGGAATAAAAAATCAAATAGGAAAATAAATGCGAAAGGATTAGTTTCGCTCGGATTAACACTATTTCACGATGATGTATTCGCTCTTTTTGTATCAAACGATCTTCATACTCCTCGGAATAAATACGAAGGATATTCCAGTAAAGCATTCGCAAATTAACCGTTCTCCCAAAGGGCAAGCCAAGGCTTTCAAGGATTCCCCTTTCGATTCGTCACTGCAAACCGCCGGGAGAGAGAACCCGTAGATTCGCGGTTACAACCACGTTCGTCTTTCGGAAGAGCGACTTTTCATTTGCAAGAGGAAAATACGAGCTTAACCCGCGTCGTCTCGTCTTCGATGCTTTTACGTCGGCGTATACTCCGCGGGAACACTCGAGAATATGCAGGCGAAGCGTAAAGCCCCGTAAGTTTGCAGCGGACCATACCATACCAGGACCTTTAAGACACTTCGGTTTAAAGCGCGTCGTGAAATATACCGTTACGAAAGTGCGCTTGATACAAAAAATCTTGACTACGAGACTTTTGTATCACGTTTAATATCCTTCAACGTACATAAATAATGAAAACGCATATTATCGCTCACTAAGTAAGTAAAGCTAGCCGTATTAAATGTAAGAAAACCGATTTCTAGCGATGTCCTCCGTCGGTTGTGCTACGAACGCTTTCTTATTATTTCATATGCATGTATGTATACGAGAAGAATAAAACTACACTTGAAACAAAGATTTAGTATGCTTAAACAAGGTAAAATAATAAACAGAAGATTGTATATTGTATATTGTGATTATCATCTCATATTAATTAATTGTGCAGTATCTTAAATTACGTGTAATTATAATAAATTATATATTTTTTCGATACAAATTTGAAAACTTGTAGGATTCGCTTGCTCCATGAATTTTTTGTTGCACATTACAGAAACGTTAAAAGTTTTACGAAGCAAGCCTAGCAGAAGCTGCTTCGTAAATCTTGTACGTTACATTATACGTAGATAGGACCAGTGTCTTCGACCCTTTATAAGATGCTCGTATATCGTTCTCGACGTAGTAGGATCGATGAAGGAACGGCGAAAGCGCAGGATACTAGCAGGTATTACGAGCAGCGCATGATTTATTAATTATGCGCGTTCGTAGAAAAGTACCGGTCTTATACTGCTCTTGTACTTAGATTCCTAATTTGGAATTAGACGAAATAGAATGATATATATCTATTTTTCAGTATAGAGAATCACCGATTATAGGACCAAGAGAAAGTTGGGACAATCGGTATGGTATAAACAATTTGCTGCCGCGACTCCAGCAAGGACCTCCGGCATCGTGTAAAGGAGAATTGGCGTTAAATTCCCGGGAAATTTACGAGCATTTCGTAGCGGGCCATTAATAACGTCGTAATTGCCGGAATCCGGAGTTTTAGTTTGGGTATGTAAGGCGTGTCCGATAAATATTTGAGCGCTACGCGCGGCCCGCTACAGCATTCGCGAAGGCAGATATCGAAACTAGGGAAACTCTAACCATTTCCACCTCCAGGTTACACCGTCTTCCTGCGCCACTCGCTATATTCCTTGTCCCGTTCTAAAGCCATCGTGGGAATCCGTTTAAATGGTTAACGATCGAACCGTCGCGCCACGAGGAAAGACTCATTTGGATATTAAGACTCGTATACGTATTTAGGTCTCACGCTATGTTTATTGCAATCCAATAAATAATAGCAACTACCATCATTGCTCTCACCTCACCAAGAGAGTTCAAAAGGCTTTGAAAGAGAGGGTGAGAAAGAATAAAATTATTTGGAATTGAGTTTACACAAAAAAAAAGGCTGCCGCTCGTTTATTGAAATAAAAACACCGGTTAGCTTAATTAAAATACGGTTTGCAGAAAAGAAGAAAAATATAGAAAAAGGTTTTGATAAAGTTTCAAAAAAATATGAAATATAAAAGTGTTTTTAAGATATTATGCAAATGTTATGAAGTTTTACATTTCTCTCTTCTATAACACGCTTGTAGTTTTTAACCGAAAAAGCTTTTGCATTACGCATGCATTCTTTGTAAACGTATTACCTCATTTAAATAGATCAAAGAATGCAATGAATTTAAAATATTTGCGGTGATTTAGACTATATCGATAAAAATGCGTTGAAAGCGATCTTCCACTCGCGCGCCCGTGATTCGCGTAACAGCGTGCGGAATTATTTACAACGTAATCCCGCATTATTCCCAGTAAGCGTCGGGGATCGCGTAAAACAGCGTAATGCGGATTAATGTTATGCGCGTGGTCGGTTTAATGCTAGGGCGCCACACTCGTTACGTATTCTTGCAACAACGACTAGAGCCCACCGAGTAAACTCATGCGGTAAACCACGTCTCAGATTTGTACAAGCGATTCTCTATAGCCGTCTGCCTGCAGGATAAATTGCACGACGGTAGAAGAAATATCGTAGGAAACTGCCTTGAAAGAAGTTATTTATCCTTGTTTCATAATAAAAGATAAGTTGAACGATATAAAGTCACGGTGCAGCATGTTCTGTAGTTTTGCCTTCAAAACTTACGATCATATTCTCTGATGAATTTCGCGATGGATACTTCCGCAACAAAAACGTAGTTGTTTATTATCAATTGTCGTTACTTATAAATGTCAATATTAAAAACTTTTCTAATTAAATCATTACAGTTGTAAGATTGTATTAAAAGTCTATTTGAAACTCACTGAAAAATAATGTTTTGCTACCGTTTGCGTACCGCAAGACATAATCATAGACATATATCTATAATTTTAAATAATTAAAATAAAATTTATATTTGCAAATTAATTTTTTGATTTTACGTTATCTCTACAAAATTTGTGAAAATGTATTGCACAGATATTTAACGTCTGTTTTCTCAAGATAAATGTTTCTAGGTGTTATAAGGAAATGGTCTACGTCCTACGATATTATCGATTTTCTGATCAATAATCTATTCGAGCTAGCCTAAAGGGACCCCATCATTATACCATTTATTCTCCCACGTAAAGTGCCACGCTTCTTCGATAGATACAACGGCACACACTCTCAACCGAATCTTGGGTCATATCTTCGATCGTACCTCCGGCTGTGCTCTAAAAGCCACGCGAGCAAATCGAGTGTCACCCATTTACGGGCTGCAGCCCTGTGGAAACGCTTAATTTACCGCCGGTGCGATCCTGAACGTTCGAGTGGTCCGGCAGTATCGATAAATCACCGACTCGCGATTTGTCGCGCGTTCGAGAGGAAACAGGTTCTACGACAAGATAGGGAAACAATGAAAAATATGTAGGCGTGACTAATACGAGAGACATGAGCGTCCGACCTGTCGTCTTTCTAGAATGAAAACTCACCCGTTTAACCTGTCCCTTGAACGAACACAAATTTTAATAATATTCGAGGAATGTGCCGTTTTCTTTATTTCACGATTAAAATTCATAATCAAAATTATTATCAGACTGCAAAAATTATTTAATACACGTACTATTCAGGAATTTATAAATGCACTCACTAATCCTGATATCATGCGTGTGACTACCTACTTTCTCTTTCCAGGTATTTGTAGACTTCAACTGCAGAGACTTGTATTGATACGAACGTAAAAATGTAGTTAATTACGACACTGTCGTTCGCTGGTTTGCTCGACACCCTCTCGTTGCACGCGTGTTCCTATTTCGTACGAAAACTCGAGAAAGGATCGGCAGTTTCGGGTTGCGAGACACACCGACAGGTAATTACTACCGGCTAATTACTACGGCACACTTTAATTAATGCGGTATTTCGTTCTGCGCTACCGATACGACACGCGATTAAACGCACGGCTCACTGCGAATGAATAAGTAACACGAAGCGAAGTATCGTCTAACAAATTGGTTATTGCATGCACGCTCAGGCATATTAAATATGTGTTTTTTGAGAAATGCAGGTAGATTCTATACGTTATTTAAATTCATGGCTTCCGTTCAAATCTCATAAACGTCCTTAGAAATTGGAGAAAGAGAGAGAGAGAGAAAGAGAGAAAGAACGAGATGGACCATGCGAAATAAGATCTGGGGAAAAAACCGGCCAGTAAAGTTGCTCGCTGGGCGAACGGGAGCAGAGCCTTTGATCCCTTTCGTTGGTTGCAATTTAAAGGCGAAGGAGCAATTGGTAGCACAGGACTGGTTCGTTCTTATCACGAGAAGCACCCTCTTATCGATCACTCGCTCGTATATAACCGCGCATATCTGGTCAGCGACCACGATCGACTTGTCCGGTCCAGAAAAAAAAGCTCCGCACTTTTCGAAAGGCAGACGTAATAATTTACCTTCCAATTACTCATTCCGTATTTTATCATTATTTGAAATTATCTGGCTTTAACGTTAACATGCGGATACTTGATTTATGTATATGACATAGGAACTGTATTTTGGAAAAGTTATACCGATACGAGGCGATGACTTTATCTCGCGTATAATTTGCAATTGACTTCTCGCAGCGGAAATTCAATTTGTGGTCTAATTAAAACCCGGTTTAGCATGGAAAATGAACGAGCAAAACTAATGCAAGGTGACTAGGCCGATAACACGGTAAATAAACGCCGGATGTAGCAAACACATCTCTCTTCAGTATACACTTACATTGCGAGATATCGGCTCTGCGATGTTGCGTTCATCCGCATGTATTGCGTCCGCTCTAATTGCTTATAGCCGTTCAATTTCCTACAGTAAATAGCCGGATAATTAAGCCTCGCGGTCAAACATGGTATTTCCGATCTACGGCTTTTAGCAACATTTTATGGAAAATTTAGAAGTAAAATTCGAGACTAGATCAATACGGAAGTTAATAAAAAATATAATCTTCAAGCATTTTTGCTTTTAAAAGAGCTCGATAAATGATTTTGCACAGAAACATCTATTAATTGTTATAAGTTACATATCGCGCGGATACAATATAGAGAGAATTAATAAATTGAATAAAAAGTATAATAGATCATTGAAAAATTATTAGCTTTTTAAATACCGACAAGTTAATATTCGTTACAAATCGATTTCGCCTGCAGAAACTCTGAATTTCCAGCCGGTTTTTTCTCATCAATTTTTTTTCCCCGAAACAAGCCTCATCTCGTTACGATTCAACGTTAACGATATCAGCTATCAGTGGCCGCGATATCCCTACGATTCTCGCAGATACGATTTCATTACGTTTAATACGCTTTTATTCGCGACGGCCGATATGGTTACGGTCGCGTTAACGCACGTACCAGCTCCCTCGGGCTTGGGAGGGCCGTCGTTCGGGAATTCAGCCAGCGAGGTGCGCGATCGCGTGCAAAAATCTCCCGCTCGATCGCGTGCCCGTACGTGCAACTAGCCGCTCCTGTCCAACTTTCCAGAAACTCGTCTCTGCATCGAGTAGAGCAAGAATGGGCGTACGCCACATAGGACATACCCCCTTTGCGTGGATAAATTTCAGAATAGTGCAGGGACGCGCCCATTTCCGATGATATCGGTTAGGCAGCATCGTCGAAAATTTTAGATCAATTCTATTGCGCACCTCGCGATAAAAAAAGAAATGTATTAAATTTGTGAGATGTACATTTTAAGTAATTTCTTTAACAGCTCTTATAATGGTTTATTTTATTCTAACGATAAATTCATTTAAAACGTAATTCTAAGAATGAAGAATCTAATAAATTGTCTTGGTCTTTGAAACAGTAATTTAAATGGATATAATTCACTAATTTAAATGGATATAACCTAGTATCACACGTTGATTTATTAACAATATTTAAATTCGAATATATTTCGCATTGCACTTTAAACTTTTCGTCGATTTAAATGCATTTCTACATTACTAGGTACCTACATTTCTCTGGATTAAAAATGTAAAAAATTAAATATTTAAATCAAATGATTAAAGTATTGAAATGCCGAGTAGGATATATTAATAATTTATTAATAAGATTTTGTTTATTTTTTGCGGGATTACGCGTTTAACATACGATTAATATTGAAAACAATGAGCCGAGCAATCGTCGTATTAAGAGATTAATATGTACATGATTAATTTATAATTCTATTTTAATAATTGATTAAAATCACATAATTTTAATCCTTTTGGGGTAGAAAAACTGATAATAAAATAGATAAAATGATAATAATAAATTAATTCGCATATATGATTGTGATTTTCAATTTAAAATAAAATCTATTTTCAGAGTAAAAACAATTTTATTTTTATAATTAACCAATGATATTTTGTAAATTAATCTGAGATAAATGACCTCACGCGGAAGCGATAGAGTCTCTTGAACGAAACTAAGATCATTCCATTACGATTTAAATGTTAAAAAAGATTGTCAATTATATCAATCTGCAATTTCGATACAAAAGTTTTAGTTTAGACGATATCTAAAAGAGAGATCTCGGGACAAAATAAATTTTATTTTTGTAATTATTCGACGAATAATTACAAAAATAAAATTCTCACAAACTAGTCATCCGAAATAAATAATCTTACGCTCATTTAAAGTTTTAGCTTTAAAATCAAAATCATTTTGCTGCGATTTTTCTGCGTAAAAATATTAATTAAAACGCAGCGTACTGTGTTTCAAAGAACGTGTTTTTAGCAAAGAAATAGCATATTTGTCACATGTACATGCACACATTTCTGCGCTGCATTTATTCACAAATAATACACGCGCGCCGAATTTTTATAACTCAACGAAAAGTCGACGTATCGACTAAAACTAATCTTATACGTTTCGCGTGCTTATTTTGACTATACATGTATTATCATGATTTTTGCGTGTATAAGAAAAAAATATTAAATTACAAGATCTAAAAAAAAGTCATTGTAATAAATATAATATAGATATATTTATTGTGTGTAAAAGACGGAGCTGTTTTTCTCATCATTATAAATAGTCGTCCAAATAATTGTTTGTAAATGATATCAGGTATATAAAAAATAATAATAAAAATTACAAGTCCCCGTAATTAGATAACTCTTGACTAACAATTTGTAAGTATATAAAAGCAGAGTATTCATCAAAGCAGACATTTCGTGGAATTTTTTTTTCGATATGAGAATTGAAACGATGTTGAATGGGAATTTTAAATTAATTCTTTTATTACTCGATATTAATAGATAATAATTAATTCTTTAATATCTATCATATAATATATTTCAAGTATCATGCATTTTTTAAATATTTCAATGACAATCGTGGTCTATTGCCGACTAATTATACTGATTTTCCAAATAGTGGTACTAATAAACGCATGTGCTCAGCAAACAGTTCCTGATCGTGCATCATTAGCGAAATTATTGGTTCATTAGGGATCCAATCATGTCCGCGGCTGAAGATGTAAGTAGGTCTTGTTTGACTCGAGACAATTACGAAATAGAATAGGTACTTCTCTCTCTCCCGAGGGAAGACCGGTCAATTCTGCTCGCGACTACGCGACTGGATTTATGACGATACTGCAAATTACAACCTGGCTCCAAGTTAGATAATGGTGGTATCGATATCGTAACGCTTAGCCGCCACGATTGCTCATTAGATACGTGACCCGACGTCTGTGACGTCTCTGGTGTCCGTGACGTTTGCAGCGTCTATAATATCAACGATGTATATCGATCAAAGTACAGTGTCTAACTAGAACTGTTCTGTAGATAACGGTTACGCCAGAAGATCGTGTGTATTAATTATATGCATGAAAGGATCCTTATATATGGATAAATATATGATATGTAAAATATATGTAAATTATATGTATATATACGAAGATGTCTTGTACGCGGCTGCTTCTATCTACTACTTGACAGTCTCGTTAACGATCGAGCATAATTGCTTTGGTATGTATATCCTATCATCATGTTAACGTTTCATCGGAATCTCAGTATTCTCGACTTAGACTATGAAATAATTTAAAATTGAATCTAAGATTGATGTTAATATATTAGGGAAGGCTACTTATATCACTTAATCCATTACCACTTTGTATCAAATTTTTACGTTCCGAAAAGAATAAAATTAATACACCATTAACAAATCAAGAATAAATTTTACTTTTAATTAAGTAAATAAAATAATAAAAAATTTATAATTTTACATAAAATTTATGTTAAAATAAAGATAAATTTTACAAAATCGCGTTTAAAAATTGCGAGACTACATTATTGCCACGTTTTATGGAACATAACAGATCCAACTATTTGACTACATCAAAGTCCCTCCACTGGGTAGTACGTTAATTAGTAATCGATACAGGAAAGAACGATCCTCAAAGTGGAGAGCGATCTTAGCAGTCTTGCTTCTACCTATATCCGGTTCCACAGAATCAAATCACGAAGGAAAATTAAGCACTCCATCGAACGTAATTTGTTCCTATAGGAGATACAGTTCTCAATGATTTTTGCCACGAATTAACGATAGTCACTTTTGCATAATATAAATATTAAGTATACACTTCCTGAATATATCCACGATAATTTAATCAAGTTCATCATCGTACTGTAATGTATGAGAATAAAATTCGGACAAAAAATATGTCCTCCCATTGTTACGAAACATTTTCTATTATTAAACGGAAGAATATATGTATTTAAAAATTATAAAATACATGCGCTTTTCTTTTAATTTATTGTACGTGCGGGTACAAATAATTTTTGGGTAATAATTGTTCGAGACAAATCGAGACCGATAACAGAGTAATTTTAGAATATTATATATATAAAAACATTTAACAAAAATTTACCAATATTTTTATAACATAGGTAAATTGATATTTGTATGGTATTATTTAAATATTACACGATAACATTGAGATAACATAAGTCATAAATATCCTACTGATATCGATGTACCCATTCGACTTGTCTCGAATTCTTTAAATACCCGCACATTTTTAACTGCATTCATACAATTACTAAAAGAAAAGGTATAATCTATATTACATAAGTGTGTGTGTGTGTGCTAAACTTCAATTAAGAGATAAAAATATAACATGTTAAATAACATGTTATAATTTGCGTATGTATTTTATTACAGGAAAATCTGAAAAAACACATATATTAGAAATATATTTTGACAACCAGAAGTGGCGGCATGTCCATTGTCCGAAAACAATCTCTTAAAAGAAACCAAAAATTAAAGAATTAAATATAATATGTATTATCGTTCGTAACCATAATCCTCATCAAACTAATTATGATTTAAATTTGTTTTCTTCATAATCTATAAACAATCGCTATATCCATGTTCACTTTATTATCGTCTTTTGTCATTAAGATAACACTAATACTGTTATTAATACCGATGGGAGAACATCAAGGTAACGAAAAGAATAAAACTTCTCTCATAATACACTAATTTCATGATTCAATTTTAATTATTTTAAAACTTATATAATTGTTGTCGTTAACTTTTTACCAAAACCACTGCTTTCAGGAATCGTTAAAAAAATCCGAAATTAATACCCTGCAAAGAAAACCTTAAAATTTTTAACAGAGCTCCAAATTAAGCATCATAAATGGATTTCACAGGAACTGACAAGAAATGACTCTCCACGATGAGAATAGTTATAGTATAACCCCCACTCCTCCTACGTTATTAATAAATAAAATATACGTAGATAATATTAATAAAGTTTTCATATTCCAATTTATATCACTCGACTCGGCGTTTGCTTATCTACTTCGTTTTATTATTCCATTTTATTATGAATATTCAATGCAATAATGATAAATAAATTACATTTATATCGACGAAAAGTTTAAAGCGCGAGAAATGTGTTTTTAAAGAAAGAAATTATCATCCGAAGAAAACCGTAAATTAATAAATTATGTTTCTTATAGCATTGGTTCTTTGTTAAAATGGACAAATCACACGAGATATTTTCTTCGAAAAAGAGTCGGTTCAACGAAACGTTTACAAATAGTTAATTGTAAAACTTACTTGATCATATTGATTGATAATTATTAATTGCTCGTATAAGAGAATAATTACTTTTCAAACAATGGTTTGCTGAATAGCAAATGATAAACACAGTGAGTTGAATTTTGGTAATATAATTAATTATTACACAAATCCACTGTCTCGAAATAAATTGGAATAAAAAAATAACTCACCGGCCGGTGCGCAACAGCAGAGTTGACTGCGTTGATCTGTAACACAAAAAATATTTTTACATTAAAGCAGTGTCCAAGTATGATCAATACTTCAAGTAAATAATTATCCCGCCCGTTAAATTTTTAAAAAACGTTATTTTATAACAAATACCTGACTTTAAAATGCTAATACAAGAAACGATCGCGCCTGCATATTTCCGTAACCCGCGTTGACTCGTTCGCATATAATTAATCCGCGAAAAATCATGCAAGTAGGTAATATTACTACTGTGCGAATAAAAGAGACGCGACACTCGCGACGTGATGTCTCTTCTAGCGTATGCCGGAGATCGAACTCCGGCGAAAAACCTCGAATTGTAACGGTATTGTACGAGTAACACGAGTATCGTGCAATGAGCGAATCAAGTCGTGCTTGAGAAAGTGACGGAATACGCCACAGGACAGCAAAATAATAAACAAATAACAATTACTCACCCCACGGTTACTCCGTCGTCGCCAGTGTCGCTACTCGCCCGATGCCCAGGCCCCCTCCTCCTTTCCTCGCCTCCTCGATCCTCCTTCGTCGGCGCACCGCACTCACTCACGATCGCGACGTTAACGAACGAAAATCGTCGCTTATATAAATATGATCGCGCGCACACTTTGCACGGCACTCTCGGTATTAATTTCGCGACGCGGCACATTACTTAATTGCACGGCGACGAAAGAATTACGGCAGGGAAGCTGCAAACGCAACTAACAATAAGATACGATCCGCACACCGCACTCCTGACTCCGCACGACGCCGGACGCAGTACACGCGACACCAGCGGCCCGTGGCCCGTGGCTGTGACCCCCGTGGACCCCCGTGACTGCCGGCTGCCCGCTACCAGTGACGTCACGCACTACGCAGGTAGACGCGACGAGTGAGTCTATCATGGCGGAGAGAATGATCGCGCCGCGCGCGGTCAACCTCACTGATCGCCAGGTGCGACTATCGCGACTTCGCGAGGACGCTACACTTGTATTTTTCGCACCTGGGCGAGTGAAGTTGACCGCGCGCGGCGCGATTATATTCTCTCCGCCATGTTAGACTCAGTCGTCAATCGTCGCGTCTATAGGTACCTGCGTGACGTCATGGACAGTCACGGGGGTCACAGCCACGGACCACGAAGCCACACGGGCCGCTGGTGTCGTACGTTGTGCGGATCGTATAGTTGCGTTCGCAGCTTCCCTGCCGTGATTCTTTCGTCGCCGTGCAATTAAAGTATGTGCCGCGTCGCGAAATTAATACCGGGAGTGACCGGGAGTGCCTACGATACCTATTTTCGTGCGTGAACGTCGCGGTCGGGAGTGAGTGCACCGACGGAGGAGGGACCGAGGAGAGGAGGAGGGGGCCTAGGTGGCATCGGGCGACGGCGGAGCAACCGTGGGGTGAGTAATTATTACTCGTTTATTGTTTTGGTGGCGGATTCCGCCACTTTTTCAAGCGCGACTTGATTCGCCCATAACATGATACTTGAAATATTAATTCATATCGATTATCTTGGACACTGCTTTAATGTAAAAATATTTACATGTTACAGATCAACGCAATGTTACAACTTCGTCGCGTCTACCTGCGTGACGTCACACGGGCCGCGGGTATCCAACGGATCGTAGTTTCTGTGGCGAAATTCTTCCGTCGCCGTGCAATTAATTAAGTATGTGCCGCGTCGCGAAATTAAAACCGGGAGTGACCGGGAGTGCCGTGTAAAGTGTCGCGCGATCATGTATAAGCGGACGATTTTCGTTCGTGAACGTCGCGGTCGTGAGTGAGTGCGCCGACGAAGAAGGACCCAGGAGAGGAGGAGGGGGCCTGGGTGACATCGGGCGACGGCGCGGGCGGGGAGTGACCGTGGGGTGAGTATTTGTTATTCGTTTATTGTTTTGCTGTCCTTTTGCGGATTTTTCCACTTTCTGAAGCGCGACTTGATTCGGCCATAACATGATACTCGTTACTCGTACAATACCGTTCGAGGTTTAACTCCGACGTAATTTCGCCGGAGTTCGATCTCCGCGGCATAGGTATGCGAGAAGAGGATATTACGTCGCGAACATCGCGTACGTCTCTCGAACTTATTCGCACAGTCGTAATATTACTTGCACGATTTTTCGCGAATTAATTATGCGAACAAGTCGCAATGCGGGTTGCGGAAATATGCAGCCGCTTGCGGCGCAGCGGCCGCGATCTTGCATTAGCATTTTAAAGTCAGGTATTTGTTAAAATGTTTTAAAAATTTAACGAGCGGGATAATTATTTACGTGAAATATTGATTATACTTGGATACTGCTTTAATGTAAAAATATTTTTTGTGTTACAGATCAACGCAGTCAACTCTGCTGTTGCGCACCGGCCGGTGAGTTATTTTTTTATTTCAATTTATTTCGAGGCAATGGATTTGTAATAATTCTATTGCAAACGTAAAGAAAATGTACGATAAATGAGATATTATAAAAAAATCACGAACAATTTGTTTTTCTAATAATTATTAGAATTTGTCAAACTTTAGAATTAGAATTATATTAAAATTTTTATTTAAAATGATAATTAATATAACGGTAAGTGTTCTGTATTATCCAATCTCATAAAATATCTGAATATATTATTTATTCCTACAGTTATATTACAGAAAAATTTAAAACATTAAAGATTAAGATCGAATATAAAATTATATTACAAATGAACTAATACATTATAAAAATATTATAATCCATTGCCTTGAAATGAATAGACCGAGCGTCTTGTATGTGTAAATGGAGGGGAACAAACTTCGCGCTTAACCGACTTGTCAATTTGAAATATTTAAAATATTTTATAAAATAATTTCACATTTAATATGTTGCTCTTTGAGTTACAAATCAGTTTCCATATATGTACTGTTGTCGTGTATAATATTTAACATTTATTTAAAAAGAATAAAGTTAATTTTTTTCCAGAAAGTACTTATGCCACTGCTAAAAGAGATTATTAATATCATGTTTTCTTGTTTTATTTAATTACCGTAACATTTTTTAACCTGATTGAAACATGAGATTCATTATTTTATAATAACGTATAATATG
This sequence comes from Leptothorax acervorum, assembly GCA_035220615.1. Classification (NCBI taxonomy): domain Eukaryota; kingdom Metazoa; phylum Arthropoda; class Insecta; order Hymenoptera; family Formicidae; genus Leptothorax; species Leptothorax acervorum. Next base: position 164,354 of record JASTWQ010000452.1, on the reverse strand, counting down.
GCAAGCAATATCTCATTATCGAACATATTTTCCTTACGGGATGGTGTAAATTAAGTGAAAAATTATAAAGTGATTTTTTTATTAATTAAATTAATAAAGAGAATTATAAAATTAGTAACAAATATACTATTAATTACATTTATATATATATATATATATTAATATTTAATGATGTTTAATAATATACATATAATGTATATTAAATTTATATTATATTTAAATGTCGGCAAAATGTTTAAATGTAATAATTTTGGATAACGCTATATATTACATAATTTATTTTCATGTATATATTTTATAATATCTTATAAATATCGAAAAATATATATAGATCTTTTTTTTATTAAGTCAAATGCGCAGATCTAACTTTATTCAAGTTTTTTACTACGAATCGAAGATATGAGATAGAGAGAATTTTCTGCATTGTTTCTACACATTTCACAAAATACATAAATATGGAATATGTCTTTTTGCATTCTATATTATGACGGTCAAGGCTATCTTTTTAAGATTTTTATCCTGAGCTCAAAAGAATACGATCAAGATAAAATGGTATTAAAATGCTGGTTTCTAGCACAATCTTTTGATGAGAGGATTCAAATTTTCATTCGTCAATATCGAATAGCGTGCCGAATAAAAACGCGCATCTTTATCGAAATGCGAACGAAGTATGTATATGCGTTTTCATCAGGAATAAGCGGAAAAAAAGGTAAAGAGAGAGAGCGAGAGAAAGGAAAAGAGAACGACTGCAGCTGATTTTGCATAACCCAAAGATATGTCTCTCGTACGTCTTCTGGTGCATAATTCATGCATCGAAGTACATACTTCGAAGCAGAGGCGGCTCTTATAAGCTCGAGGCTTTCTCGAATTCTTAAGCTTTCCCGAGGAGTTGCGAGTTGTTACTGATCTCTCCTCGAACGAAAGTTATGCCATCGCGCTTCATCGACTGACTATATTATCGACTCTAGTTTGATGCCCAAGCTGATTTCGTTCCGGGCACGACCTAAATTTCTTCTCGATGCTGTACGAGCTCGATGCTTTAGTGGATTTAGCATGTGCGACAAACTTATGCCATCTTAGGAGCGCAATTATGCAAATCCCTACGAAATTTGAATTTTTGCTTATCTCGCTGCCTCACGTCGTAAATTTATCACGTAGATTTATCACATATAAATTTTGCATCAACAAAAGTATAAATATGCAGAATTAAAAGCTACAATATGATAATAGGAATATATATCTTACATTATGCAATATATGATAAATTTAGAAAATTACGCTATGAAAACAATAAATATAATTTTGCTATTAAATAATATTATAGATACTATGTATGTGTGTGCACTGAGAAAAAAAATTGTTTTATCCAACTAAATATTTAGTCCGATACGTTAAACTAAACATTTACAACGATGAAACAAAATATTGTTCCCAAACCCCTAATTTGTTTACAATAGTAACAAATTATGTTGTCGGAAACAATATTTTGTTTCACGTAGTAAATGTTCAGTTGAACGTATCGGACTAAATATTTAGTTGGATAAAACAATTTTTTTTCTCAGTGTGTGTGTGTGTGTATATATACGCATCATATATACATATATATTATATAATATTATTTAATAACAAAATTTATTTATTGTTTTTATAACGTAATTTTCTAAATTTGCCATTCCTAAAATTGCGTAAGCGTCTACGAGCTGGATAAACAAGTAGGCGTAATTTTATCCTACGGCGGCTAAGTCTAAAAAGATTGGTGTTGACTTTATGGATACGCCGAGACAGTATATATGCACGAGCGTGTCATCGAAGGTGGGATGCATCGAGAACCAGGTTTTGCATAACTCGAAGATACGTCTCCCTCGTCGCCTGGTCCATAATTCATATGGTGTACATGCTTCGGGACGCTCTTATAAGCTCGTGGGGTGTAAGCTCCTCCCGCGCGAGTTCTTCGATTCTTAAACTTTTCGCGAAGTTACGGGTAGTTACTGATCTCTTCTCTGTTCCATATGCCGCGCGCGAGAGTTGCTCGAGGCGGGCACTATTGTGGTCGACTACATTATCAACTCCAGTTTGACAGTTGAGCTGATAGTTTCAAGTAAGTATGTGCTCAACTCGGACTCGCGGTTGAACTGCAGCTGCCGCTTCTGCTGCTACTGCTGCTGCTGGTATCGGGAGGGAAGAGAAGATATATATGTCAATTCGGAACATGAAACAAACCGACGGGTTTCACTGGACTGCTGTTGCTACGACCGACAGATGCGTGTACGTTTCTCCGTATTAGAATATATACATACGATCGGTAGAGCTATGCAATCAATGGTGAACCACACAACTCAATGTCGGGATCTCGTGTTTGTTTCGTGCGCGAGTAATTGTGACAGGCGACATGCACGAACTTTGGAGTGTTAACGTTGCGTCTCCGCGTCGGTATAACTCAAGACTGCGATTCGCGGTTGCTTCGTCGTGTATCTACTGCGCTGAGACCCCCTTAACATAACGTGCCACGAAATAGCGAGCGAAAAGAATATACTTTACAAACTATAATTCAAAAATCAGATGTACAGAAATCGTTTGACAACGCAACCGTGGAAAATTAATTGAACCGAGTAACAAGCCACTTGATATGATGTCCATTGAATCTAAATCACATTAAAAGCTAAAGTACAAGAAAAGTCCGATATTAAACAAAAAGCAAAGATTTTCCGCAAAATTTAACGTCTTAATCATCTTTTGATGGAAAAAATTAAAGAGGTATATTGCATGCTTTCTTTTCTCTTGTTTTTATAAAGCTTAATTGAAAGTGCAGACGCAATCTCGCAAAGAGGGTCCATTGAAAATTACGCGTGAAGTCAATCAGTTACAACAATCGTCGCAAATGATCGCTCGACGAAGTCATGGTGTCCGACACAAGCGGATTGTTGAGTTCGCTCGCGGCGGAAAATACGTGGTACACCGCAATGCCTGGCCGTAATTTACCGTTTTCATGTTTCCCGATAGTCATCGTAAACCTGTCAACTGTGTGCCAAGTTTCTGCCGAGCGTTCCCCATAATTTTTCGTAAAATTCGTAATTACTGAACCATATATAATAACGGCTTTTATCTTAACAACTTCCGGAATCCGGACGGCAGAGCGAAAACTTCTCAAAAAATATATTTCCTAATAAGCGTGTAAAAGCATAATACGACAATCCGCTTTTCTAGGTGGCCAAGTATTAAAACATATATGTGATTAAATCTTTATACGAATATGTGTTGCAAATGTAGTTGCTAATCGACACTGCCGCACAATAACGAAAACGTATCAGTTTACGTCACTTTTGAAAATGGATTAATGTACTGTTTCAGTTTCAGTTTCAGAGCAATTACCGCGTTTAGTTAACACTCTTGACATAACGAGGCGTAATGTGAAATTATCATCTCCCGTGACGATCCTGCTTTTGATTGAAAATCACTCTGATATCAGAGATACTTAAACACCTTGCCTAAGCAAATTACCTCGATATCCCAGTGGAACCAAGGTTATCGCAACTTCCTGCGAACTATATTCCCAGGTGAAGGAAAGTTGCTTATCACACAGCCGACACTCGATCGAGGCGCACGACGCTCCATTATTTCTGTCGTAACAAGCCGCGCTACCAGGATTTCCCTAATCCTCTTTAAACATCAACGGTATTAAATGTGATTAATTATCTTGACATTCACGTAAAAGCAAACGAAAACAAAGCCGGATAAAAAATTACCGTGTACGCCGGTCTTAATGGCGCTGTTAAGCACACGAAATCCAGGTAATTAAAACTAGTGTTTATTAAAGTCCAAATGAGGATAAAACGGTGTTTCACGCGTTTTTATAGGTGTAACTCCGTTAAAGGAGTTGCGTACTTTTGACTCTTAATCTCTTTGCATATTTCTTCAGTAAAGTACAACTTGCTTACTTGCGTGTCGACTATGTAAAATTGTTTTGTTACAGTTAACTCTATTTTTCTATTTCGTAGATTAAGTAGCGACAGTAATTTGTTACCTAACTAGAGTTTTAATCATGTTCGTATAATTAAACGGCGCATTAATTGTGATCAATTTTATTATTTTAACGGAACACCTGTATTCTGGGATTACTTTATTTTAGTTTATATTCTATTAACCCTGACAGAAAGTTTCCTTGCACAGTAGATCTACATATATATTTTATATCTTTCCACACATCATTTTAAGATAAAATATAATTGAAAAACAAAACTTTCAAAATAAGAACATAAATATCTAGCTTGAAAAAACCAATTGTACAAGATACATTGTTTTTGTTTCCCGTGGTGAAAGTATATTTTATTTAAATAAAATCCTTAAGGACTCTCGAAAATTCAAATTCAATATAAATTGGCAATGAGAGTCAAAACACGGTACTTGGTGCGTGTTTAATAAAAAATGATTTATTTTGGGATACTTTATTTATACTTTCTATCGCGTTGCATGTGGCAGTGTGACAGAAATTTCAAGCGATAACATTGAGGATTGGAAATTAGATTGGACCGGGACGTTTAAAAAGATAATAATGACGGCTGGGGCCTCGGAGCGGCGCGCGGGCGGGCGAAAACGTTGAAGCGGCAGAAATGGGGCGAGGAAATCGTCCGGTATTCTTCGAATTGTTCAAGATTACGTTCTGCAGCTCGTGCAGTTTCTACGGCTCCGTGGGCTTGATAAATGCTCGGGGGAAAAAAAGGGCGACGCGCCGGGATCTTTAATTTTTCACGAGGGAGGACCGGATTGCGCTGAATACAGTGGCCGAGTGGGGCTCGACTGGGCGCAAAGAAACGCGTCGATTTCTGTATAAATCTCGTTAATGATCGAGCATCGATTTCGCGCCAGCTTGCAACGTCGACAATACGACGCGATGATTTATCGGTCGCATTGATATCTTCTCCGTCAGGAATGACTTCGGCAGCGCGACTTGCGAATGGCAGTAGTTCCAAGTTATCTCAACAATTTAAGTTAGAATGGCATTAATGAATTTTTAAAGAAAACGTAAGCGTTTAAAGACGGAAGTTAATTCAAAGTGCGCGAAAATATCGGATTACGGTGATTCGAAATAACACTAACGATTTCTCGATACGCGAAAGGTTCCGACGTGCGCAACAAATTAATTCGTGCAATATTCATCTCAATTCTTCGCGCAATTTATCACGCTCTCCACTTTCCCGTCCGTCCGTGAGAACGAATAACGACGACGCGCGAGAAGAAGAATGCCCAGCGAAAAGTCGACGAGCGGGCAGAATAGAAAAATTCGAGATAAAATGCCTTAAAGTCCGTCGGGTCCGACGTTGGAGGAGCGTCGAAAATAATGGAACAGAAGGCGCTCGCGGTCCAATCGAAACAACAATTTACCAGCGCAGCCGCTTTTATCTGTAATAGCGCCGGACGGAAACGCCGATAGAACGTGGAAGAGGGTAGTTCTATTGGTGCCCTGACCCCGGCGGTCGGAGATTCCCCGGGCTTCCGGTACAAACGGATGGACGACACAGAATTACTCGGGGCTACCCTCCTAAACAGGGGAGAACAGGCTGCGAGAGATCGACGATGTCGAGAAACGGCGACCGTCTCGCGTACTTTCAAAGTATTTGCTTTCGAATCAGCCCCGGCGCGCATGTAGGGAGAAATAGAGCTATACCAGGGCACACGTGTGTATACGTGGATCACGTCCGCGACGTTTCGGTTCGAGAACGAGGAATGACGATAGTAAAACAAGCTGGTGTCCGTGCTAGGAAGCAGCGGACGATGGGACGACAACCATATAACATGAAAAGGAGAGAAATAGACATGATAGAAGACGCGCTTCGTTTAACCGGACGGGGACGTTGGACGATAGCCAAGTGGGTATCATATGGACGTTAGCCACTCTTTTGAATGCCAGTTATGAGTCTTCCGAATTGCATCAAAGCTACACAATGGCTTCACCTTTTCTTTCTTTCTCTCTCTTTTATAAATACCGAAAACTAAAGTAAGACGTCGGACGAACATGTCCTTGTATCTCGTAACTCCTCATCTTTCTATGCTCTTTCCTCCATCTTTTACATTCTGTTCCGCGAGCTATACTTCCGCCGTTTTTCCCAAAAAAAACTTATAGTTCTCAGTTGCCCGATTTCTTCATCTTTTGGCAATTTAAACATTTAAAGTACGGCTTACTTTTAAAAATTTACGAATGCTCGAGCAAAGCAAAATTAAGATTTTTAATATTGCATTTTACTGCAACAAGCAAAGATTATGACTCTGTAACAACTTTTAAACGAAAACTTTCTTGTCTACTCTCGTAACTTAAATGCTCTTCATATTATGTTGTGAAATTTTATTGTTCTTGTTTTTTCTTTTTCCTTTGTACGCTAAAGGGTTTATTACCCGTTAATAAAGTTTATTATTATTATTATATTGTGCACAGAGATAAGTTTAAAAACGAAATCTGCGAAGACTTCGACATTTTGTCGAACAAAATCATCGTTATCGAATTTTCAGTAAATCGCGTTACTGTAGACGTGTGAATCATAACAGAGAATGTCTAGAAAAGACTTAAGAATATATTATCAAATACTAAATGTGTGTAATAATTGTAATTTAATACAAATTCTCGTTCTTTACCGAACAAGTAATGATATTTTTTATGACGGCGAGTCGATGGAATTTATGTCATTCGTTCCACTAAATATCACGATCGAGCCGTTAAAGTTTAACGACGGTGCGTGTTACGCTTATGGGACATCCGCGAGCGCGGACAGAATCGAACGGCAAAATTCGCTCTAATAGATTCCATTACGCGTCTCTTTCGGCGTTCGATTCGATTTCGCAAATTTATTTTCGGTGGCGCGGACGAACGCGATAGCACGAAGCACGTACAGCTCGTTAAGCGTGGCGATATTTTCGATTCTCTCGGTTCCTGGCCGCGTTTCGGACCAGTCGCAGTCGCCAAACTCTCCAGTGTCCACCAATTTCCTGACTCGCGATGCATTCGGAACATCAGGAAACAGTTATGAAACTATATGCCGGCTTATCGAGACCACGCTTTGCCGCGTTCAACGTGCGGAAACAATTTTCTAAGTCGTCAATTATTTGAACGGCGGAAGCATCCATCTCGATGCTACACATCAGGAGTCTGTATCAATAAAAGATAAAACATTAATCCCGAGACGAGTAAGAATAATAAATCTTGTAATGCACCGACTTTAGAAATTTGAAATTGGAGTTTTATATGTAAACTGAACGTGTTATTTAAACCGAGAGAAATATAGAAAAGTGACAATTTCTGTAACTGTAACGTTCCTTCTGTATGACATATGAACTTCTGCCCCTTTCTTTATGAATGCATTGACTGCAATGCAACCAATCAAACTTGCCATGAATAAAAATAAAGATACACTGCTGTTGAAAAAAAAATTATTGTCACCAATCGCGGCATAGCAAGGCTTCGATTTCACGCCGAAAATCTATCGCGCTTTCAGGAACGATTGATTTTTTCCTTCGAAATCAAACGCTCTTCGCACTCCACGCAAAAATCTCCCATTTGATTCTCTTTCCGTTCTCTTTTTTTTTCTTTTCTCCGACTGTCGACCGTACAGGATGTACGTTCCACATTTTCCTTTTTTTTAAGCCAACGGGCGTATGTCGATATCGGGAACGTGAATGGCACTGCGTTTCAAAGACCCGTGAAAAAAAAACCCGAAAGCTCAACCCGGTGAACGACGATTAACGAGCCGTTCTGTCGAATACAATCACTGTAAGAGAGTTTCCTATAGAAAACGTAACTGTGTAACGTCGCACCGTTCGGCTTGTCTATATCTGGGATCGATGGATTTTTTCCCAGCATTCGAATGTGAGTGACTTTTGTACGCGGATTGTGGCGATGTCATTATCAAGCGTAACGAGAAATGCGTTCGGTTGCCACATTCGTTCGCTTTTTATTTAATCGTATATCGATCAAAGGTAAAAGAAAACGGTATAAAAAGGAAACATTTTCACATAAATTTTGAAAAATTATATCGCGGGTTTATATCGATGTAAAATAATGAGATAATTTAAACGAATTTCATATAAGATATACATAAGTAAAAAGAGAATAATTTTATTTTAATTATATTTCATAAAATGTGTATGTGAGTCTTTTCTCTCAGTGTAATACAGGTGTTTATACAAATATCGAAAAAAAAGAAGCAAAGAAATTTGAAGCTAATTTTTCTTCAGAAACAAACTTTTTACCTCTTCTTTAAACCTCGAATTTTTTCGGTATTAAATATTCCGAAATATTCTGTTTCTGTATTTATGCTTTATTTCATGAAAGGTCCCCCTTCAAGCTAATCAAAATTACAAATAATTCTGTATTTTTCAGATTAAAGAACTTCAAATTATGTTATCAACATCATATATCAATTTTTATAAATTTCGTAAATGCATAATACCGTACAGAATAATTTCAACGAATATGTGCGTCGTATGTAAGGCAATTTTTATTATATGCTTGTACGAGAATACGTAACAAAGAAAGCGAATCATTGGCATTCAGCCAGACTTTGGAGGGAAGAGAGGACGGTTAACAAGACGATAATTAAATTTCCATCACAAAAGAGAAACGTCGCTCAAATACATTGCTCTTCTTTCACGAACACGGATTCGTGGTTAGCGAATCTTCGACAGAGGATTAGCGATGTGGCCACACAGGAGGAAAGGAAGAGCTTTGCAGGTCCGGTACCTGGTGCCAAGTAGCGCATACGTACACCGACTACTAACGACAATCTGCTTTGAACGGGAGCTGTAACTTCTCGCGTACCGCGCGCAAAGCACGGCCCTCCGAGGTTGGTAGTCTGGCGACATATGGCGTTCACCAAGAATGCCTGGATTTCCACGACCTGTGTGATATAATCGCCACCGCTCGACTGCGCGTCGCAAATACAAAGCAGCTGCATTCGTGTGAATAACTTCGACGTCGTAATGCGCGCCCGTCGCGACGTCGTTTATTGTGAGTCCTGCTTTTGCCACAGAGAGCTCTCACGTAAAAATTGCCAAGCAATTGTCAATTTTTATATAAGGCGCTCGAATTCTATCGATGAGTTTAAGTACTGCTTTTCATGCTTTTAAATGTTCCGGAATATCTCAGAATTTGTTTTTACATATTTTGCTCATGAGATATATGTTGCGTTTTTATTTTTTAGAATCCTACAGTTAAATATATTTCGTTTTTTCAAAGTAAAATATAAATAAACATATGAATTATATGATAGTTCATGATTTAGATGTGTGTTGTAATATTACACGATATTGCCAATCATCCTGCTGGCTAAATTAAATGCCTTTATTGCTAATATTGACTTTGGCATCCGCAATAAACGTAATAAACTAAATAAACGTTCGCTCGTGGTTATTTACGCAATCATTTTCGCGTATTGAAAATAATTAGTTCAAATCGGGTTGCATTCGGCAACTCTAAACTGCGAATGCGCGCGATAATAATGTTCGAGACTGAAATGTCAAAGAAGACCCTGCAATTTTATTCGACAATAAATCGGCTGAATTACCTCCAATTGCTTAATGTATCGTGAAGCTTAACGACAGTAATTTGTACGTGTTTCCAGTTATCAATTTTTAACAACGCGCGATTCAATTGCGAAACGTGATTCCACCGCGTGTCCATGCGGAAAATAAACGCGGCGGGAATTATATCGAGTTCCGATCGCGGAGATAAAAGATTGTCATTATCTCATTGCCTTTACGTGACTCGAAGGCACGGAAACGATCGTTGAAACGTAAAATCCCGAAGCGGCGCGACGCGAGAGAAACGAGACTGCTACTCAGAATCGCCCCCTTGAAAGTACCTCGTTTCCTTTGTAAATGGATTAGGTCACTATTGTCCAGGTCCTCGAAGATAATCCTATGCATGCCGTGTCGTGATCCAGCAGTCACAGCCAGAGAATAAATCTCTCTCCACTCTAAATGCTAATGAGCCTCGCGTGAGCGATACTTTTACATCGTTTTGGGGTAAACCGATGAGACGGGATAGAGACTGCAACGCATTATGTTCTTCGCTATCATATATAAAAGGCGTTCTCCGAGCAAATATTGAGTGACATAAGTAATTCACTTTGACCAAAAATCATTTTTCTCTCTAAAGTACTTATGACAATGCACAGGTTCAAGCAATGATAATTATGAAATATGAAGCTTAAAAGCGTGAAGCCTACTCTTTGTTTATATAAGGTCATAATTTACTGTTGCGACAGATCATCTTTCCGTAATCTATATTAATCATAACGTTTATATAAATACGGCAATTAATATGGATTACAGAGATATACAGAAACTTGTTTGATGATTTTTGAAATTAATAATTAAATTTACATTAATATTATCTCGATAGTATTTTTATATTACAGATATAAAGCGTGAAGGCTCGTTAGAATTTTTACAATATTTTGTATAGCTTGTCCCAATTTCTTTCAAGACACAACAATTTACGCACGTCTTCATGTATATTTTAATATCAATCCGAGTCTCGCGCTACCACCGAAACTTCTTGTTTGTCAGTAATGTTGGCGACACGCCGGAACTACGTAAAACTTATTACATCGCGTCGTAATTGGCAGGTACATAGGCGTTTCACGCGCCGCGTGAAAATACTTAATTGTTTGCGAACTCGTGCAGCGTACAACATTTGCATAACAACGTTAAGCTTATTATGTTCGGAGCAAATCATCAGTTTGTCAAAATCGAATCTTAAACGAGTCTGCGCTTCATGCAAGCCGCCGCTATCGTAGTTTCTCGATAGGGATATCGGCATAATCTTGGGAGATTACAAGCCATTCACTACCTACATACTTAATTCTCCGGGATCTTGATCAATCCGCGAGTACGTGACTCAGTGATTAGTTTCAATTTGCTGCACGCAGTATTGGTGAGAATATTAATTAATTACTTAGAATGATGATGGCGTATTTGCATGCGCTTTACAGGAAAAATTATAGATGTTTCTTCTAAGTTTAATATTTAACATTTTCACAAAGTAGCTCCAAAAGACGAAGAAAAAAATTCCAATTTGAATTTCAATATACATTATAATAAAAAAACGAATGTTAATTGTAATTACCCCTGCTCGAGTAATTTACTCGAAATCACGCGGTAAAATCTACATTAAACAATCGTCAAGAATGCAAATAAGAATACCTAAGCGTGGCTCGAAATAATCGCACTCTCGCAAATTACAGACAAATTATGTTGAAGATTGCAGCCGTAGGAACGATAGCGTTACAGGATGCGATCGCGATGCCAAATTTGCATTGCACGATATCGCACCGCCCAATGCTTGCCGATAGTGTAGTGCCGAGTCATGGAGGGTGCAATCTGCGATCCGTATCCCTTTCAGCCGCAAGCATTAACGCGCCGTCCGCCTTCTGATCCTCGCTCACAGATTGAAGCCGTAAGTGGAATGTCGGCGTAAACTAGAAATAGTTACTGCCACAAAGACTGCCAACTAACGCCGCGACGACGGCCACTCCGACGGCAACGTACCTTCCGCGAAGTTTCGCCGTAGCATTTGCAGCGGCCACACTAATGCGCTTAATTGTTACTGCATGCAAATAGGACGGGTATCAGATTTCTTGGGAAAGTCAGTGAAGTATCATGTTTGTGTATCGGAACTGCGGCGGTTTTAAAATGGGAGAGAAGTTACATGCAGATTTTCAGTACGATTAAAAGAAAATTCTTTTGAAAAGCACGCAAATCCTACAGGAAACTGAATAATTAAAAATTCGCGTACTTTAATGGAATACTAAATGATTAAACTTTTCATGAAGGAATCTCTTGGTTTCCGTCGCTTTTTTGAGTTTTGTTTGTTTAGAAGTCCAAAAATCTGCGTTCTACTTCGTTACATCTATTACAGAGAGGAAAATATGTCGGAAAACTGTTTTACGCGAGAGCTAGTTGCTGAAGGTTTTGATACGGGATTAAAAGGCGTTTTAACGAGGTCATCATCGTGCGGCACGCCCAAGTTGCAAACACCTGCGAAGCGTGCTTCGCCTTCTCGGCGGGCCATACACAACCATTTGCAACTGCATGAAAATTGCAAGATACGGCGAAAATTGCTCCGTGCCCTCGCCCGAACGCCTTCACCCACATCTCGGGGTATTTACGAGTTTACGGCTTGTGCATTGCGCCGTGAACGCGAATCGAGGGCGGCTGGATCGAGACCCCCCCCCCCCCCCCCAAGACATCGATGATCGATACGATACTAAGAGAGAGACATGCTTTTTTAACACGCTACTTTCCTCGAAGTATTCAAGCGAGAATCGTTCTGCACTTTACACGAAGAACATCTTCAAATGTCCAACTGTAGGAAAATCCAGTGAAAACAACAAGAAAATAAAGTTGAATAAAACGCGGATAATCGATGAGAAAGAATTTGGTATTCAGAAAATTACGGAGAAAACTTTTAAGTCGCTGGCTTTGCAAGAGTTTGCGATTTTCCAGCAATATAAATTGCGAATACGGTATGAGAAAAAAAGACAATCCGCTTCGTTATTCGAAAGGTAAAATATTCATCGCGATTGTTGTAGCAGCAAAAAGAACCTTACTATAATGATACTTTATCCGCTGTTATATATAAGCAAGCTAAAAAGCAATGACAAGCGAGATTCTCAATGATTATAGTAATTATATCAATAACAAAATGTTACAAAGTTTTCTGAAGAAATTAACAATTGATGTGATCTGCCACTTTACAGAATTGCCTAAGTATTATCACTTTATTTTCATATTGTAAATTGAGATTTAATTCTAATTATAATTTTGATGTAAAAAGTCGCAATTGTATAGAATTAATAGTGTTTCTGAAGTCAACGACAAAATGTTTAAGGAGAAGATAGGAATATAACACTAATAACTCCGTCGAAAATTTCGAGTATTAAGATAAAAAGTTGAAGAGACTGAAATCTATTGAAAGCTATTCACTAATTAATAGTAATATTGTATTTTTTTTAAATATTCAAGATAGAATTTAAGCTCAAACTTTGTGTAATAGAGTTTAAAAAATTTCCGATAATAGAGGTAATTTCCAACAATATTTGAATCATGACAATTTCGACGATACTTTTTATAATAAATATTAATAAATAAAAAATGTATTAAATATGCATATATTAATTTTAAAAATTTATCGTATGTGTAATTTTATATTTTTTAGGTGTAATATCACTACATTACAATTTATAACATTTTATAAAAATTACTGCCATCATATTTTACGGTCGCAATATTGGGATTATATTGAAATGTAAATAATGAATCAAATGTCTCCATCTGGAGATTTTGAAAGAATGTAAGAACCACCAATGCATATAAAATCACCGATAGGTGTATATTAAGTGCAATTGCCAAACCTGTCAAAATGACAAACCACTGAAAGAGCGTTACGTTCACAAAAAATTGCGATGCCCGAACTATTTCCGAGCCAAGCCAATAAATTTTATTTCAACGTCGATACCATACCGTTTTCTAGCGCCGGCGTTAAATATCGCGGACAGCCATTGGCAAGCTCGAGACAGGCAATAACCAGTAGTTTGTAGCCCTACACGCGCTTTTACCCAGCTAACAACCTTAATAACCTTGCGGCACAAGAATAGCAGGCGCGTGACGACGGCCAGCGCGACACAAAAGTCATCGATGACAATGCCCGCGGTAGTAATGGAAATGCCATCGCGCGAACGCCATCCAGCCGTCCTCACAATCAACCAGCTTGAACCAGCCGACGACGCGACGGTGGGACTATGACGGCGCGCACAGCGGGTGGCACGCGGGTGGGTGAAAGCCGGCATGGTTGGGTATCGCAACGGGGGGGTGGTGGTAAGAGTTGACGTCGGTGGTCGGGGGCTGATATCTAGCTAAGCGCTGGCGCAGTTGGGTCGCGGTCTCCACCACGGCAGCATTTCGCCCACCGGTCTCTTTACGCACCTATCTCTCCCTCTCGCTCCCTACCCCCTTATCGTCCCCTGTCTACCCCGCGACCTCTTCGCATGAACTCTCGCTGTACCCCTCCTCCCCCCCCTCCCAACCTATCGTCCCCTTTCGCGAACGGGGTGCATATACGACACCGGGTGCATAACACCCTCTGCGTCCCTCCGCTGCCTGTGAGTGAAGGTGTTCGCGGCGTGGCGGGTTTTAGTGTGAGTGCGGCATGATGAATGAACGGTATTTTAGATTTAGAAGGACGGAAGTGGCGCGCGGTCCCACCTAGCTCTCTCGCAACGATCGTACGTCACCCACCGGCGACACAGGATCCCCGCGAAGATGCACCTCGCGCGAGAGCTGCAGTCGCCCACGTGGAAGTACGGACCAGCTGCGCTGGAAGGATTTAGTGACGCGCCGGTTCTCTCTCCGTGATTGCGCGGGTCTTGTCGCTCGGTCGTTCATTCATGACAGGTGATAAGGGCGAAAAGGTGTGTGCCCGCTGCACGTGAAGACAGATTTGTGAAATGTTTCCTCTCGGTAACGGACAGTGCATTCGATGGTACAATGACGAAGAAGTATGTCGAGCGATTGTTGAAGATTAGACGCGAGAACGCGACAAATTGAATTAACGGGCGTGGAACCGGTCATTAAATTGCGATTTATTAGTCATGAGAGTGTTTTCTGTGTTTCACTGGGTGCATGCATGAATTCTCCACGCGCGCAGGAAGAACGATAACAATGAATCGTCAAAAAAGCGAACACGTGACTGCTTCAGCGTAGTCGATATCTCATGAATATTTCGTGGGATAAGCTGAGCGAATACATAAATCTCTATTTTGAAAATCCCATTCAACATTTTCCGTTAAACGTATTTTGCTCTCAAATAATTTGATGATCCTTCGAGAAAATCTTTTTCATGTGTGAGTTTTTGAAATTTATTAATGTCATACATTTTATGCAATATATAAGCAATTACAAGCTCACGTTTGAAAGCATACATGTTATACAGTTTGAATAAATACTGTTAAATATTCTTTAGCATTAAATACGGTCAGAATATAATATTCAATTTCTGATTATGTGCGATGTATCGTTCAAAAAAAAAGTATGTTTAATATTATTATCAATATTACAGCATAATAATACTGTCATATTGTGATTAAAACGATCAATTCTTCAATGTTCGGCAATGCCTCAATAGTCTCCGATTAAACTATCTATTCATCCTCATTGCAGCAAGATCAGTTTATAGTAGAATCTACCTAGCACGCGGATACGGACGCATTCACTGAAATTTAATGACAAGTGAAATTAATATCCCTAGCTGTGTTGTGTGCATACCGAATTAGTTCTGTCGATTATGATTTGCCAGTAACACCCGATCACCCAATAGATGCGTGAATGCAATTGAAACCATATCACGTTCGTTTTCAATCGACCATTCCGCAGCGCGTCACTTAATGTAAACTTACCCGAGGACCGGGTAACATATGTCGCGCATTTGGTCCACATATTGTTGATCTCCCTGCTCGCGTGGTTCACACGAAAGCAAATAGCACGTACACTTTTTAAAAGCGAATAGAAATGACATCACGTGCAGCGACACGATTAAACACTCTTGTCTCTCTTTTTGCCCCCCTCAGTGCTTGAAATCGTAATCGCGGCAGAAGTAATTACTTTCCCGAGTAATTGCGTACACACACACACACACACACGCTCGCGCATGACGGTCTGTTGCATAATTCGGGAAAATATTAAGTGTATCATTGTATATGATATGAGATGTTAACCTGATTACAATGATGATGGTTTTCTCGTTTTAATTTCTATGCTCGTGCTAGTCACATTTAATATTTAAAAAGATCTCTTTTACATACATGGGTTTAATTACTCAAGTGAGAAAATGTAAAATATAAGATTTTCATTTTGTCCTCAATTTCACGATACAGTTATTTTATTGTTATCAATATTTACGCGAGAACTTGAAAAGAAAGCAGGCTTTATTCGACTTATAAGCAATACCTACCTTCTTCTTGGTTTGCAAAATATACAAAAGTGCAAAATATTATCAATGACTGATGGAAATAACGCGGCTAAGTGACAAGTGTTGCAACTGTCAGTGAGCGAAGTGAATTCCTTTTTATTGCCAACCAGGAAAACACGTCGCCCTCGGCCGATTGCTGCAGCTTTGAAGAAGCGGTTGACATGAAATGTATCAGAAACAATGGACTGTGAAAGCACTGAGAATGGATTTACAACATAGCGGCAATGGGACCGGTCGATGCAAACCTTTCAAAATGATCTGCATTTTCATCCTCTTCATGCTGCTGCACGGTAAGGATATATCAAATACAATCAGACGAAAAATTATTCAATATATTAATTAAATTGTTTCCTTGAGAAATCAGGTAAGCATCGATAAAATAAAAGAAATCTATATATTAATACTAAAATTTTACTATATCTAATTATAATATTTTGCCGCAACAGAAAACTCTATTCTGATGTGAGTAATCTGTTTGACGTAACATATATCATACGGATGCACTATTATGTAATTTCAATAAAAATTCTGTCTTTCAAAGAGCAAACACGCGTGTCACATGAACAAAAAAAAATACGGATCGTAAAAAATGCGAAATAAAAAAGTGCGAAATAAGGGTTGAACGGTAACGTGTGCATAGGTATGTATTCATCCATCGACAAACGACGGTCGTATGGTTCTAGGGAGAATGTACGCAAAGAATGACCTGGCGAATGTTGTTGCGGCGGGATACAACAACGTCGGGTGAAATGGGTAGGTACAGCGCTTTAAAAAGCGTACATTCGACAGGCATGCTCGTTCGCGTGAAGTAGCTTTTACGGTGCAGCGCCGCGCGCGAATCCGTCCGCGCGACCATTACCGGAATTGCCATGAGCATATTTTTCCATTCGATAAACACCGCTGGGCAAACACAGCGAACGTTGTTGCGGTGCCATGCGATAACATTGGGAGACATTTTTGTACGTTAAGGCGATGCGCGAGATCGGATCGATGCATATGTACGCGTTCTACAGTATCATAAATTCTCCGCTTGACGGTTTTGTATTTATTCAACGTGATGATTTGTAATAACAAACCGGATGTCCATATATAGCGGACAAGTTTACAGGTTATTCTATATCTCGATTTATATAAATTCGACTAATCTAATTAGATACGATAATAATGGTTAATTATATGCAATTATTAATTATATGCAATATTCTCAATATATACAAATACAGGTACACAAATCAGTTTTTTATACGAATTTCCAATCTATTGATATATTCCATTGTTATTGATACAATTCATTGCTATTACATTTACTAATTACAGAAAATATTTCATAAAATGCCTCAAAGATTACGGCACGATGTGTACGAAACCGTAAATTTTACGAGCGCGACTTTACGAATTGAGAAAAATACTGCATCGTCGTAAGTATCTCGCGGAAAAAAGGGAAGATCTTGCCGCGAGCGCAAGATCTTCAAACCCAGCTTGAAGGTGCAAGCTGTGTTATTTAGTCGTAAGCCATAAACGCGCGGATGCAGTGGTGTCGTCGACATAATATCATGCCGGAGACAACCTGTTCGAAAGGACGCCTTTACAACCGCGCTCTCCGGTCTGACTGTCATCAGACCGCAACTACTCGCATCACAGCATGGTTTCTTTCTGAGTCCCGTAAAGTCTCGCGCAACTGATTTTATTTACAAGGCGCGTCATTTTTGCAGCCGAGCTACTTTTATTAAAACGAATCTGGAAAATCGTTTAAATCGTATAATTGAGCGTAGTTAAGCTCGTTTCGATTTCATTATCGCGTATAACGCGTAGAATTATGCACGCGTGGTGTATTATTTGCTTTTTAATAGGCTATCTGATCATAAATTCAGAGAAGCATTTTAGATAAACCAAGATAGAATCTCAAAAACAATTTGATTATATTCGTAGATATTAATATACAGCTGGAGACTGAATTATTGTTATTCTGATTTTACACATTTTTTCTTCGCTAATAAATATTAATTTAATAACGCGCAAGGAATAATGTTACATAAATAGTTTTAAATTAATTGCACTTTTACATTCTTTTTGCATAGGTATACGTAATGTATCTGTGTATTTCAAAGTTGTAAGCCTTCTCTCTGTAAACGGGTTGTAACTTCTTATTAAATAATACACCGGCGTATTAAATCCATCACTCCGGTAGCCACTATTCACATCTCCCGCAACATTCTTTTGCGTTTTGTTCGCGTTTATACGCTTTATCATGCATCATCTACTATAGCATCATACTTTGCATAGCCTGACACGTTTATTCGCTCCGCAGATATGACATGAGGGTGTAATAATGTGACGTTCGTAACACCAGATCCTTATTTTATGCAAATAAAGTGACGTTTTATAGGCAGCCAAAAGCGAATCTAAATATTCCTATAGACAAATTTACTCTTTTTGCTTATATCTTTTTTATAAAAAATAAACATACACATCTTTAATATTTCTTTTCCATTTTCTCTATATTTAAAAAATTTAATCATTTAATATAAAAAAATGGCGCGCATCAAGTAGACTCAACAATCCAATTTATAAATTCTCGAGATGTAATCATACGTACCGTATTGTAATATCGTCATAAGCTACGATGTAAGTCGTGCCTACAAAAGCGCATATATGTGTTACCGTCGTTGCCGAGTGGCTCAGTCAACGTATCGATTCCTTGATACGCTTTGCGCCCGCAATTTTCAATCAGCCCGGCTGAATGATCGCGGCTGAGTAACGTACAGCTACCGCACGTATCCATTAGGAAATTGAAAAACGTAGATGTTCCACATCATAGTCCGATGGCACGCGTCTCGAAATGAGAAAAAAAACCGACGGAGCAAATTGACGTACACGCGAACGTACACACGTACGCATGCGTGAGCCACGTGTATAACACTATACTATATTAGTTAAAAAAAAATATTAAAAATATTTTTCAATTTATTTTATTTTATACCTTTATACTATATATATATATAAAGTAAAATAAGGCATGGATATATCCACGCTATAGCGCACGTATTAAATTACGTTCCGCTCGAGGTTCCGCTCAAGACGAAACGCCGTCCGCGTGTAAATTATGAGAATATCGCGTTTCAGAGAAATAAAATAGATTTCTTATAAGCCGGATGACTCGACGATGTTCTGAGGCAACGGAAAATATTGATATCGAGAGGAAGGGAACGATCGAGTCGAGAGAATCGACTTTCTTTCCTTCTTTCTAGAAGCGCGGTCTCATTATAGAGACTAATGGCACAGTAGTTCGTATACTTACCGCGCATGAACGATGGATCCTTATCTTCCCTCGATATTTTTCATTCGCTACTTTGAAGCCAGTCAATTACCCGAAGTGCGCGAAACACACTTTTGCTAAAGTACGTCAAAGTGACACTTTTTTTTTTTTTAACAACTGCCAATATCTCAAGTTTCTATTTATCCGCTTGTATGAAATATTCGTACCGAGTCACTGCGAGATTACTTGTTAAATCATCTCTGTACATTCGTCTATAATGCAACGCTCCGCCTGAAACAAATTTTCTCAGGCTGAGTCGGTTACAATTACGGAAGCAATTTTTTCAAAAGTAGGTACGTAGAAATTCTTTATCATTTCACGGCACACGTTCTTTCACTTGTTGAGCGCGAAAAAGCTTCGTAGGATTGTAGACGTGAATTATTCACTTTTCTCTTAGCGAGCGTACACACATACACACATTCTTCTTCGTCGGCGATCCTACCGCCTTTATATGCCCTCGATGAAGGATGTTACGATCAGAGACCGTCATCGGTTTGCACGGCTGATCCTGTTATAAATTTCGGATTCGTTGGCGGTACGCAACCATATTTTCCCAGTCCCCCGCCGGAGAAGAGAGGAGAAAAAGCTCGTTTGATATTGGCGATATAGCAGCGCCGTAAATTGCGCTTTGATATATCATGACGCGATCGGTGGATATTGCACGTGCAACGTTATTCTCGGTCTGATCTATGTGCAGAGCGCTCGCCGCCGGCGGGACTTTTTGAAAAACGCCTGACAAGGTGGAAACAAAAATATTTGCTCGGCGGATTGGCTAGTGATATCGCATAACGGATATCGATCCGCGTTAACCGCGGCTACTGCGAATTGATGAATTTTCACTCTGACGGAAAATCTATTAGCCGTTCCATAAATCAAAGAACGTTTACTCGCTCGCGGGGGTGGGTCTAGAAATTCCCTTTACCTTCGGTTAACCGCTGTAAGCGAACGTATTACGTTGTAGTTACTTATCCCTAGCTGCCGAGAGTTACTCACTGCAAACGTAAATCGTGCAAACGTGCCAAGTGCCCTCATCACGCTCCACAGTTTGCGAAATGATTAATGTAGCGCAACGTGGTCGGTTTTTTGCGTGTCAAAGAAATTTAATTAATTCAGGCCTGAACGTGTGGGAGTTCAATTTCTTAAGAATGGACAATATAAGGCGAGGCGCGAATTCTTACTCAATCGCGAGATCCATTCAAACATTTAGAATCGACAATTAAATATCTGCTCTACTTGAATATGGCGATTTGAATTATTTGCAACTGTCAACTTTGGTTCCCGTGAGATGATTAATTAGCACATCGCCATCGAGGTGATGTCCACAGTTGGGTCATTTGCGGAAGGCGCGTGGCGGAACCAAGTTGGTACATTTAATTAACGAGCGGCGCCAATTAATTAGGCACCTTAAAGCATAATCCGTCTTCCTAGCAGCGAAACAGTCTCGTTTCTTTGCGCAGTGCCGCAAAAATCTTATTAACGCGAAAATTTATAAGTCTTTTATTCGCACCGTGGCCTCTCCGATTTCGTAAACAATAGAATTTATTGTTAAAAGCAATATAAATTTTTTGACTCAAATCTCGTAAAGTATTCTCTATCCAGGAAATTTATACACGTACACGTGTCGCGCTTGTGTTTGAATTAAAAATCGAACATTTTTAATGAGCGACATTGCGGCTCGTCGATGAAAGTGGGTCGATTGCGGCGAGATCGTACACGAGCTAAATTACGGCATCGCATTTAAGGTGGCGTTCCTAATTAATTAAGTATCTCGGGAGAAAATTCGTCTTCCACGGCTTTGTAATGAGGTGCTTTGCGGGAACACTTGGAAAACTTAATAGCATGGGAAAAAGAGCTCTTTGTTCGTCCGACTCGCTTTTAGCATACAATGCGGCGAATTTCCCTCGAGTTTATTCGCCATTAATCGTTAGATTTCATTGTTTGTATCGGTTGCAAAATCGCGATATCCTCTCGGTCGGTGTAGCGCCGGCGAGTTATCGAAACGCATACCGAATAGGTACTCGCGGACTTCACGAATACCTCGCGGATAAAAGTTTGCATTTCTGAATACCAATACCGTCAGCGAAAGTTTTCTTCTTCCTTCTCTTTCCGTTGCTCCTTTCTTACCGGAGCACCTACTTGTAAGAATCTTATCGAAGGCGTTACTTCGAAATGAACTACCGATCGGATCGAGATTTCGGGAGAAGCAAAAAAAGCACATCGAACGGTTGTGGCGTCGGCCGACGAATCCCGGGGATTTGGTTCTTTTGCGATAAGCGCGACGATGTCCGATAATCCGTTAGAGAAACGACTTCTTTTAGGATCAATGATGACGATAGCTCTATGCGAGTGATCATCTGACATCTCTTTGTGAGCTATGGACAATAGGATTATTAATAATGGTCATTCTAGAAAGAATTATGTTAATACGTTTATTTATATGTAGGTACTTGTTTATAAATTTACTTATATATTTATTAAACTTTACTTATTAGACTATTAGGTATTAGAAATATTAGTCACGTCAGTCGTTGAAATGTCAATACTGCGCACTCAAAGTCGATTTGTTAGTTGGAAACTTGAGATTATCTTTACGATATATTGTTAATCCAATATTAACTTAGAAATTACTAGACAATATAAAGTTATAGCCGCTTCTTGTAAGAGGCACGATTCAATTGGCAGTTAATGTTGATTTATCTTCAATAGGATACTCGAGCACAGGTGTTTCAAGAAGTTTCTTCGTTGATGGATACTTATTTAGAGATTGTAACGATTATATTTTTTATTGCTCTATTACATCTTCGAGATAGAAAATGTCGCCAGAAGTTTTGATGTATTTACCTGGCTGAAATTCAAGCCATGTGAGCCAATCTACTTTTCTCTATTTTCTTTCATACTATTGACGTTCCTAAACACCGCGCGTGCTTATCAACCCTCCAATTTCGATGCCATTACGGATAACATTGTATTCGCGAGTGCATGTATGCAATTCCAAATCGGTTAGACGCGTTCGAGCGTAACCGTGTGTCTCAGGGAGTAAGCTCAAGCCCGTGTGTATCTGTGTGTCATGTCGTATAGCGTTTCTAAACTCGTATCAAAGAGAAATCGGAACGTTGCAAACTTGTTCGAGCGAGCATTTTATACACAGTGACGGGAATGCCGCGTCGTTAGCTAAACTTAATCCTGCGACGCAAATATTGAAGCCGAATACAAAATTACGGGCTACGACGAAGCGAGGCGGTTGTCGATCTTAAGCGACATCGTTTGAATAAAATATCAATCCCGAGTAAACATGAGGGGTTGCGAGGTATCGAATTTTACAATTTACGTCCCGCATACTTAAACGCGGTCTCATGTATAAATTATGGCTAATCGCATTAAAGTGGTAGCCGACTCAGCTTCTCGGAAGGAGCATCTCCGATCGTAATTAACGCCCGTAACTTCGACGATACGATGACGCGATAGACGCAAATCTAGCCAAGTCGGAACATGAATTATCCCAGTCTTGAAAGAGACTTTATCACTAGATGCGTCGAGAATCAATTTATGGAATCGGAATTAACAGGGAGAGATACCAACGCTTCTGAAAATCGATGCAACAGTAGTCAGAAAATTGTCATTTAATGTAGAAAATATTCTCAATACAATATATGAACTATTTTCATAATAGCAAACCATTGATGGATAAAAATTATTCTTATCATGTATGCTTTGCACGAACCCTGACGAATTGACAACAAATAGGCTTACGCGATCAACGATGTTTTTCTTCACGTTACTCACGAAATAATGCATGATCGGTCGAGAAAGATAACACGAATATGAGAGCAAAAAGAATTCAACAGACGCATGAGGGAGGAAAGGAACAATTTAGTGGAATATTAGCAAATGTCTGAAAAGTTCTTTCTAACGTTCATCATTTTACGTAAAGTAAATTTATCGATGCATTTACTAATGTTAACTGTGCAAGCAGGCTTCATTTTGCCATATGGCTTATTCCGTAAGAATTTTTTGATGGCGGAGAAACAGGCGATGTGGAAAGTAAAACGAATCGATCGATGGGTAGAGGGGAAGAAGGTGGTTCATCTCGATATGCGTTTCTTTATTACGCCGTGGGGCTGATACGAGCAGACGTAGGAAAGGAAAATTTGCATCCCAAAGAGTTTACATTGGGAATACGAACGCCCGGTGCAATATTTTCCGGGGAAAACGTTCTGCGCCGTCGATCGCGCCGTTCGACGAAAATCGACGACGCGCATATATACAGATGGTTATTCGGAAACGAGCCCGACCCTTTAGAAATTCTGCTGAGAAGTAGGACCGATATAAAACCGCATTTAGCGCTAACTACGCGATCTTTTTATGAACCATTCTCGAAAATAAGAGTTCCCGAGTTAGAGGAGCGGAAAGCCGTGGGTGAGCCAAATTACATTTTAGCGGCGACTTCTCGAAGTTCGTCGCGGAATACGTTGAATGTATATAAAATAATGGAAAGAATCTTCTTATATATCTATGCGCTAGCCCATTTAATTAAACGGCAAAGCTTTTAAGAGGCTTATAAGTTAATATTGTCGTCACCCTATCACGACGACACGTCTACGGTTGTCAGCAATTTTCTTCGGCACTTACTATCCAAAGTACGTAACCGCTTCACCATAATAAAAACTTTTTTCGACTTTCTAAGTCGAAGAGATAATTTATTCGTGCCGCACCGCATCACACGAGATAGTTGTTATTATGAAAAATTCTACGATAAGTCACCGACACGGACTCGTCTCGCGAAATTTCGTTCAATTCACCTCGACATTTGCAATTTGGTGAATGGCAAATATGACAGACAATCGAGTTGTCGGTAAAATAAGCCCCTATCTCAGTTAAAAAAGCACGAACATTCCAATGGAAATTTACGTTGAGAATACGAACGGTTTTTCCAAAACATTCCAAAATTATTTCAAACGTTTTTCAATATTATTTAAAAATCGAGCATTTTAATATAGCTGATATGAAATTGATCAATAAGAAAATAAACAATGTTTTAAGTTAATTAATATAAATGGATAAGCTATGAAAAATTAAGACCAAATCGATAATAGACTAGATACAATAATCGTTAGTGCATTGTACATTATATCAATTAATTATAATATGTAATGTAATAGTGAATTTTTTGTCCTTCTATTCATACTAGCTTATTTTAAAAGAATATTTTAAAAAGAAAGAAAAATAATTAGAGTTAACAATTTTTCTCCATCATGTTTATACTATATATCTATAATAATATATTTCTATTTCTTATACTTTTAAATACATATAAAAAATTTTGTTCTGATCTTCATATTTCGTGAAATGTGCGACAATACGATGACCAAAAATTAAATTATATTTAAAAGCCTTATATATCA
This sequence comes from Leptothorax acervorum, assembly GCA_035220615.1. Lineage (NCBI taxonomy): Eukaryota > Metazoa > Arthropoda > Insecta > Hymenoptera > Formicidae > Leptothorax > Leptothorax acervorum. The sequence continues at coordinate 139,624 of JASTWQ010000452.1, read as the reverse complement.
TTAGTATTATACTTTTATTTTACTTCGTTTTTTTCTTATTTTTTGCTTTTTTTCTAAACTTTTAATTCAAAAATTTCATTAGTTGTAATAAACTTAATATTATAATTTTGTAACCATTCCATGTCAAATCTGCATTATAGGTACTATTCTCAAATGCATTTCCTCAAAATTCTGTGTACAAAGTATTTCAGGATTAAACATTGGTCTTAATCTGATCTAGCCCATCCATAATAACAAATCTGTAATTTATCATATTTATCTGCAATATTTTTATGTTGTTATCTGTATATTGTTATTCATGTAATATACAATAGTTTTAGATATGTCATGCATATATGTATATCTAATAAAATTTTCACAGATTCATTACCTCAATAGGATAAAAGAGTAGATATTTGACTCACCGACTCGCAATACGCAACAGCGGAGTTGTAGACTACGTTGAACTGCAACAAACAAATATATTCAAATTATTAGATTATACAATATCTCAAAACATTAATATTTGAACAAATAATTATTACTATGCACAAACTAAACTTTTTATTCGTTCTTTAGGAAATATTTCTTTCAAAAAGATAATTATACACAAAAAATTAAAAGTTTGAAAATTTTTCTTTCTGTAAGTATAAATCCAAGTATAAATCTCTTATAAAATTTTATAAATAAACTTTTTTCTCTAATTCTTATTTTTAAATTATTTAAATAGACGATTTAAATAAACGGAAATAAGTCTAATATCGCAAATATAATATACTATAATATTATTATATATAAATAAAAAATTACTCACCTCATGGTTTTGCTCCGACACCTCTCAGACCTCCTCCTCCTCTCAGATTAAGTTCCGCAGTTGCAGTTACACAACACAACATTCGCGAGAATATGATCAATTACAACCGTGCAATATTTCGAACGGCACTCCCGACGTTAACCGTACGCGACGCGCAATCCTACCAAGTACTAACTACGCGCAATTAAATAAACGACACCATTAATAAACCGCATCGATGAATTATGGCTTTCTATTATTTGATCTGGCTATGCGGTATCACTCCGCACTATTAATTCGAGAATGTTAATAGACAAATTATACTTAAATTGGAAATTGCCGAACGCGATATTTTATTCGAATCGTAGCAATGATAAGGAAATAATTATCGGAGCATCGGCTACCCGGAATGACGAGCGGCACGTCTTGTCTGGTCGGCGTTATGAATGGTAACACAGCGACCTTGTAGATACAAACAATAGCGCGTACGCAATAACAAATATCAAAGTCGCGCAAATATCCAACCGACGTCTTACTTCCTGGAAATATATCTAGCGCGTGCTTTAAAATAAAGTGGTAAATTTTCACGAATTGTACGTTACTTTAAACGATACATCGCAGCATTACATTACTTGAATTATTCAATCCGATGAATTCTATATTATTCCACGCTCTTAATATGAGAACATTAGGCAAATTAAAATGGTCGAAAAATTCGAAGCGCGATACGAAAAGTAGAAGCTGAAGAGATAACTATTGCTCGAGAATATCATAGCAATAATTTGTAATTTCCGTTCTTTCTCTATTGTTATCTAACGGTTCTTATTTTAAATAAATCACGTAAAATACCTGCGTGGACGTGTGATGATCAATCGCGTAGACTAATAATATTGTAAGACGTCCAATTAAATAAAGAATTGTGTGAATCTGGGTGGCGGAGGATTCCTTAAAAGAATTCTTCTTAAATTCTTCTTCGAAATTCAATGCTATAATATTTAATTGTAGATCGAGCAAATGAGATACAGTCCAAATTGGCTCGCATGACGTTCTTTCGTTCATTTCGGAGACAAATTTCTTTATGGCACTTCGTACGTTAGTCCGCGATCTTTCACGATTCGCGGAAAACTTCTCTTTTAAGAATAATTACTCCGAACACCCCGTCATCTCAACCGAACCGATACCGCGTCGCACTAACTATGTAACAATAAGTGTGGAAAAGCGAAGTACCTTGATCAACGATCGACTCTACTTTAAAACGGGAGCACCTGATAATTTTTCCGATACACATTACCGTTACGCGATAGACGCGCCGGAAAATTCGGAGCAATTAATGAATAGCGGGAGGGGGTGGGGGCATTACTGTTAACTGTAGCGAAATAAATATGAAATCGACTGTTCCGTTCTTAACCAATCAACGTGCGCGGTGCGGCGGGAAAAGTTTTACATTGAACGATATCTACTTAATAATCTCAGCGTTTGAGCTGGTACTTGTCACAGTGGCGTTTCGAGAGGTAATAATAGGTAAAAGAGACGATATACGGAGCGGCTCGCGTCACGAGTGGTCCGATCGAGCGTCGACGTGCGAATCAGTGCGAATGGCAAAATATTGTGACCTCGCGGGCTCGCGGCTCGCGCTACAGCGCGCTGTTTACCGCGAAACATCGAGACGCGCGATAACCGAGTCCTTGCTTCTTCAAAATATTTAATAAGCTGCGAAATAAAGTGATCTGCTCGAGTCTCACCGCGCGAATAATAACAAGGGGATTGCGTCAAACGGAACGCTGTACGTCACAAAAAAGAATGCCGTATACCGCGTGTATGCTCTACAGTATATACAGTATACATATATTGTGAAATAAATGCGTTACGTGTAACGTATTTCATATGTATTTTCACACACGCGCACACAGCAAAATATACGATACTATTATTTGCGTTTCCCTGTGTCCACAATGAATATATATTTCCATACGTAATACCCCGCGATTATTGCAATCTTTTAATAGCGTAATCTGCCAATTAATTAAAATTGAAAATTGAAATACGAGAACATCGAGGTTATAATTAACTTGATCGAATGAGCTTTGTTTTATCGACTCGTTAAGATGACAATTAATTCCGTTCAATTGTGGATTTTCTTTAGAAACAGGAATTTGCTCGTAACAGTACAAATTTGTCATTAATCGACTTGTAAAACTATTTGCTATAATATTAGATGTTTGCTAAAATTTTGTTAAAAATTTGAATAAAAATTTAGAAGGCAGAATTAGCTGAGTAGTGAAAATCATTATCACCGCTCTGTAAAAATCAATAACGAATATGACATGCAATACCGTTTTTGTAATGCAAAAATTATTGTGGCTTCGATATGTTCGTATTCACTCTAAAAATTAAGTGTTTGAAATTCAATATATTAAACACCGTAGAGCTCTACGCGTGTGATATATCAAACACCAACCAAAAAACCAAACATTTATAAACATTTTGAATAGGGCGACACGAAAGTGTTTGAATTTTCAAACATTGTGTTTGAATTTTCAAACACTTATGATGAACCCATTTTTAGAGTGTTATACGATTTTCGATTTTATTTAATTAGCAGAATTTGCATTAAAATATTGTGTAATAATTACAGGATATTATGTATAAAAATATTTGTTGAGAAATTATGAGACAGAATGTTATGTATAGAAATGATATTTTTTGAAATATAAATGCGTTCTAGTGTCGTGTATTTTTGACGTGTGCAGTACTGTAAACGAGAAGACGCGATCGGGTGTCTCGTATCGAGTCGCGTTAATTTTGGTAAAAGTCAAATCATTGTGAACCAAAAAGCCAATCAAGTAATTATCCAGGATGCTATGCAGCGTACCGTAGATGAGTACCGATGTTCTTAATTAGTACTTTGTACTGTGTTATGGTGCAGAAATGCTGACAATATCTATTAGAGACGCTAAAAGGGAATAGGTGCACATTGTTGCGTCCGACGAAGAACCACTCCATTCATTTACCTTTCTGATGAGGAAAGGATCGCGAAGGAATTTCCTCCTTTCCTCCTCTCCCTCCCGACCCTTTCCTCTCACTATATTTCTCCCGTCCTTTGTCCCTGCATGCTATTCCGTCTAATTAAATCGGGGCTCCTTTGAGAGTCTTAAGTACAACGTTTCCAGTTTTACCTCGAAACATTTGCTTCTCTGTTATTTAGTGTCCTAGTTCTTTGACGACGGCAGTTTCACTGTACGAACCGGATTACAGTCCCCTCGCTATTTTAAAAACGAATACCATTGGTGACATATCGAAATAACACAATTATATATCATTTGCAGCCTAAAAACAGTTATTGGCCATAACCAAATCATTCCGTCGATTAAAAATCTGATTTTTTGTTATTATCGTCGAAGATAAGAAAATAAAGTACGTGTATTTAAATAATTGACCATTTAAAGACTATGAGAATTATGATTTTTACGATCTTATTACGTTTTATATATTACTATAATTTGATAAAAAGATAGATAAAAGATGGTGAGTCACTTATACTCTGATTCATAATATTTATTATTAGTATTATTACTCTTGTCTAATTATTATCTTGTTGTGATTGAATGAGAATACTAGCCGTCGTAATTGTATTTAATTTGTGTAATGAATAATTGCAGTCGTTGCTTGCGACTTGTCGATCGTTTCGATTGCGAACGACGATTCCGCTCGAAAACGCTTATGTCCTTTCTTCTTTCGATGATTCTCTCATTATTACAATATATACGCGCGAATCGGCCGATATTTACGTCGATTAATGATTTCGATATATCACGCTTCATTAACTGTGTGTGAAACGTTTAAATCGGTTTAAATCCATACGACTCTACTATAAAGAATATTTTTGGATCAATTTAAGTAACGGAAAGGCATGATAATCGCCGCGTGATTCGTTTGTTAATAATTAATTTAAAAATTATGAAATAGAAAATTGCATCTTACTTTGCAGTGCGTTAAATATTTCGAGGAAACAACAATTCGGTTGGTGCGTGGTCTTGGAGTACCTATATTATCGCGGTATATGTACAGCGCGGTATTATTTGTACAAGGTCCCTATGCTACTATTCATATGTGGAGAGAGCTATTTCGTGTATCGTAGCATTATTATCTTATAAAACATGAATTATCACGTTTATCCAAGTACTTTGCATGATTTATTCATTTATAATAATAATCGTAGAGAAAGAAACCGGGATTTATAAATTATAGTTTCACTACGATATTCTCGTAATAATTATCTCTTTAGCGACTTCTATTGTACTATTTCTTTTATTGTATACTATTGGAATGCTGTGATATGTATAGATCGTTTAAAAGTAATGTTTAAAGGTAACGTACGATTCGTGAAAATTTACATAAATTTGTTTTAAAGCACACGCGTGTTAGATATTTTCAGGAAGTAAAAATTCGGTTGGATATTTGCGCGGCTCCGATATTTGTTATTGCGTGTAGCGCACTATTTTTGTAAACTCGCTCCGTTTGTTCATGTGCCGACCAGCAATGCTTGAATGAAGCAGCGCACCGAGTAAACACGAGTAGTGGGGATAGAGTGGGGGTAGGCTGACTACGCACACCGAAGTCACGCGATTACGTCATGCCTCGTCAGCCTACGCCTACCCCCACTCTATCTCCACTACTCATGTTACCGCGGGCATCGGGACCCCATTCATTATTTATACACGTTGCGTAACGGCAACGCGTTTCGGAGTAAGGGTACGATTATGTTGGAGCAGTGATAAACGATATAATTAACGGCGATATTAAAAAAGCAGTGAGAATAAATGCATTAATTTATATGAAAGTGTTTATATGAAGCATATAAACAATTACATATAAATTAATGCATTTATTCTTGCTGCTTTGTTAGTATCGCCGCTCTTATCGTGTATCACTGCTCCAACATAAACGCACCCTAATTCGGAGACGTTGTTTCGGTGTTCGCGTTTTGGAGTCGAGTCGATCGTTGATAAAGGCACTTTGCCTTTTCACAGGCACGTATTGTTAATGAAACGCGACATCCGTCGATCTGGTTGAATTATTCACGGCGTACTTCGTGTCCGGAGTAATTATTCTTGAAAGAGAAGTTTCTCGCGAATCGTGAAATCGCGCGAGTTGACGTGATCGGCACGAAACGCCATGAAGAATTTTGTCTTTGGAACGAACGGAAGAACGTCATGCGATCCGATTCTGACTTTATCTCATTTTCTCGATCTACAATTCTTTTAAGGAATCCTCCGCGACCGACTTTTCTGACATTCAATCTTTTATTTAAAGTGGATCTTATAATATTATTTATTCACGCGATTATAATTATCTCGCATGATTATTCGCAAGAGTATCGCAGCGTTAATTACACGTCCACACAGGTATCTCGCGCGATTTATTTAAAATAAGAACCGTTAGGTAACAATAGAGAAAGAAAACGGGAATTACAAATTATAAATTTTGCTATAATATTCTCGAGCAATAGTTACCTCTTTAACGACGCTTCTAGTCTACTTTTCGTAACTCGTTTCGAATTTTCCGGCTATTTTAATTTACCTAATATTTTCATATTAAGAGCGCGGAATAATACAAAATTCATCGGATTGAATAATTTAAGTAATGTAATGCTGCGATGTATAGATCGTTTAAAAAGTAATACGATTCGTGAAAATTTCCATAAAATTTTAAAGTACGCGCGAGATATTTCCAGGAAGTAAGAATTTGATTGGATATTTGCGCGACTTTGATATTTGTTATTGCGTACAGCGCGCTATTTTTTGTACACAAAGCCGCTGTGTTACCATTCATATGCCGACGCTCAACCAGATAAGACGTGCGGCACGCGCGTCGCTCAGTGTAGCCGATGTTCCGATAATTATTTCCTTATAATTGCTACGATTCGAATAAAATATGCTCCGATATTTTCAATTTAATTTATAATTGGTTTACTACTATTTCCGAATCGATAGTTCAGAGTAACACACATATCGCTGGATAAAATAATAGAAAGTCATGATACATCGATGTGGTTTATTAATAATATCGTTTATTAAATCGCGCGTGCTTTGCCGGATTGCGCATCACGTACGGTTAATGTCGGAAATGCCGTTAAAATATCGCCGGGATTGCTCGTCGCATACGGTTAACATCGGAAATGCCGTCCAAAGTATCGTGCAATTATAATTGATTGTATTTTCGCGAGTGTTATGTTGTGTGACTGCAACCAAGGAATCTAATTTGAAAGGAGGAGAAGGAGGCCTGGGAAGCATCGACCGACAGCGGGGCAGCCATAGGGTGAGTAATATTATTCATATATTATTTATTTATGCGATATTAAACGCATAACTACTTATGCGTAATCTTAATTAAACGATATTAAACGCTAATTTTGATCGTTTATTTAAATGTTTTACAAGTAAAATTTAGAGAAAAAGACGTTTCTCTTCGTGAATTGATAGAAAGTCGAGATTTCAATATTCAATGCGTAGTCTTAATTAAAGGAACGGCGAGAATGAGAATGGTAACTCGTACGAAACACAATTACAATTATGTAAACTTTATTAATCGACACGACAGATAAGACACATATTTCATTCGTGCACGGGTGTGCGAAAAAGCAGCGTCACAATTATTACTTTTTTTATTTCTTCCGGCTGCATCGTCGTTGTGCCGCGAGAGTTGGAAGTTGCGGGGAAAATGAAAATGGATTGCGCCTTCTTTTTTTTGGCACAGGGTAAGCTATTCCGTTGATTCGAAGGGGTGGTGTTCGAAATGAAAATAGATCGATGAGCAAGACGAATATGCTTCGTTTTATCGATGAGTTCGCCGACTAACATGCACCACACGCTGACAATGATGAGTTGGGTATTTCAAAGTACATGGCGGATATCTCGAAAAAAAAAAAAACGGAAGATTCCGTTAGAGAGGGTAATTTTCATCGAACGTTACTATCGCGAGAAACACTCTTTCAATGGAAGTAGATTTATCTCTTAATTTAACAGAACAGCGAAATACGCGTACATCGTTTCATAGATGCAACGAAAATCGTAATCATTATTACTCTCCGACACATATTATAATAATTTCGCTCTTATTGAGTTGATTTTCTCGGGATAAAAAGAAATATTAAAATCTACTACCATCTATACAGCATCTACTGCAATTGTTTATCTTGTCGGGAAGTAATAATGTTAACATCTTGCATTTACTAACAATTCTTCTTTTGAATGCATTCCAAACTATCGATGTATCAGGCATACAAGATTTATAATATGAAAAATATCGAATTTTTTTTTAACTATACCGTTTAACAATCTTGTGTTTTGCCCTTCGAAATTATATTTTTCCTGAGGAATATATATTTTCCATATATACTAAAGTTTAAATCGAATCTATATGTAACGAGAGTGCGCTGTTGTACGAATTATTTATGTATTGTACGTAGCACACAAGAATAATACTTTTTATTAGAAGCAAAGTCTCAATGATCTGTTCGCGTGAATGCGGAACATCCTTGTTAAGACTATCTCTTCAGAAATTTCTTGGGATACTAAACAATGGAAAGAAATAAACTCGAAGGAGGGAAGAAAAGCTCTTACTTCGAATGTACAAAGGGAAGATCGTGATTAAAAGCAACATCGGTTTCGGAAACTCGACGGGATTTTCACGTTAAGGCAATTCCGTTTCCATGTACATAAAATGTCGTTAGCATAGATGAGTTCCTCTCCGTGCAGGTGCATTGTTGCGCGGCATAAAACTGGCGCGGTGGTAACGGCGTTCCTCCGGAAAACGTGTTCTGAAAGGTATGCTCTAATGCTTCCATTAAACGAATTCATTGGACAAGTGCACGAGAGCCTCGCTTCGGACCGAGCTCGTTATAACGGTTACTACCATGCCATGTATGGATCGACGCCGGTCATCGGGACGACAAAAATGCTACTACCGCATATCACTCTCAGAATACAACGAAAAAATCTCATAGCTCTCTAGAGTTTTTTTCGTTGTATCTTCATATGTCGCTGTTTTATTCTGTTCGATACTGAATATTCTCGCTTTTGTAGTAGGTATCGCTGTTAATTACGATCATTAACTCGATAGTTGGGAAACAGCAATATGCGACGTACAATATGCATATGATTCACAAATATGTACATAATTGTCTGTGTAATATGTATTTATGGAGACTTTCTAACAGCGAATATTGCACCATACGTATAAACAATATCCTTTAAAATATATTTTGATAATATTGGTGTAAATAAATCATAAAAATAAAAAATAAAATTCTCCTGACGCGTGTTTTACTTTTTAGAAAAATTCAGTTTTAAGAACAACCGCTATCCTTATATAATATACATATTTCGGAAAAGACATTAATTTTCCATCATGTTCCCTTGGCTTTTGTAAGATTAATATTGGAGCTGTGCCAACGAGTGCAGACAAAATCTCAGAACTGCGATCCAATCTTTTCTATGAATATGCAACTCCTGGGGAACGCTTTACTAAAACTTTTATAAAATACGGGTTTTTCGTCTTAGAAAGGATGACATTACATTAAACTACCTTATATTTCTTTACATATACAAATATATAATATTATATGTTTGAAAACGATCAGATTCACGCACGGATCGTTTCACACATTGCAATTTTCAATACGCATACAAAATGAGATATTTTTCGTGATATATTTTCATTTTTCATTAAGGATGAATAATCCGTTGTTTGGATCACGTAAAAATCGTTTGCGATAATATCAGCGAGCAAAATTAAATTTTTTTCCGTGAGATGAAAGTATAGTAGTAGTATATGGAAACCATGTCTGCTGCAGCTATTCTCCGCGAATGTTGTGGTAACGTCACCGTTGCGCGATAGAGAGATCACGAGGATGCTACTCCTCCATCTCATATTCCCCTTTTTACGAGAGCAGAAACGTATATCCCCGCGAAACGATTGGCGCAGTCTCACTTCACCCTTCATCCTCGATCCTTCTGTCGAATTAACCATCAATATTCGTAACGGCGCCGCGGCGGAATCGGTGAACGACGCGACGTAACGATATAGGAAATCGACCCTCCATCCTCCACCGAGGATTAGAACGGCTACATTTCGCAGCAAACATTTTGAAATGCTTTAAGTTTAACTCAGAGGAATCGTGCAGCTTTCGGTTTTTTAGCGTGAATTATCGTATATATAAAATAAAAAAACAACAATGGCAGAATTGTTAATTTTCACTTAGCACGTGGTGATACATGCAATAAATCAGCGATGCTGAAATAAAATTCGTTAAAAAAGTGTGATACGATAATTTACTTGTTAGTATGAATACATGCAATATGAACAAACGAATTAAATTAATATCGAATATGTAAGTATGATTATATAGAGTTAAACTTTTAATTATTTTGCAATCTAGAAGAGATAAAATTTGTTTATTGCATTTTTGAGCGACTAGTATCTTAACGTTTGTGAAAATTGCGTCTAAAATTGTAATTATTTATGTCTCGTGTACCTATATCGTTGAAAAAACGCGAATGTTTTAAAGAAAAAAGTACGCGAATTGATGAGATCATTGATGAGATGTGGGCAAAGAACAAGAGACGTATCGCCGTGACGCAAAAGGTCTTTAAAAATTCTGTAGAAAGAGGGAGAATGCCAAGTCTGGTTCGGTCAATCGATCTGTAAGTATCAAAGAGGTATTATAAAGATTTCCAGGCTCTTTGTTCACGAATGGAAAAAGTAGGAAAAGTTCTTAATGAGGGGGTGCCCATTTTATTTCTCAGGAATAGATTCATTTGATGTCTCGAAAAACTCCGAAATTTGATCGTGGCTCTTTGACGCGTTTATAAATGCAAAAGTCGAACAATTTGTAATAAAAAGCGAGCTCAATTATAGAGCATCATACGTTTATTTATAGGATCCACTTTTGTAAAAATAATTTATAATTTTTCACACGTAAAATATAAATTGTTAATAAATTGCTAATAAAAATCAAACGTTTTCTTTTTTTCATCATTTTTTGTGCCTTGCGCATTATTATTATAAAAAGTTTATGTTACAATTATGAAGAATATATGAAAACTAATAAAAAATTTTATTTAAATAAAAATAACGCGTGCGCACGCAATTATTTTTACGAAATGACATACGCCTAATTGACAATAAAGCAAACGCGTGAGTAAGTTTGTAAAATGAGTAAAGTTTGTAAAGAAATATGCGCTGCTTACACCAGACAGCAGATGTTCATTCAAATTCTATGAAGTGAATTTGATCGCGTCATCACATCCCATAAACTTTCTTCTGACCTAACTGAATCAGCGGCTGAGAAAATACCTGATTGCCACCCTAACTCTAGGTAATTTTGCGCGTAAGGTAGGTATCCCCAAGACGCAAAAGAGGGACCGGGAGCAATTTCATATTAATATCAAACCCTCTGTCTTCAGAGACTAGCTGCCTCGGCAGGCAATGTCACTTCCACTGTCGGTTTGATTCAATCAGGCACGGCCCTTTTCTAGATTACTCGCGGCGCTTTATGGTGCACAAAAAGCCGTACCTCCCTCGTTTCAGACACACTGAACGAGCTCTGGGTCAATAATCTTCGACCAACAAGCCCTCTCTCCTTCTCTCTTGCAGGAGGATACACCTCTTTCTACCTCGTTCCAACCCTCGGCTTTAGGCTACCTCAACGCGACGTTTCGGCATTTCAGAAACGTCGTTCATATTTTTCGTAAAGTCTTGCCTACCTTTAAACGTGTTTATCTGGCTCAAAGAATTTTCGATGTAACATCGCATTACAGGGCTTCACGTTGAATAACACGTGACGGTAGACTTGGAAAATAGAGAAATATCAGTATAATATTGTTCGGTGTCACAAGCTAAAAATGTTACGTAAAGCTTTGTGTAAGCTTGAGCTATAATGAATTTCATGCTTCACTGCGATATTATTAAAATGTGGACGAGATATAAAAGAATTTTATTAGATACGCAAATGTTTTGTTTGCGCTGATGTCGTTTGACAAATCGTGCCGTTTAGAAATTCATCTCGCTGCGTTGACATTTACAGTCAACGCGCGGACAGATTGTTAGTTCGGAAACACGACAAGCTGTTTGTGCCGTGAGAAATTGTCTGAAATCTTGTTTTATCCAAAACTCCGGTCATTAAACACGTGATAATTCAAGCGGATAATGCACTCGTGCGGCAATACCGCCGACTGCAATTCCACGCGTGTTGGAGCGCCCTTTCGCTACCGCCGCCTCCGACCCGGCAAGAAGAAGTCACCGGAATAATTCACCGAGCGCTCTCTCCACCTCGTGAAGTGTAATGTAGAATAATGTTTTACACCATTGCGGCTCACCCACGTGCTGAGTCGAGACGCGGGGATAAAATGAATTTTGCAGCGTAAGAACGTTCGCGCACTTCATCCATCACGCGCCTTTTTGTCCCGCAAAAATAGCGTAACGCCAATACGGCTACGTGAATTGCGTGGTGGAAACGCGGTGTATTAACAACGACATAATCAACGCAAACAACATTAGCATGTCACTGACATTTTTTTAAAAATTAATTTTTCACATTTTAAAGCGCCTCATGCGGATCATGCGATTATATAAATGCAAAAAAACAAAATTTGAAATAACAAAAAATATTTTATATAGAATTTAATTCTAGCGGAATAATAATAACATATATGCACGAATAAATTTGTCATCGCTAGTGAAAATTTCAGTAACAATAAAAGCCGATTCGAGAAAGAAGTTTTTCCTTGTTATTTCGCATTTATATTATAAGAGTTAAATGGAAGCTGTAATTTATAATTATTATATCTTAATTGCTTTTTATTGATTATACGTAAGTCAAAAATTCGTGACAAATGTAATCAATGTAGCAATATACATTCCGAGAGGAGTATGTACATATACATATATATACAATGGATAATGGCACCGATGAAGACCATGTACCAAGGGACGAAACGTGAAGCAAATATCGATCAGCGCGCAAGAACACCCGACGATTTTCCACACGCCCGACACCGTATATTCTCTTTCTTATGTCTTCGCGTACTTCATCGCTTTTCCATCGATATCGACGCCTTCTTTTTCCTTTTGTCCATGCTCGTTCCGCATTACGCCCGACCGCGACGTGAGCGAAACTTTCAAAACCGCGAGTTAACTCCTTTCGAGACAGTCTACCTCAGCGGCATTGCGCTCTGCAAGATATTAAGTTACTTTTTCTTATGTTTGTCGTAAGCTCAAAAAATGTGCAGGATAAAACTTTTGCGATTTCTACGTTACACAATTTCCTGTATCTACGTATGTTACTGCCATATGATGAAGTTATAAAGTTCTGTCATTATAAAACTGAATCGCCTTGTGTCTCTGGAAATGCGTCAAATTTTCTCGTGCTGTTCTCATAAAGTTTATCATTTTTGCTTGATAGAATATACAAGGTGCCTCAGATTAATTATGTAATGTTTAATAACAGATAGAAGCGCATTTACTATGCGGATATAATAACAAGAGGATAGTGTTTTCTTATTATCGTCACTTTAATACGGCTTAATGACACATGAATATATAATCAATTTTTCTTCAATTAATTTCAATTAAATTTTGTCTAAATACAGTACTTTATTTAACTTCAGACTTATTGCTAATATTATCATATTTAATGATATAATGTTTGCATATGATATCGTTTTTAATGATGGAAAAAGTTGTGAGAAATAAGAGTAGGTATTTACAAATTTTTTTATTCGAGAAAAGTCATCTCAAATTGATCAGAGAATCGCATTTAACTAGGGCAACTTTTGTGTACATTCTTCCTGTGTAAATGTTCGGAGTTACGCGAGAGAAATAAAATTATTTTATAACGCACCCCGTTCTTCCGGGTGTCTTTTATCATAACTATATCCTATCTCGCCGAGTATTCCCTAGTGACTCTGGGCACTGCCCTTTTCCTCGTAAAACTAGGTTAAATCCAAACGGCCATGCCGCGTTTGGCTAGAATAAAAAAACAAAGAGGCAGAGTAGAGACGCAACGCAATTGGCGCATCTGCATGCTCTATCAGGTCATTGCTTTTTTATCTGTTCTCCACGGCATATTATTTCCTCTTCTCTCCGCAAAAACGTGCAGAGGATAATATTTCGACGGTTATCTTGTTCGTTGTAAACGAACGAGAAAACGTTACAATGTTGTGGATAACACTACCGTTATTTTGTGCGCAACGGAGTGCATGAGTTGTAGGTATCAATATCTAGATGATTGTCCGCATAGTTTCGTCATCGAAGTTTTGCGACACATTTGAGAGAACTGCGAGATAGCAGGAATACATTATATTGATTATATGATATTAATCTATTACGTCCGCGCATCTGCAATTGTATAATGATCCAGCAAGGCCCCGTCATTTCGATTTACAGCGCTCTTTCGTTTACGCTGTTGCCGCGTGTACCCCCTACCAAGATGGTACTCTAATTAGCCCCGCGCAGGTAAACGCGCTTTCTCGCTTGGTCGCGCGACTAAAATATATAAACAAATTCGGCAACAAGACTCATCGGCTGGTTGACGCTCCCATCAGTCGATTTGGGCACATATATACACCGACTCTTCTTAGAGAGTCGACGATCCGACAAGGCTTGAGATGATGCAAAGAGAGATTTGCGCAAAATATACATACCTTCTACTTTACTGTGGTACGAACAGATAAGTTCCGTCTTTACAGTTTCGATTTAAATAAAATAAAAGTCCAAAGCAGCGTTGTTTAACAGCTTTCGCTGCTCATCGACAGAGCAACACTGTTTACAATTAAAAATCAGGCCCGTATACCAGATTTTGATTTAGTTCGGCCTACTTAAGTCTTCAGAACAAAATACTGTTAGAATACTATCAGATACAGAATATAACTTTAAACATATTTGTTTCCAAATTTGTATAAAATTATATTCTGTATCTGATAGTACCTAATAGTATATTTTGTTCTGAAGACTTAAGGCCGATTGATTCAAAATTTGGTATATGGGCCTGATTTTTAATTCTGAACAGCTTTCTCAAATAAAATTTTTCGCTATTTTTTGCCGAAAAGGCACTTCACACAGAAAATTTGGGCAACTTTATGACAGCCGTGTAACACGGAAACGAGGCTACAGCGGACATACATTCCTATACTCAAATTACTTATATCAACCCTCCCTACAAGCACACAAAGTTTATCCGTGTCTTTTTGTTACACCCTGTATAAGACGACGTTTGGGTAATTTCGATACTTTTTTGTTGCATTTTTCGAAAGTATATATAATACATAATCTGATAGTCGGAATTGTGATTTACTTTGCGGGCGCTCCTTCCTCCAACGAAATTGCTGCTTGAAATTTCACCAAGCACCACTCACGTCTCTTGCGATTTCGATGTCCTTAACAGCTGGATAAAATTCGCCGAGGCATGTTAGAAAAGTTCACGCGGACCATCAGCCTGCCGTCGCGTTGGTGTTATTTTTAACCAGAGAAGAACCGAACGTAAGTGCGCGATTTCGTAAACAGCCGACGCGCGCTGCAACCTATTCCGGCACATTTACACGAGACTATTTGCATTTTACTGTTAGTGCGACTGCAGTGGCGGACTGCAGGAAATAGCGAGAAGCTGTGGACGATGTTGGTTGCTTCGGACGTTGATGCGAGCGAGGACGAACACGAAGACGATAATGCGAGCGACAATGACGAAGACGACAACGACGAGAAAGGGAGACGACGCTACGATGACGGTGCATTACCGGTGCTTGGTCGATCTCAATATCGCAATGCTTATTTGTAGATACTCGCAAGTCTCGCAACCATGCAAAGGACATGCGAATAGAAACGTCTAGATGTGTTCCAATGCCCTGCGACCATACACCGGACGATATCCCGATGCAAGGATTACGATAATATCCGCGAGGCTCGAATTCGAAAACGGTCGCAGCACGAGGACGAAATTAGATCGCCACTGGAGCTCGACACTGAAAAGAACATATCGATTCTCGATGTTGTTGCTCTGGAGGAACTTTATCGAAACTGTATTTTGAGAAATCGTGGGAGGAATGCTTGAAATAACTCCGCTACTTTTTCTTAGGTTTTTTTATTTTTATTGAAACAAGGCATCCGCAGTATGCTCGATAAAAAAGAACTTTGAGAAAATAGAGTTTCGTATATTTCTACGTGATTTTCCGCAAACAATGTTTATAATGTCTTCAAATTAATCAGCGAAAAGTAATTTCCATTTGAACAAGTGTGAAGCGTCTTAGCGCTTTATAATCAGAATTAGATATCAAAATGATTTCTCCGATATGTCTTCCGTGCCAATATTACGCATAGCTTCAGCTTGCTGGAAGTCTAATGAAATTCCATGGCGTAATGGCATAGTGCAATTTCGCACATTAATTGACAACAGACCAGTCTCTTCGCAATAATGTCACCCCTCATCCATCACTCGAAGAGATATTCGTGTTACCGTACAAACATTACTTACAAATTAAATGAATAAAAGAACGCGTCAGAAGCTATTGCAAGTCCGCGCGTAGAGCAAGATAATTATATCACTTGAAATGCGAGTATACTTGTACAACGTGCATATTATCTTACGTCGAGCCGTTCTTTGCGAGCTCTATGCATCTCATGACGTTAACTGAAAAAACTTGGGAATCTCTGACAAAGCGCTCTAACAAAATCTCTCCTCTCGTTTCGGAAATCAAAAATTCTATTATGTTTGTCACGTATGCGGCACCGCGCCATCGCGAGAGTAACTCGGGCGTATTTTACGGAGGAAAAGAGCCGATATTCACCATGTCACCGAGGCAGAATCGCGCGAGACTCGCAAGTGGCATTCGGCATTCGCTTGCGATGCATTCTCCTCGCGCAGCCAGACTTTCGGGCTCGCGGCGAGCCCTAAAAATGCAGCGGGGCGAGGGGCGGTGCATCCATCAACCTCGATCGTCGACGTCTGTTTTCACAGAATTTTCGCTGTACTTTTCGAGGTTTTCGACGTATGTATGTACGTACGTACATCCCGGACATTCCCTCGTATCTGTACCTCGAGACCTTCCACGACTTTTCTGTCTAGCCGCGCTTTTCCCTGCCGACGCAGGCGAATAAGAGAGAACGTTATTCCCGAGCGGCCCGCCAAGTCGTTCAACGACTTCTTTCAACGACAGTTTCTTCTTTCTCGATAATCTTTCATGATATTGCCCACCAAGTAGTTCACAGATCCTCGCTAGCCGACTGTATGCAATCCGTTTAAGTTTCAAACAATACTAAAGTAATACATGGTGCTTTAAAACCGTTTCTAAAATGTGTATCTCAAATACCGCGTATGTTGTGAACGGAATCTCTTTGTCGTATTATTTTTTATAACCAACTTATTGAATTCTAGACTCAGTCATATTATTTTAAAGAGTCTTAATATAAAGCTGATATAATGATATGACATATGCTGCAATAACTTTAATAATTTTATTTATGTTGCTATTGAAAATCATAAATCTATGATGTAAAATATTATCAAATTGCCATAAGCTTATTAATCTTTTCGTTATAAACGTCTTGAAAGAAGTTCTCTTTTCTCCCAGAATGTCATACTTCATCGCAGAACATTCGATGTATGTTTTGCTAACATCTTCGTAGATGACGTTCTATTGTACCCGAAGCTGCACGTCTGACTTCTCCATTTTGCCTTCCGTTTCTTGCTCCTTTTTCCAACCACCTCTATTCTCGCCTCAACCTCTCGTCCCAGTTGTTTGAACAACGAGGGGTGGATATTATTCCCACGGGATCTTTCCAGTCGTCTTACGACTTCCTCCGAGGGTAGTCTCTTTTTCAAGACGAAGCGCGTACGAGATATACCTTTTGTGAAATCTTTCTGCGATATTTTAATTTAATATCGAAAATTATTCACCGAGAATTTAAATGACGCATTAAAAACTTTTTAAAAATAAAATTAAAAAATTTTAAATTTGGACGTTAAATTTCCACGTATTTATATTTATAAACGACGTGCATATTTTGTTTAATTAAATTGCTGTTATAACGTAAACATTAATTATCAAAGCAGCAACTGTTTATAATATATTTATATTGAAAAAAAAAATAAAGCTTTAAAGTACACATTTGCTACAAATAACGCATCTAAAACAGATTCAAGACAGCTATGAGTAAAAATATGTAATTAGTAAATATTTCATCCTATTTACGCTTACATTTCTCTTGCATCTCTTTGCTGTATCTCTCAATTTTTTCCCTTGTTACATTTTCCAGTCGAACGTGCCGAGCGTGCTTTAAAGACGAAGCGAATATTATTTCAGCGCTGTTAGCCATTATGAGAATATTGCTAAGGAAGCTATTTCCCTTTTTGCGTAATATTACTTCAAATTTGAGATAATGCATAGAAAGCAGAAGTAGTTCGCTGTAACAAAATTTTACTAATTTTACTTCGCAATATGGAAATTAAGTAATTAAACGTCATCCTTTCATCCCAACTCGATTGTTGTTGTCGGAATGAATTGATTGCGACATATAGTTTATGTTGGCGCGTTACTTATACATAATATAGATTAAAATTAAAAATTTCTCAACTTTAACGTGTCGGTCGATTCGATTTCGGGCGAATATGACTTGCCTCGTACGAATAACGAAGCCGCGCCAATACGTTTCACGACGAAGAGCCATCTCATATAGAGGACGTTCTCCACATTCGGCGACGCGAGTCGTGTAGATCTCTCTTTCTGGCGGCAGGCGTTTCTCACGAAGCGTTACAGCCAAAGCGCATCGAGGGGTTCCAATCCGCGGAGTTGCCAACGCTCGCATAAGATGTAAATAATGTTTCGCCTCCGGTGCATTCCGCATGCATCGAAAATCCGAGAGAAACGAGGAGCGCCACGTGCATCTGTCGACCCCGATCGTCAACGTCGCGACCGGCAGCCCGGCACCGATACATCCATTTCCGCGGAATTTTCAACCGCATACCGGCTCGCGCAGGAATTCTCGCGACATATGTCTTCCGACGAGTTCTTTCTTTCTTTCTCCCTTTTCCTCCCTTCTTTGAGGGTACACGCGGAACACTGTCGGCTTTCCCGACTTCACTTTATTTTCTCACTCGACGATTTTTCTCCTTCATTTGCCCGCGCCTCAACCGTTCCGTTCGGTTTGTTTGAACAACGTCGCGAATATTATTCCGCCGATTACGCGGGACTTTTCCGGCTAGAAAATCTCCTCTGCGATTTTCGCCGCGCAGGCGGCAGTTCACCCACCGGTGGTATTTCTCGTGGAGATATAGATATATGCATATATAACGACGAACGACGTTTCTCCAAACTTTTCAAGGCGAGAGGCGAGATGCTCTCGAGTGCCGACGTTTTCATTCGACAGTACTCTTCAGCTTTTTCCAATGAACTATATGATCAAAATTTTCTTCTGTCGCAATAGCGCGGAAGACTTGGCAACGCGAAGAGTCACGTTTCACGGAAATGCACAGAATGCAGATCAATAGCGATTTACAAGAATGCAGTTCTCTGAATAACCGTCAGAGTGCTTCTCTTGCTGGAACTTTAATGTTTCTTTTAACATTTAAATTTTTATACTCTGTAATTATCTATTTTCAAAAGTATAAAATATGATCATCACAAATATAGATAAAGAATTATATATTTAGAAATAATGTAGAATTAATTTTTTTCTATTGGAAAAATTTCAACTTATTCTGATTGTGAGTAAAGAATTTGCTGCTTAAAAGATGATCTTTGCCAACTGACAAGGGCACTGAAAAGGGCATCTTTTACTTCGAAAGGAAACAAGTGAAAATACTTTCATATAGCATCCCGAAACGGCGACAGGCGTACCTACTAATAATTTAACCGGTTGCTAAACCCCCGCTTTTGCCAGGCAACTTAGGGATGGAAGGGGTTAATTTGCGAGTTTCATAGGACCCTCTCTCTCTCTCTTGAGGGTTCGCCAAGCTTATTACAGTAAATAGCTTAGGCGAGGGTGCCCTGTTCGACCTCCCTTGTTCAGTTGGGCCTTTCATCTCGCAAAACTCATCTCATTCTCCTCCCTCCCTCTGCTGTACGACCTGAAGGATACAGACCGTTGGAATCGTTATCGCTTTATCAAAGTCGGGCGCGGTGCTCGCGCCGACAGGAGAAAGACCGTGCTTTCAACCGACCGTATCGTTTATTAACGGTTTAACAGCTTCGCGCAACGTATATTGCATTAAAGTACGAGACACCGCGCCGATTAAACTGTTGCTGTGCCGAGGAAAAAAGATCGTTCCGTCGCACGCGAGCGAAAAATGCCTGCTTCTACGGCATATTTAAAGCGTATCGCAGTAATGGGATAGCGACGTGACGAAAAATGGTTTGGAAATAAATCCTTGGAAATAATCCTTGTGTCGTTCCAATAAATTTTCCTTCCAATAAATTCGTTGGGCAAAGATTACCTTTACATAGTTTCTTAATTTGACATCTCACTTATGTCCAATTGCACAATTGTAAGTTTCTAAACATAACTACAGACAAATTAAAAATCCAGTTAAATACGAGTTGCTCGGCTTGACATATCCTCAATTAGCCCGTTACATTTTAGTACAATATAATCGTGATACGAACGAAGAAAGAAAATTGAGCCCATAAAAATTATCATCAGGCGATACAACGTCGACAGTTTCATTAATTTGCATATCATGGATTATCGGAGCGTGAAATCTCGGGTGTGAAGTTTGGAAGTCGGCAGGTCGAAAGGACATGCCAGTACGATTCTTATCGAGAGCCAAAGTCAGCTAGAATCCACTTTAAGGCACAAATCCAGACGTTTTCGATCGGCACGAGCAGCAGTTCGCAATACAATCGAACTATTTCCACCGGGGAAGATTGTGGTTTGAATGGTAATCACCCGACGCAGCAAGTCACTAACGTCTTCCATGCAAATAGACATGACTTCGCTTTTCCGCCACGCACGTATGAGTCTCCGCGGCACCTCGCGCTCTCACGATCCGCGAACACGGAAGATATACCCACCCCGGACGAAATTGCATTTGCCGCAGTGCGGGGCAGGATATGTACGACCTATTCGACGATGTACTTTCGACGCTTCGTTGCCTGCACGAGGCCGTTCGCATAGATCTGATGTGCCGATGGCTCTGTCTCTCTCTCTCGTCGTGTTTCTCCATTTAAAATTACCGAGATAAACGGTCGGGCGCACGCACTCCTTGCAGTGTTCAATAGTAATCAGTTTTCTCCTTTATCGTTTGGCCATATATTCCGCAAAATAACGATCGATGATATGGACAAAATTTAGATAAAATATTTTTAATATTCTTATTTATAATATTCAAATATAGGTACAATTAATACAACCTCTTATGCTACTCTTATGTCTAATTGTTTTAGTTAATTGAGGAATATAATCGCGTGATAATTATTCATGTGTTCATCTTTTATATAAAAATACGATAATTTTTCCATGTTTGTGGCAGTGGCTTTATTAACAAAGAGAATTGGAATAGTTTTTTCAGAGAGCACCGCGTATGAATCGCGTGTTTTCATGGCGGATAACTTTCAAGAACACACAACATCAGAAATTGATCCATACTTCGACACCACAGTGCCATCCAATATCACTGGCTTGGCAGGAGAAACTGTTCAACTGGCGTGCAGGGTGAAGAATCTCGGAAACAGAACGGTGAGTTTAAAATATAGTTCTTTTTTACGGGCGTTAAAATTTTTTAAATATTTATGTTATAAACGCAAATAATATGACAAAATAAAATTAAATTTTGTTGCCCACAATAATCGCGAAGTTGATTCGATTGCATGTCACGTTCGAATTACCGGTCCGCTTATCGCAGAATTACGAGCAAATCTTAAGCCTTACAAGTAGCAATTCAAATTTTCACACGGGGTATTGGCAGGAGAACACAACCACCGACAAGCCGCAAACACGCGAGATAGGCTTGCCCGAATAATGCACGAGATTCAGGAGCGACGAGCCGAGACATGCGGCGTCGACAACATTTTCGAAATGTTGCGTGAAACTGCAGCATCTCGCTTGTTTGCGGGATTGGTAAATTACAGAATTAAAATGTAACGAATGTCGCAAACGGCGATGTTTACGTCGTAATTTGTTGGGGTGAAAA
Organism: Leptothorax acervorum; assembly: GCA_035220615.1. Taxonomy (NCBI): domain Eukaryota; kingdom Metazoa; phylum Arthropoda; class Insecta; order Hymenoptera; family Formicidae; genus Leptothorax; species Leptothorax acervorum. The sequence continues at coordinate 117,674 of JASTWQ010000452.1, read as the reverse complement.
GCAGGAAGAGGGAATAGCGAGAGATATCTCCCGTTGAATTAGCTTAGGAACGAAAATTCCATGCTATAATATTATTCCAATTATGTAAATATTGTCGTCACTGTTGCAACACCGCGGCCACCGAGATCTCAACCTCGACTCACAATCAGACTTCCATCATTGATTAAGTTAAATCGGTTCCGCTTGTACCGGGCCGTAAGACGAATTTTTTCGCCTCCGTAGTTAAATCAGTGTTTCGAGTAGGTCGGTAAATTAACTCGAAGGCGGACACGGCCCTCGGGGAATTTATCTTCCACTCTGGGACCTCCGGGCGTCCTCGATCTCTAGTATTAACGGTTCACGGCACTACTCGGGGATTATCGTAGCGGTTAAGTAGAAAAGGACGATCTTTGTCAGACTATGTCTTCATGCAGACTCGGTCGGGGGGTCACAGTTTTAATCCCAGAGTCTCATCTCTATGCAAAGCTTGGCCTTCTCGCATTTATGTCAGCCGCAGCTACGTATGTATCGTCTAATATGTTTTCGTTGACATCGTGCATTTATCTCTTTATAGTCGCGGTACATGCGATAGGAAAGTGTAATATAAACTACAGTCACGGTAATTAACACTCCATTAACCCTAGAACGGTACACTTCTAAAAAAAGTAACGTAAATGGTACACATGGGTTAGGCTAACCCGCTGTTTTCTTTTTACTATAACTTTTGATTAACTGCACATTTTAGGAAAAAATTTTTTTTAAATCGATAGTCTAGAATCTCAGAAACTTTTGAATATCCATGTTAGAAAGCAAAAAAATTTTTGCACAAGAGCTATTTACAAAATATCAATACAAGATTTTTTTAATTGAGTAAAATTGCGGATTTTTTCATTTAATCGTAATTTTTATGCTAAAACGAGTTGTGACCTAAATCGATTGGGATTGTAAAGGTCTATAGTTGTACTTTAAGGGGGTCAATGCATATATTTTCAATTACTTCCAAAAAGTATAATTATTTTGAATGGTGAATGTAGATAATTTTTGGCTCTTAATAACTCTGTAGTAATTCTGAAGTAGGCTGATTCCATTACTCGGCGATCAGATTTCGGAACAGAGAAACCGATTTTGACTAAAACTGGTACATTTTTTGTTCGTCAAGATAAGCTTCGAAGCAGTTACAGGTTAAAATATTAAAAAATATTAATTATTTTGCAAAATGTAGCATATTGAAAAAAACGAAGAAAAAACTTCAGAAAGCTATATCGGGACAAATCTTGTTTTAAATTTCGCGGAGAATGCTGTAGTTTAAGAATAAATATATATAAAGACAAAAAAATTTTTTTTCGTAAAAATAGCATTAATTTGTTATAAACTTATATTTACTATTCTTGTTATATTCAACATTTTATCAACCAGTACGGAAAATAGTCTTTTTTATGATAATTAATAAAATAAACTATTTGCATGATTTGACATTAAATATTAAATGTTTTAAGTGACAAATTGATAAATAATAGATTTCTACTCACATTAGTAAATATAAAAAATTGAAATTTGCATTATAATTCATTATTAGGTAACATTAGGATTGTAAGATAAAAGAAAAAAATTTTTATTTGATTTTTTTATTCTATTTTATTACAAAAGTCTTTCATTATTTCACGGATTTTATAATACTAATGGTACACTGAGTTAGTGTAACCCGGAGGCCAACTTTCAATGCTTCCTGTTCGGCAATTTTCAAGACACTGGCTCGGCTATGGGTATAGTTTAGTAGAGGACAGTCCAAAGTTTTTTCCCCACCCGGTCCGGAACCCCCTTCCCGTACGGTATAGAAGTGGCGCGACTTTCAAAATCGCTATGGGTTACGCTAACCCATCAGTGTACCGTTCTAGGGTTAAAACGGGCGCTAATGACAATGCGATATCGTATTAATATCTCGCCACCTGGATATATATATATATATGGGCACACACGTGTGCGCATTAGTGTCGCGAGAGAATGTCAATGGAATTGCCCTTGTTGGGCGAAATTACGCACAGTCTCTGACTCGCGAGCAAGCGCTGAGATATGAAGAAGCCGAAAACGATGAAGTTACGCGAAAAAGTTGCGCCCCCGGCGGGTAAGAATAAGCGGCACTCTCGAGATGATATTAACTCTGAAAGTCGGTCCCGCGTATGCAAAAAGATTCGAGAAAGGAAGTGCAGCAATCGCCGTTATGGCAGTCACAGTGCGTTCTTGGGTTTTATCTCGCATATTTCTGCCGAAGCTGTGCACGACCGTGTTCTTTTTCTCTCTCGCGCGCATATCGTGAATTTTATTACGCGGAAAAAGTTTCCCCCGGAGTATACCGGGTATAGACGATGCCTTCTTTTTGCGAAAAGTATATTAACTGCGACGCCCCGGCATATTCGAGCGACAATCGCATTAGATCGACAATGGGGAGCTCCTCGCAGTTTATATTTCCGATAATACTCAAGCGCACAAGTGCGCATCGTGAATTTTGTCCCGCAGTCGATCAACACTGCGATGATTTGTGCAATGTATTATGCACACATGTGGCAACATATTACAGCGCAAAGTGGAAAATAATATCGTGCACCATTTTCATAAAATAACAAAGCCAATTTCCCCCATCTCTATTCTACGTTTAGAAAGGGATTTACTTGCAGCACAGCTTACATTAATTAACTTTTATGAGAACAATCCTATGAAATACAAGATTTCGCTTTGAATGCAGGCATTAAAATAAAGGCAGACAGATTATTAAATGAATCACCGCGAGTATTAAATGAATCACTGATGAATTGGTATACAATACCTGAGCTCACAGACATAAAGGTATTTAAGTGAAATTATCTTCTTCCATTGTTATTTTTACACAAATAAATGCTTGAATATTCGGTGAAATGAGAATCAGTTAGCGATATTGTTTCCAGTTTAGCCATCGGTAGATGTTTTAGCAAAGTACGGTTTAACGAATACAATTCTCGCGAAATTGCTTATGAATCATCAACGAGCACGTTTTTCGTACAGTTTGCAGACTTTAATGTAATCTATTAAAGTAGCAAAAATCATTGAAGTTATTAAAGCGGCAGGTTCGTCGTTACGACGTAATTTCCGACACTTGGGGAAATTGCACAGGTTACGAATGTTATAATGACTCTGAATTATCGGTTAAATTCTGCTCTAATTAATAGCTTCAAGAACTTCTCAGCATCATTCAAACTTGGTGAATGTCACTTTACACCCTTTCTACAAGGTTCAACCATGCTATTATCATATTGGTGTAATATAATTTTAACGATGCTTTGTTTACGACACTGTCAGATATTTTAACACAATTTACTAGTATAGTTTAACACAATTTAACAATATTTTATTAAATTATATTAAAATTATGTGACTAATATATCTCATATCATATATCATGCCTATTCGTTTACGTTTCCGTTTTCATAATTTCTAATAGAAGTTAAACGAACAAATTCGCCGCGCCTATTCGCCTATAAATAATTGCAGAGTACGGGGGGAGTCGTTGCGCCGAGATTGTAGTCATACATCACGGAGTTATATAGCATTAAACAAAGACATGAAGTATTCCAGCTGCGGCGAATCTACTGCACTCGTAAATTTCTCGGGGCTAGGAAAAGGGAGAGTATAAAGTTTTATCGTCCAATCTTACGAGCAACAGGGCGTGAGGGGCGGTGATAGTTAGCAATACGCGCAACTCGCGGTAACTCAAGATTTCTGCATTTAGATTGCAGAAACCGACATATTTTTGTCAGCCTGTTGTTAACCACGGATTTATAGCGAAAAAATTTATAGCTACTGCAATTCTTCTTTTATTTACAATTAGTGCTATAAAAGAATATGAAATACAATTGATTGAAAATAATTTATTTTTGTACATAGGTATTAATTATATATATATAAGTCGATATTTTTGGTTGTTTGTTTCTCTCTTAGGTTTCATGGGTGAGGCATCGTGACATTCATTTGCTGACAGTCGGCAGTTACACTTACACGAGCGATCAACGTTTCGAGGCGATGCACAAATATAATACAGAAGAATGGATTCTGAGAATACGATATCCGCAGCGAAAGGATTCTGGTATCTACGAGTGCCAAATATCCACGACTCCACCCATCGGTCATCCTGTTCGTCTCAAAATAGTTGGTAAGTCGTAATTGTTGCATAGGAAACGTCAGAACGAGCGATAATTTTAGTTTTAATAGAGATGCATGAGAATTTGCATCGTAATTCAGCGGTTATCCATTCTATCACGTTGAATACAGTGATTCATTTATTGCCAGAGTAAATTTTAAATGATGTTTCGTTTATAGTTTATACATAAAGTTGCTAGTCATGTTTAATATTCCTCGTGATGAACATTGCAGATTAAATATTGACTATATCAGACAACAATTACAACAGTAAAAAATTCCATGGATAAAGAAAGATTATTAACTTATCTATGATATCCCTTATTCGCGGAGAAAATTCGATTTTCATTTGCTTTAAATAATTTGTGGGGTCAATATTCTTGTTCCGGCCAAAATTTCCTTAAATAAAATGATTCGGAAGATCTGGTTATACGATTGGAAATGTCTTTATATAGAGATCTAGTAGAGTCAAAGAAATTAAATTATTTAGCCTATATATTATCGATAGAGATTTATTTAACTATAAATAGTCATCCAAATGTCACGATTTAATTGGAAATCCACGTTTAATTTTACGCATAGTCGCAAAATTTACCGCGATTCATCCAACACATCGTCACGATCGCTACGAGTTTTCAACGAGATTCAACTACGTTTGAATAATTCAAGATGCGTGTAAGTTGGGAGATAGGAAAAACGCAGAATATTCTCGTAACTTTTCTCTTAAAACTTTGCTGGTCATTTTAAGTATTGAGTAGGGGTAAAAGACCTTTTGCGAAAGTTATAACCTAGTAGGCCTCGTGGGAATCGCCAGACAATCGAAAGAGTTATAAATCCATGCGAGGAAGTTACTTCGAGAAAAAATTATTAGCGACGCGTGTAGCAGGCGAATGTGGACATTGTCCTCAAGTCTATAAGCTCGAGAAATACTAACACGTGTGTGACATACGAGAAAAGCGAAATTAACTTCTGTGCAACGGAATGGATGTACGTTTAAAGACACATAAATTTTGAGCGAAACATTTTTCTATTAAAGTATGCAAATCAGAAAAGTAGTTACGCGAAATAATTTCTTGAATCTTTATTTACAAACCTTTGTTTTAAAAAATTTAGAAATATCTACCAAAGTTTATATCCTATGGTTAAAATGTGATCTATATATGTATAATACGTTATAGCACAAAGAAGTATGATCCGAATCAACGAAGAAATTATCAAGATTCGCGTCTCGCACGAACAAATCAACTACAGGTGTTTCCTCTGACATCTGTATATATCTTCTCGATAGATATCGATCAAATCTTTCGAATTTTTCAAAAGAATATCTCCTCTTCAAATCATCAAAGTTTGAGTTAGAAAAAGTTTATCGCAATTGGTCTTTAAGGGATAACTTTGTTAGAAACAGGCGGGCATTCTGCGAACACGAATTACGAGCGTGGCCAATTATCGCGAAGCTAATGAAGCCAAGAAAAGAAGGGTCCAAGAAAGAAGAATCGACAGCTACTCTGCCAATCTTCTCTCTTCTTGTTTCTATACCATCCATCACGTTGTCTCATTCTTTACCTTGCTTCTAGTTTCTTCTCTCTTCTTCTGCCAGTTCGGCCCTGTCATTTTTTTGTTTCATCAAATTCCATACGTCTCCCTCTCTATTTCTTTCTGAAAGAAGTATATATTTTCAACTTTCTCTGATTTTTCCTCGGTGATATTTTATGATTTAGTGCAGCGATAATGATAACGTCACACAGAATATCGAAATTAAGAATTAAACAAAAACAAATAAAATTTGCATTTTTATTTCTATAATATTATATAATATAATTTATATTTATAATATATATTATATTTTATATATAATATTAATATAATTTTATAATATTAATTTAAAACTGAAAGCATTCTGTTAAATCTTTTCTTATCTCTCCCTAGTAAAAAGAAAATTTCTCCGAGTTTTCTCTTCCGGAGAGGTGTCAGTTCTGCAATTTTCGTCTTTCTTTCTATTAGTTTCGAGAGAAAGACGTCTAAAGATAATTTCAAAATAGACAGAGGTGAATGCCCAATTATCCACACTTGTTCTCGTTCGCGTGAATGCATAGGTGTTGGGTGCAGAATAGGCATGCAATATATATAGCGACAGGATATTCCGAAGCGGGGGACAAATTGCGTCCGAGCAATTGATCGACGCGATGATAGAACTCCCTCTCCATCTTCGTCCATTTAATAAAGACGCTGAACGAGGCGACGCGAAGCGGATCGAAAAACAATAGTCGACCTTTCAGCGGCATTCTTTGCACGCGATGCCCGTGAAATTGTGACGACAAATTGAGCCTTCTCAGGAACGAGAGATTCTTCCCCAATGTTGCGCCCTTTCGTCGTTTTACCTTCCATCGCGATCCGCATCGACTGCCTGAAAAGGGAACGATCTCGCCTCCATTTTCGTAGATTTCTTTTAAACGCTCCTTCGTCTTTCTTTCCCTCTTCACTTCCGGACCGCGTCTCTACTTCTCCCTGTCGCGATTGATGCCGTCGCTTACATCGTCTAACTCGAAGACTCGATTTTTAAACGGTTCGACGTTTACTATGAGAAGCGATGTGTAAAGATCGTCGAAATCTGCGAATACCTTACGGAAGATTTAAAGAAATTTCAGAGCAATGCTTACATCGATATTACGCGGTCGAGATCGTGTCTGTTATTTTCTCGTAAAACAATGGAATCATGGTCTCGCGAATTTCTTTCATCAGTTTGCATATTATTCTTTCGTTATAACAAAAATCCTTCTTTGCTTTATTATTAAAAAAATAAAAGAGAATATTTTTATTATTCTGTTTGAAAGATATTCTTTAAAATTGTTTTTGAAAGTATACATATTAAAAATCGACATTTAAAAATTTAAACAATCCAGTTTTTAACTGGAATCTCCTTAATTGTACGAGGAGCAAACGGCACTTATTTACTTTGATGATCTCTTCAATCATCCAACGCACATTTGCTCCCGTCATTTCTGTTATCGCTCACGTAACGATCGGTACGCTTATAGAGAACCTTTGCCATCTGCCTGTATAGAGGCAGAAAATGATTCGTTACGAATGCGAGCACCGTGCCATTTGCTGATGTTATGACGGTTATGACCAAAAAGTTGTCTTTGTTACCAGCCACCTTTTTTCGCGGTAATATTCCTTTTATCTCGAGTTCATTCGCCACTCCTCTTTATCTTCTTCTCTATCTTCCACTTCATTTCATTATCATCTAGGAGGGCAATAAAGCACATGAAAGTTTTATCTTTTCATTTGCTTCTTTCGCTTTCTTTTTCTCCCCTCTTTTTCTTCCAGATCCGCCGGCGTTTGATAACCAAACACAGACGGCTTACACGAAGTACCGGAGGCTCTCGTTATAAAACAGCTTAAATAATTCGTTGAATCCATAAATGAGTTATTTACAACTGGATCCGGTCTAGTTCTCATTAAGCCGTTGTCAAGGATCGGCTCAAACAGATCGCGATGTTCATTTCACGAAAGAAGAGAAACGGGTATTGCATTATTCGCAATTTGCTCTCATTACCTCGATTGAATGGCCGTCAACTTACGGCGAGTGCCGCCGGCAGTCGAATGAATCATTTGCATCGAAAACCACCGCGACGTTTGTCTACCGTCGACACATTTGGGCCAGTAACGCGATCGTTTCCATTCTCTCTTTTGCATTGGCAAGTGTTCTCAATCGCTCTTACTCGATTGGGAAAACCGTATCGTACGGCAATTTGAACAACGCGCGAATCGTCATTAACGTATTACGATCAAATTATTTATAAAACGAGATACTGCATTCCTCCTTTATAATTTAATTTATTTTACGTGAAGCAGTTTTCCAGCCACACAGCCATTCTCACTAAAGTCACACACCGCATCGTAAAGTCTGCATTTAATTCTTTCTCCCGGAGTCGCGGAGTCTGAATTTAATTAAAGACACTGTTTTATTGCAATAAACTCACCCACTGCTGCACGTTTTTGAGCTCCCGTTATTCTAGAAACGAAAATAACTCAAATGAATAGACGAAGATACGTAATACTAGACGTGAGAAGGAACGCGAAACGGAATCAATTGCTGTCGAAAGCGAAATTGAAATAACATTGAGAGACGATACTCCTCAAAATTTCCACAATAGCGAAATTTCGAAAATTTCACGAAACAATTCTCCGCGAACGATAGATATATCGAGCGCCGTCCCCGATTTCGACTGTTATCCAAGTTTCGATGTTGTGTCCTTTCTCCCTCGGCACCGCGGTAAAGCAATATAGCCTTTTCACCCGTGAATCAATTTCGCGGCCGTCACGTACTCGGTCAAGTCGTTTCTCATTGACGTTAGCGGTAGTAAGAGAAAAAGAAATCTCGAAAGGAGTCGGCGGAAGTGAAGGGAGGGGCATCGCGAGACGGATGGGCAGTTCGTAGTTTTCGTTTGTCGCAAACGTGTGTGGAAAGTTAAACTGTGCACATGCAGCATAACGAATTTACGTTACCTCCAGCAGCGTGCGGAAGTTCCTTAACCATTACCGAGTGGCCCGGCTAGCCGGGACATTAGGCAGCTAATTAGCGTTCACTAATTAGTTTTCGCACGGATGCCCAAACTAATGTCCATTCGGCCGAAGCCGCGCACTATCGCGACGCGATAACATCGCAAAAATAGAAAGAAAATATTATATCATCATTAAATAATACATATATATAGGTACATATATATATATACATATATGATATAAGTCAACCGATAAAAATATAATGAGGTATCTATCGCAGGGCAAATTTATGACAAAAAATATTGAATATATTGAGGATAACAAATGTGCAGCTAAATTAATCAAGGATAGCGATACTTTGTTACGCGGAATTTGGAACATTCGCCGAGTACGCTCGCTCCGTTGGCGCGATGAAAAATTAGGCGTATTAAACTCATTATCGTCGTAATTCCAGGAAGTGGTATTAATAACTGTAACGCGTAATAATAATCGGGTATATTTCTCTACTAAGTTCCCGCCGTACGACCACCGGATTCTCGGACGGCGAGAGACCATCGCTCGTTCGTGCATTTATCGCGAGGTAGGTAAGTGCTAGAAATTGCGCGTGGGTTCTTTGAAAATTAAAGAGGCACCCGCGAATCCATTAAACGCAAATTTATCCGTCACGTCCATTAAGAGACGCGATTACCAAGATTATCATGAAGCGCTATCGCGTGAAACTCGGTACAGAAGTAAATGCAGTTACCCTCGCACCGTGACGTAGCACGTTCATATTTCTGACGAGCGGTGTACGCGCGTCTCGGATGAAGAAAACTCGTTAACGAAAAAGATGATCAAACGGCCACCGCCCGTTGGGAAGCTGAGTAAGATCCATTAATTGGTATCGCTCACGCTAGTAATAAACGCAAGCAGTTTATCCGGCTTAAACGAACGCTCGTACATAACATCTTGTCAAGTATTCAATTTGATAAGCGAGCACTCGGTTTAGTTTAGTGCGTCTCAGAACAGAAACTTTGTTCCGCTACCCACTAGCGAATTAATGCCATCCACGCCGGTCGGCAATGCAAATATGGCCAGTGCCTTGCCTGTGACGTAGTGTATTCAATTTGTCAGAGTTTTGGGACGTTCCGGCAGTGTTCGCGTAGCCGCCCGTGGGTCAAACTACTGCTAGAAATCCTTCGTGCACACAGGCCCAGGGTAGAACCTTGTGCAAATCATACGACGGGATTAGGAAGTGAAATACATGAGTGGATGGTTCATAGGGAAAACTGGATCAAGATAATCCTACGGAGATCTATACTCGGACATTGAGCGGAGAATGAATGGCGATCGCGAGTGTATCGTGGAATCAATTGTCTATGTTTTGAAAGACATGCCTTGAAACTGCAGACATCAGGAGACGTTTCCAAAATTTAATAGACAGCATTGAGTAATACACGAACGCTAGTGCAGCACAGAAATATAATACTTCGTGTTGAATTTCTGGATCGACGTTCTTGCTTCCTAATTAGCTTTGTACAACGCGTTCTTATGTACGTTATTTGAGATGAGACTGAACTCATATTTTGCAAAAGATATTCTGTAAGAATAGTCGCTCCGTTTTCCTTTAAACGGGATAGTCGTCAGCTTTTGTGCTCGTTTGTACTACTTTGCTTGTTTGTCAGCGTTTTCGCGGTTTATCCCCGATAAAAGATATAAATTTCGCTCGGAATATTGTCTTCGTACAGCTTACCGCGAGATGCGCGTACGATTTATCTCAATTTCGCCGTTGGGGAACGAGCGCATCGAATTGGCGCGCGTAACGTAATTTTTGTCACGACAGTAAAGTCATGTTTATTGAATTTTTGCGGTTTACGTTACTTCCACCGATGTCAAGCTTTAACGCTTTAATCCTGGATGCTGTGCTTCGCACGCGGACACTCCATGCCGCGCGATTGAAAGCGCTTTAGCGTTTTGTTGGAAGCCGCAATTTCGCTATACTTTCTCATAAATATTAATAAGGGGCTTGACAGGTTGCCAGGCACAAATTTTGCGATCGAATACGCGTATAGTTAAATATACGTATACGTTACAGAAAAGGACGTTATAATGCGAAATGTCATAGTTCCGTTTCATTATCGATTAAACCCGCGTTAGAGCGTGATTAACGTCAATAAATATTTTGTTCCGGTTAGAATTTCAAATGAGCGTCAGCTTGTCGCGTTAATGCATGTTTAAGCGGTAATTAATGCGCAATGAAAAATACGCTCCTTCCTACGCTGTATAACGCTATAAAATATTCACCCGTAGTTTCACGGGGTTAAAAGAATCGTTATGAACCGCCGGGGGGTCGGTCGTATCGCGCACACATCGAACACGATGTCGGTCGTATTTCGCTCCCGCAAAAATAGCACAGTGCACTTAAACAACGGGCCGTAATTACAATGCCATGCTGGTAAGAGCCGAGGCCCAAGTATTGTTATCACGATGATCCGGTCGGCCTGTACTTTGTAATTACACGCCCCTTCAGCACGAGCTCGCAGCCGAGAGTGCGGCCGGCCTACAGTCATTGAAATTAAAGGTTTCGCATTTTCAGCGGCGCCTCGTTAATTCGTCACGATGACCGGTTTTGTGTCGTATATTACTAATAAATCGCCCGGCGCGAAACACTCATCTCGCTTTCGCGAAGTCGAATCGACAACGGCGACGACGTGTGTGATTGCGAAATAAAGGTGGGCACGGGGTCGGGGAAGAATCAGCCGCGATTTAATTGCTCGCGTATCGCGGTATATCGGCATCCGCGTCGCCGACCGCCTGAATATCACTCTTTTTTTCCGATCCGCAAGTTCGAAACTAATTAAAAGTTGACTGCTAGTCGACCGTAGCTAGTAATTTTTCGCACCCGTTTGCACTCACTTTGCTGACAATCCTGCATTTTTTCCTCATTATTACTCAACGTATTCATAGCCCAGCTTGTTTCTCCGAGTCAATTTCGTTAAATCAGATTTCGCCTTTATCAGTTAGTTAGATTCAATCACCGAGTTAGTTCTCGTAAGTTCTCACGATGTTCACTTCCAGGCTCTTTAGAGGCCACAGTCAGAGTTGCCGATAATGACAGCTTTTAACAACAGCGGGGTGAGATAGGAGATTCTCCAATCGTTACGTATATATGTATACGTGTATAAAGACCAATTTCCAGAAATTGTTTAATCCTGTTTCCGGCATTTCTACGTCTCGAACCATATATTTAGATACGGATACAGCAAGAATATTATACGCGGGGTCGGGAAAACTGAGGTGAACATTCGCATTAAAATGTTAAACTACCAATCATATAAGACAATAGAGTGATTGATACACTTACGAAAGAATTTTAATTTATTTCTGAAACTGCAGGTAACGAAAGTAACTGGTTAGCTCATAGCTGTGAGTTGCACATTTCATATAAATTTTTAATACAAAAAAAATTAATATATTCTTAGAATATTATTTTCAATTTTTCTTATGCCAAGTTTTTCATTGCTACAATACGATTGGTCGTACTTTGCAAAGATTTTAAATTTGTCTTTTTTTTTTAAGATGTAAAACTGTATAATGACCTAATTTACAGACCTGATTATATTATATTATTTTAAGTAAGTCGTTCAAAAATTATCGAAATGTCTTTATTGCCAAATGGATTTCATATTTTTATTCCACAATATTTTTATAAAATATCGGATTTCTAATTCCCGAGAAGTCGTACCACTGGAACAATACAAGCTTACGATGATCGAGAAGAATCGAAGATATATGTTACACTTATATCGGTATAAAACCGGAGCGCAGTTTTCTGGAACAGTTTAATCTAATCTTCGATAATTCCTCATCCATATATTCGTTACGTTGATGCATACAGTTTTACATCTTTAAAAAAGACAAACTTAACAAAATCTCTGCAAAGTACGACCAATCATATGGAAACTTGGCATAAGAAAAGTCGGGAATAATATTCTAAGAATATGCTAATTTTTTCTGTATTAAAACTTTAAATATACTCGCCATACAGCTGCAAACGAAACGATACAATCCGATATCAATTTCTCAAGAACCTTTATATTATGATAAAATAAGCGCGGGGTTGAATCTATAAGTCGTAAATCGCACCCGTGCGGGAGGAAATTCATCTCTACGTAATAACGGCGTTGAACTATTTCGAATATCCCGAGGAGGGAAATATATTATCGCCCGAAAACTATTTGGCAGCGATGTGTGACCGCACTGATAGTGTCCATAACACTTCTATTCTAACGGCAACGTAATCTCTATACTCTGACAATGGTTATTTTTTGACTCGACACCGTTACTAGATTTTGCTGGAAAAACTGCTGGATCATTTCTTTACCGAAAGAGAAAATTTTTATTTAATGCTGATAAATTTAATAAGACAATTCAATTAACTTTAATTATATACATTTTTTAAAAATTATTATTATTTAGATATTAGAAAGATTTAAGTATCTTTTAAAATATAAACATTTAGTCAAACGTTTAAGAGTTAGAAGATTGTTTAATTCATCTAGCAGTTAAATCAATTCTGATAGTTTCTCTCTTGAGGACCAATAAAATAAATTCGATACTACCTCCAATAACGATCAGAGCTTTTAACAGGTCGTGCCGGTTATCTTTACGCGTATAACGAGGCGATTCCTAGGAAAGCATTGCTTAATCCAGTTTCGATAATCCTCTCATCGTCGCTCGTACCGTCGACGACGAGTAGACGTTTCCTAGAAAATAGAACAGGATTAACAGTTGCGGACGCGGAGATGGTGCCGTACGGCCGGAATAAAGTTTCGTTAGCTCAATATGGCGCCGAATGATTTCCGATCCTGGCCGGTGGCCAAGCTCCTTCCGGTCGGTTTAGCTGAAATAAAGGATGTCATATTGAGAATTTGAGGAAAGTAATGCCCGGCCGGCCGTGCCGGACACCATTGTAAGCCGCGCGCGGATTGCCGGAGTCTGCCCGCGGCCTGGAAAATGCTATTTTGCAGGATTATCGCGGACGATAAAACCGGTACGTTTCGTGGTGGGGTATAACGCTTCCCGGGTTTGTTAGCTGATCGCGGTTTCAAAATAACCGCGAGCTTTTGTCGAACGTTTCCGTCGGGATTGTTTTCGCGGTTGAAGGGGACGGAAGTACCGCGAAACATATCGCTCGATCAGTTCCACTGCTCGTTTGGTTTTGCTCGAGCAAATTGCCGATAAAGACATCCGTAAAAAGACCCGTTTATGGACGCTGCGCCGCACAAATGCGATTCCTGAAGCCGCATGTCTCTTCAGTCGGCGAATATGTATCCAATAGAAGCTTCTCTTCTTCATAAAATTGAGTTGTTGCACTGCAAACAGGAATAGGATGATTTAAATTCTGTCTTAACAAACCGTATTAGTATCAGCAATGGTGAACCAATAGAATTGAAGAATAAAACGAAATCAAATTGTATTTTTTTTTTTTTTTTTAGCGACTTTAAAGCGAATAAAATAGTTCGTTGAAGGAAAAACATATAAGACCTTATTTTAAAACGATATATTTTTTCTCAAATAGTGCAATGATCTACTGGAATTGCTCCATTCTCGCCACGAGATAACACGATCGTTCTCGAGTCGAATTGGCAGCTACGAAAGTAATTAGAATTCCTAATGGTCGCGCAAGTACGCTTAAGTAAGTGCCAGTAACAACGCATTATTAGGGTATAGATACTCCGAGCAGCTTTTCTCCGGGGGCCGAAACTTGGGGTAGGTACTCTAGCTAAGAATCTCGCCATTACCGTCGCCTTTTGTGTAAATGGCTCTTGTTCGGTAGTTCAGCCGTAGTTCCCTTATGGGCGTGGCGTGGCGGAATCGCTTGCCACGAGGAGTATCGTAATGCAGGTGGGCATCCTGGTTCATGCTCGAGAACGCGTTCTGATCGCGTTAGTATCCAACGGCTAAGGCGGAAGTGCCGAGCTATCTCATCGCCGATAAGACATTAATCCGTAAAATATGTACGTGTTTAGGATAACGGCCGAGACGTCGACCATTACGAATATCGAATGAGGATGCATGCGGGCGTATAATGTATGTACGTATCGAATGGTTCGATAACGTATGTATGTCATGGAATCTGCATAAAGCTAACATACGTAACTCGACATTCTTTTCATAGCACTGTCCACTGATTCGAAATAAAAGAAGAAAGGGGAAAGGAAAGAAAAAAAGGGAAGAATTACATTCCGTTCTATTAAAAATATTATTATGATATAAAGGTAATACATATATACGCAATAGGAAATGCAACGGAGTTATACAAACGTTATACTGTAGCATAATCTCCCGAGCGATTATTCACTTCACCGCGTTCGAACCGCGATATATTATTCCCTTATCGTCGTTTCACCCTTCCGTGAATGACGCGTCTATCAGCCGTGATCTCCTATGCGACATTCCGTCGCTGGCGTACTGGCGAGTGATGCGCAATCAGTATGACACGACGTCGGATATGCACGCATGTCGTCCATACACGCACCAGAGTATACTGTATATCGTA
Source organism: Leptothorax acervorum (assembly GCA_035220615.1). NCBI lineage: Eukaryota > Metazoa > Arthropoda > Insecta > Hymenoptera > Formicidae > Leptothorax > Leptothorax acervorum. Next base: position 102,481 of record JASTWQ010000452.1, on the reverse strand, counting down.
GACGCGCGTGACGCGCGTACCCGACACAGTGCACAGTGGTCGGTGCCCGTGCGGACCCCATCGATCGACGCATTCGGGCGCAATCAATTTCTATCGGCAATGGCGCGAATGGAAGATCATTATCGGCGCAGGAATTCCCGTATTCCCGTGTACGGGCACGAAGGGACGGACTGGCTGGCCCAATGGTAACTCTCGCTTCTGACGATATGGCGCGTAACGTATGGGGCCCATAGTTCGTGTTACTACGATCGTCCGCTAGCCAGGCTTTCTCTCGCTTGCTATTCTCTCCCTCTCTCCCTTCACGCCTACGGGCGTAATACATTCAGTGGTTGCACACAACCGTACTGTACTTGTCCCACCGCTAACTTATCCTCGATACCGTCAGCTGCGTATGTCTGTCAAGTTAATGTCCCTGATCACTGCGAACGTATGGACACCGGTTTCGAATGGCGTTTACGAAAAATGGGCCGCGACTGCGTTCCTGAAATGCAGTCGCAACGACGTGATTTATCGAGCGGTCCTGTTTTACGCCAAGAAGATTAATATTGAGGGAAATGGACGTGAGCATGATTACATTGTCCGTGTGCTAAACGATATGTACGATATTAATTGTTTGAAACGATACGACCGTATGTTTAATATGCGATCAAAGTGAATAAATAACAGAATTAATTAAGGATATATATGAATTGATAAGTGTGCAGAGTCGCATGTTGATCTCCAAGTCACGAAACAGTACGAGGGAGCTTCTTTTTCGAACGGATGTCAAAGGGTAACAAGCCATCTGGTAACGTTACAAAGGCGGTGGCAGTATCGAACGACCTTTTTTTTATCGAACGACGTAATTTTCTTTCGGGAGAGAAAGTTCGCGTCTTCCACCCGAACGTATTTCGCAGAGGTAGCGCGTCGATTTACTATCCTCCGTACTTGTTAGACTTTTTTGCGGGCAACACAGCGAAGTGGTGATTCAATTGCGAACGAAGTCGCGGTCGGGCCACGTACGCGGTCCACCTTCGATTTATTTCACCGGCCCTTCACCCAGGGGTGCGGCAACACGGTGATCGATCAAAGATAGGGGATCGATGGCCCGGTTAAAGGCGTACCAGCCGGTTCGATTCTCACCCTTCTCTGAAATTTAGGAATACTTTGCCTCACGGTCAGAAAGAATAAAGGGTGTCAAAAATATGATTCAAAGATATTAAACTTAAGAGCACTCTCAGCATCGAGTACAAAATATATCTTTTACATAACAACATAACTCTTTATGAATATATTTACGTCGATAAACCGACGCGGCACTTGACTGCACACTGCTTGCATCTGGCTAGAAACCGAAAGTGAAGAAAAGTAACATTCGATAATTGTGCTGTAAATTAATGTAATTATCATATCACATTAATTTAATATTATATATCAACTAAATATTACAAAATATTCGTTACATTCACGGTACTTTCATTGTATTTAAAACATCTCGGTTATTTGCGGTCGGAAGAAAAGTAACATTCGATAATTGTGCTGTAAATTAATGTAATTATCATGCCACATTAATTTAATATTTTATATTAACTAAATATTACAAAATATTCGTTACATTCACGGTACTTCCATTGTATTTAAAACATCTCGGTAATTTGCGGTCGGAATTTTAAAAGTTGACAACTGAATAAATAAATAAATACGAATAAAAATGATTCGCATTTCCTAGTTTTTTTATCGCGCAGAAATATTTCGACAATATTAAAGAAAGCATAAAGAATGAACGCGCCGCGGTGTTCAATTAGACGACCGCGGATTGTCGAAATAATTGATCGTTCCTCTTAATAGGCACTACCGTTCGCGAGGAACATATCATTGAATTCTCGAGATACCCGCAGCACGTCGTAAAACGAACGATGTCTTACGTCTCTCTTCGCGGAATGTTTGCGAGGGGTATTCGTCCAGTCGTTCAGGGATCTCCGAGAAGGAAATGAAGCTCTCTCGCTTGTAGAAGGTTGACCAGAGCTGGCAGTACCCGCTGACGGAAGTCCCGGTTGCAGTATACAATTGAGCAACGCGTCGATGGTAACTCCGGAACGTCGTCGGCTCTTAATTTCGGCGTGACATCGTTAGTGTTGCAAAAACGTCCTCACTTGCAGTTAACGACAAACTCCTCGTGTTCTCGTTAACAACGTATCTTAACGATGCTCGCGCTCTCCCTGACTTCCATGCGGCGAAACCGAGAAGAGTACGCGCTCTCTATGACCCGCAATTTTGTTCAATGATATTTCGCCAAGGCCTGTACAAGCAATGTGCTGAAGAGAATTTTATCCCGAAATCATCGTTGGTAAACTTACAAACTTAGTACAATCGTTCGAATCAAGAAATGCAAAGAGTGATCTTGTTTTATGAGAAACTAGTCTCTCTACTGAAATCCTATCTCGAAAACATCGTAAAATATACGCGACAGCGTTTGTTCTAAACTACGAAATTAAGATTTTCCTCAGAAGTAACACGAATGAACGGAAAGGAAGAAAATAGTCTGTCGAACGCGTAAGATTTCGAAATAGGTGTCGTACGAACGATTTCATTTAACGACGTCCTGGATCGTAAGCTTACAAATTGCGCGCAACGCGGTAAGCCATCAAATTGCATGCGTGCTGTAAAACGTTATTATGCGGAATAACGCGTCACGATAACGATAAAGGAAGATTCCGAATCTTTTCACAATACGACCGTTAAAACCGCTCGTACTTCATTCTATCGAGAAGTTGGATACTCGATCGTCGCGCCGGGGGTGGGAAGTTTAACGTTGGCAATGTGAACAACAAAAGGGTCTCGAGCCTCATGAAACAGTAATAAGCTGTTTGCCGCTCTGCGATACTCGTGCTCGCTTTTGGTATTCCTGGCGTGGAAATGAAGATCCTCTCCGTGTTGCCGCAGACCGCCCACCCGCTCGCAAGTCGGTCAGCAAACGACGCGGTGGAAGTCTCGAAACTGGTTTGTCAGATAATTGAGATCCACCAATGGGAATCCGAGAAACTTGGAGAATCCCGGCCGACGGACTGTAACGATCCTGTGTATTGCGGACGCGGAGATTTGCCGAGGTGGTATTTCCAGCAACAAGATTTAATGGAAAGGCGAGAAAGAGAGAGGAAAGAGAAGAAACATCCTCCCCGCTCTCTGTGTACGTTTTCTACGTGGTCATTGATTCCTACGAGCACGGGGCGCGCGAGACAAGAATTCCGAACACGTCATGTTGCGCGGTAACGCCCTCACAAAATTAAGCGGGTTCTTAGCGCCTCGAGATATCGGCGAAGATATCAATACATATGCAGTTCTAGATTCTAGTGTATGGGGGTACTTCAAAAGAATTCCGTATATCTTGTGGTTCAATGATTTCTCCTCAATCGCATACAAAGCGAATCTTTCGAACGGAAACTCCCAGTCATCCGGAATTGATTCCGTCGGTACTTCCTCCTCGGGCGAACCTGTTTTCCGCGAAATAATGTGAGTATAATGCCGAGCGACCCCTCTTGTGCGCGGTTATTGCATTTCATTTCGGCTGCCCCGAGACTTTTTGCTCTCCTTTGAACGATTGTTCGGAAAAATACGGGGCGAAGAATACGGAACAATCGTATTGAAGGCAGCAACGACGAAAATTATACGAGGAATTATTGTGGCTTTCTGTTTATAATTACGAGAAAGCAAAAAAACACCAGCAAATCTTCATTGCAGACATCCTTGTTTGCGATTAAAACAATACGTTCGCGACGTATATAAGGCAGCATAAATGAAGGGTGTGCTTTAAAAGTAAGAAAGTCGACGTAAATTGAAAATATTGTGCATGCGATTCTCTCCCTCGTTGCAGAGCCCGTGACGGAAATAGCCGGCGGTCCCGATCTGTTCATCAACAAGGACAGCACGATAAATTTAACATGCTACGTGAGACACGCGCCCGAACCGCCGTCAACGATAATTTGGAGTCACAACCACCAGGTAAGTCGGTCTTACAATCCGCGAATGAGGTTCTTACCGCCAGCTGAAAGCTGAAAATCAGCTGCCATCAAGTCATGAAAGGTGCTTTCAACCAAAACCCCATTTGAATTTCATAACCGACGCTGGTTTTGCGGACAGACCGCAGGTACCGATACAAACAGAAACATTTTTCATGTTTCTCGCGGCTGTTAAAAAAAAGCCTGAAGCTGTGTACGTGTTTCTATCGGCCTGACGCGTATATCAATTATCGCTGGTAGCGTGCTTTCGTTCCTTCGAGCGTGCGATATTTATGGAAGACGCCGACAGCGACTTGCTTTCTCGACAAAATGATGTATTTCCGTTTGAGCGTCGCAGAAATCACAATTAAAAGATTCGCATGTTCACGACGACACCCCTTTTTATTCGCGGTATAACGCAACTATTCTGATTATGCTACGATCACTGCAAATCCAAGTAAGTATGTTATTTAGTTATTTTTATACGCATAAACGTCTAACAATTACACAATTTGACTGAAGCTCTTTTTACATATTTCTTCATGTATTAAATTACGTCATTTAACACGTTTAATCGTTTTAAATTATGAGTTAATATGTTCAATCGTGTTAAATTACGTGATTTAAAATGGCAAGAAATGTGTAAGAAGAGCTTCAGCTAAAATAACACACTTGGATTTGCAGTGATGATACAAGTTGTTGTCCCCATTAAATATATCAAAGTTTCTTTCTCAATACTGCGAGACAATTCATTTGTTTAGGAACATTGTGAAAGTTTCTCGGGGAGTGTACATGCATGGAAGACAGCCGCGTTATTTAATAATAAGCAGACAAATGCTCTCGTTACGTTACGTCAGTTTCATTTGAGTTTAAGAATTTCACGGTCGCACTTATTTCTGCGAACGCGCGCATACAATAGGAATAACCAAGATGGTTGCATAGACGTCGCTTTAAGTTGTAGTTTCGGGAAACTTGTCCGGAAATGCTTTCAGTCATTCAAAGAAGACACCTACCAGTCGACACTTTTGCATCTTCCACTTTCCACAAAGTGCCTTGAGTCCTGTCTAGTCACGTCACAGACAGACGATATGACATCAGTTTCTGTCTTCTTCCGTGATGAAGCAATTAACTTATGAATCGGTTAATTACTCATGCTTATATCGCTATTGTCCTTAGCAATTATCTTATTATCAATTTATAAAATATTTGTGATAAATGAATGTGATATCGTAGCATTAATTAAAATCCTCCATTTATTTAAATTTGTCTCTTAATTGAATTTTCGTTATTTAGATATATATATATATATATTCAATTAATATTTATTTCAAAACTTTATATTGTAGTTCTTTTTAGCCAAAATTATTATTAATTTTTCTTTCACCAACATATGCATGCGCATTCATAAATTTAACAATCGTGACCGCAATTTCTGTCGATATTAATTAAATATGATCAAATATGATTAATTTAAAGGCACAATAAATTCTGTCCTAATGAAACTTATAAAACAAATATATACAATAATTGGTATAGCCGTTTGGATCATCAATTATCAATTATTGCAAAATTTAGCATTTGTGGTTATGATAAAATTACAAGTAAAATTTGAAAATAGAATTGTTACAATAATGCATTGTTCTTTGGAGAACATTATAGAAAATGTAAAAAAGCAGTAATTTATTCCTGAAAAGTTATGTTTTCAGTCTCTTGGGATTAAACAAGACCTTATAGCATTGTAATCGATATAAATCGTCTTCTTATTGTTTGAGTAATTGTTACAAATGTTTAAATTTTTGTATAACGTTTACATGTTTAAAATTTAGAAAGATATGAAACCTAAAGTACACTGCATAAATCTTAATTAGTGTTTTTGATATTTTATAATTACGATTACATGATAAAAATACGTATTTTATGTCGGGACAGCGAGGGAAATGAATGTAGCGCTTAGAAAAAATCCTAGGAAAAAGGATTTCTGTCATTGCAGGGAACACGTTCTGTCGACACTTCCTGCTTCTTCCTTTCCCGCAGAGTGGCCCCATCCGTACTTGGTCACGTCAGAGGCAAGTAACCTGACGTGTTTTTTATATCCTTTTTCCGCAGGCGATTAACTTCGACTCGCCGAGGGGTGGCATCAGTCTGGTAACGGAAAAGGGACCCGTGACTTCGAGCCGTTTACTCATTCAGAAGGCGATCGAGAGAGACTCTGGCCTTTACACGTGCTCGCCCAATAACACTCATCCTAACAGCGTACGGGTCCACATAGTCAATGGTAAAAGAAAAATGCCAATTTCCCTTAAAACGGGTTTTACGTGCAAGCATCCGCACGTTACTCGTTTGGATTTGAGTGAGACGTTGTTTAAAGAAACGAATTCACTAAAAAAAAAAAAAAAACCCGCAATGCGTGTTGAACAAATAGATGTACTCAAAAATCTAGTAACAATTCACAATAATCTTTATTTTATTGCAAGACAATATAAAAATATACCATTTTTTATTTTACGCAAAAAAACGTTAAATTAAATTTATCACGGAAATTATATCGTTTAGTTAATTAATAGCTACATTATGGGTGTCTAAGAAAATCAACCAGAGTTACTTTTTTGAAAATAAGAAACTATTCAACGAAAACGGTTGAAATCTCTAGAGTACCAAATACTTTTTTGAATCTATAGGAAAAGGTGTCTCGCCAAAACTGCTTAGCTTGTAAACGTCAAGTGGGGCCTTTTCGCCCAAAGCGAGAGCTCGCCCTCAGCTCCGCGGAAACTCTCGCTCTAAATACCACCTGCTAAGAGCCGACCGAACGAAACGGCATTATAGCGTGGCATTTGTTTCAGAAGAACACCCAGCGGCAATGCATCACGGTAGAGGCGACAGAATGGCCGCGACGCTGCTTCCGGTCGTTCTACTTCTTCGGATGATATTCTAGCCGACGTTATGCACTCCGGGTTGAATGCGCGCGAACTTAAGCACGGTCGTCTAACTCCCACGAAACCATCCGGGCGGAGATTCTGTTTCGCGGTTTTGTCTTCGGGGATTCAACTCGCTGCGACGCGCATTCGACGCATTCGCCTCCTCGCGAAAGTAACGGAATCTCATCGTAGGGTTTGCGCCGCGACGTCGCGTGTCTCCTGTTACGTCGTTAGAGCATTAGACTGATTGGAACGCATCCGCGTTGGAAAATCCAATTGTGCATTGTCGCCTGGAGAACGTGAGTTAAAATAAATATTATTAGGCTAGATGTATCTGCAGAGATGAGTTGCGGATATAACAACTATTGAATATATATTTAGTTCTGTGTGATTATTATATGGTCAAAAAAGAGAGCAAAAATTTAGCTTAATGGCCAAAAGATTTGATACAAATAAAAAAATATTTTTTATTAGGAAATGTTAAATTATCCAAAGATATATAATCACCAATTCTGCTACCGTAATGTGGACACAGGTGAGAGAACTTGTCTATAATAATTTTTAACACGCTTAGTGTCGAATGAACTCGATGAACTTTCGCGGCACTTTCAAGGTCGTTGTCATTTTGCGAAAAAGAACAACGTCTAGGTTGTTGCCCCGCTGCGGAAACAAGTACGAAGTCTTTTTCCGTTCCGGCAAAGAATCGCGAGTCCGTTTCCGTCGTCTGGAATCTTTCCTCACTTTCCGAAATAAGAATTGTCTGCAAAGAAAGAACATTTTCGCAAATGCCATACTAATATAACGCATGACCTAAAAACGATCCAACAAACACATTTCTATATATTTATTCCGATATTTACGAAAGAAGAGACAGCAATATGAAGAATACATTGTAAGAATCGCAAGAATCGCTTTGAATATTTGCCGATATTAAGCAAATTTGAAGACATTTCCTCGCATAATGTTTGAAGAACATCGGAAACCGAAAAAAATAGATTGATTTGCAGAGTTAGACAAACGCAACGCTGCGTAAAGTTATGTATATAGATAAGATGCAAAATTTGTTGAAACATTAAATAGAAGAAACATTATATACTCGCGATACATTAGGGTCTTATTTTTAGTAAAATTAACTGATGTCTATCGTTTTCACCAGAAAATCTTGAACATCAACACCGTGTTCAATATTGCAGTCATTCAATTGTTGATTGCGTTCGATAGGCCGGATATTCGCTCTACTCTCGTTGCAACTATCAACAATGTTTCGGCTGCGACGAATTTCGTGTATATTCCGACGTAATCTCGTTATCAAATTATTGATTGTCGCGCAGGAAACAAATTGGAGACTCTAAAAAAAAAAACAGAATTTTACTAATTGCAAATACGTCTAAAGAAAGAAGTTACGAGGATAGGAGTCATGATATAGTGAAATTTTCTGAAGTTTTATGAAGAATTTGAAAACTGCAACGCGTCAATATAAGAGCAAATAATGACAAAAAATTATATAAATTAACTCCTCATGTAAATAACAGATGTCGAGAATATTTATTGGAAAATTGAATTAATTGCTTTTATTTACTTTGATCTTCTCTCTATAACAAGATCTAACTAATATTCTATTTCTATAAAAGTTTTTTAAATAAAACTAATAACAAGAAATTTTTTAAATAAAGTATATAAACTATAATTTTATGATCTTGAAACATTAAGATACAACAGCGTTAAACCAAAAAAAATTGTGCTATACTAAAGCGTGTTATACTTTAGAAATCAGGAAAAAATAAATCTCGAATAATAGAATTAATACGAGGGAAAATGTTTTAAGGATATGTATCGGATTATAATGGTAAATACATTTGAATGAACATGCGTCTCTACATATCGGACGATAAAACTCGTTCAACTTCGGAAGTAAGGATAGACGCGCTGACGGCCTTGCGAAACGCATAGAATCTGAAACTTAGAAACTTGCGCGCGAGAAAGCAATGACTTTCATGCAGATACGTAAATATAACGGAGTTCTTCCGGGCTTGCGGCGGCGCGACACGACGTATCTACAGGAAGAAAGCAGGTTTATTCGCCGAACTTATAATGGCCCGACTTCGAAGCGGATTTTATCCTCGTTACGGTTACCAGTAAAAACGTATTGTTCGAAAGTGCATTAGCTCTCGGGGATTCGAACACGTTGCGCCGGGACGATCTCAAGATTGTTTCGTTTTCCGCCATAAAAGAGGACTGGCATTGTGCCTCTGCAGTGAGCTTGGCAGTATTGTTGCGTCGGAAATATACCTCGCTTCTTCAGGACCACTCATGAAAACGTAAAATTGCTTCGATAACCTCGGTGATATCCTTGTCGCTATTAGCGCCCAAGACCGAATGTTTCTTGTATCAATGGGACCATGTAATCGGAGCGCGTTGGTCCAATCGCGAATAATTCGCATTAGCAATTGATGCCAGCGTGCACGTTTAAGAAAACGGTCCTATGGTTGCTGTATGTATTATTATTATTATAGAAACGTGATCCTAAGAATATTTCGGTGCCAGGTCTTTCAATTAGCTTGTAACGACGCCGAAATTCATTATATTTCGAGGATATCACGTATAATGCATACACGGGATACGTTTTTATAGACGTCAATATATGTACGCGGCTAAGGCAGAGAAAACGATTGAAAGGGCGAGATTAAGTGTTATTTGTTGTCATTCTCTATATTATAGATATCTTTTTCATAAGTCTGTACATTTTCGCCGAATTAGTGTTGCGAATTGTGTCGACAAATTTTATTTGCCATTGTACGCATTAATAAAAGGACAAAAGACACTCAGAAGCGAGTGACGGATCGTGCATGAACGACCTACATTAACCATAATTTTTTGGTTAAATGAATACACCGGGTGTATGAATCTTGGGGATATTGTCCCAATAACTCGTTAATCACGATTTTTCTTAATTCTTCGTTACCTCTGGCGTCACATTTTAAAGAAGCATTTTAATTAATACTTTAGTTAATGGACGCTAATTACCTTCCTTTAGCGGAACAAGCTCTTTCACGCCTTTTTGTTCGCTACTTTGTTACACGAGCCGGTTATCTTGCTTAAATTTCACCTGTCCCGACCGCAACATCTCTTTTACTTTCCAAACCCCAAGAGCTTACATCCCACGTTTCTGTCCACGAAATCTGAAATGTATGTAATGGTTTAACGTTCTCTCTCTTTTTATGATTTAATAATTTAATAATATTATTATGTTTATTTTAAAGCAGGACTACTATTGAATAACTAATGGTTAATTGTTCAGAAAATATTACAATTATTAAGAATTAATATTTTTAAATAAAAATCACAGAGAAAACAATTTAAAATAAAATAACTTCCACAGCATATCGGAGAATCAGCGATCTACAAGAGCGTAAGTATCTTTAAAGTATCTAACGTACTTTTCTATTTGATATTCTTATTACGCATAGAGAATACATTGTATACATTCACGATGTATTCAATAATCGATATATATATATATATACGATATAAAGTTCAGTTCTGTGTAATTATTTCCATAATTATTATCTTCATATAACACAAAGCGCAGCTAGGAGGAAACTTTCCGTTACCAGGCAATAATTTCCATCGCAAATGTAATTATTAACGCTGTCGGGCATTATATATGGTGCAGTTCATTATATGGGAATTAATAAATTTAATGACAGTTCCAGCGTGCGTCATATCGCGGTGCAGCCAGTAGCAACGCATTAGTACAGTAGCTCCATCAACGAGGCACGCATCCAATTGGAAAGTCGATAGACTCTGTTACGTGACACGCGATCACACGTTCTGTTTCACAAGCTCTAGATACAATGCGGGATTTTTTTATATTTTATTTTGGCAGCCGCGATGCGTATTTTTTATGACTGAGGCATAAACAGCGACAATAGAAACGTTCAGTGGCGCAACGTAACGCAATGGCGGTTCAGTGGGTCGAATATCAAAGTATCAAATATATATCAAAGTGAGTATTAAATCCGAGTGTGTGTGTGTGTGTGCATACATGATATAAATATCACCATTCAAAATCGATGGATTAATAAACGTAACAATTTATCCGCAAAATAAGGTTGCGCCAGATTTAAATTTTTTACTTTAGCGGAGATCATATTTAACGTATTTTATATAACATTCTGTCACAATCCGGATTAATACCGTAACTCAAATTATACAATAAAATAGAAAACTACTTAAATGCGGAAACCGCGAAGGAAAGAATTAACAATAAAATGACGTAAAAATTGAAAGAAAAGTTTAAAAATTATAGGTATCGTTAAAAATAAATCTCGATTAAGAAATTCGCTGCAATTTTATCTCTCTCGCTGCGATGTACCGATATAATCTGCCGCAATGGTTTTGATGAGCTAACATAGGTTCGATTAGCGGTGCCGCTATCGGTGGAACGTACATGAATCTGGAATAGATACTCGTACAAACAGCACGGTAATTCAAATTCCGTCAGTTAGTACTTGATTAATACAATAGGTCAATCGTATACACATACATATTGAATCCAATCGATACATATATCAAAATTCCTATATCTATAAGCGTAACTGACATTGGCAGGCTATAACTACGTAACGTGTGTTGCATTGCTGAAGTAATCACGTATATCGCATTGTCATAAGTATCTGTACGAGCGAGCGGACTCTAATGCATCAACCGGAATATGAAGAGGACTGTTGAAATTGTACTGCTCCAATTAATATCTAAAGCGGCAGATAACTCACGGCCTCGCTCACCCGACATTCGAATTCTATGCGTAGCAGCGGAGCTTTCGGCGGAGCAGTATTTCGAAGGTCTCTCTCTCTCAATGGTTGTTTCACTTGGTGTTATTTCGCGCGAGAAACTCATCCGCGGATAACGATAAGCAAATGTTTGTCTCGGAGTTAGTAGCGGCGCCTAATCCGAGCCACGAAAACCGTGACAAACGCCAGAAGGAAAATCGATATAAATGTAAATAATGCGCAAGACGCGGCTGGCAAACAATTAGCGCTCTTGTCATCTTACATATTCATTTCGAATTTTAGCTTGGCTAAAATAATTGCCCTCGTAAACACGGTAGAAAGATCAACATTGCACTAAAGTACTTGAATATAGGGAACATGTATGTTTTTCTCTCGTGGTGTTTCAATATTTGTTAAAATTGGTTGCGAAAAAAGAAATAAAAGCTTGAGGTTTACGTCACAAAATATCACATTATATGAGTAAACGTTATACTGTGTATGTAATTGTTAAGTTGGACAAAAATTGATAATTAAGGTAACATAGGAATAAATACAGAAAATAAGATACATGAAATTTATTAAAATTATTATTACGATAACAGAGTTAACAATATTTTCGTATTAATATGATAAAACTGCGAAGTTGTATAATAGAAATTTAGTATGCAAACTGCGCATGCAAACTGTGTTTAATCATCTGACATACTTAAATGTAACGTCAAATCTAATTTGCCACCTTCAACGAAGGTAACGAGCAGACTTTGGTAAGTACTTATATGTTAAATGATTCAATCTCCGCTCTGTCACTCGGTTCAACGCGTACTATACTTTATGATGCGATCAATCTGGACCAAATGAGAAATGCTTTTGGTAATTATCAGCAAATCGTATGACTTACAAGTATATAATGCTCTTACTACGCTAGAGTATATGCTGACATTGCAATCAGTATTAACAATCTTCCTCATTCACCGGTGCATTCTGAGTCACAGTGTTTCATCTCGCCGCAAGCTCCACGGACAAAGCACTCTAGCGAAATTTCATTTAACTGCGAAATTAGGCACCGCGGTTGAATTACTTTTCATGCGAAAAGCACTCGTGTATGGCAGTTTGTCAAAACGGACGGACGGTCCTTTGACGCCGCACTCGGACGATGTAATCAACGTTGATGAAACATTAGGGTCGCTTAGAACGTCGACTAAAAATCAGGAGAAAGCGTAGCTAGCGTGGTTTTTTCTAACACAACTTTGAGATGGCAGAATTACTAGAATATATTTTCCGCTCGATATATGTGTATAATAATAAGTTGATATTAACAAACTAATTATTAACAACGAATTTTAAATGCACCATGTAAATTAGTTTATTTTATTTTTTTCTCAAAATATGTGAAAATTTTCAACTAAACGGAAATTATTTTAGGTATTATTTTCGTTAACGAAAACAAAGCGTAATAATAATTAATTCTCCAAAATAATAAAGATACAAAATATGCGCAAATTATTTATATTATATCATATCGTTGGTATTTTTTTTATTTTTGATATATATTTTTTTAGATGGTTTATTTAACAAAAAAAAGGTAATATAATCAATTTACCCAATTATTTCTTAATATTTTTAATAAGAGAATATACAGTATAAAACAGTATTTAATTTTTATATCGCTATAAACACGAATTTCTTTCAATGCAATTAATTTTAAACTGTTACGATTTTTTTAAGTCAATATATTATCACAATTTTAACATGTGGTGATTTCTGTTTTAACGAGAGCCATTTCTGGAGCAAAATAGATTTTAATTTAGTAGTTAATGAATGATATCTTGCAAACTAGTCGTTGAAGCAACTTGCACTTCTTCTCGAAGGTAGCATATCGTATTTCAAAACACATGTACTACACGTGTTTTCACATCTCTCTTTTCGTGACTTATCATCTGATTGTGAGTGCCGAATTACAAGCAAAAAATACGCGACATTCTATCATGTATAGTGCACGCGTGCTAAATTTTCAAAATGCTGTAGCTCCACCAAAAATGGACATAGCGATATACAACTAAAAACTGATATTCTGTACTTCGCGTTTCACAAATGTTTATGTTGTACAGATATGTTCGTATTATATCTATTATACGTGTGCAATAAGAAAAGAAATAAAATAAAATACTAAAATATGAAATATGAATGTATAATATCTAATGTAAAAAACAACATTCAAAAATTTTGAATTTGCATATGTTATAAACGTAAATTAAAGACACATAACATATTTCGATTAAATTATTTAATATAAAATGATTAAAGGATTATTATGTTTGTTATAATGCGCGCGCTAATTCTGTTCTAATCTTTTAGAATCCATCTATCCGTATTTATTGATAATTTGACTTTATGTCACTTAATAGATAATAAACTAATATGACAGATATCGAGCATGTGTGCAACTGCGATTATAAGCCAAATGGTGTAAATTGCTTATGCAATATCATTAGCCTACTTTGATCGCTTATAATTGAAAAATTATGTTATTTTTGTATTAGGATTTTTTATTCTAATTATTCTTTAGAATATACCATATTAAAGTATAATGAAGTATAATAGTGATTATATGGGACATCCTAATAATTTTTATGGGAACATTAGTTTTTTTCTGAACTGTTTATATTCTGTTTTAGATACATATTCGCGGAAGTTTACACTCCGCGTGTCGAAACTAGATCTAATAATATGGATTTATGCGAAATAAATTATGAAAATCCTGACTGAAATTACATATTTCATATTCTCGCCGACGACACGAAAACCACTTTCATACAACCATGATTAGCATAGAAAAAGGGCTTATCTTACATCCGCCGTTTCACGGAGTAACTTTTACCGTCGGACACGGCGGATTTGTAAAGCTAAATTTAATTTGAAAAGCAGATTTATGTGCCACGCCGTGCTCTTCTTACGCCGAAACTGTTCCTCGTTTCTTAATTACGTCTCCAGATCTGCTCTTGCCGTTTTACGATTCGCATTTATCAAGAGCCTCGTAAGATTCCAAGTGAAAATATACTGCCGAGAAACAAGAGGTGGGCGGAAGAGGGAGGGATGGGAGGGAGAAAGGGGAGGAAACTACGCCGCCGTTCGTTAAGACGTTTAATTTTATATGGCTCCTGCGAGGAGTTGCCGCGGTTCTCTACGTTATTTATTTTCTCACGAGACACACTCTGTTGCGGCGATCAAGCAACAAAAACTGAAATACGGTCCCGAAGCAAGCTCCGATTAATGTTTAATTACGACCGAATAGTTCTCAATCCTATCATTCCCAGGCGTTTTTTCCTTTTCTACTTTAGCGCTTAAGTCGTTGGTGCGTATCGAAAAGAGCGGATACTGCAAAAGCTCGAGCGATTCTTTTTTGCAGCAGTTTAAACTTTAAATTAACGAGCGATATACGTACAGAAGTAGAAACTTTTTCTTCTTATGCGATCACGATCAGAAAGATACCTTCGTTAATTATGTAAAAAATTCAAATTTTTTATGCATATACATTAATAATACAACGACACATTTTTATTAAAAATACACTCTTGTAATTACCGATTCGTAATCGTGTGTTCGTAACTTCGTCATAAAAACATTAGCAAAATAGTTGAAACAGTTAATTAGTGAATAATCAACGTAACAACTGATGCATCTTTATAAAAAACAGAACATCAAATTAATATTAACGGCGACAGTGCACCAGTGCTTATCGCTTCCATTAGCTATGGCCTCAAGAAGATACATTAAATACCCATTATAAAAGCTGTAGATTAACCGATATCCCGACGTCAAGTCCTCGACGACATCACCGTAATCTGAACGAGGTTTAATTACTGCGCCGTCAGCGATTGTCGAGGAAAAAGGATTGTACTAATCGGCAATTCGATCGGAGCGGAGGAGCAGCCGGCGGCGGCTTCTAACGCACCGAAATAAATCTGCGGGATGTGCTTGCTGGATGACTCTCGAGGGAATGGCCTCCCGTTGTGTTCCTTTAGTAGGCGTCATTACGCGTTCACGCGGCAGTAACAACGGAACGAATTTTTCTTCCAGACATTATCGTCAATGGCAAAAAAGAATGAAAAATGGACGACTAATCTTCATCGGTTGAGGCTAATAAACATCACCGTTCGTATAGAATGTTTTATCGAGTTGCATTCGTTCCGACCGTCATTTAGGTAAAAACGTTTATTCTTGAACCGTTAGATAGAAATAATCATCAAAGCCTGATGTCTTCTTCTTAATCCACTTAGCTCTGAATCGTCGTATTGCAGTCGTCGCTCTCGTAGAGAACGACGATGCATTACATTTCTTCGTTAGTTTTTCTTCGTAGCACTCGCGACCTACTTGTTCCGCCGTTCGCTGGTATTAGCTATTGCAGCTGATCTTACTTCCGTTGCATCTTATTTTTCACACAACAGTAATATGCCCTTAATCTCTTCGACATAGATATATCCATGAGAAATAATCGTAACACATGTACGTGTAATTTAACGCTGTAAACGCGTTCTCAGCCGGTGTGTGCAGAGAATGAAAAATTTAGTAAAAGAATGCACGGGAGATAGAGAGGTGGAGGGTGGTTTGATAGCGTATAAAATTAAATCCATTACACGCAATCGCATTACACGCTTGCGCACGGCCACGGATTAACAATAAAATCTCTGGTGAGCTTTCAGTTTCCAGCATCGCGTGCGAACGATGCGATGTTGCGACGGGCAAATTAAAAGAAAAAATTAAACTCAAATATTCATTAATATCAGCGTGCATTCGTTTTTAGAATCCTTCCAAATAAATTATTAAACACACGCGCACATGGCAGAGTTATTAAAATGTAACAATTTATTGCAACGTAATATTTTGTACGTGGATGATAATAAATCATCATTTATTACAGGTATGTTTGTCGTTCATTAATTTTCTTTACGATTGCTTCTATAAATACATATTTCTCTAGTAATCACCTACAGGCATTACTTATTAATGCCCGGATATACTTTCCTGTTAAAATTTATGCAGTTCTCGCGATACTTTTTTTTTTTAAATCTAACTTTATCCGAAGACGATAAAATATCGAAGAGACTGAAATGGACTTTTCATCTTTATCTACCTGAGCTTCATTATTCTTTTATATAGAAAAAAAAATATATATTTTCTTCAGAAAATAACCCGTGAAAAAGTCACGATCTTTCCTACACAAGGAAAGGATCGGAAGACGCTCCGTTAAGGAAGAAACCCATAAAGTAACGCGTAGCTATACGCGTGACATCGGTCCTTCGAAAGTACAGCGCATATCCGACTTATCTTCATTCCAGCAATGTGCCTCACTCTTGCCCGTCCATTTATCCCGAACATGTATCCGCTTCACCCTCGATCCGGATTTTACTCTCCGGAGCCACTTCGACTTTGCCCTTTCGAGTATCAAAGCACTTTTTCAAGCGTCTCGTGAATTATTCGCTACTCGATATCTCATCTCCGCGCTCTTTTCCCCACCTCGTCCGGGTTACTTCCGGTGGGAACTCATCAGACGTTCCGGCGTAGATTAAATTCACGCAAGTATCGAGGCCGCTACGAGAGAACGAGCGCGGGTAACTTTCATTAAAGCTCCTTTCCGACGCGGCTAATCGCATTTGTGGGTGAACCCCACTCTCGTCCTGTCCGGGAATCCTGGAAAACTCAGGGACATAGCTGTCTGTGCCCGACATTCGCACTGTCGCCGTATGCTCTTCACGATATTTAGTAATTTTATTTATTATATTCCATAGCTTGTGGGATATCAAACCGACATTTCGGCATGATAAAGATCTCGGCACAGCTAAGACGCCGCATAATGAAAGGATAAACTGACAAAATTGATTTATATATAATAGTATCTTTTTCATATACCATGGTAAATCTTCAATTTATTATCATGTAATATACATTAATAAATTACAGCACTATTAGGTATACATGAAAAGTATGTTAATACAGTAAATAAAAAAGTCGATAATATATGTATTTGTATAATATACATATATACAGAGTCTAATGAAGTCGCTATCATTCTTTCGCTGTTATTATCTGCATAATATAATTATTATTAGATATTTTAATTCAGCTCAAATTAATTTTATTTTATTACTTGTTTATTCCGCCTGCACTATGTGCGAATTATCGATACGAGTGTTTGCACTCCTCGATGCTGTTTGAACTGTGGTTGTTCCGTGGAGAAGAAGCATTCTCCCAGCTATTTATCAGCACCAGCAGCTTGCTCTGGCAACATTTACGACCCTCTTAATCCGCGGTTCCATTAACGCGCGGCATACGCCGTGGCGAAGTGTGGTGCATTAGGTTGAAGTCAACCATAAAACTCTGTGGAGACGTTTAACATCCATTGTTTTAGGTTTTAAGTTACACGTGGCGAGAGCTCACCCGCCAGGTATTTGCCGCGGCACTAATTAAAGTCGTCGTTAAGAGTCATTACGCAGTCCCGCTGCGTTTTCTTTCATAACAGCCTTAACGACGCATCGATAAACTGAAAGGCTACGTTTAATTGGTCATTTCTGCAACTTGATTATGGCTGTAATAAACTTTATATAAAGAGAAATGCGTTTATAAGGTCGTGTTGAGCAGTTCGCAACTTGCACTCATCGCCATTCGTTTTTTTAACGGCAATTTATGTTCACAGTAATGGTTCGAATAATATATTCAATTCTATAATTATATTACGTAATATAAAAAAAAATGGTGCTCAATATTACACAATATTATCGATAAAAGTATTTAAACGCAAAAATCGAAGTTATAAAATATCAAATAATAAGAAATACATTTCGAGCATAATACTAACTATACTTCACGTATAATATACTATACTACACTAAAACTTCTTTCTACTGAATGAGTACAATAGCTTTTCTTCAATTCAATACGCGCGCGAGATTCAGGTTCTTTTATCGAATAAATATTTTTATTTGGTACACATAGCATTTTTCGATTCGGTCTCTTTTTATCGTTTTGAAATGCGAACATCACTATGGAAAAAGCAATTTGATAAATGGCGCATTATTCGATGATCATGACTAGACATCGGATTTTTTATAAATACAAATTGGTGGAAAAGAGCAATTAATAACTAAGATTATGTTATTTATGATATCCAACACATTTATACTGCAACATATGTTAGGTATAAATATATGGGATATTATACATAACATAATCTTAGTTATTAATTGCTCTTTTCCACCAATCTGCATATAAAAAATCCGATATCTAATCATGACTATTAAATCGATCGTACAGTTTCAAATATAGATCATTTTGTGTTGTTCGAGACCGTATATCTTTCGCGAAATAGGAACAATATTCGTAAGTATAAATGAAACGCAAACCGCCCGTAAGACTCACTAAAGGAGAACTATCAATTTCTATCGTGCACATTTCTAAGCTGTCATATATCACATATGAAATAAAACATAAAACTGAAAATTCAGGAATTATTTTAAATAAAACCTATAATTAATATCTTATAAATACCGTTGTGTGCTATGATGCGAATTACTTTGCGATAAAAATTCAGAGACACTGTTACGAACCGAGACCAATGATTGATCAGCAAACCAATTTGAATCGAGCTAGCGACCAATAGGTCATAATTATCCGGAGGTTCGCGTAATTGGCCTGACCGCTGCAATCATGTTGACCTACACGCGTCCAGCTGTAATTTAAAGTAATGCGATCTAGTTCGTAATCAGCATTTCCCATTAAAACACCTCGAATGTCGGTAACGCGTTCAAGCCAATGTAACGAGCTCTCTGTGGTTTTGAGCTGCCTGATTAATTAATTACTGATAAATAGTGTAACGATCGCAAAAGAAGATGTAAAACTCGCGCGTTACACTAGTGCAATAAAAATTTTAAAAGAGTGAAAGAGCGTTCGCGCTGTATTAGGGATTTCCATGGAAGACCTGAAATTTAAGTAACATACGATGTATATATGTGTATACCTAGATTCGAATGAAACTGTCTCGAGCGGTTGCCGTTGCCGTGTGGATTTAAGCAGCTGCGTCGGGATCCGCTGGTTTCCTTTGAATTCTTCATGACGCTTTAGTGCACTTGTACACCAAAGGTCATTACAACCACACTGAAATTGCGGTTTGTCGGCACCTCCTGTTCTTATCGCCTTGCATTCTCATATCGTTTTGCGTGTTCTCCGAATTAGA
The DNA here is from genome assembly GCA_035220615.1 of Leptothorax acervorum. NCBI lineage: Eukaryota > Metazoa > Arthropoda > Insecta > Hymenoptera > Formicidae > Leptothorax > Leptothorax acervorum. The sequence continues at coordinate 82,593 of JASTWQ010000452.1, read as the reverse complement.
AATTATTTTTACTCCATTATATTTCGTAATTATTTTGTCAAAAATTATGATTTGTAATTCCCGTACTGTTAACGTGATTAATGTTTTTAACGAAATTCATTATTTTTCCATTTAACATCTCTGCTCGGAGCTCATTTTTGAAACTTTCATAATCTCATTTTTTTTATCATGTATTAAAACTTGCTTACGAATAACAGACGAGACGACAACGAAAGTTAGTTACTTTAAAACGCCGTAAAAAAAATTGCTCCATGCGGTAATTTCATTACTGCCCTTGGTGATAAAAGTAATAATCAGAAGCGAGCGATTTGTTGCCGCGCGACTCACCCCACCGTCTACTTCATGTTATTCTCGCGTAATAAATTTAATTTGCAATTTTGCTATTACATCGTGAGCTCGTTAACCGGTTATGTAAGGATAATGTTTTCCGGGACAACCCGCCGGAGACTGTCTCGACGCATCGACGAAGTGTTAGATGCTGTTATTGCGAACTTGTTCGATATTCCATTACGTGCCAACTATCGAGTCGACTCCTCCACGGCACACGTCCATGTATTTCTGAAAACTCGTTTACAGTTACTTACGACGATGGATGAGTCGCGCACTCAAGGCAGAACGATATCTATACGTATTCCATGAACGTATTTCACATGGGAGAAATAAAAACGAACGAGATCAAATGTCGACAGTGTTGTGCTCTTGCTTTATGCAGTAGTATAAGGACGTCGCTGATCAGACGAGATCGTCTATCGCGCGACGTAACAGAATCAGGAGTACAAATGTTGACTGACATAATTTTCTTTTCAGCCAACACGTTTGTTATACATTTTCTAGTATTTCAAAATTAACTTCTCTTGTGTGAAACACTTTTGTATACGTGTTTTCTAATAACGTATCGAATTAAAGAGCATTTAATAACAATAAGACATTATAGATACGTCATGTATTCAGTTAAAAAGTACTTATAGATAATATGACAGAGTCAAATATTATTGAATTTAAAGCAATCTAAAGCAACTTTTTTAATCAAACCTTTAATTAAACCTTTAATTAAACCTTTTTAATCAATAGGTTTTTAAAATTCCAATATTAATTGACAAAGTTAATTTAAAATGGCTCTCGAAATTTGAACAATTGTTAAATTTCAATATCATCATTTTTAAGCTCTAAATTACTGTTATAAATGTGATAATTATTAAATCGTTTTGTACTCAGTAGATTAGTCGAGCGATAGCGCAAACATATTTCATTTCTGGAAGTAGACGTGCACTACTCCTCTGACGTTTTTGATCAATCAAAAGCCCAGATAGCTCAGCGAGTATATACCGTTGACCTCTCGGGGCTTCACGTCGCGACAGTGAGATCATCTTAAAAGACGAACCTCGGAAGTAGTTTCTTCGAAGACGGGCACGTATAGCGAAGTGCTTTTTAGAGCGACGCGACGTCTGTCCCAGCTTTTATGCACTTTCGTCGTAAGCTAACAAAATCCATACAATAATCTTTCCCGACGAAAAACTTTCTAAAATTTGTAACAATTAAATTTTAACATCGTATTACTCCATTTCGCTTATTTCCATGTTAAAGCATAATGTCGATCGCTCTTGCTCGCGGGTATCGAAGTATTACATTAAATATACAATTACACGCGTCATCGGTCGCCACGTGTTACGCAAAGGAAACTTCCGGCGAGACGAGAACACGTAGAACGTCAATTCCCAATCGATGAATCATTCATGCCAGGATCTGGTAACACGGCGCATTTAAAATTCTCATGCTCGATCCGCCCGCGTTCCTGATATAATTCCCTTCTTCCTGCGCAATCCCTCTTGCCGTTCTATCTACCTGCCGAGTATGTAGGCATACTCGCGCGCGCGTGCATACGCTGCAGATAAGAACGATTATAAGGTCGCTCATTACCATTTTCCCTCGCGCCGGGGGTGGCCGTTTATGCCGAGAGAATAATAGTGCAATCAAAGTCAACGACAGGCGGATCTTATCGGCGCACGAGGAGCATTTAAATATACCCTCGTTGTTTTTGCGGAATGCTCGCATTCGACCGCGCGCCCAGAGACGGCCGGCTGACTTCACGAATTAATCTTTATCTGACGTGGACTTAACTCGGATTCTCGGGCTTATATACATATCGTGGGACACCGAGACGAAATCGATATCATCAAGATACCGGAACTTTCACCCCTCATCCTGTCGTCGATACGAAAATCAGTTTGCGACGGAAACCTCGCGTGCGTTACTAAACCCCATATTTAAATGAACGCCGTCGTATCAAAACGCAGTGACATAATTTTAATTCACCGCGATAATGTCCACGTATGTAAATAGGCAGCGCTAAATAATCGCCGCTAAATTTGCGCCGCGATTGGTGGCACGTGAAGCTTAATAAAAAATGTAGATCCTGTCAAAACGACGATCTTGCGGCGTCTCTCGAGGAATTGTCATGAACAGGCGCTGTGGAAAACGAGCTGGGCGATCGCGCGATCTCTCGCACGGAAACGAAGCCATTTAGCAGGCCGTAAAAAACTCAGTTGAACTAAAGTGTTAAAATACCCCAATATTGCCGGCGTCGTGGAAGCTGGCGCAAGAACGGCGCGCCGAAATTACATGTAAGAAAAAGAGGAAAGGACGCAAAGGCAATGAATGCTGGAAAATAAAAAACACGAGAAAAACGGCGCAAGATACGCCTCAAGAGAGTTGCCGTGCGAGCTGGACACGAGGGTGCATCGCGAGATACAGCGCCGGGCGATCAAAAAGGGCGAAAATCTCGGCGTTGGACACCCGCGATAAGCGTTATTCTAGTTAAAGCCTAAAGACTAACTTGCCCAAAGGCAATTACCCGCGTGTCGGTGAGATACCCCCGATACCCTAGCTGTGTGCTCGCGCGATGCGGGCGGAAGGCGATGAGATAGATCGCGCCGAGTAATCAAAGGCGATCCGTCATCATCAGGAACGATCGGGATGCGACCGTGATGCAGCGTTGGGTACCGTTACCTTGGCCGTATCGTTCGTTAACCGCGTGCATATCACCTGCATGGTCTGAGCGAAGGATCCTTATCACCTTTCGTATACGCTCGCCCGGTACATAAGAGCCGGCCCGTATATATATGTAGGTATATGTTACGCCATGATAATCTCATGCATGCTCTTGTGGGTTAGCTCAATGCATAGTTCTAATTTCATAGGGTGTGAACGAAAATACCATTCATGCCGTTCACGAAACTGGAGGGTGTCAACATTATTCAGCAGGCCATAATGTATAATTAACTACAGATTTTTCCAACTAGCTCATATATTATTAGTAAAATTTATAATACATTTATTTTTTATTTATTTAATTATTTAGTTTAAGGCTATAAAGGATAACAATCTAAGATAGCAAAATGATAAAGAAATCAGCAAGACTTTCAATGTATTCCTAATGTGTGTTCGCGCTTGTTTATTCCAAAGGCGTATCAATTTCTCGACATAACGCGTTTTTTGTAGGACGCGTGAACACTGAACAATGCGGAAACTGGAACGCGAGATGAAGAAAAATCAGGTTGGCGCACGGGCTTGGCACATCTCCTATAAAAACGAGGCGCGGGCGTGGGGATGAATTAACAATCGACGTGTGGGAGAGCACCGGTAGCGAGCTACTTAGTGTTATTCGCCGAGCATCGAGTGGCAATCAGTCGCGGATCAGGGTCGGTTCTTTTCCCGGTCGCATGTCTTCATTACCCGCGCGCCGGCTGAAAACCGTGAGAGAGAATAAAAGAGGCGGCAGAGCTCCGAGGCGCACCGAGAGGAGGAGTCGTCACGTAACGCGGACGCGTGACCGGACTCGCGAAACGAACCGCACCACCCAACGGAACTCATTCGCGGCGCGATCGGCACTGGCGCGGATGCAAAATGTTACGGGCGATCCGTTTGTACCGTGCCCCTGTGTGAAAATACGACCCATTCACCCGTCGTTACGAACACGGTAGGTCGACGCTCGTTAAAATCCCGAGCGATTCTTCGAGACCCGAGGGGAGCTCTTCAGCTCTGGAGAACAAGCTGGGATGAGCGACGACACGTTCCATGGAATCGTTCTCGTCGTTCTCGAGGAACTATTTTCGCGATTATTCGTGCATGTTGGATTACCATGCCGAATTGCTATATTTTTTTCACTATCGTAGAAAGAATTTATTTTAATATATAAGCAAATGTGAAATGTGTTATTTGTTGTTAAATCGATTTTCGTAATTTTAAATTAAGATTAAAATAAATGGATCGTCTTAATAAATGTCCGAGTCTCTCAAGAGATCAATTTCTCTTCGATCTAAATTTATCTGACAGAACGAAATTCTTAGTAATGAATCGTGGCAGTTGCAACGCGGCGATTCGCCGCTCGAAGTGCGAGCAAGGAAAACGTCGCAATCGTCGATGCGCAAGATGTACGTAATTGAATGCTTAAGTCGCGGGACGGAGCCAATTTAAATGCATTAGAGTTCAGGAACTTTCTTATTAACCGGAGAATTCGTGATCGGGTTCAGAGTGCCATTTGTATTCTGAATATTTCATGCCACGTTCGTCAACCACGCGGAATAAAGTGCGCCGATTCTGGTACTTCTTTTTTTCGCTGCAACTTCGGAAATGTCTCTTTTGTAATCGCCACGGGGGATGACGGTTCCGGAAGAGAAGGACATAAAAATACGGCCGTCCGGTTTTATTTTTGTCTGCACTTGTTGCCGCCGTACTATCTATCTAGACTTAAATCGTTGCCTATCAGCGTGAGGCACCCTCCGCTTGTCTCGAAATAAATTTTGTCACGCATGAAGCTACGTGAAATTTATTTCTCGAGGGGAACGATGATGCGAGGGAGATCAGCTGGTTACCCAAAAGCCTCGTAATAGGGGTTAAACAAAATGAAATATCATTTTTCTTCCATATAGAAACGAGGACCATATTACGCCAGCTTAAAAAGGATGTAACGATATCTTGTCCTATATCATGTCGCAAATATCTTTGTACACGTCTGAGTTTTAAATATGCACTCTCTATCATAAAAGTTCTTTTTTACGATTTGTTCTATTTCCTATAAAGATCGAAGATTGCGACCGAAGCTACCGGCGCCTATCGCTCAAACTATCTCGCGAAAGTGTCACATGATCGCCGGATATTAAATGTCAACGATATCGTTTGAATGCTAAGACGAGATATTCAACAATGATATATTGTTCTTGCAGTAAATTTTTACGATTCTGCGAGTCCATCGTAATATAAAAGTGAATATCGTTTTATGATTAATCAATTTGTCTTAAATTGAAAGAAAATTGGATAAAAAGGTACAATTCGAAATAATTAACGTCATCTTTTATTAATATATAGATACGATAAACATATACAAGACAATACTTCCAACCTAAAGAATTTTAATCGGACATCTATGACTCGAGCTTACATTATAGTAACACCTGGAATCAAGCTTTTATGCGCGACATGAGTTTTATTGCGAGTTTTCTTAACGTAAAACGGTATCGTCTTACGTACCGTATTGAAGCTACATTTTTTACGATCCAATATTACGACCAGCAAGCTATAAGCGCGTCAATGACCAAAGTATATGTATAATCAACTATCAAGAATTTATACTCGATAGAACACACGCTTCGGATGTCTCGCGTCGATCACAATGCTCATCGATCATCGACCATCAACCGTCTATCGTCCATTCGATGACAACGGAAACGCGTAGCACTGTTACAGTTCATACACCTCGTCAGCGCCGGATTTGGACCGTTGTTGAATCTGAATCCGTGCGGCCATCGACTGGCGCGGAGCGTAGCAGCGATTTCATCCTGCTCACGTAGCCGTTCGCTCTCGCAATGCAAGCCCGCTTTGATATAACGACCGTATTTCCAGCCGATATACAAAGGAGCATCTGAATCCCCCCCCCCTGCCCCGGTGGACATCGCGAGCGAGTAATGTAACGCGAAATCCGGCGTCCAGGCTGCTCGATGCATCCGTTGTTGACGACGCACGAAGAGATATACTAGTAGACGGTATGGTGCTCCCAGTAGACGAATAGCAATTTCGAATAACGTAATTTTATCTGCATTTTAAAATCCATAGGAAATTGCAGCAGCTTTGCGGCACGAAGAGTATATGTATCGGGTGGCTACACAGAAAAAAAAAAGAATGTTCTTGATTTGAAAATATCTTTAGTTTCAACGTGGAAATCTTGAAATGAGCTTTTACTGCGTTAAGCAAAGAAAACTTGCTTGAATAAAGTCATTTATATAGTTCAATCAAAAAGAAAAAGTTAAAATGGAAAGTTGAAAGTCTTAATAAGAAAATTGTAGATTGTGTGGCGTACATCTAAGTCTTGATTTGACACTTCTTTTTTTTCTATGTGGAGACCATCTATGTTCCTTAACATTAGAAAACTATCGAAACAATCAAAATAACTGTAACTTTCGTAATTTTTTAAAGAATTACTCAAAACGGCACATTTCCTGAGATTTTCCATGACTTTTGTTGCAATATGTAAATGATTCAATTGATCAATTTACTTTCCACCTTCGTAGTTTGTCCTATTTCTTTCAAAAATACATATTAATATACTTAAATAGTAGAAATTAATCGTCAGTAATTCTAGTGTTCATTGCGGTCTTTGAACCAACGATTTGAAATTGCAATCATCCAATTACACCCGATGACATCAATTTATAAAAAAATTTTACTTTGCTCCAATTCTTGTCCATTGAAAAAAAAATTCTACCACGCAATGAAAGTTTTTACATTATAGATTATCTTTATCACAACGCACGTGACAATTAAACAGAAAAATATGATAGTGTCTGTAAAGTGGTAATTAGCTGTCGAGTACCGAACCGGTGTCATTGTCATAATTATAATGCTGTGGCGATAGACCGTGGAAATGCATTATGTAAACACTATGTAGTGTCCAACCGATAAGTAATTCATTTTACGCGAATTTGACAATATTCGCAGTTCTCGACGCTTCGGGCGTATAGCGTGCATGAGAACGATAGATTCAATTATTCCCTTTCCGGATGCGGCGTCGGCGGGGCACAAGCAAATGAGAACGACCGCCCGCGACGATCGGGAGCAACTCAAAAATTCGATCGGTCGACACGCGACCGAGGTGAATATCGTTACGCGCCCGATGTTTGCGCGATATGCCGCGTGTGTTGACAGAAACGGCTTGCTCGAATCGAGCTTGAACGATGTAACGAGCGTCGCTGCCGGAACGTCAAGTCACGCAGCGTGAACGAAAGGTAACGTGCCGCCGCGCCGGTGCATTTACATGCAAACGACGGTGCCTTTTTCTTCTCCGGTCTACACGGGAGGGTGACGATCCTTTCGGGATTATATGGGAGGAATAATAATGCGTAGATGTTTGGACAGCTGCATAAAAATGCTAACGCAGTCGCCGTTACTTTTAAATCGTCGTTACAAAATGCATCGTGATTTAGATGCAATTGCGGAAACTGCTAGGAACTGCGATTGCGGAAGGGCCAACTTGTGCTTTATGTAAATTCGGCATCTTCGTGTAAATTCGGGCAAACTCCCGGTCGCGTCCCGTATGATATATTCGAGCGCTATCGTTATGCGGTAGATGCATCGTGCCTGGTACAAGTACCTGTATGCCCGGACACGCGCCACTCGAAAATGCAAAGGGGATTTAATTATTCCTCCGTGTTGTAAGAGCGCTCACGCGAACGGAAGATCGAACCTCATCGCCGGCGGAGTTGTGGAAACGAAAATAAAACGCGAGACACGCTCGCGCAAAAAAATTCCCAGAAAAACTCTGATAAAATGGCTCTTCAATTCAGATCGATGCTCAGAGCAATCTGCTCAGAGCAGTGTGCTATGACCGACCGAATCCGTATGATAACGATACAAAGCAATCCCTCAGATATATGTCGCGAAATATCTGCAACACCAGTGTGTAACCGCAGCCCGCAGGCGTAATAAACATTTGATTTGATCGTTATTCTTTACCGTTATATTCCGTTGCGTTTCAATCGAGCCTGGTATCGCCGCCGTTGCATGGTCACATAGCATAGAATGGTGACGATATCTTCTATTTTACTCTATATTACCTGCTCTAGATTAATAATTTAGTTCGCAATATTTTTACTTGCTCATTGTGAACTTTAGAATTAATTGAAAATTAAATGTGCCCGTTTCCTCAGTTAAAACACATTATATAAGTGCCTTGTATATGATAAAATTGTTATTAAACTTTTTGAAGTTTTAATTAAAATATTTAATGTCGATGACGGAGATAGCCTGTTTTCTGACAAAGCGCTACCAAATGGCTATTACGTAAAGTAAAACGCGGTCGGATATCCCGCTCGATTTCACGGACAGTGTGTTTTGAGGAAGACCGAAATGGGCGCCATAATACATCGGGAATTTTACGAGGTCGGCGGGATCGATAGAGAAAATAAAAGGGAGGGTGGGATATAAAAGGGTAAGAAAACCGCGGTGAACCGCACCGGTAAACTAGACGTTACACGATACGGGTGGAACAGGAAAAGCGGAGAAATCCAGGTAGTTTTACGCTTTTTCAGTATTTATTGTTTTCGATGTTCAATAGCGCAGCACGTCGATTCGATTATGCGGGGGATCATAAAAGGAATCATAGTATCGGAGGTATGTTCCGCGTCGGATAAAAAATCGTCTATCATCCTCGCGTCGATTCCGCGAGCGCGAGAAACTCGTTTTCCGCGGATTATTAATGGGTCGAGATCTTGTTACGTGACGCCAGGCACACGTGTCGACGCTCATTTCGATTTAAAGCAGAGGAGAACATAATTAAACCTCGAGCATCCTTGCTTTTCATCGCGGCAAATGGAATAATATCGTGGCCCAGACCCGCATCCCGCTGTAACACTTTAATTTTTTTTATTTCCGCAGCGCTTTCTGGTACCAAATTAAAAATCCCGTTCGTGCGTAACTTCTTGCGTTGTCGCGCACCGCGCACCGCTTCGTGGGACCGCGCCGCAATAAATGCCGCTCGGCATTATACACCGCTCGCGCTTTGCGATTCAGCCCGCGTCGCGATTTACTTAGCTGATTTACAAATGTGTTTTACTAATTGCTGCTTCGTGCTGCGTGGCCACAATATTTACGTGTGGATACGCGTGTACTCATGCAAGTTTGTTCACATACCTAGTACGCGTCAAATTTATCTTGGGGGAAAAACAACGTATCACTCATATTAAAATATGATGATATATGATAAGTTACATAGGTGAGAATTATTCTATATTTTCACCTCCGAAACGTCGTTGGCAATTGTGCTATTTTTCCAATGTGGGACGAAGAACGGATATTGATAATAAGAAATGTAAAGACATGGATCTTACGTAATTATTGCATTCCATCTCTTTTCACATTATTTCGTAACGTTAAAAATATAAAATCATAGTTATTAATAAGTTTACTATGACATTAAGCTCTTTTAACATTATTATAATTATAAAATACTTACTGATTATATACATTTGAACATGATAAAATCAATGTTTGTGAATTGTCGCATGATACTCATATGATATTTAATCTTTTTCATTACGTCGACATATCCGACATTTTTCACTTAACTGATGCCGCACAAATTAGCTAAGTACAGCGAGCAGTTCATTGACTTTTTCAGGGATCGGTTATAAAAAAAAAAAAACGGTAGATCGATTGTGTCACCCTCGCATCGCTCATGCGCCGCAATATTTCTCGGGTTCAACGACGTCGGCATGCTTGCAGCATATCCGATGCGATCGCTTATAAACACATTCGCGACGCTATTAATCATACGAGCCGACGGATGCGCTAATTGAATGGATCACCGCTGGTCATTCGGACGTTAATCTAGCGATCGCTAATATGTAATAACTAACAAACGCATTTGAATTTGCATTCGCGCAACCACTGTACGAGGATTAACCGCCCGCTGCAAGCCCACCGAATCCCTTTAAAGCCGCCCTACGAAGCGCCCGGTTGTTACGTGTCGACAAGGGACCGGTTAAAATACGGGAACTGTCCCTGGCTCAGCTAGTCTACACTCCACGTCGTCGCGTATAGTATACGATCGATGACATTATGGCATTTTAATGAACGCTGCGTGTTAGCCGGCGAGTGACATTCGGGCGCAATTATGCGCCCCCGTCGGTTGATACTTGCGTACGGAGGGCGTTGTGAAATACCGGCGGGCGAGGCGACGTTTCGATGCACTAAAAGAGAATTGCACTTTGAAGTCAGTTATTTGAAACTGGTATCGTCAACGGTACACTGGTGCCCGACCATTCAACGCGTGACACGCGTCGAACTTGTGAAAGAAGTGGCGCCAGCGATCGCGCGATGCATAAAGCTCGGCAAAACATCACGACTCGATTTTATCGGAGTTATTTGGCACCTCATACGCTACAACAATCGTTAGCACGTGAGCTTTATAACGTATTCATAGTTCATACCAGCCGTACAAATAGTGGATTAAAATTTATTCGCGACAGTCAGTAAAATTGCAGATACGCGAAGATTTCGCAAATAATAATTAATCATGTGAATTGATTAATCGATTGAGCTAATACAAAGAAAAAATTGATGTAGCATTTATGCAATATAGACAATACTTGAATTAGGAATGTAGGATCTCACACACAAAATGAGGAAAATTATCTACACAATTCTTATATAAGGCATTCTTAAAAATTAATCTAGCATTTTTGCAATATGTGATAAATATTTAAAATAGGGATCTTAAAGGATCTTAAAATAAGAAAAATCGTCTATTATATAAGGCACATTCTTAAAAGTAACGCAAGTCAAAGCGTGGATAAGTATATGGTTATCCTTGGTGCAAGTTACACTTCTTGTCGAACGAAACCATTGCCCTCCTTCTCCGCGGCCGTTCTCGCACGTTGCAATTCGCGTACTTATCTCGGGACATAATGCAACAAACAGACAAGGTAAACGGAATGCAGGCGGTGAAATTCGTCCAGTTTGCGAGGGGGTACACAAGGAACGTGCACATATACCGTATAGAGACAGTGAAGGAGATGGATAGATGGATAAAGGGGGACTTGGGGAGAGAAGAGGAGGGCAAGAGGAGAGCACGAAACAGGCGAGGGAAAACAGGGTGGTCAGTGTTTACACAGCGTTTACCGACCAGGTAATTACCCGCAGTGCTTCGTGCTCTCTCTCTCTCTCTCACTCTTCTCTCCCCCTTTCCCTTTCCTCTTCTCTCTCTCTTTCTAGTCCGTGCGAAACGCCTTCAACATTAATCATTTACCACTGCGATACGGAACTCTACGGTTGACCGCCACGCAAATAGCTCCCGCACGAAAAGAAATAGCGGACGATGCAACAACCGCAACGCACGCCACCGCACGCACCTATCCCGCGTGTCATTCAAAGGGTGAGTTTTCGCAACGTGAACAAAACACCCCTGCAAGATCATCGTTTGAATCACCGATGAATCTCACACCGCTGGCCACTTGAAAATAATGTCCCGTTTGTGATAAGAGATTTTCGATAATAACACTGAGAGTCGTGCGATTACTCGTGATTAATTACGTTTCTTCTACGGTCGGATTGTTAGTTAGTTCCCGATACGAATTTAGTTGATTCAAGATAAAATGGGAAATTGATTGCTACAGAAATACGATAATTAAAAATCTCGATAATTTCGCAAAAAATTAACTAACAATAAGTATCATCAGATAAGAGATAAGATAAGAGATTGTACACGCGTAAAAGTTCTGATGCTTTCGCACAGACATGAAGGCCGTCTACAGGTGTCATATGATTTATCGAATGCGTCTGGTATTCCGCAGAATGTAGGATAAAGGAATCCCGCGAGGTAGACACGAGAGCTTTCCTTGCTCGCGTTCCGATGTGGCGCGGCGTAGGACGACACGGCGAATTGAATTTGAGGAAAAACGGCGAGTAATATGATACGCGATTCTTTTATTTATAAGCGTCATTTTGCGCATGTCGCATTTTTACGTTGGAATGTGTAAATGTCTCTGGTTGCGGATGGATGCAAGTGCAATCAGGAAAAAGATATCTCAATGCAAAGTACATAAAAAGCAGAGAAAAGAAAAATCTCTCGAGCATTCATCGCTGTAGTTCATTAAGCTTGATAGATAACGAGGATATTCAGCACGATATTACGTCGCACAATACCATAATATCTTAACCCGTTCCAGTCACACTTCCCGAGAATCCCGTACCGGTCACACTGGGTGGAATCCACCCAAGCGTGTTTGCAAGTGTATAAAAAATTGTAGGTAACCTTTAAAAAAAAAAAAAAATATCTTGTTGTAGTTTAAGTCTTCCTTAAAAAGACTGTATAGGTTTGATTTGCAAAAAATTAATTTAACATATGTACAAAAATTGTTGAAAAAAAAAAGTCGGAAAAGTGACATTTTTCACAAAAACTAATGTAACTTTTTCAATTTTTAAGATATTTTAATTTTTCAAACGGTTTTTTCATCCTCAGATGATGCACTTTTCACTGATTATTGCAGTTTATGCGGCCGTTCCAAAAAGTATATTTATTTTGAGGTATGAAGGTGCGATTTTTTGCTGAAAAATGAAAAGGACATTTCTTGGAAAAAATAGCAATATATTTATGAAAAATGGTTTTAAAAATATGAAAAAAATATATTTACGTTGCAAATTATATACTTTAAGTAAATGAAAAGGTTACAATTTTTTATTCGATGCCATAGGCACATTCAACGCATAAATATGCGCGATGCTTGTCGCACATCGGTCGAAGGCAAGTGGGACACATGGAGCCCGTCTTTTTATCAGTTCCTCTCGGGCAAATTTGACATCATTGTTTCCTATCCAATTTTGGGCGGTCCTCTCCAAATGCAGGCCTGTCCTGGAGGTGCAGGACATTCGCAATACCGAATTTGATGTCCTTGCGAATTGTTGGTATTGTGTATCGTTCTTGCAGGTGTGCCTTGACCAAATGTAAATATATATATATATATTTACATTTGGTCAAGGCACACCTGCAAGAACACAATATATATACATAATAATATATAATAATATATATATATATATTATTATATTATTATATTATATTACATATATATTATATATATAATATATATGTATATTGCTCGGACACGTGGTCTTCGGCTTCATCAGTGTCATCGCCGCCAAGAATTGACTGTTCTTCGGACTCCTCAAGCAATTCCTCGCGAATTGTACGGGAGCGCAAGTTATAAGCCATCTACTTTTCATGAATAATTACACAGTAAAATTTTTTTAAAAATTCTAAGCAACGAAAAACACAACTGTGTACTTGCCTCTTCACTTTGGAACAACGAGAAACGAAAAAAAAAAATATTCCAAAAACTCAAATTATTACGTATTAGTCACACTGGGTGGAATCCACCCGACAATTCCGAGACGCTCACTTTGAACGGCTGCCGACAAAGAACTAACGGGCCGAAAAATATACCACCGACGGGTATCGATACTTGAAGGTCCCAACTACCTGTAGATCGCGGCACAAGGCCCATTTTTATTGGTTTACTGGGTCGTTTTCGAAGTCAAAAAAACGCTTGGGTGGATTCCACCCAGTGTGACTGGAACGGGTTAATTTTGCTCGTACGATTGCGAGTATCTACGAACGAATGACTATTGACTATATCAATACATGGCCGTAACTCCGTTACGTCCGATAAAGTTTTTTGCATCGGGACGATATGTTTACAGGGAACTTGAGAATAGGTACTCATTTTCTGATTACGACCGATTTCATAACGCGATGCATATATGGCGGGCGTTAATGAGTTTAATCGACGATCGTTACGTTCTTTTACGATAGCTTTAATGCCGCGTGCCGTATATATGTATAACGTAGCAAATTGTAATAATGCCTCGTGTGGGCATCGCGCGTTGAAACGTCAGGATTACAATCTAATCAAGTTTACTGCGGCACCATTGCGACACGAATTTAATGCGCCACCGGCATTTGTAATCCCTACCGAGCGCGCTCGTTTCGGTTGACTGAGGAAATCGATATCCCCGATTGTGAATGAACTATTTCCAAAACTATGTTACATGTATCGCCGATTGCGGAAAATTCGATAGTGCCTAACATTTCCGGAAGATTAGTTTATATAAATACACAGAAAATGAGACAATATAAATAACGACATTACAGGGAATATCGGAATATATATATATATATATATATAATAAGTATATATAGTACACAACATAATTCGAAGATGTAGAGAATAGAGGAACATTAATTCTTTACGAACGGAGATCGTATATATCGTGGTCATCCATCAGTGTCACGCGTTGCAGATAAATAAAAAAATAGCCGCGCAAGGATACAATACACTACGGCAACTACAATGCAACGCGACAGGATATCCTATTAGTATAAATGCTCCGATATATCTAAGCATATAAAATTATTTTTTCACAAAAGTGTTTTCGCTTTAAAGCGAGTTGTAAAATTTTTTATAGGGACATAAGAGAGTAAAATAGCTCAATGAATTCAACGTATTTACTAGCTATAGGCAAGCCATTTGTGTTATCATATAATACAACATGAACTTTATCCCATGCATCGAATAATGTCGTTTAGATCTCGGTGGCCGAACAAAACTTGACTCTCGGTTAGCCGAAAAGTGGACGCGGAAATACTACTCGAACTTCTTACGGAGAGTTGGGCAAACTTTAATGGCGGTACAAATCTCAGTGAAATGGAGCTATTTCCTGCGAAATTGTGTCGCCCGCCCTCGTGCACCCTCCATGTACACGTCACCGACCGAGCGACCGTTCCTCTCATCGCTCGGCGACTCACGATAGAACCCCGTGTTTCGTGTAGAAAAAGAACAACTTGAATCAACGTCCGGTTTGCCTAATGGAAGAGAGTCTCTCCATTACGGTCGCGGCGGAGACTCTCGAAGCGCTCGATCTCTTGAATAGTCCCGCTCTCGAAATTCCATGTAATACGATGAAACGCCGGAATCCTTACCTAATTAAATTTCCACCGCTTCGATTAATCCGATATCTCAACTCGATATCGCGAAATGTCCGCGAAATGTTCCTCCTTTTCTTTTTTTACGCTTAGTAATTTCTCGTTTTTTTTCTGATTCGGGTCATTCGACGCCGTGGAATTTTGCTCCATTTATTATTTCTTAGCTCACATAATACATACTATTTTCATGCATAATATACCGATGTAGGTCAACAAGCAGCATACATAGCACTTTGCGCTAAATATATTTCAAATTGGAGACTGTAATATTTTAGCAATTTTAAGGAAAAAATATTGCAGTGCTATAATTATACCTACTGATTAACCCAAAGCTTTTGCTTTATTTAACTTTATAATAATCGAAACAGAACTGTACGTACATCTCTAACGGAAGTTTGCCATTCGTAAAAGATAAGTAAAAAAAATATTCGTTTCAACGTCAGAGACTCGTTTTGGGCGAAATTAGCGAAAAATGACTAATTAATGAAGCGCGCGTTGAGCACGACTCGTTTCGCCGTTCAGTAAAAAAAAACGTAATAATAAAAACGCAAGCTGTGGTCATGGCGCGCATTTCGCGTTGCTAATTTTGCAGATGCAACATACGCGCATTCCGCGCGCTGGTAACGAAGTCGAATGAGGCATGCGATAATTAGCGGAGTCGCCGCAGTTCATTAGAAATTCGTTCGGGATTACCCACGGCTAACTTCTAACTCGAAACTTCCGACAAAAAGAGCAAATAGCAACATATTTTTTAAACTCGGCGACTAATTGTCCTAATTATGTAGGAAGATTGCAATCTCTTGATCTGCGCGAGCTGACAGGCTACTCCATCTTAAAATTATAATTAATTAAAACTGTTTTACCCCAGCGGAATATAAATCGCGGCCACGTCTCCGAGGTGATGATTGTATTAGAAACAATCACTATGATGACAATAGCGCTATTCTTTTTGCATTTATATATTTTTTCCACTAGAATAACTGCAAGTGAACTTCAACTGGTAGTGAATGCCGGAATTAATTGTCCACTTTGATGGACAATGAAACTGCACTGTGCAACGGCAGTTTTCGATGTGGAACATTCGTACAAAGGCAAAGTTTAAAAATTTGCGAGCTACAGCACACTATGCGGAGTCGATCGGATGCCTTCCGCATAGCTGCGTCCAAATAAACTGTCAAAAATACGCGCGTGTGCACCATCGGTGGCGGTCACAGTTTTTCCATGCCGAAAAAATTCCGTCAGCTAGTGAAATAAATCAGCTATGAAAACTGTAAGACAATTTTTGATATTATAATAATCCGCAATACAGATTAATATAGATTTTAGAGTTGAGTTACATTATATATCTATATTTTTTTCTATAATAAATAATAATGAATTATTATAAACAAAAAAGTTATTAAACTTTGCCGCAATAGACAATACGACAGAAAATAAATTAATATATATGTTATATATTCATTCATTCACACGAATAGGTATATATTATATATTAAAAAATTCAATGCATTCATCTGTCTTTGATAATTAATTTAAGCATTGAGCATAATAAAATTTAATATAACGGTATATATTGTTACAGTAAATATAACATAACTTGATCGGTTTTCGTTAAGCTTTCTTTAATCAAAAAATAGTCAAAAATTTGTGAATTAACTGATTGTGAGTGTAAGCTACATATTCTGACGGACACATGATGAAAAATACACTTTTCGAATACTCGAAAACGAGAGGGATTTATTTTATTAATTCGACGCGCGATAAACAGCGTGGCAGGGTGTCACCTGATTATCTAGCTTGCATAATTGGACTGTTATCGATGCTGTCATTAATAATGAATAAGCGCGATATGAGTAATAGCGCATTACATCATTGACGTTTTGCAGCAAGTGGTTCGCGATCGTTCTCGAATTAATTCGCCCAGGAACATGCACGAGCTTTCGCATCCGACCGAATATTCGCGCGGCTTTACTTCGCACCAAGCACCGCATAATGCAAATGCGCGTAAAGCGACTCGATGGAATCGGGTTCATCGTCATGCATGTTATAATATCATCGGCGCGTATACCGACAAACTCGACGATTTCAAATGAGCCAACAATAGTCTGGATATTTACTTCAATAACAGCTCGGTGTTCGGATCATTTAATTGGAAGTGGAGAGAGTAATGCTTAAGGGAGGGATTGATATTAATTCTTTTTTTACATGTCCAAAGTAATCATTGTTCAAAATATAGAGTAAATTTCTCTCAATGTTCATATTATACTGTCCAGAAAACAAAAACATTAAGGGCCAGTTTTTCAATAGCCGTTTAAACTGAAGTTTAGCTAAAAACTCACTCTTCGTCTTTTTCTAAAAAGAGATAGTTATAAAGAGACGATCAAAGAGTGAGTTAAGCTAAGATTAAAATTAAGCAACTATTGAAATACTGGCCCTAAGTAATACGTTATGCATAAATATATGTGTTATTATATAAAATTACAGTACGTTTGATATTGTGTAAAATGGATGTTTGCTCGCAAGAACTTCTACCTGTATTGTAGATGCTTTTAAATATACTTTTAAAGCTTTATATACTGTAATTCTAATATCGAATATCGCCTTACGGAGAGGATAACGAAACATAAGCCGGCATTCGGACCCCGCATGAAAGAAGCATTCAAGATGAAACGTGCTCGACCAAGAACGGGCTCTCGCGGCATGCAATATTAAATCGTACTGTTGTTGCGCGCATCGTTGGTGAACTTCGCCATTTGATACGCTCTTCTATAGCCGATACATAGACACGATGCGATGATTGGCTGGGATGGCTGGGTGCAGCGCAGCCGGGTGGATTGCATCTGCAGCTGACGGCACAGATTTACATTTGTCGCGTCCCCATGCGAGATGTTTGCTCTCATAATAAATTTTTGCGCGAGTATCGTTCGTTACGATATAGCTGCAGCTGCTATCGCGAACAATCGGCCGCGCGATTGTTCCCGCATTTTGACTGACTCCCGTTGCATATGGCAGTTGGACGAGCGCGTGCACTTGCCGGTCGATGATCCACGAGCGAGGATCCAGTCCAATTGATCTCGCGGCAGATGCTGCTGCAATTATTCCTTCTTTATACGCCACTTTTGCTTCGTCCGCAGCGCCGAATGTACCGTTCGTGTGCGCATGCATAAATCTCCTTATTGAAGCAATTTGATTATAATTTTAAGAAGAATCCTTTTAAGGTTGTTGTAAGCAGATTTCGATTCTTCAGCAAAAACTATATAGTTAAAATCTTTTAATATTAAAAATAATGCAATATCAAGTGATTTATAGGAAAAACGTTAATAAAAAGTATTGCCTTTGTAACTACGTAAAAATAAGGGATTTTTAAATAACATTTTGCAATAACAAAAATCATGCACATGTAGAATTTCGTAATATATATAAATATGCAAAGGAACGTTAGGTAGAATTACGGAAAATCCTCAATTGAGCACGTATCCTAATAATCCGTTCGAAAGATCTGTGAAATATCGCTACCATTAATCAAGCTCAACGCCCATAAGTTCTAACATGTAACGTTGTGACTTCGATATCCCATCGCGAGTAGTTCCTAACTTTCGCGTGTCACGCCTTAAAATTTTCCACAACGTTGTATTCACGGTTCTGCACGTGTCAGAACAAATAAAATTAAAGGAGAACAACAAATAGAATTAAAAACAGGACAACGGCAGAACTTGTGCAAGTCCAGCGAAATTATCAAGCGTCGGTGGTGTGTGTTTCGTTTAGTTTTGTTTAATTCCACGTAACGACCGGACGTAATGCGACTCGAGGAACGCCGGAAATTCATTGGATCGTCGATAACGCCGCTTTTACGGCGATGCAATTTTCAATAAATTCTCTCGTTCATGTCGAACGGAAAGCCGCAGAACTGGATCCTCCGCGATTTCTTTTTCTGGAAGAGAAGAAACTTACCGCCTGTCGCATTTTTTTCTAGAGGGAGAGAGATTTAATTTAATCTTCATAAAATCTGAATCCAAGCTGAAATCGCGGTTTATGATAATAACAGCGGTCTCACGATTCTTTTCTTGGCAGACGGATATCTAACATAGCGAAATTTCTTCTCTGTCTTCGCGTCGGAAAATCCGCTACGGTTGTTTCGAATGGGAAAATGTGCTATCTCTAGAGTCTCTCGAATTTATGTCAAGGTATTCGTCGGTTTTTCGCGACTATGCAATCGGTGCAGCTTCTCGCGTGAAAACTAAGATAATTTTTGACGTTGATCATATATTCCTACATAAATGTTAAAACACAAATTAATTTCGATATCACGAAATGTATGACACATATATACCTATATATTGTATACTGATAAATTGATCTTTTGTAAATGCCTCTACGTAAAACAAACTCGATGTAGGTCAAAACGTACGACTTACATAGGGAAGCAATAGTGGAAGGTAGATCCAGCGTCTTTCGGAACGCGCTTTTTTGAAAGTATAATGTCGCAAGTGCCAATATCTACGGTCACGACTCATCAAAGAAACGGCAATGCGGGAAATAAGGAATAAAAGAAGAAAACGAAGAGACGCGCGTAATCCGCCTAGAAACCAGAGTCGTATTTATTCATCAGCTATAGTCTAGTGGACAAATTTTCGGAGAACAGAGCAATATTGAGAATGGTAAAACTTAAATAAAAATTAATTTATTGATAATCATTTATAGAAACAAAGTAAAATAAATAGAAACGTTAATTATATATCAATAACCATTTGTATCAATAAAGTAAAATAAGTTGAATATTGATCAGAGCTCGATTTAAAAAAATGAAAGGTAGTTTGCGACATTGAGGTCTCGGAAGTCGAATTTCGCAAAAATACAAAAATGTTGAATATGTGATGGCCTGTGTATTTTATGCTGGTATCGCTGGTATGAACGTGAAATTGAGAAAAAACAGCAAAATCAGCATGCCCCCAGGGCGGCGAGGAACCTAAATTCTCTCCTGCTGTAGAAATGTTTTCCGCGTCCGTGTCCCTCGCGATTCTCCACCTCCGGATGCGCCTCCTTCTGCTGCGTTCATCCGGCAGCCGCGGAGTTTGCCCCGAATATGTTTTAAATATGAAACGTCACCGGAGAGCTCGCGGCTATGCGGATCGCCACCGAAACTGCAGCCCGGTCGCGACGCTCCTTCCAGCTCGCTCGCAACCGGGGAAAACACGAAGTCAAACGATAGTTTGAATTGCTAAAGGCACTTGTGGTGCGGCGGTTGTCAAGCGGGCGAACGCAACCTTATTATTATTCGGAATATAATAAGTCGGCTGTTGATACGGCCGCTGATTCTGGCCGCGGTATTAGCATACGATTCAGACAACGTCATTCCGCGGCTCTTACTTTTCTATGCCATTTGAAAGGTGCAGCTGTCGAAAGAAATTCTCTGCATTTAAAATGAATTCTCGCGAGCTTTAGTTGATTCTCTGTTGCGTACGCGTATGCAATGCGTGTCGCGAGTTTTTAAATGACATTTTAAGGAAAGAGCAAATAGCAAGGACAGAAACTGACTTCGCATAGAAATGTTATAGTTTTAAATTAAAGTAAAGGACAACGAGAAAGAGATTCTAAAAATATAAAATCCATGTTAAGCATGAAATATTCTCGGATATGATCCCTTGTTATATGTTTGCTGAAAAAATGTGCTCTGACGTAAGGCAATATATCAGACTGATACGTGGAGAGACGATAAAACTTGACACACTTTATGCGACTGACATCATAATGGAATTTAAATAGCCACAGTGGTCACACGTCCACGGTGGTCATCTTAAGTTCTTGTTCGTGCGCGCGCTTATAGCGTGAAAAAGAAGAGCGCGGCATACGAATCGCCCGAACGTGCGGAATTAAAGGATCGTTTCGCTGCGGTATTCCGCCGCGCTACTTCCGTCGGAGTACCGCGTACCTACCAGCTCGGCGGCGGAGCGCTACAAGGCGCGTTACGAACAAACGAATGACCCAACTCTCGAGGAAACAAAGAGTTTGTACGTGCGTTAAATACAACGGCGAGTCGCGTTGCCGCGGGCGTTTAAAGTGCCTTTCGCTCTTTCTCCCTCCTTCGGTCGCGCCGCGCTTGACAATTTTATCTTACCGAGGGAGTCCCTCGCGCGTGTCCTCTCCTACGAGTCTCGAGGGCGGAGAAGAGCGACTGCAATGGCTCGTGAAGAAATATTCTCTCTCGTGCGCGCAGCTCGCCCGGAGACTCCCCTTCTTAATTAAAACACCGTCAGCCGGTCCAGCGCCCGCGGGCGAAATATGCCTCTAATTCCGATGCGACGTTACAAAGTCGACGGCGTATTCCGGGCGTATTCGAGCCGAGTGACGGCGGGCAACGAACGTCGTGCGACTTTCGCCCGATTCCGCAACGACGACGGTCCGGAATTACTCGCGTCGAAAGTAAGTATGAGGGGAAGTGACACTTGGGGATCGCAGCGATCTTCCGTGACAAATGTATCTTTCTTAAATGCCTTGCCTCTTTTAAACTGCCGTAATTATTACTTTATGAAAATTCTCCTGATTAAGTCATCCGTTATCTTATTATGCTTTTTTCATTATAATACGCGCAAGTATACACCCGGGAAATTTAATATCTGTACATAAAAATGAGGTTATTACTCAAAAGCAACAAAGAAAAATTAATTCCATTTTTATCCCCTGGTGTAATTAAAATTAAAAAAATCAAAATTAATGTGTATACAATAATTTATTAACGATGGATTTGTTGTCTACATCCATTTTATCAATATACATATAATACTGCAATGATAAATATGTATGTGTGTGTGTATGTGTAGATATTTTTTATTATATATGATTTTGTTACGATTTAATTTTAAAATAGCAACGTTGACCGCAGAAAAATCATTGCTTTTTATGTCTTAGTTTATCAAAACCCCTTTCAAAGAATCAACGTGTATAAAAATTCGCAACAGCCGAGGGGTCAGAGTCGTCCGGTCTCAACGGTTAAAAGCGCACAAATTTTAGCTGATGAAAAGTTTTTACGAGACGTGGGCAGTTGTATGCGAAGCAGAAGAGCGCCTTCGCGCACTTGGTACGAATTGCTGGCAATATCTCGAGCGGGTTATAGCGCTCCTTTTTTCTCGATATCACCACGAGGGAGGACGCGTACCTTTCCACGACAAAGTAGTAAAGAAGGTGCTGCATGAATGACTCGAGCGCGCAATCAAATCTTTTTCTCCGCGCTATGTCCGAAAGTTTATGCGCGCTAAATATTTTAAGAAGTAAAAAAAAGAAAAACCAGCATGAAAAAATGTATTACTATAGAAGTTTTATAGACAAAAGCAATTTCTTACGGAGATGAACGTTACGATTTTCTGCAGCCTTGGAAAATAAATAATGAACAAAATTACGCGATATTATTTACATTGTTGTCATTTCAACATTCGGCCTCGAAATACAGCTCTTACTTATAAACGGTTAACGCGAAAAACACGTTATAATTATATAAAATAATGATGTGGGTATTATTTTGTGTTATTGCAGATAAAATAAATCTTATAAAATTGTATTTAATATAAGACATATTTATCGTACAGAGTAAATATAATATCAGGAAAACGATTGTAACAGTTACGCGCGGTTATCTCGCGGAGTAGAGAAGATACTTTTATGACAGAAGCTAAAGAAACTGAAGAACCATTGTTATAGAAACTGCAGTTCTACAGAACAAAATAAAACATATAAATAGACATCGTACAATCTCATAAATCTTTAGTGCGAGCGATGTACCTACCTCTGTTTCTCACAGCGCGGCGGTAACTTATTTTGAAAAATGTTACGAAAACTCGGATCTCGTAAAGCTCGGACGTCGCAATACGCCCCGACATCTCCGGTGTACGAGCACCATCGCGTTCGGAAGAAAGTGACCGTATCCTAATCGAGGATACACCTCGTTCGTGAAGAATCGCTCTTGAAGAAACGGGTCGTTAAAGCATCGTCAGCACGGGACGGCTAAAAAAGTTCGGGACAAAACGGCAGACGTGCATCGCGTTTCACCGGCTTCATTTTCTTGCCAGTAGATCCGGAAAATCGACGTTAGACACCCTTTCAGCCGCGCGCCTTGAAACCGTGCCTTCTTCATTGAAAAATACGTAGGTACAGCAACATCAAGAGAACACCGAGCGAACACGTTGTAAAATAACGACCAATTGTATACCCGATGCGATCGCAGGTAACAAGGCGCCACACGGTTACGCCGCGCCGCGCCGTCGCGTCCGTAACGACTCGCGGTTGTTCTCAACGAAAAGATCATTATGTCTGTGCGAAACGAGAAGAGTCTCCGCACAAAACACCGAACCCTTCTCGCGCAGTCTCTTCTTTCATCTTCGTCCGCCCGTCATTACTTCCTCTGGCTGGATTTCGAAAAATCGAAAAAGATCACACGTCCCGTGCACAGCGTTCGCGCGAGCTCGTATTTCCGTACCGCGGGTAAAAATAATAAAACCAGCAGCGAGCGGGTTTCAAAATATTCGCACACGATATCATTCATATTTTTAAAAATGTTGTTTTGCAAATATTATTTGAAATTGTTGCGCACGATCTGGGATCTTACTACTAAATTTATTTTAAGTTAGGCAAATCTGTTACTCCTAAATTATTCTGAGAATAATAAGAAATACATCTTTAAAATTATTATTTTTTTATTCCAATTTACCGTTTGTCCAACATGCGTTTGTGTAATATTAAACATTAACAAGCCGACATGAAAACACACGAAAATACTTAAAAAGACTCAATTCGCTACATCTTCGAAAAATTTAATAGGAAAATCCAATAGTTGGAAAATAACGTTTTTTAAAAAAAAACGAAAAAGTTTAGGTGAACAACAAAGCTCACGTCTCATGTAAAAAATAGCTTTATATGGTGAAACAAAGCGCATAGTCTGGAACAATGGTATATTCATTATAATCGAACACGCTCACGAATGCGCGTGAACAATGTGCGTATGCAATTGTTTATTCGTCCCAATTGTTTATAGCAGTGATAAAAGGCCGTATTTATGTCTTATATTTAACGCTAACAATAGGTATAACCGTTCGCTTTCGGATTTCTTTCGTACAGCATTGCATGTAATATTATTACTTAAAGTACTTAAACTATAAAATTTTTACTATTAATAAGAAAGTAAAACATTTAATGATTAAAACGATTAATGCGTCTCTCATTAATTTAATACTTATTAAGGAAATGATAAAATCACTTATAAAAATCAAGCATATAGTCGAGGTCAATCGTGCGTGCGGTGCTTTAACGAACGCTCTTTTTACAAGGACACAAAACAGCGAGCAACCTGCAATCTTCCCATCGAGAGCTTTTCCGCTCGCTCAATTAATCGCACACTTTTCTTCGAGTAATCACGTCCCTTTCCGAGATCGCTCGCAACCCGCGTGGAAAAACTTTGCGTCCTGGAAATTACGCGGCAAGGCCAAGTTTTCAGGTCAAACGTGGCCGTATTTTTTGCCCGTTTTAATCCGAACTTTACGATAAGGAGATTGCATCGAACGACCCGTTATATGTCACCGCTACGGCCGAGAATGGCCTTTACTGCAGACTGTTAAGGGGTAACTTCTTCACTCGCCCTTTTCATGAGTGCACATGTGCACACGAAAATTGAATTAAATGTCGATAGGGAGTCTGCATCGCGTATGACTATCGATACGGAATTTTATCGGTAAACATATAATTAAAACCTTTTAGTAAATAATTCGTTGAACAGTTTGTTTAGTGTTAAATTTATATTACCTATAATTAAAATAATATAATCATATTACCGCATTCCTAAGCGGTAATAATCTTAAGTTTGCGTAATTTTATGCAAGAGGAATAATAGATTCACTTAATAAATAGGAATATATATGTCCTATTTTAAAATGCGACTAAAACTAGAATTTTTCAAACAGTATAAGTATTGACGTCATAACCCGCTGAGATATCGAGGAATTTTACAACAGGAAGTGTAAATACGACAACATTCAGACTGCATAGAAAAATATACGAGAAAATAGATTGGTTTGACAGGCAATACGTGGTCGTTGACCCTTTTGTTTCGAGATCGATATGTCGCTTCACAGCGTGTGTGTATAACACGCCCTACGTCAAACAAGTTAGCCCCCTTAATTTTATCAACTGAATTGACATTCCCGATCCGATGTCTGTGTTAGAGACGAATGCACGTCGCGATAAGATCGTATGATATTAAGATGAAACGCTTGTCGCCTTATCCATCTATTTGCTTGCTCGTGCTCGTAACGCTTCACAGCCAGCAAGTTCATGCCGGTTATCAAGGTACGTACATACATTTTCTGTATAATCTCAATTAATTTTTTCTGCGATCCTTTTTTCGCTAAATTAACATTATTTTTAATTTGCAAAAATCTTGACTGAAATCAATTCAGCTTTTTCATTAATATTAATCAAAATTAAAGTTCCAAAGTTTAATATCGAAATTTAAAAAAAACGCTTCACTCAATTGCTTTATTCAACTACATTTTTATTCCCTTTTTCTTTTTTTTTAAACAGCAATATTTAAATGCAGGAATTTCTAGGTGGAAAGAAACTGTAGAAATAATTTATAGAGAAAAATATATATGTATGTATCGATATAAAATATCAGAAATGCGAAAAATATAAAACATGATATAAAACGCACGCGAATATAACATGAACCATGAGGGACCTGTTTGTATAATGTTCCATAGGTTGAGAAATATAGTTGGCCATTTCCATAATTTTTTATGGAAAAAAATTTTCACGTCGATCCCTTTCAAAACTTTTCCGCACCCTATCAGCCTGTTCTATTTCGAGAAAGTCATTGCCATCTATCAGAGCAGAGCTTTCCTCTTGTCGTGCACAGCGCGCACGCGAGAGCTATTTTTCGCGGTTTCGCGAGCAGCAGAGAGGAGAGTAGTAGGTCGCGGTACGAGAAGATGACCCATTGTACATCACATCTCTATGCCACCCCTCCTTGTCTGCATTGCAGTCGTAGCCGCGGATGTCGAAAACGAAAGCAAGCTTTCTTTTCGTTACGAGCTCGATTTGAGAGGATCCTTCCAGTTGCTGTGGCATGATGACATGGCATCTTTTAACTTATCGCTCATTTCACTTGTCCAAGTAATAACACTTCCCTCGCGAAATCTTGAAAAATATTTGTAAAACGAGAGAAAATGTTAAAAAAATATTTTTACCATAAAATATTAAATATTCTCGTAACTTTAAAAATAATTTAAAATTTTCACTTTCAAACGCGCTTATCACAAATTAATTAAACAATTATTAATTAAATGTTCAATAGCCCGAAATGGGGCGAGTAATTTTTTTAAGAGAAAATGCTGTGTGTGCGAGTGACATTTTTCTATGATATAGCACTGCCAAGCGGGGAAACTGCTGCGCTTATACCACGAAATGATGATCCATTGTACGTGCTTGCCGTGGCTTCATTCCTTTCTTTCTCCCTCTGCCTCTCTCTCTTTATCTTTCTCCCTCTATCTTTTCTGTCTTATCGTGTTCTCCCGTGGCGTACAATGACGAAATTGATACCTGATATCGAGAGACCTTGCCTTCTGTAATATTTTCACCTACACGAGAAAGCTCCTTCATGTATTTTCGCAACAGAGCGATGTCCGGAAAGACGGAAACGGAAATATTCCCTTGGTGAAAATATTCGCGTCTCTCAATAATATCGGCGTCCATTCCGTTCCATTCGGTTTCTCCTGTGTCTGTTTCGCCTATGTAGTTTTATAGATCGATCTTTTTTTTTTGTAAAATTTTTTCAAGCTCGAAAAATAAAACCGACTCTTTGTGCTTTCGTCGCAATTTGTGAATTTGATTTACAGACCTATTATGTAAATCTATCAGTCGCTACTCAGTGCTGATGTATTAACTGCAGCGCGTATAGGAGGCTAAAATTTGAATAGATGTTCCGTGATGCAGCGACATTAATGCCATTATGCGATGTTGAAGGTTAAATAATGGGATGTGGTCAATGACGAAATATCATCGGTGATATATAATACATTCGAGCATACATAATTATTATTTAGAAATGTTCCTCTGGTTTATTAAATTTCCACGCAAATTTCTCGTGGAAATGGAAATGTGTGTAACATCATAATAAACTAAAATGCGTAATGCATTGATGAGTGAAACGTACACTCGGAATTTCGAACATAATATTCAAATAATGCATTGTTGCGATAAATTCGCCAATAACAGATAGAGAGATATAGATATTATATATGTAAAATTCAATAAAATTGTACCAAAAGCAAATATTAAATATTGTGGTAGCGAGACAAACATTAAATTTACTTTTAGTTAGTTTAACAATACCTAGAAAATAATAATTATGTATTTATTATTGCATTCTAGTTTTTAGAATCAATTTACCATAAACAAAAATTTCAATTATCAATTATAACATTGCTAAAAATTTAATTAGAACTGTACAATTAGGTATATGTATGTAATTACTTTGTGTATAAAAATATTATTATCGTCTATATTGAAAACAATTGTATTTTGCTTTTTCTCTTAAGGGCGTTATACGCGCGCTGTTGATTTACCAGATGGACACGAAGTAGTAATACCGCGAAAAGTCAGATCGGACGGGAGTTTTATATCTTATCAAATACCTCATCACTTCGAACGCTCCTTCTATCGAAATCGGACGACAGACGACGATCCCGTTCACTATCGCCTGCGTATTGATCACGAAGAGCACCACGTCGAGCTCTATCCAAACCATCGACTCCTTGGACCAGGTGCAATAATCGAGAAACGTCGGGGATCGCAGGATTTTTTGAACAACATGCAATTGAAACGATTGCGAGACATGCAATGCCACTATCGGGCCCGTGTGCGCAACCAATCGGAAGACAGCGCTCTATCTACTTGTTACGGACTTGTTAGTTGAATGTTTGTTCACTCGATTGATCGTGTACAATTACTGTTGTTACGTAACGCTGATTTAATCGATTAAATCTATTCCAGCATCTCTAGCATTTACATTAGCTTTATATAAATTTAGATGCAGGATGAAAGCGATTAAATTTAAACAAAACTCGGGTAGAACTCGTTAGTCCCTTTCCGATCAAAGCAATATTCAAACAAACATCAATCGAAAATTTTACGCTCCAAATCCAGGATTTTATTATTTCAATCTTCAGGTTGGATACATTAAAACGAAGCATGCGTGGTACATGATCGAACCAGTTGCTGGACGTGACTTTACCAAAGAAATGGAGCAACCGCATATCGTGTACAAAAGGAGCCCAGATGAGTATCAAACCGCTGCCGGGCAGGATCTCTGCAACGTCATCGGTGAAATGTCCAGGATCATTGCCAAGCGTGCTTTGAATCCGCAGAAGAGAGTGCCCGCAAGATCAATCGAGAGTAGGTCGTACACGCTAGAACTGCTGGTCGTGTTGGACAAGTCTCTGTTGGACTATCACAGAGAGTTCGATGTCGAAAATTACGTATTGACACTCTTCAATATGGCGAGTTAAAAGTCTCTCAAAAATTTTTCGTATCTTCTTCTGAATTCTTAAGAGATCCTCTTTTTCTCAGGCTGCAGGATTGTTTCACGACGTCAGTCTAGGTGTACATATGCAACTGACCATAGTGAGAATTATAAGATTAGAGGTGGAGGAAAATGAGGTAAAATAACGGAGATAGAAACGTCTCTTAAAATAAAATTCTGTTATTTTATCGAAGGTACGCGATGGATCTCTTCCACTTTCAATACGTTAATCATATCTCTTCTTTAATGGAAAGCATTCGGATTATAATTTATAATTTAAACGATATCTTTTTTTTTCCACGCGTGTTTGAATTCGTGCCAATCTGATATCTTGTCGAATACAATTGCAGATGAATCTGTCGATAAATCGAGACGCGGATGCGACGTTAAAGCGCTTTCAAGAGTGGCAGTACACCATGAATCCCAGCGGTGATTCCCATCCAAATCACCATGATTGCGCGATTCTAATTAGCAAGTACGCGGCGCGGGCAATTCTGTCGGAAATTCAATTTAATCCCGAGATAACAGGTACTCGCCCTTTTGACGATAACTTATCAGATTAGATATCTGTGTCTCGAGAAACCTCTGTGGCTTCACCGGTACATCCACGATTGCCGGTACGTGCGATCCTTTGAGAGGCGCAGCCATTGTGAGAGATGCTGGTTTGCCAACCGGTTATCATATAGCTCATCAGATAGGCCACACGTAAGCCCGTAATTAATTTTGTCCGCTCCGACCTAATTAGGACGCGGGAAAAATTTCGAGTAATTACGCGCCGCAAGAATGGAGTCAACGCACAGGCAATTCCAGGACATGTACACATCAATCTCATCAATCTTGTACAAAGTGATCGCGCCGAGCAACAAAATTAACTTCGTAATATTAACGTAACACTCTCTGTAGCATGCGCGATATTTCATGTACCCTTATTTCGACTGGAGAAATATTTTAGAACGGATATTTCTCTCTCTCATCCCGATAACCGTTCCCCCACGGTTGCTCGCGCCAATCGACTGGCCCCTTCATGCCGCCGCGGGCGGGGAAAAAAAAAAACTCGAAATAAATTCCTAAAGACCGTTTCTTTGCCCGAGAGTGGAAATAATGGTATGCCGTGGCGTCGTCGTAAATAAGTCACGGCCGAGAGCGTTGTTTAATGTATGAAGCGGCTCCTTGTTGCGTCGTGTACCTCGAGATACCTTTTAAGAGCGAGCCCGGGCGACGCGCGCGTGCCCCAATAAATATTCCACTCCGAAAAGCCGATTTTCTTTTTCTCATTACCAGCCTGGGTATGTCCCACGACGTGCAGCGGGAGAACGGCTGTCCCGGTATAGTTTATCACGGGAACGGATACGTGGTAACCACCGTTATGCACCCCGGCGACATGTACATCACGAAAAAATGGTCCGAGTGCTCCCGGCGCTACCTGCGCTCGTACATCGAGTAAGCTTAATGCTTGTTGCTTTTTCGCTGGCGGACTTTAATAAAGTCCGCCGGCAACAGAGCTGCTTTCCTCATCTACTCCGGCGCGTTCTCTAGAAGCGGAGAGCATCAGAGTGCCTGATCTACGGCCGTAAATTTCAAATTAAATTAAGAACCGCGCGCTTCGGTCGTTGTCTCGTGGAACTCGACGGTGATCCGCGATATGAAACGGTGAACGATCGCCATAAGTTACTATTAATATTCAAATCTATGTTTTTTTCATATTTTATCGGCAATTTTTTTTTTTTTTTTGAACATCAAAAATTCTGAGGAAAAGAATCATCTTCTCTATCAATTATATTGAAATTCTAAAACAAGACCGAAAAAAAGAACAGATAATTTCACAAGAATATAATTAATTCCTTAGAAATATTCTATATTGTTTAAGTAGATGAGTGATAGCTTGCTTTGTAACATTGCAACATATAATGTGCAATATTCATTCGAATTTCAGAAATATGAAGTATATAGATTAGTCATTGATTTCAGACAAGGTCTCGCGTTCTGCTTAGAGGACGAGCCGCAAGATCATCATTTTCCCGCTGCGGAAATGTTGCCGGGCGTGATGTATAACGGTGACGATCAATGCCGTTTACGGTATCGACCAGACGCTCGGCAATGTGACATGGGAATCGTAAGTTGGGCGTAGATCAGGAAACGCGAAATTGCGGCAAGGTAACGTCGCGGCGATCACTTTCTGACGGTGAAAGTGTAAAAGCGCAATCGGCCAGTTCGTTAACGTGATTCTGATAATAACGCGTTAGCATATCGGTAGCTCGTGAATCCACATCGCCCGTAAACAGGCACCATCTGCCGTTCGCATCTACAAACCGATGCCTTTGCGGCCTACCTTATCCGTTTAGGAAAATACGTTCTCCAGCCGTGCACGGCGTCAGATAAGAGGCCGGAGAGAAGTCGCGATATCGCGATCGGCATGCACTTAACTAAGTAAAACGAGGCTCCCGCAGGGATGACTGATCCCTATAGTTATTTGGGCTTGTGCGAACCCACGGATCCAAGTTCAATGCACTGCGAGCACTCACATACCTATATTTATACATTACATATACACACAGACCTATAAGCGATAAACGTTTAACGAAAAGTGGAAGCAAGATGTCATCTAATTTAAAAATAATAAGAAGAATAAAAACAAGACTTATGTGTTTAATATGTATGTAGATAAAACAGAACAATGAAAGCTAAAGCTCATTTTTTATTTATATCCCTTACTTTAAAAAAAAATAACTAAAACGAGACGATTTCGTCCCCGTTTTCAGACCTGCGAAACTCTTAGGTGCGCCATTCCGGGCAGAGGTTGCGTGACTGACAGGAAACCACCCGCGGAGGGCACCCTGTGTGGCGAGAAGAGAGTAAATTACCGCTTACGAATAAAGAGCGTAAAATAAGGCACGAAGGATGATCTAAGACCCGTACATCACAAGAATTGTGATAGAACGATTTATAAAAGTAACAATTCTTTGATTTCGGGGCTATTTTTCACGACAGAAACTGTTCTGAGAAATTCTTTAAGTTATTTCTTTCTTTTCCTCTTAAATAATTCTTTAATTAAAGTGTTCATCAATTTAGTTCCCTACACTGTAATTTTAAATTTAAATAGTTCTTTTTTTCTCGAGTTTTGATAATTTTATTTTAAAATAAGATCACCGCGAGTTCAATTCTTCCTTCGTCTCAAAGTTAATTAACATCTTATCGATTCATTGAGGATTCATAATAATTATTTATGCAAGTCTTGGTTGTATATCTTCATTTTAACTTGTTTCAATACATTGTTCATCAAAATATTCGTTCGTGAATACAACTGATGAATAAGTATTCGCCTTCGAGAGCCTTAAAAGCGTATCAGAGTGCAGATTCGAAGAAAAATTACATATTGATCAATTAATCAAGGTCCTCGAAGACCTTTCACCGAGAGGCCATTATGTCGGAACAGTTTAAGTATCTCATGAAAGAGATACGACGAGAGTATATAGCAGAAAGCTAAAAAAGCTATCTGGATCCGCCATCAACCGTGAGTCACGCGCCCTTTCAGAATTAAAACCAGTTTCAGGCTTCACTTGAGTCTCATTGGCCCTTAAGGCAACAAAGCACGGCAAATGTTAAAGATTGCGAGCAGGTATTCGCAGACGCATTCTTACAAAGTATGTCAAGCTAACATTGCGCAAACGTATTGTAAATTCTTTCATAATAATACGTTTGCGAGTTTGTAAAAAATTGCAATTTTTATACGACCGTTTCTTACTTTCTTCTAGTTCAATAAGCAGAGCTTCTTATAAAAGACTAATACACTTTGTAAAATTAAAAGATTGTTTATCTGAAGTTTAATAATACAAGTTAGAAAACTTACAAAGCAGTGTACGGGTAGTTAATGCGAAATCCGTTTGGGGAATAAAAGAATTTACTTAAATATACCCAAGAAGCTCGTAGTTTCAGGAAACGTAAAGATCGACTTCAAATTTGCCGAACGAATTTAATATATAAAAGAAACTATACACGGAGAATCAGAATCGGGCAAACATATATATATATCCCGCATAAAAATTCACGTATCTTGTCAGATAAAACTTGTTTCAAGTCGAGTCACGGATATTTCGGAAATCGAAACGAGGCAAGTCGGCTGAAATGTTTTTTGCGGTTGGTCAAGCATGCACGGCTACGTGATGTTGCAAAAGGGATTCGGTAAAACGTGATAGAATGTGAGTGCACGTGAGACCCGTAATGATCGCGAGACGAGCGGTGTCCAAATATCACACATCAGCGAAATATCAGATTTGGGTGACAATGTTAATAACTGGGCGTGCCGAGGCGTTGAAGCGCGTAGACGAGAGTCATTAGCGTTGGCTGACTACCGGCTTCGGGGTGTCGGACACTACCGTTGAAGCTCGTGAATCTGACCGGCGAGCAACCTCTAATTACTCGAGCAAGCTTGAACAAAGTCGAATGGTCGATACTAGGGTGCGATAAACGGGCCAGCATCAGAAACAGACGTTAACTCTTAATTACAGACCTTATGAACATGCGAAATCAATGAACTTTCAAACGTGCACAAAATAGATTTTCACGAAAATTGAAAATGTTATTACATATCAGCTATAAATAGTAAAATATTTTTGAGAGATGTGGACGATGTGGTTAATACCAGCCAAGACACGTGTATCTTTTTAAAGCGCGTTCCAACTACGATCCATTCAGATATTAATAGAAAAGGAGAAACGCTTGTGATATTTCATTTAAATGACGTAAAAAGAAAAACAAATTTTCGAACGATGAAATTTAGTGAGTAAAATTGGATGTACAGGGGATTGCAAAGTTTAAAAAATTGAAATCGGAACGATAACATCGACTATATACGAAAATAGATTGATCTGCCTACGTGCGTAAAAATTCAGTTTGTTTGTCATGCCACTTCACAACAGCCGATGCAATCATCGGTGGAATGAAATAGACAAATAGATGCGCAATTGCAGTGAAACGAAGAGCAATTATCTCGTCGCCAGCCGAGGGCAGATTCGATGCGTTTGCGTGTTATCGCGGAATCGGGCGTATACTTTAATGCGGACGTTTTAAATGGAAAAGCGAGATATAGTTAAATTCAAGTGGCCGTTCCAACAGAAATGTTGAAATATTCCCGAAAATTTTTATAAAATGATAAGCCGCGAAATTGGTTACACGAATTGTCATAAATTTTAATATATTTCCTTGAATGAGATGCATTTACAGAGAGATTAATATTAATAGTGAATTTTTTAATAAATTTGGCCAGCTGGGTCGATTATACCACAACTTTTTATTAATATTACTTTTTGCAACCATGCAGAGTAGCACGTATCATTAAAAATAATTAATTTTTAAAATATGTAGTTACGAGACGAGACGAAGTGAAAGGCGGAAATATTATTCCACCTGGCAGACATTTAAGCGGCTTTAAGTACGCTTAAAACTGCAGTAGAAGTCATAAAGGGACTCGATAATTATTCGCGTCGTGGAATAGCATTAGCGATTCTAATGGAACAAGACGAAGGTCTCTCGAAGAGCGCAAGAATATCTTCTTGCAGGATATAATAAATTTCCACGTCGCGCTTCTAAAGAACGTAGTGCATCATTTAGTCTCGTTCATAATGCACCACCCTGGGACATCCTCCGTGCCTTCTCGTTCCCCGTGACATACAGTCAGTCCAGGTGCCGCGACGTCGGAGTTAACGAATGTTACAGTGGTGTTACCAAATGAAGTGCCTGATGGTGGGAGAACGACCTGGAATCACTAACGGCGGTTGGGGTGCCTGGTCGTCCTGGAGCAGGTGCTCGCGGACGTGCGGCTCCGGCGTGGCGTACTCCGTGAGAAAATGCAACCAGCCGTCCCCGTCCAAAGGCGGCTCTTATTGCGTGGGTGACAGGAAGCGCCATAAAATCTGCGCCACGGACGTTAGTTTCGAGAGTGCTCGTAAACAGCTTTCCAGTAAGCGTAGCGCGAACTTACGCAGGCTTGAGTAAACATCCGATTTATGCGACGATCGCATTTTCTGCGAGGTGGAGATTGGAAACGCTTATTTACTCGCGCGTTAAATTAAAGAAAAAAATATATCACAAGGTTTACGATATCAATAAAGTTAAGCTAAATGAAGATAAAAAGTCTTAAACGCGCTGTGTTGATGTAAAGCTGTTGGAGAGAATTATCGTACACGGGTATTAATGTCGAGTTCTTTACAGCCCTGTGAAATCGGCGCACCGTCGTTTCGTGACGTGCAGTGCGCCGAATTCAACGACTGGGTGTTTCCAGAAGACGGAAAGGTTCATCGTTGGAGGGCGTATAATCTGCCCGAAGGTATAATAAGCGATAAGCGATAAACGATCTTCGGCCTCGCGTCGACTTCGTGACTTATCTTCCCTAGACTTGAAGGCGTCCGAAAACCCCTGCGCGCTTTACTGCATGAGCGAAACTAATCTGGTGACCTCGTTGAGACCGAAAGTGGTAGACGGTACCACGTGTTATAGAGGCATCCGAGACATTTGCGTCGGGGGGGTGTGTATGGAGATACCTTGCGACCTAGATATGGAATCCGCCGCCGTCGAAGACGTCTGCGGTGTCTGTCGAGGCGACAGCACTTCATGCACTTTGAAGCAAGGAACAGTGTCATTTGTGGCCCAAGCCCGTAAGAAAGAACGTAGTATTAATATTAGAATAAAAAGTACTTACTAAATGCAAAGATAAAGATTTCATTTTGCTAGTTTTTAATATCATTTCACTTTTGCAAGATTCCCAAAGTAAAAGTCTTTGCCGAACATTGAAGTGAATTCCTACATTATTAAAAATATTTCTCTAATATATTTAAAAAATAATGCCTGAATATTGTATTAACGCCTTCAATATAGATATTCAGTCTTTCTTTTTCTGTCAATCTCTCTTTTGAATTCCTCATAATAATTTTCTTGGCGTTCTCGCTTACTATTCCGCGTCGAGCAAATTTCACGACTTGACAAAAATGCCGATAAACTTCAATGTCGCTACAGCACGGTGAATGGGAGGTACGCGAACGAGAACTTCCGTGAATTAAAATTCCGCCAGGAGCAGAAGTATAAGGCGCGCGTTCGGTCTTGCTCTTTAAGAGGAATCCCGAGCGACACATTGAGAATATGTGTATATGTGTAAGAAAGAGAGAAAGAGAAAGAAAGAGAGCGCGCAACTCGTGACAGCCAAATAAATCCGTACCTACTGCGCAACAACGCGATGTTGGGCTGAAATTGAAATTTCGACGAATAATATCGCGCGTGGTAGCTTTTTGCAATAATCTTCCGAGCGAATTTTCGCGTTAAGGACTCAAGAAGATAACAGATGTGCCGGCCGGTGCCAGAAATATTCGCGTCGAGGAGGCAGAACCGACCAAATCCAGAATCGTGGTGCGCACCAGAAGTACGAAAACCGTGTTGATCGATGGGTAAATAAAATTCTTTTTCATTTTTGTATAACGCGTATCTACGTAATAATCTTGAGAAAACTGGCACCGTTGTATTTACTGTCTGATCGAACGTTGCGAGTAACGAACGTCTCTAATTCGGTGCTTTTCTTCAACTTGTACTTCATCAATCTTGTCACGTTTATGACATATCACGCAAATAAAGATACTAATCTTACTCCATAATTAACAACGCGGTGTGATTATTTCAGTAACCGTCTAGGAATGTTTGATGTGCCGGGTTCCAAGGCGTGGCTGGGAATGATAAGGCCGAGGCAGGAAGCTTTGAATATACCGGGACCCGTCACTGAGGACTTGATTATATTGGTAAACATAATGAACACACTCCGCTAATTAGTCGCTATACTCTCGGCACATCGATAACGTATCTCAAACAAGGTGTTCGAACTTGGACATTTAAAATCTTGGTACTGCTATAATAATAATCAGCTGCTATAATCTTCAAAGGAAGCGGGTTTCGAATCAAGTTCTTTTTTTTTTTTTAAATATAATTTCCAACTCTTGCCGACGCGACGCGAATAAAGTTTGCAACGTTTTACGAAACGGCTAAAAATTAAATTTTTATTTCTAAAGACGTATCTTAAGCACAGTATACATTTTCCTGCATTTATATTGAAGTAATTACTTCAAAATAATAAGTTATTTTAGAAACTACATTAAAGAGAAATTTAATTTGATCCTTTCGCAGTATTTTCTTTGACAGCTAATTTTAATCTGGCAGGTTTTAGCAAAGGAGAACGTCACATTGAAATACTCATTAGGATTGAGGCAACGTACTCCCCGCAAACCTGAGTTCTCTTGGGACTTCATTGACTGGGAGAAATGCTCGGCAGGTTGCGGTCCGGGAGAGCAGATATCGAAACCACGTTGCATCGAGAAAATCGGCGGACTGGTGGACGATAAATTTTGCAGAAACATAAGTAAACCAGACGCAAAAGTCAGACCGTGCAATCAAGCTCCCT
Organism: Leptothorax acervorum; assembly: GCA_035220615.1. NCBI lineage: Eukaryota > Metazoa > Arthropoda > Insecta > Hymenoptera > Formicidae > Leptothorax > Leptothorax acervorum. Next base: position 45,570 of record JASTWQ010000452.1, on the reverse strand, counting down.
GCATACCACGGTATGTTTATATATTTACAATTTTCCACGTTTGAAATACTTTAAAGTTATCAGAACATATAAGAAAAAAATAACTTATATGATCTTTAACGAGGTTTGATATGGTGGAGACGAAATCAATTACGTCAAAGGATTTACGCCGCACTCATTACTTCTATAGGCAATGATAATAACATTTGCACACATATATCGCCCTCATATCGTCATAATTGTATTTCGTCCATATCACGTCCACGCGTCGGACAGAATTGTCACTTTTATCTTGAGGAACTAACGAATGGACATGACACCACGCGATAATCGCCGTCGCCCCACCGTCGCCTAGCTAATTAAAAGCCTCGCTCTTATCTTGGCGCGCGATTCCAGGTGGATCATTGGCGAATGGCAAGGCTGCACACCATGCACGCCAGGCTGCAAGAGAAGGCGCGCTGTCAAATGTGTACGACCCGTCGGCCGTGGCGAGCAGGATCTCGATGTGGTCGAGGACAGCTACTGCCAAGGACCGAAGCCAAGGGAGTCGGCGCCTTGCGAAGCAAGCCGACGAAGACGGGAGGACAGAGGTGCCGGCGACGACAAACGCGAGCACTCCTCCGCTCGCTCGAGCACGCTAACGCGACAAAACGACTTCATTAGAGCTGCTCGAGTGACCGTCAAGACGGCTTTAAGCGGCGCCGCCGTCGCAGAGGACCGACATCCAGGTGATTTCTCTACACGAGCGCAACAGACCGGGGATTCGTCCAATCGCTCTTGTTCGATCGGCACCGGGTACGTTGATGCGCTTCCGAGTGAGACAACGGGCTTAATTTCAGCGGGCGCGATACGAAATTCGACTAAGACTCGTCGAGATCGTTCTCAGATAGATAAAAGATCAAGGAATACATCGAGCGATAGGGAGAAGATAAATTCGAATAAGATTAAGAAGGGCGAGATAGTGGTCGATAAGGAGGACATTCGGAATCTAACGCTCACAATTATTCTGGAGCGCGATGAGAGGAACGTCGTTACGAATTTTCCCAAGGATTTCGAGCCTCGACCGCCGGAGAACAGCACGGAATTTATTTTGGTCGGTATGGACGCTCTCAGATACATACAGAGAATTCAGGAAGAAGCGCGCGCGTCTTCCGAGGTCTCGATTTTTCGCGAACGACGTGCATGCAATACGCGATGAAATAGATCGATGGCGCAAATGATCGCGGAGAGAAATTCGAGCGTTCATCCTCGAGGTGCGATGAAAAAGAAAAGAATTTATTATCATACGAGGACATACGTGAATATATCGATTACTCTCGCGCGCGGAAGTGTATGCTCTTTCGGAACGGCGGATCCGCGGCGCAAACGAGTGGAGGACAGGGCGCGTCTGGAAGACGAATCTGCGTCGATTCGAAGAGATGGCTACGCGATCTATCAAAGAGACTTTTACGAGTCGTTGAGTAGAACGACGGTGCCGCTGCTCTCGAGCATGTAACGCGCGCGGCGCGTGCAGATTGCCGATGCAAGCGATAAAAACAATCGTTACGTTATACGACCGAATTATACTTACGGCGCACGCTTTTATACAGGCGTATCGAATTTTAACGATCGGACAGCAGGAAAACTCAGCTCGATTGTCGGGAGTCGCGGTGGATTCGCAAGATGAATCGCCCGATTAAATCACCGACGTTGTTTAAGTCCGGCTAACACGGCCATAATTGACGATAAAGCGGCAATAGATCTGCTGGTGCCCGAAGATAATCTCTCAATATGCGGCGGTATATGCGGCGAGGACGACGGGCGACATAAATTACACTTGAACGACGCGAGAGGAGGATGATTTCCCGCGACCCACTAACGAGTCTCGCCGTTGAGCATTGATCTTTCAGATTCATCGTTCGCGTGTTATTTATGGCGGGAGCGATACTTTGTAATGATCCGAGATTGTAGACGCTGCGCCCCCCTTAATGGCCCGTGTCCTGGGGCCGTATCGTAGGGAAATGCGCCTAGCGCGCGCGACATTTTCTTGTACCAATAAAGATTGAGCGGTAAAAAAAAAAAAAACGGACGCGCGAGTCATTAATCTTGAAGTTCGTACTCGTTCTAGCGTGGGTTCCGTAACACGAACGTCTGTTTTGTCTGTCTACCGAGCGTCGCGGACAAGCGTCATATCGATGGACGTTATTTTCTGTTCGCCACACGCGCGGCACTTTTCGTATTACCTATACGTTTTATTTGACTTGACGGCCTTCATCCCGTCAAGCTAATCAATCACGTGCGACATGAATCAGCAAAGAGCAAGTCTTGTAACAGAGTCAGAGTATGTAATGCTAGCTTTTCGATCCATATCTGAATATTCATATATATATTTCTGAAACTTATACACGGACGACAACTATAGGTATACGAAGATAACGTATATTTATCGCAACATTTTAATTTTTTTTTTCTTTTGCTCAACGTCTTTTTTCCGCGTAATCGATGGATTGAGACGGATTGAGAGCTTCGTTCTCGGCAATAGAAACAGCGCGCGGACCCGCTGTCAGATTATGATGGGCTAACTGCTCGATAAGTTTGAGCGCCTGAGCGCCCTTGTACACCTTCTTTTGGCTCGTATCGATGCCAACGCCGACGCGATCGCCGGATTCCTGAAACGCCTTGTCCGACAGATTCGACTGAAGAGACTCGTCCATATACGGTGCCTGCATCAGCACAACATTCTCGATGGGTATCGAATCCTTGATGATGGATCCTGGTTTCAGCGTAGTAAATCTCTCCTCCGCGTCGCAGGTGCGCTTACGCTTGGCCTCGTTTGTCATCGCCCAGTCGTAAAGGTCCTGTCGGAAGTCTCGGGCGGCGCTCGTCCCTTCGAGCTTGTCGTCATCGCGCAACTTGTCGCGGGCCCTCTCCAAGTAATGGACCAGACCGAGGTCGACGAATCTGTCGATCATTCTCCGTCGATCGTCTGGTGATAAGTCCGCTCTCTCTTTCACACTCATGTGCTCCCGCTCATCATCGGATCGTCGAGTTTTCTTAGGACACATCGTTCTGCAGGGTCTTGTACCTAGCACGAATGCAATATGAGCGTTTTCTCGACAGAATTATCGCAAGTCTTAAATTTTTACTTCGTCAAAAATATTACAAACGCGAAGGGAGCCACGATTATACCTATACACTCTTCTTTCTGCCTCGGCACGCGACCTTTGCACGCGTCTAGATTTGCCTGCATATCGTCCTCCCCAGGTCTGGCACCTGGCCTTACACATTGAACCTTGCGGTGTCTCATACCCTTCTTACCGTCGCAGGCACTGCATTTACTCCATTGACTCACTCTCCATCTACACGTGCGACCGGCGACGGACATGGATTTATTTGCTTTACATCAGATTCGTCGAGCGGACGCTAATGTGCGCGCAAAACGCTAGATCGATGTTTATGCGATGCTGAGTTAACATCTTATTTATCGGCGAGCGTATGCGGGCATAGGTGCGTTATAGTACTACGTCATCGTTAAAGAAGGAACTAAGATCGATGGAGCGGAAGCCAATAGCGCTCAGAGATTTTTATCTTTACGTCGTAAGTATTATTTGAACTGTTGTTTGTTGGGCGGAACAGTGATAAGTTATATTTTCTTCTACTAGGAAAATTTTTCTGTTACTACGTGTAACTACAAGATCTAGCTGCGATATTAGAAATAAAAAAGCACCAATGCAAAAAAATCTCGAATTTTATATTATGCTATAAGAATTACATGTTTATATTTTCTCCATAAAATACAGATTTTATTTTATTAAATTTCTATTTAAAAATGCCACACTGCACCGCCCAATAAATTTATCTTACTACGTGAAAATATATTACGACGCATTGTCTACATCTACGTGGAACTTACGGACGTCTGAAACTCGCGCGGCTTACTTTGCGGGACAAGGGGCCTGATTGCAAATGCGGCTCTTTGCTTCCGGACGCGGTATACCGTCGCAGAAGTTAGGCGTCACTCGTCCGCCCTGTTCCTCGATGCAGGACGCCTCGGATACCTGCGCAAATCGATGACACGTCCTTCGCATAAAAGCGGTCGCATTCGCGGTTGCATTAGGCACCGGCGTGCGCGTGTAACGTTGTCACATAAATTACCATCGTGCCACCGTCGCACTTAGCGTTGCATTCTGACCACTCGACGAAGTCCCACATATACTTGGGCGTGTACGATGCATTCGTCGATCTCACGTAGTATTTATAATCTATTCCAGGGTTGTCTTGGGGATTGAAGAACACATACTAAACGGTCGGGTAAACAAAAATCATATGATAAACTTTTAACATTTTCTAGCATTTTATTGGTATAATGCAGTATATACTAAAAATTACAAAACTAATTAAATGATTCGAAGACAGAATAACATTTTTAATCTACAATTTGAGAATTATATAGACATATTTTATCATTCAATTCACACAATTCATAACAAAGGCATCAAAGTAAAATATTCGTAACGACTTTGCGAAAAGATAATTTGCAATAAAAAACTTTTATAAGATTATTAATTAAATTTATTTATATTATAACTTTTGTAAGATAAATAATACAAAAAACTTACTGCGAATAAAAGATACATTCGCGGTATTACGTTTTTATACGGTAGCAGTACATATATATCGCGCAAAACCGATAATTACGTCGTATGATATCATTGAGATAATCGTTGGAAAATGAACATATAGTTTACCTGTATCTCGATATCTTCGGATATCGGGCCTTTCATTTCCACTACTTCCTTGTCCGGCTCCGGATGCGTGTAGATAATCATCGTTCCAGCACATTCGTAATCTCCGCTCTTAAACTCGCGGCTGTGCGAACGACAACGTGTCAGAAAAGTATACCGTAAAAATACGTTGTACGCTTTATCATCGTTACAAAAAGCATCTGCGCGTATCAATTTTCTCGGGACGTTTATGTGCGCTACGGGCGTTATAAATTAAAGACAGAAAAGAGAGAAAAGAAAAGGAGAGCGAGTCGCGCAAGAGTTTGCAGAAGCTCACTTGTCTCCATTGATGCAGTATGTTTTATCTTTTCCGAGTTTCACGGCCAGCATGTTCTCGCTGGGTTTTCTCTCGGAAACCTGCACGCTTCGAGCTCCCCTCGGAATTGTCACGATCTTCACATATGCTGCGAAGAGAGAGGAACAATGTATCTACGTATAGAAGAAACTGCGCGATTTCATTTGACAAGCCGTGAGCACAATCTACTGAATTTTTACCGCTCTGCGACGATGTTTCAGTAAACTCGCCCTCCACCGGGCTGCATTTTGTCCCGTCGCCTTTACATATGCCGCATTTATCTTCGATTGCGTCCGAGTCTATCACCCAATCGCATCCAACTTTCTACATTGCGAGAAACGTGTGTTACAATATTTGATATGACCAAAATCATAAATGCCTCAAAAATAAAATTTTTTACAGAGTAAAATAACTTCTTTAAAAGATATTTTATTTGTAAAAAAAAGATAGAGAGTATTTTCTGTAATAAAATATGTTAGTGCAACTGTAAATTTTATTGTAGCTTGTTGTTTCTTTTATGTCAAGTCTTTGGTAATTTGAGTTATATACTACATGTGTACATCGAGTGAATTTTCCGTTAATTAATGGTAGATAGCTAAAGCTAGCTGCAAAGTAATTACAAACTCGTATATAAGGACTGCTACTAAATTTAATTTCGCTAGAGAAACACAAAAATTATCGTAAACGCGCAGGTATTTAACGCTATCAATTATTTCGAATGCCTTAATTTGATTATGTGCATGCATTTGTGCTTTGTTACAAACATATAATAAGTGCCCCGAGCATATCCGAGCACAATTTCCATTAGAGAGGATTTTGAACCTTTGAATCATTTTAAAAATCGATAAAATTCAAACATGTAGAAAATCCGGAGAAACAATCATTTTGAAAGTTTTTTAAATTTATGACATTTGCTAATTATATATCAATATAAATATCTTTTAAAACTTTTTTATATCTTTTATATATGTATATATTCAGTTTGTTTCATTTCTCGTATATATACGAGGTATATGAGAAATGTTAGGAAGGTTCGACGTTTTTGGCTAACGAATTTCATTGGATCACCATGGCAATCCTAGCGCGGATAGTAGAGATTTCTTGGCAAGACGTGATTCTATTCTAAAAAGTTACAATTTCACACCCTGCACATTCCGGAGATGCACATGTAGTTGGTCCCAGGCTTGCAGGGTGTCGAATCGTTCGCCGTCGGCGTGATCTTCACGTAGGTTTGCTTCTCGTTGATGCAGTAGAGCGCGCAAGGTTCTAATTTCGGGTCCATGTATGGCTTCCATTGATGAAGCCCGTCCGTCAGGATCTCCTCGTTGTCGTGTTCCGAGCACTGTACCGCACGGTACGGCGGTTTCGTCGGATCGCAGGGCTGTGCAATTTAACGCGGAACGTTACAGCGAATGTGTGACGGAATTCCATGCGGGATGGTATACAGGAGAATTGCGACAGCGTAGAGAATCGTCGTACGACTAAAAAGAATTAAAACGTTTCGCCGAGCTCCGTCACGGCGATGCTCGCGGCAATGATAGAGTCTCTCTCTCTCTCTCTCTCTCTCTCTCTCTCTCTTGCCGTCTCGCTCTCAAACTGAATTTGTTACAGCGTGTTGTACCGCTCGCGTCACTATGTAGCAATATGAAATGGTAACGCGCCGGTATCTCGCTGCTGGAAAACGTAAAAATCCCGTAAGCGTGACGACACAATATTGTCAGCCACCTCTTCGCCGTAGTAATGAAAATAAGACAGAGACACGACTATCGCCGGTACTGCCGGTAGTATGTGCTTTGGAATGTGTAATTTGTATGACAGTTTGAAAACCCTTAAAACCCGCCAGGAGGAATTACCGCGATTAACGTCGAGTGTCATGATATGAGGCGAAGGTCGATTCCTGAAACTCGCACGGTGTTACGCGAGAAGTAACGAGAAGATGCAATTTACCGTAGTGTTGCAAGTGAAGAGCCTTCTTCTCTCGCCGATGCAGTATCTGCCGCCATTCGCCGGCACCGGCCGGTCGCATTCTCTCTCGGAGTACTTAAGGCCACCGCCGCAGGACCTGCTGCAAGGACCCATGGGACCCCAATCGCCCCATCCGCCGTGCACCGCGGCCGGTCGGGCGCCCATGTCCACGCACTTCTTGTGGATGCACCACTAGAATTCGCCGCGCAACGCGCACAACGCGCTTTTTTATATTATCTTTGTGTCCCGCGGGTTAGAAGAATGCAATATGTCTCGCGGGCTACTCCCCGCCTCGTGCTTCACGCGAATACCAATTCCCAGCGCGGAGAGTAGTCTCGCGCGAAGTTTCCTGACACTTCAATTTATTTCCCCGGCGCGATTAAATCTACGTCCGCCGCGCCGCTCGCGAGCGCGCCGAAGGCGACGAAATCTACATCCGCGAGAAGCCGACGCACGGGGAGAAGGCGCGTCGTTTAATAAATCTCTCCGCTCGCGGAGAAAGAGAGAGAGATGGAGAAACGCCCTTTTATCCAGCTACGTTTCCGGCGGCGTTCCGGGACGCGGGTCGCGCCTCGTAAATGGCTTTCGATTCGCGTCGAAAGCCATTTGCGCTCGCGTTCGTTTGATAATTGATGTCACCTCGCAGCGACGTATTATTTACGTCGCCGGTAATATCTGCGGATGCATAAACAACGACGCTAAGCGGTTGCTAAATAATCCGCGCCGGGAAATATATTTTGCGCCGGAGGAACAGGTTCTACCTAAGCTGCATGCGCGCACCTTATTCTCACCGCACTTCGTACCGTCAGCCTTCGGCGTCCCCAGGGAATAGCAGCTCGTGTTGGTCAAGCACCACAGGTTCTCGCAGCCGCTCGCCTGAAATATACACACGGTCGCAAAGAGCCCGCGCTAATCAGATTAGTCTTAAAGGAATAGAGAGGGACAGAGAGAGCGACTCGAACGCGATCTCTTACGTCTTACGATACCAAACTGTCATCTCATAACTACCCTGAAATCCGATACTGACACAGAAGCAGACGTTACGTGGCAAACATAGCTCCGTCGAATAATTTATTCAGAGAGTGAGTATTCCGTCAGCGCGATCGGGATAATCGAATATACCTTGTCCGAGTAAATATAACAAGAGACGAATAAAAGCCATTTCATTTCCGACGAGCAAATTCAGCAAATGATAGATAAAATGCAAACGAAATGCAGATAGTTGGTACATAATAGAAGAATTTATCGACGATTAATGAGAAAAGCATTGAATTTCGCTAAGTAGTAATTTGCGATTCGCGATAATCGGATTGAAAACACTAAAATGCAATTAAAATCGCGCGCGAAGTTGATCAGAACTTTACTTGAGGTTGCGGGCACACTTTCGAGCCAGGAAACTGCATGTCACATTGGAAGGCAGCGTCATACATTGCACCCGGCAACATATTAGGATATTTCAGTTTCTCCGGAGGACTTCTTGGATTGTCATTCAAACATTCGCCCAGCCCGCTCCTTATTCACAGATAATTAGTTATAATAAAATAAATTATAATTAAAAAATTAAATATTTCAAAGTATTAAATATAAAAAATGGCCGTTTTTTGATAGATATTTCCAGTAAACAGCACGAAATAGAATCCTCGCTGTAAAAATAAAACATTATACTATTATAGACTTGTCATATAAATTATAGCATCAAATAATTCTGCTGGAGTTCGAAAATTATACTATGAAATAATTAATAGATAAAATTTATAACAAATGTAGAAATATATAACCAATAAAGGGGAATAATATTGACCAATTAGACATAAACCTAACTATCTTTACTGGAATAATATTTTCATAGGCCTATGTGTTTAGTGCGTTATACATTCGCATAATCATTGCGCAATTAAAAACGGCCATTATTTATGCACCGTCATTACTTATGCAACTCGGTTTTACTCGAGAAACGCTGTTATAAATTTCCTGCTGCAACTCGACCATCTGATGGTATACAGGAAGACGATAGGGGACATAATAAAGTAGCTATCGTCCGTGTCCTTCGATGGACATCCACTGACTTCAGGCTCATCATGAGAACAACCCATTCTATAAAGTATTATTTTCGTCAGAAATCAGAATAGCCTTTGTTTAAAAGTTTTCTTGTTAAAATACATTAAAAGGAGCATATTGAAATTTTGCATCTCTGATTGTATTATTGCAATAATTGCATAAAGTGGTTATAGAAAATCAATGATGTATATAAACGTTTAAAAAATGGTTCATTTTACTCTGAAAATTATTTCTACTTTAACTTATATCGTTTTTTAAAGACATTTAAAACATATTTGTTTATGATTGAGATGCATGGACAGTACACGTGACCAACTTCGTGAGCAATCACGATGCCGAGCAGAAGCCCGTTGTCCTCATTAATGCATGCAGCCTTCCCTGAGTCGCAGGCCGCAGCGACATGAGCCAGACCCATTAGGTCGCAATTGGTTCCCTCCGAGCAAATGTCATACCTGGAGGATACATGCGAATAGCAATGCTATGTACACGACGATTAAGCCGATGCCTAGGAAAATTACCTGGTAACCAATACCGCGATATCATAATGATTGGGATGCATGTCATCCTGCGGATTCATTTTCTCTGCCCACTTCGCGAAACTCTCCAGCGTATTCTCGGCAGCCGGACTGATGAGCAAATCTATCTACGAGCATATAGAGATCCAATAAATCAGACATTAACGTCACACGTAAATTTTACTTTTTTTAAATCTAATTAGTAGAAGCTATTCTTTTATTAAAGAAATTAGAAGTAATACTAAATTTAATATCTAGAACACACATATTTCTCAATTAAAAAAATTTGTTTATCTCAAGACTCTCATAAATAAGGTATTGACAGGTTCCGTTGCGGCGATACCTTTCTCTTTTTCTTATTGAAAATGTATCCTATGCTTTTTTATATTATGATCGCACGTTACCTCCTCTTTCTCTTTCTCCAAATATATCACGCGCACCAAGACGACGTCTATTTGATTCCCCACGGAATTGTCGTGATAAAAATCGGACACCATGTTCATAATCGTCAAGAGATACTGCTCGTAATCCGTGTTATTGTGGAAGTCGAGGAATCTCCGATCAGCAATTAATCCAATTTCAATGTAACGATGTATACTGTGCGTTCCCGTAGATACCGCGGTATCGCGCCTCGCGCCGAGAGAATTATTTTCCATTAGCTGTATCTGCCTTTTAGTCAGCTGCTCCGCCCACGCCGACTCCCAGTTGTCTGTTAAAGCGGGAATGAGCTTCCACAAACTACGCGCCATTATTTGTCACTTGCCCGTAACTATGCGAAATCCTCTCGCGTTACGGTACATAATAAATGTTCGCGACACAGACCGGGAACTATATCGTCTCGAGTTAAAGTGAAATGTTTAAGTGTATAAATGGTGGAATATGCCTGACAACCGCGGCGCCTCGTTCAAAATTACTTTTTGGAAGGAAGTAAAGACAAAGGACAAGAATACAGCTAGAATATCTGAGGAGTTACTAACCGTTGGTCCCGCAATGTCTTTTCGATATGGTATCGGTCTGCCCTGTCTTCTCGTGCGGCGCATCTCGTTTGTAAGCCACGTGAATGTGTTGGCCGTCGGGCTCGGGTTCCGCCTGATACACTGGCTCGATGAAGTACCGTCCGTGATTAGTTTGCACGTAACCAGCCTGCGCGCGAGAGGTGTGTCACGTTGCCGATAATAATATGAAATAAAATATTGACATTCATATTTACGGCGTGACATATTAGGTGGCTGACGTAAAGTCGCCTATGTTGCAAGATTTTGATCGCGCACGTTAAAGATCAGTGTGTTACAATTGGGGTGTGAAATTACGTATATTAAATATCGTAAACGCTGTTTCTTTCTCGCCATACAACGTATAGATTAAGATTTATGAATAGTTGAATTAGTTCTGCCGGGATTCTATCTGGTTGGGTTGTTAGTTTCAACATTTCGACGTGGATAAGTTATGGCAGACTATGGAACTGCGTCCATGTCTAGAGATATCTTTACAAATTAGTGTGATATAGATACATTATTATACGTCGAAAGAGCTGTGTATAGAAACTGATAGAGTCGATGATATTCATCGAGTAGACGTCAGAGTGGAAAAGGCCAAACGCGTCACATTCTACGTGACATTTCGGTCGATTCGCGCCGCTCCGTCATTTAGAAACGAACGTTTACAAACCCTGCGCATTTAACGGGTCACCTGTTACGGACGCGAATGTCGTTCGTTGATCCGTTTCGCCGCAAATTCGCGTGACCGGCGGAAAATCGTAGATGGTAATCGCGCTCAGCGACATGCGTCGCGACTTTACGTTTTAATAGAATCAACTTGGGCATTCCACCCGTTTCGCGCAGTTTGCAGTTTATCTGCACGCGTAATCGTTCGCCTTGTACTCTGAAAATAACGAGCCGCGGCGGAGAACTACTTTCGAGGCTATTGAGAGTATCACACTGTAATACAACTATCGCGTTTCGTATATTCGACGCAAATATCGAGTTCGTATATGCAATGTAATCGAGAAACTCAATTTTCTCTAATGTCACAGTCAAACTATTGTTGAATGGAAAAAAAAAATACTTTATAAAAGTATCCACAGCGCGCTCGCAGGTGTGACGCGATTCCTACTATCGTTCGTTCTATTTTTCGGAAAAAGCCGTCGCGTAATCAAACCGACGATATGCAAGTGGTCGAAGTTGCAGCGTGCCACAATGAATATTGCGTCACTATAACGCCGCGATTAAATGCCGCTGCGTGACACACGTGTTTCGCAGCACGCTGTCGCAGTTCACCCAGGATCGCGACGCTTTTATTACGCACTTAGAAACGTGCATGTTAATACAAATGCATTTGCATTTGGATCGATGCGTATTGCCCTGCAATGTCATCGATTGGTACATACGTGTTTGTCGATCTGTTTCTATTTTCGTGATGATCTCACTCAGACACTAAAATGCGCGACGGAGAAAATGGTGTGTAAACAGATGAAATTAGCAAGCGATGCAAATCTTATAATGATACGAATCTAGACGGGCCAAAATAACATCGATGCTTATCTCTGTATAGACGTCTAGAGATGCCTGAAAATGTGGTATGCTACTGAAATAACTTTTAGCAACGTCCACCGGGATGCTTTGTTATAAATTGCAATTACATCACAAGCTCTTGAACATTCGGACTGCGTTCTGTCCAATATCATTGCGTCGAGCTCGAGGTGATAGTAAAATACATGGACGTAGGAATATCTGGACGGAGCGTATAAAGCACTTCTCTTGACGAGGAGAGTGAAACTTGAGGGGTGAGGGGAAAATCTATTGGTGCCATCTTAAATGATCAGATTTTGCGTGCACGATATATCAATTTTAATGTCCTATTGACGTGATTTTAACCGAGGTATTGCTATGATTTAAGATTACGTAGTCTACAATTAAAAATAGTGGAAAAGTGAATGTAAAATCGACCATACTCGTGTAATTCACTCTCACCGCCATTTTAAATGTTCAAGATTCTCCTTACCAATCTTCAACCCCGCTGAAACACGCTCCGTCCAGATATTCCTACGTCCATGGTAAAATATAATAAAAATGTACGAGAATATATCATATTGTGAAAAATGTCATAACATCCGCATCGAATTTCGACGGGATTTAGGGAATGTTCCAGCACAGCCTTCCTACAATATCCGTCCGACTGCGCTTGCAGTTCTCCTCTTGCTTCGTTAACGTTAATCTCCCGAAGGAATCCGTGGAACGCATTATGTGCACAAACCACGCTCGTAGCCACTTCGAAATTCTGTTCTATCTCTCCAGCTCGCAACTCTCATCAAAATTAATAACAAACCATACGAACCATACGCGCGAAGATTAAAATTCGGCTCGCAAACGCTACCGGATGTTACATCAATCGAGATTTTTATCAATCTGGCTGAATTCTAGGTAATTAACTTTCCTCACGAAGAAGCAAATAAGATCGAGTCGTGCAATTATATTAATTAATTTATCTTTAAATTCATAAACGATCAATTAATATTATCTCTGCGAGATAATTAATATGTTATCTCTGTATTATAAGTATTGCAAATATCCATGGAGATCAATTAACGCGTGATCCGTAATTCTTCTATCGAAGGATATCCGGTGTAGTGTGAAAGGCGTACTTTGTCGCGACGAGAGGCATAAACGTGCCTGAGATTCTTTTTTCGGTTCGTTAACACCGAGGTCCTTGGTGGTGAAGTTATATACATGTATAGAATGCAACGTGTATTATATTATACTAACCACGCCATCGCACAGAGACAGAGCCGCCCTGGAATTGACGTGTCCCCGAACGGTACCGCGATAGTGGCACTGTCGATCAGATGCCTTCCTGAATCTCAGGCCCTCGTTGAGATTAGTGCTGATCCCGGCGCCCCGTGTCTCCACCACCATGTCGGGCGAGATAAATTCATGATACGGGCTGAGCTCCACGTGGTGATCGATCCCGTTGATGGGTAACAGCAGGTGCAGTTTATTGGCCGACCCGAGGGATCGCTTGCCGCGCTCGCTGATCTCTCGGCGGTTATAGAAATTCGGCAGGGAATACGTGCTGAAGCTACCGTCCGCGAGCACTCGCCTCGGTACCAAGAGCTCCGGCTCGTGGATGTCCCGGGTATATCTGGGTCATTTCGTTTGAAAGGGGCAATTACATCACCGACGACGTCAGCAACGATGTCGCGAATACAATGGCACTTTGCAAATTTTTCAATTTTCTATGAGTATTCCTTCCAATTTAAAAGAGTGTTAAACAGCTTTTAGCCATAGCTTGTTGTTCTTCGTCATAATTGTCACTTTATCAGATCCATTACAGATCTGTAACGTCAGTTACAGATTCCGTCGCGACGAGAAATTGACGGCGATTGCGAAATGCGAATGCACTTACCTACCGTGATATACGTTTCCGTGAGCGTTGGCGTATTTTTCGAGTAGACCGCCATCAACAGTCGAGGCGAAAAGCGTTAGAAGTGCCAGGAATACGATCATTATGACTGGCTCGCGCTAAATCAGCCCGAATACGTGCCTGAAGTTGCCGGATGTCGGTGAACAGCGAAGGAACGAAGTTGTTTCGCGCGAGCATATCCGGTTATATCGCGTATACAATGACCGGAAATACAAGCGCTTTATTCATGCATCGATCTGACTAATAACATCGATAATCCAATTAAAATGCAATAGCACAACTGTGGATGTATATGTATACTGATGTATATCCATAAGCATTTCATATTTTGACAAAATATTGTCGTGTATATAACTGTTTTTGCAATGAGGCAATCTGCGCGCGAGAGAGAAAGAAGAGAAAAAGAGATACTAAACAAAATATTAATTAAAATAAAGTAGATATAGTCATTTGAGAGATATCTGTCAAAATAAGCCAAAAATATATGTAGTACAATATTATAATTTACATTAAAAATTTGTATGAATTAGGAATATAAAATAATGAAGTATATTGATAACACTACATAGAACAACTAACCCCGTCAAAATAACAGACTTCAAATTTCTTGTTTTAAATTTCAGAAATTATTGAGATGCTTTTATTGGAATTCATGTTGATTTTTGTCGAGATAAAAAAAATGATTATATGTAGGTACATACATGCCTCGATACATGCCATGCCAATTAATTTTCTATTAACCATTCTAATTTCAAAGTTCTGTATAAGATGTCTACATATACATATACCAAAATAACGCTGGTTATCTAGTGTTGAATATCTTCATGTATTAATTAATTCATCGTTATCATTATGAGTAACGCACTTTATTAAGTGAATCTTATAATTTACGAATATCACGGTCATATTGGTATTATTTATATTGCACATTTTTACGTAGACACGGAGTTGCTGAAGATAGAAAAAGACTAATACAAAAATTAAACTTTCAGTAACGTGCGAATTTCACTCGTTACGAAATTATTTTCCGATCGGGCATCGTGAAAGCGATCCTCAATTTTACGGTATTACGATATTCGATATTGCATGCTCGTTATGTCGCCCATCCAAGGCCTTATTCTGCGAACCTCCCTCGTACATGACCGCGTTATCGGAAAACGGAACGAGAGGAGCAACAGACGAATTGAAAACTAAAAATTCGTGCGAACGATTCGACATTTAGATTTCACAGAAGGATGAACCACGTTTAAGAGTTAGGAACTACGTATAGTGCAGCACGTGAATATTATCATTCGCATTATCGACTACGACGCGATAAAATTTCATCCAATTTTACGCTTAGCTTGCAGTAACGGCATTTTGCATACACTTGTTGCACCTGATTTAATGTCAATGATAGAAAGAAAAAAAATGCCGGTGTCAATAAGTGGTTTTATGATCCTTTCAAAGTAAGAAAAATAAAGATAATGATCGAAACTTGCAGTCGCTCTTGCTCTACAAAAATAAAAATAAAAATATTACCGTAAAATTTACATTAAAAACTATATTTTTTATGTAAATACTCAAAAAAGTTATACATATTATTTTCTTTAATATTATATTACATTATTTAATATTATCTCGGTATATTAGTTTTAATATTTCCTCATAGAAGAGTTTTTAAGGTTAAATTTTGAAGTTATAAAAAATTACCAATTCGAAATTAAAATATTATTACAAATAAATATTACAATTTTTCGACAAAAAACGATTTGCGCGGTTTCAATAGCTTCAAAAATACGGACAAGCAGTTACTATAAAGACTATACAATTTCTTAGCTCGAATAACGGATGCGTGTGTTCAAGTCTACGTATGGCTATGTCCGAACCGGGCCAAATATGGACCGAATCGGCCTTCGGAACGGGTCTGATAGTTTAATCTTTAGTTTATTTTTTGGCCGCGTCAAGCGAGCAAGAACAATCGATGCTTTGTTATCCGTTAAAACCCGAAGCCAGTAAATCAGAACGCTTCCACGGACGCTGCTTCTTTACCTGCGCGAGAACCGGCAAGAATGGTGCATAGGTAATCGATGACTTTGCATATAAAACATAATAATAACGTTATAAATTTCCAGGCCAAAGAGAGAGAGTTCGATGAATAAATTAAACAACGCGGCCGGCCAGCTCGAATCAGCGGCGCCATCGATCAACGATCGCAACGGCTTTCCATTGAGGACAATGAATAAATTACGGGATGATATCCTACAATCGGCAGGATCCATTAACGAGGACGCTAAAAATTCGTTGGACCAACCGGTCCGTATTATAGTATACAACGGCCGCTTGTAAAATGAACACGTTACTCACGCTAAAGCAGCTTTGCTTTTTTTCGTTCAAAAGTACAGCATAATGAGCTCTTATTAGGACTTATTAGGATCCACATCTATAATTTATTCTTTACTTTAGAGTTTAAGGATTCTCGATGCGATGTATCTGAGGCTTACATTGTATACGTGTGGCTATATTGAAGTATCATAATATCAGGGTTTTGTGTGTTCATTTCTAATCGTTATGACCATGTCTCTTTATATTCTCTCTTTTTCGTTATTATCTGTTATATGTACGGGCTTCTTATCGTCGCGTACACTCTAAGGGCCGCGTGCACCAAGTTCCGATATGTAAATATATGGTATATCCCTCTCCTTCTTCCATCCGCCTCTTCCATCGTGTTCGCTGTGTCAACCCTGAGGATATATCCATCCGCAGATGAAAGGCGTGGATATGGGAAGCTACGGGTGGTCTTTTCGCGCTCATCACTCCGGCTGTCGATGACAACCGGTCGTTGGCCGGTTGGATAATTAAGGATCTACCTGCGAGCGCGCCGAGGGGAAAAAGAACGTGCTAAATTGCCGGGGCCCGGGGTCTAGGGATGACGCTGTGCGTATGTATACAGGCGAAGGCACCCCGAGGCGGTGCAAACGGGCCCCGTCGACGCGACGCAACGCGACGCGACGCGACGTCGTCGCCGGTGGTGGCAGAACGGAAAACGCGCATCAGCATGTCGGGAGCCCACGGCCGGTTATTCGTTTCGCAAGCGTGGGTAAACCAAGTATTAGCGACGTTAAACGGTCGACGACAAACGGACGAGCGCTCCTGGGAAGAAGGGAAGCCGTCCCACCGTTATTTACGGTTTTAACTCGCGGATTTTGCATAAGCGGCTCGTTGAGCGAGAAAGAGAGAGATTAGGGTGTCCCGACGGGCTTCCTTCCTCAAGATCCCGCCTAATTCCTGTTTATATGACACACCGGGGCGCGGCCGAAGCGCGACACGGAAAGGGAGTCGGAGAATCGATCCTAGCCTTCTTGTGGGCGCGATTTAAATGACATTCGCGCGACCAGAAATCAGCGTTGGTTTGTTTTTGCAAATCTTGTCGGATTACGGCGGAGAAAACACACTGCGAAAAGTGTATATACTGTTCACTTATTCAATCGTTGCACCGACTTAAGTCTCTGCCAGTGCGCAACGCGCGTTGGTTGATTTAACTCGTGAAAACTGTCGATGGCCGTTCACGTCTTCGACCTTCCTCAAAAGCCGTCAAATTCAAATTAGTATTATCGACCGCCCATGCAGCCGCTTTACACGTTGCTGAATACACCGCGGCGAGTATCCCGGCCTGTCATGCACATGAATGGAGACTCAATGCATCTTGGCGGATACGCTCCGGTAGACTTAATCAAACGTACACCGGCCGGCCGGCCAAGAGTTAATTCAACGCTACGGCCGAATCGTTTGTCATACACGAAGGACGCGTACGGAGTATCTCCAGTTGACTCGCGCGGGGTTGAGTTTTACCGGAGAGCGCGCAAAAAACGACGTCCGCTGCGAATAGAGTGGGTGGTCCCGCGTCTCGACGGCGCGGCCTCTCGGTGCTCGGCGCGAGCGATATCGAGACACCGCGCCGCTTTGCCCAGAGATAGCACCTATACGACGAGCAATAAAATCAGCACCGCGCGGCGGAGCATGCCCTACTCTCTGTCAGCCCTCTCCTGCCTCACGAGACTATAAACTCATGAATAATACGATGAAGCCGCGATACCATCGGGCCACCGTGTATAAGCGCCGTAGAAGTCGCAAACACAGCGAGATGCGGTGCTAACTAATCGGGCGCGGCGGCCGGATTTATCGCTCATCCGCGGAGTTGAATTACCGCTTTGCTTGCGAATTGTCGATCGATCTCGACGCGGCGATCGCATATTCATTATTAGACCGGCATTATCGTCGTAGTTGCGCTTCGTAGATAGCACGCAGTGCGCCGTAGACGTAGACTTTTTCTCTCTCTCTCTCTCTCTCTCTCCTTCTTTCTTTATGTTAGCATAATATTTCACCATCGATCAATCCCGTTGCGATCGTTCGATTTATCGCCTGTCTTGACGCGACAGCGTAAGGTCGCCGCAATTTCATCGAATCCACTCGTTGGTTGGTGTGTCGCTGAAAATCCGTGACACGATTCCGCGACCGACGACGACAACGAGCCAGCACAAGCCTGCGTCCCGTCCTCGCTTTCGAGACCAGGCAGAGAATTAATTGTCCACGGGAAGATATACGACTTCGGCAACGACTTTCTTGATAATAAGCAGGTAGCCTGGTAGCTATTCGCACGTCCTACGGAACTCGCGCTCGCGTGGGCCGGTCATTCGTGGATTTTAGAAACGAGATACGACCTTCGGCTGCAGCCGCCGCGGCTGCTGGGCAGTCTGGGCGCGATTAAGCGGTGCGCCGATAATGCGGTATCTGTGCGCGTAAATTGATAATCGTGCCAAGCGGCGCATAAAACCGCTGTTAAAAGTAGTAAAAGTACTTTCCACCCACCGCCGCATCGTGGGCTACATTAGACGACTTCAAAGGAAAAGATAAGGATTCTCAAGAGCGATTTTCGCAATATCCTATAATGCACTTCTTCTTTTTCTTTTATAAGGTACGCGTGTTCTGCTACATCGGTTATTTAAGATATCCTCGGTATTACGTGTTCAAATAGTGATATAAAATATCTATGTTTAAATCGTTCATGTTGTATATTTTCCAATCCATTGAAATGTATAAATGTGCTTTGTTGAACTGAAAACTTTATTCCTCGACAGTTTCAGTTGCAATAATTGCGTCTGTCTATCGTATCCATTTAACGTAACATGTAAAGGAACTATCTTTTTGAAGGCAGGTATACGGGTCTGTTGCGCGTTTTGGCTTCCTTGGCGGGGGAATGCTCTTTGGCATCGCTCTCGTATATAATCCCGACATCTCCGACCTCTCTTCGATGCCGTACACGTGCGATCCCACCTCGCTTCCCATTTCGGCATTACACGCTCGGAGCTCCTTTGCGCGTGGGATGCCGATGGGCTCGATTTCGGTCGAGCGAACTCAATGAGGAGGAGATACAATCCGCCGGAGTGAGCGCCGGAGTATCTCGGGACCGCTTGCGAAATCGGAGTGAATCTCTCCGCGAAAACGAGACGAGAACGAGACGGGAGTACACGAAGAGGGAATGGTGGATCGAAAGGATTAAGTATGAACGTAACGATAAATTTATCACTGTCTGAGGAAGAAGTAGCCGACGCTGCATACATATTGAAGTATCGGATCGGAAGTGGAAACGCGTGTCAAATAAGATAGACGCGATTTTGCGATATCATTCGTGCCTTATTTTCTTAATGCTTTGCCACGATATCTCGCGATAGATTAAATAATGTACGATAGAATGTAAGAATATGAAATTGGGGCGTGGGAAAGAACCTCTGATATTTCAAGGATTTAGACAAACGGTATTATCAAAAAGAGATGAAAACGGAAAATCTCTTCTTGCAGACGTTGAACATTTTCTTATTGATATCGATTATCCATATTACATATTTCCTATCTTTCTAGTCCATTAATTTCTGTGTTAGATCGATTTTCATTGGGGAAAAAAAGAATTAATCCGTACATTTTTCTTTTGAAAACTGCAGTAAAGTTGGATTTGTGAGCCGATGGTGAAATTAATTTCGCTGAGATCTCTATCTTCCACAGATGCGTGCTCCCGTTGCTGCGCTTTTTTTTTTATCGTCGACGTCTGGGAAAGGTATTACCGGCTGTATCGGCTTTAATGGTTCCGTCGAGAGGATAAAACGGTGTATCGCGCAATTAATCCGAAAGGATCGGCAGAGCGTGTCATAAGAGCTCATAAACCCAGGAAGCATCCTTTCGCGTGTCCTCTGACGCAACAACGAAGCAATAATAAAAGAGATATGAGAGAGAAATATCGCGCTGTTGGACCATTACTTTGAGATTAATTAATCTCGAAACTAAAGCTTATGCAAATTCTCGTATTTGAGTATAAACGATGAAAAGACACACTCGTGAACACTGCAGAATATATAAGACCGTTAGTTCAATAATGTTACAATTCCCTTTTCTCGCTTGCTGGAAGAGATGAGCTTATTCCCATCGCGCAGTCTATCCCGTCGACTAGTCGGAGGAGCAGAGGGAGCAAAAACGTATCGCTCCGTAGGCGCTCGTAAAATCAGGAAGAATCCTCTCGGAGGCACGCGAGAAGAATCGCGAAACGGAGTAGCCGCTAGAAACGATTGAGAGAAGTAGAGGGAGACGACGAGGCGGACGGACGGACGACGACGAGGGAGACGGAAGGCGACTGAAGGAGAGAGGCGTACAGAAAACGGGTCCACGGCTGGGTGGAGGAACTAGTCTCACCTAGTAGATCGCCCTGTCGCGGTGTGTGCTTTCGCGGGCGGTTGAGAGACGCGAACAAGAGTAGGAGGAGAGAACGTGAGGTTCCCTTCTACGCGACGCGAGAGAGGAGGCGGAAAAAAAAAAAAAAAGAGAGACGAGAGAGCACGCACACGTATACGCGGAGAACGCGCGTGTGTTACTTATGCGTTTACGCGTGTGCACGCGAGCGTTGCACAGTGTTTGCACCGGGAGGAAACGCACGTACGTGCAGAAGGAATCGAGAGAGAGAGAGAGAGAACCTCGGACGCGAGAGACAAAGACGGAGAGAGAAAGGAGGAAGCGAGGGAGACCAGGGAGACGGATCGTGTGTATGTACCACCAGAAGAGTGTACCAGGCTACTAGTGTTGTGACGGCGATCGTGCCCACGACTTCTCCGGCGGGCCGGCATCCGCGTTCTATCCGTCTATCTTCCTTTCCGTCGCGCCCTCCCTGGGTCTTTGGCGTCGTGTCGGATTCCTTCCCTCCGTCTCTCCTCATTCTTGGGAGAGCCCTTGGTGTTTTCTTCCTCGTCGGGGGGAGGGGAACGATCCTACCTTCCTATCCTCCTCGAGCCTTCTCTTACTTCTTTGCCTGAAGTTTCTTGCCTCGCTTCCTTTCTCTTCCCTACCTTCGGTGCGATAAGCGTCTTTACTTCCGGGCGAAGAGTGAATTCCTAGGTGACGAGTTGTCTCAGAGGCGAACCATTTACCAGTTTACCATTTTGACATTTACCGAGGGATGTCGTCGTAAAGTGTGTGCACGACCAGATTACGCGCGTGCGAGTACAGGTGCTCCGGTAATGCGCGCCACGTGCTGTCGCGACGTCATCGTTAACGGCCTAGGTACGTATATGCGATTTGCATCGCAGTATAGCGAGATTTCTCGTCTTTACGAGCGCGGCAAACTTGTTCTCCGCGGTTAAACGCATCCTACGATGCGAAATCTCGCCCGCAAAACGACGCATTATCTAGACCTTACGACTTCGGGGACTGACGCGTCGTGTTACAGCCACGTGCTCGCGCTGCATCCTGCTGCATCCGCCTTGCGTGCGGAATCCCTAAGTTTATCACCGCGCGACTCGTGTCATAGCCAGAACGCGTTGTCGCGGATCGTCAGCGCGGAAACGTGAGCCGCCGATAGAGGTGTCAGATCAGGACAGACTGACGCATGACGCCTTCGATTCTAGTTAAATCTCATCTCGCTGTTTCTTTATGCTACACGTTCTTGTATGTTTTCTGAATTTTATATTGAAAAATTTATCAAAAAGAGAAGAGTATTCTTTGCTCTCGAAACATATTTGTCTCACTCTGATATTTCTTCTCTCGCCAAAAACGCGAGAGAATTGATGATATCGAGCACCATGAGATATGGTGACATCGTTTGATTTTAAATGAGAAATTAACATTTTGCGGCGTCATGCGCGGCGTCGGTGACGGTATCGCGAAAATTCGTGACAAAAAATCGATTCTCCCTCTTTCGCGTCTATAAAGGTGAACGCGACTAAAAGGTTTGGTAACGGTTAAACCGGGACGCGGATGATCGAGCGGATTCGCTCGGAAGCTTAACAGGTTCCAGGCCCGCTTTTTACGTGGCTGATTCGCGGAAAAATCTCGGCGCCGTCAACGGCCTCGTTTATCTCGCGTCAGACGAGAGGATAAAAATTGCGCGGCGCCGCGCCGGTAGTCGGCGGCGGATGGTCCACCGTGCCGTGGATTTCATCGCGGCGCGCCGAAGTACCGCGCGAAAAAATAATGCCGTCCATAAATCTCGGCGCGCGGGATTACGTAAACGACGTCAGTCTTAAACCGCGGCCAGTCCGCTCGTAATAAGCGGCTGCGAATTTTCCGACGGGGGAATCCGCGGCGCGAATTTATAGGTACATATACATTCCGCGGGCAATAGGACTTCCATAAACGATGCTTCAAGTGAAATAGTCGAATGTTAATTTACTTACGAACATTTTCAACTTTTTATACGACACGTGCATAAAATATACCAACATTATTCTGTCTGCGATTCATCTGGAATAATCTTCGTAGCTGGTAACGCTTTTTCGAGAGAACGTAAAGTTTCCGTGACCGTGTTTCATAGAAAATGATACACACAAATGTTATTAGAAACATCGTTAAAAATAATTAGATGCGTGAGACGTAATACACGTTATTGTGCGGTTATCGTCGGAAAGGCTGCCGGGCAAACGATTTCCATACATTGCAATCAATGCAATCCGATTCGACTCTCTTGCACGCCTTACGTCCGTCGATCAACTTCCATTTGTCATCGGACAAATTAATAATTTTCTGCGAATGACAACAACGACACCTCGATTCGTATCGGCGTTAAGTTGTCCAACTTGTTTTTCTGCGACAGAAAGCGTCGCCGGAGGAAACGTATCGCGCGTCATGGATCATCTGCGGATTTTACATTGCACGCTTAATGAAGCGAATGCCGTATATTCATCAATCGACACGCCCGCGCGTCGAATAATCACGCGTTCTCAATCGATCGTATAGCTACAAATAATCATATATAGCAGCGCTCCAAATGACAAATAAGTAATGGATAACTTTCGAGACTGAATCAGTGATCACCGTAAAACAATAAGCATTTTTCATCACGTAACAACCATTCTGAAAATCGTTGTTCTTAAGTAAACTGATCCCGCGAATTTAAAATCTCGTAGCAACTCATGATCCAATTAACCGCGCGCATACATAATTCTCAATCTTCCAACCGGCGCGCGGCGCGGAGAACGCGTATTAATTAATCGAAATGGGTCAGCATTATTTGCCGAATGAAAACCGGCTATTTGCGCATCGTATACCTTTCTTACAAAGTGCCGGATGCAGAAAAATGGACTCACTCTTACGTCATTATGTTGTTACACGTATCACGATAATGATAACCCGATGGCGGCGCGGTACGTCAGCGCATTCGAGGAGTTGCATATCAAATCGAAAGTCAACAAATTACGCTGGCAGTTAATGAGAGACTTGTTTCGACTCTCCGAAGAGAGCCACGTAATTATTAAATCGTTAAGGAGGGCTATACACGGACAGGTACATCGCTTCTCACGATCGCGCACGAGGATGATTCGCTGATGCTTAAGTTATCGTTAGCGCCGAGCTCGTGTTTCACAATGCTTTTTATTAAAACTTCGTAGTCTTCGATCATAAAAAATTATTTAAAATTTTGCGGACGAAACTTTCGAAAAAATTCAATTAATAGATAACTCTTACATTTACATTTCTACATTTGGGCTGCGGTCCGAAACACTCTTACAGCGCTGAAAGCATCGCTCCATCTTCGTTTGATATTCAATTTACAACGAAGACAGAATGATGCTTACGCGCTGAAAGCGTCTTTCGGACCGCAGCGCAGCCTTAATAGATAATTTTTTGTGGCGCTTTTCAGATAAAATATTTCTATAAATATATAAGTTATTAAGTTGAATATTCTGTGAGAGATTACAAAATAAGCTTATTCAATTTTATATTTGAACATTTAGCAAAAAACTCTACATGTTTTTGCCATTTGTGCTTCAAAGCGATAATAAAGATTCAGAAAATATTTTTATCGCTGTCGTATGTGAATAAAAGTATGAATAAAACTGAATAAAAATATAATGGATAAAAAAGTTAAATCACATCCTTTGTATAAATAAAGAGAGTAACTCATAACCTTGAAAAATGTAGCGTGATATTATGTGATAATTATATCATTTTATTTAATTACTTACTTAACTTGGGCGAAAGACATTACTATAAAAACTTCTAGCATCTCGTTTAAATAAGCTAATGTAAAGTTACAGTACCATGAATTTTTCGTATTTCCTACATTTTTATCACGATCGTCGCATTTGCGCTTTTAATTAAGAGTCACGCGCGCATTAATTTTACCTTAACAATTATGTCGTGTATCATTCGAGCATACTTGCAGTCTACATAGAACAATTTCATTTTATAAGTAAACTAACATAGAAATCTTTTTGTAATTTCACATTGTAAAGAGTACAAGTTACGTTCTGTAAAAGACTTCAAAATTAATTTCCCTTATTTAACTTAACAATTTCTTTCATAAATCGCTGTGCTTTGAAAATTAAATAATTATACGTTACTCTACTTTCAGATAATCTTATTATTGTAAAAAATATTATAGATAGTTATTATTATCATACATTGAAAAGCACTTCTAATAAACTCCAATAATCTAAATTTCTTAATTCTTTCAGTTTTGAATATAATCTTTTTGTCTATAAAAAAAATACAGTAATATTATGAAAGCCCATGTATTATTGTCAGTGAAATCCAATGATTAATTTAGAAAAATAAATACAATCTTTTTATTCCGACCCATTACCTACTCGGCAAACAAGGATCGTAATTTTTTACTAGCGCAGCTTCATTTTCATGCCTGAGTAAAGCCGAGTAAGTCATACATAAATATTTTACATACCGCGGCGGCGATACGTTCACTGACAATCCATTTATGTTGATCGATATATTGTTTGAAAATTTTAATGACATAAATCGCATATTCACGCGAAACCGCTGGATTGCGGTATTACACGCATAAATATCTCCGCGCATTCTTATTCTGTAAAATACGAGTAAAATATCGCAATGCGAAACGTACGCGATAGCTGTCGCACGGATAGAAATTTATTATGTGGCCGCTTAATTTATTACCCGAGTTTTACGCTTGAGGCTTGCAAAAAAAAAAAATGTATTACGGATTTAATAACTTGATAACGCGGAATACGTAGGCATAATTATTTGATATGATAATATCTGTAAGCAAGGAAGATTTTTCTTTAAATAATCGGATTGCAAAAATGGATCATAACATTATGACGATTTTAACTTTACCCACGGTAATGCAGCAAAGATTTTGTTTAACAAAATATTCTTTCGGCTATAATCAATATTAATTAAGTTTTCTTCGTTTATTGTTATAAACGAAAGCGTGTTTAATGCAAACGCATGTAATTCGAGAACCGACAGGCGTAAAGCACTTGAAAAGCGTAAGATTAATGAGTCTCGGTAGTCGGCGGCATTTTTTGCAGCACGGTGGAAAACGGTTCATGTTAAAAAAAAAAAAGCATTTACACGAACTCGTATAACAATTATAGTGAGATTATTCGGCTTTACATAATTCGAAGTCGCTCACTAACAATAAGTGGGTTGTCATATTAATTATGTAGATGTTTAAAATTTCGACGTTAATACGCCTGTAGGAATTAATCCCGCTCGAGCAACTTTAGAATTTATTTATTCGCTTTCTCGTGCCTTTTCGCGAGCTTCGATATCTTCACAGTCGAGTCGTGCAATTACCTATATGTGTTCCAGCAGCTACTGAGACGATGCCCCTCACTTGGTTTATTTTCTTAGTTGAGTTTTTCCTCTTTCCTACTGAGGAAATAAATGTTTATCCAAGATGCAATGAAGCCGCCCACTTCCGGCTGTACATCAATTAGAGACATATGTAAGGGCCGCGCGCGGAATGCGTGTTTACTCGTCATAGATTCACACCGTCCTCTAATGACACTCGTGCCGTTAATCTACACCGATGCGCGCGATGGCGATGTCCTCATCCCATAGCGGCGTACTACAGGTGCGACAACTCAATCGAGATGACGCGAGACGCTTTAAAACCTACGCCCCGCTTATTAATATTCCGCTGTGGTATCGTAAGTGGTTACATCTGTTACTGACACGGCATACAATCGAGTCGAGTATATACGGCTACGCGGATACTTGTAATTTGCACATCGCGAACGTTTGCGCTTACTTCGAAAATAGGGGCGAATTCGAAACAGCGTCAATTAACACTTTAAAATGCCATGCGCTCGTAACTCCGAGACGTGAGTTGTAATGTTATTTATACAGCGTCATATCTGTTTGTCATCATAATGCTCTTGTGTTTTTACGGCCGACGATGCTACAATTTCGTGGCGCGTACTAATTTTAAAATAACGTATAAAACTTGATGATATTTTTTTACTCTTTTCATAACATCATAGAATATCATTATAGAAAAGTTGGATTTTAAGCACATTCGCGAATATTCCCTCGCTTCTCTCATTGTCAAAATAAATTTGACGTAACTTTCATCACTACTCCCTTCAACGACTCGATTGTTAAAATATATTTTGATTTCCTTATTCCGTCCAATATCGTTGGATTAAAAACGATGTCGACAAATATTTATCGACATTTCCGTCAACTTCCACGCTCGTACACGCAAAGCCTATTTGCGTTCTGGTTGACAGATACGCGCGGAACTAATTACCAATTCCGCGTCGCATTAATGAACTCGTTTTGACTTTCTCCCACCCGACTTATCATCCCGGCTACGAACCTCTCCTGCGCTTTCATAGAGCATCGGGTCTGGTTTCTATGTGGAAGTACTTGAGAAGAACACAAGCTACTCGTGCGGATTAAACTGACGTGCAGCTTATGCGCGATATCACAACATTCGTGTACCTCGCCGAGAATATATTACGAGGCCCGGAATAGTTGATATTAATTAACCAGTTATTTAAAAAACTGTTATGTATGAGCCATTTCTTTGCGCGAAATAATCTTCCTGAACGCATCATGTTCGCTCGAACGATATCAATTAAAAATTAGAATACGTTGACGTTAATTCTTTTATATAAATTTCATGGATCATTCAGTAGGAAAAAATCTACGATGCACGATGCAAACGACGTTCTCCGCATATAGTCGAGATTACAATCGCGATTTAGCATAATTTTAAAATTTCTGATAAACGCTCATCGATATAGCGTTATCGTTCAGCTTGTCTCACCGCGAGCTATGATTCTATTGTCAGCGAAACAGCCATCTCCCGAGACGAGCCCTGCCTTTAGCTTGGATAGAAGAATCCAGTAGCTTGTCGAGCTCGATCATCGGCACGGTATGGTTGAACGAATTCCAATTATCGTAACTACGGACCGTCGCCGCGTCGCGGTCGCCACGAAACGGCCCTGAAACAGCTCGACGCGCACGAGAAAATCGTGCGAGACACGTTATATCCGAACATGAGCTTGGCATGTAAAATATATATATATAGGACGAAACTGATTTTCCATCCCATTCTCTCGTTGACCGGAACTTTGTAACCGGAGGAACGGACGGAGGTGAAAATACCCTTACCCCTTTCACTCTTTCAGAGAAGGAGAGAAAGAGAAAGAGAGAAAATTCCTGTTTTGACCTTTAGAATTTTTTTCCCCCGTAACCGTCAAAGAGAGAGCTCAAGTACTTCTCATAAATTATCTTTCTACGCTTCGCGCCGCTGGCAAAAAAATATTCTTCGAGCTCAACAAAGCTTTAATTCGTAATCTTAAATCGCGGAAGTGACCCAATTGCTGCGTGATGAGAGGATTTAACGAGAAACTCATGTTGCGGTTGCACGACTTGTGTGTTCCAGAATAAAGGGGAACATCGGCAGACATCAAGGAGATCGCGTTTCGTTAGCAAGAAACACGTTCGATTCAGTGCCAATCATGCGGTGTCTATTCATGCTCCAGATTTTAATCGCCGTGGTGCAGCCCAACCTCGAGGCCCGGCAACGGCTATCTAACGTCAGAGGTAAGTTTCATACAAATACGTTATTTAATACTGCTTCTTATACTAATTATATAATTTACGGACGACACTATATGATCATTTTGATTTAATTGCAAACAAAAAATATAGAAATAGAAAAATGACGCTGAGCTCGGTATAGATTCTCCTCTTCTTATTTAATACTGCTTCTCATACTAATTATATAATTTACGGACGACACTATATGATCATTTTGATTTAATTGCAAACAAAAAATAGAAATAGAAAAATGACGCTGAGCTCGGTATAGATTCTCCTCTTCTTATTTAATACTGCTTCTCATACTAATTATATAATTTACGGACGACACTATATGATCATTTTGATTTAATTGCAAACAGAAAATAGAAATAGAAAAACGATTCTGAGCTCAGTATAGATTCTCCTCTTCTTATTTAATACACTGCTTCTCATACTAATTATATAATTTACGGACGACATCACTGTATGATCATTTTGATTTAATTGCAAACAAAAAATGGAAATAGAAAAACGATGCTGAGCTCGGTATTGATTCTCCTCTTCTCATCATCGAGACCCTTCCGTGAGTTCAGCCCGGATAAGATATTTGCCATCTCTAAAACGTCGGAATCGGGTATACTTGATTCGCACATGTAACCTCGCGCCCACTTTCTCGAGTTTCTTCGACTCGCATGAAAACTGGCCGCGGCGGGTTCTCGAGCAAAAGCCTTACCTTTGCGGGACGCGTTCCTATTAAGAGCACGAATAGGAACGAGTCAGGCGCGGCGGCCGCGGCGGCGTTGGATTTTGCAAGCGGCGAAGGAGGCAAAAGAAATCCGCAGAAAGAGAATCGCGCGCAATTCCTCCGGGTGACCGGCAGGATGTGTCGTAAAATGCTAATTCGCGACTTATTTATACATCGGGACACCTTTAGTGGCTGTTAAAGGCTCACGCTGATTTTTAATTATGTCGATAAATATTTCGAGCGTGTTGTGCTGCGCGGTAGTGTGACTCGGACTGTTACTCGGAATCGTAATTGATTGTCATCCGCTACTGCCTGCGGTACGGCATGAATATTGTACCCGGTTTCGACGTCGCCGCGCGATTTCGCTGATCTTATCGGCCGGCGCAAATCCGTCGGCTGGCGTACGGCCAATCGACATAACTTTTAGGGCTGCTCTTGACGTGCTGTACCGCGCGGGAAATGCTGATTCCGCGAAACTGCACGTCGAATGCTCGCGACGATGCTCTCGCGGAGTTTGTCAGCCCTTCGGGCAATTCGAAACTACTGCTGAGCTTACAAAGAAATCAGTATTATTAGGCGCTTTTTCCATTTACACTCAAGTGAGCTGAGTCACTCAGTAATGTGAGTACTTTAGACTCAGAATACTCAGATAAGACGTCAGTTGTTCAGTGAATAAAAGGAATTTACCTGCTTATTTTGGTGACAAAGCTATCGCGTAACAATACAAGTTCATAATCTCACTTTTAATGTGAGTCTAAGGACACGGTCTCGATTGTGAATAAAAATTCTGCAGTTGAATCTCACTTGCCATCAGCATCAAAAGAAACGTGCATTCAACTGATTTATAACGTCACAAGTGAGAATTAACTGAGTTTTGATGTAAATGGAAAGCTACTATTATCGATGAGTTCTCAGACTTTGATGTAATAGATACACGCGAATGAATACGTTTATTCACAACAGTGGTAACGCAATTGATCGGCGCAAAATAAATTTCTCTTCGTGTTTACGGCGAACAAAGATAAAATTTAACTTCAAATCACGAAGATAGAAATCCATGGCCTTCGTCCGGAATATCTTAAGCGCCATTTACGCTATTGTACTTATGTCAAATCGTTTGTCAACTGTGCATCCAGGGACGACAAGTCGGCGTGATGGATGCATCCTTCTTCTTCGGTTTCGGTTCTCGTCTCGAATGTTACGTTCGACCGGACAGAGAATACCCTTTCATCGCGAGTCACTTCGTTAACATCGGGCGCTTACGTTGGAGACAGAAGTCTTCCGATGTATAGCGACGCACGAAGACGAATTTCGCAAACGACGAGAGGTGAAATAAAAGAAGATAGATTTCATGGACGAAGTAACGAAATATAAAAACGTCTGCGAGCTTCGGTAGACAATGAGAAGAGAAACGATCTCGGACTCGACATCACGACACGAGAGGTTGGCGTCGCATTGAAATTTTGCAAGCGGGAGACGCATGGGACGTCCTTTTCAATGTAGATCGCCGTCGTCGGTAGCGTCTCTTAATGAGCCTGGCCTCTGCACTGGTAAATATTTATTTGTTCCGTGGGCGAGGAAAACAATGCGCGGAGACGTCAAATTACCGGCGACCCGCGGCCGAGAGAAAGAAAGACGTGACGGACGAGCCGTTTCGAAATTACCCTCTCGTTAGGGGGTAGTTATTATGATCAGGGAAAATTACATACCCGCGGGGGGGGGGGGGGGGGGGGGGGCCCGATGTTTACCGAACGCCGTGGCCCGAAAGCCCTGCGAGCCTGGATAACTGACATAGGTAATTTATCCGGCTCGCGATAACCACCGGCGTGTCTCTCTTTGGTGATTGCGGAATTATTAACTCGCCCGAGGTAACGTAATGACGAGACATTAGTGCGATTTGCGCCCCATTGCGCCCGATTGCCTTTCTTCCGTTCTCTCTTTCTCAATCTTTCTCTCTCAATTTGAGAAATTAACGGCCGGCGCAAAAAAGAAATTATTATCTCACTCGTGATCGTTTCCGACGAAGCCCGAGGAGTCCCGGAATCGGCGAGAGATAAATTTATCGAATCGAGGTAAACCGGCGGACATATGTTGCCGCAATAAAGCGGGAAAGCGTTTCACGGCGAGTCGTAGAGCCGTCCGCAATCAACTTGAGAGCGTCCCCTCAAAGGGCTCAAAGTGTCCCGAGTGTATTTGCCAACCCTATAAAGATCACTCACGAAAATGACGTATGTCTTCACCGCTTCTGTCTTTGCCTGTATACGTCAAGTCGTGGCCGCTGTATGCAATCAATTTTTCGATTGAAAACCTCGGTCCCGTCCCTACCCACAATTTAGACCCCGTATGGCCTACCGTTTCAAATTGGTTTCCTCGGGATTGAATGGCATCACAAAATCGTTTAGACGAACCGATTGGAATATGTATATAATTGTTCGGAATAACCCAATTTAAATGTCAGCTACGCGCGTTACAAATCCCAGCCGAACATTTTTGATACTGGGCGAGCGATACATGAATTTCTACCGGATCAAAAATATAACCCGACGGGATGCGGCTACATTTAATATTCTGATAAAATAGATCATCGATAAGTAACGAAAACAAATAAATAAATAGACGGTAATTGGAAAAAAAATCTCCTATTTTCAGTACGTAAAGTAAAATTCTGAGAGAGCGAAGCGAAAATATCGTGTTCCCGAAACATTTTGCGTGGCAATCAAGAACCTCGTATACTTTTTATCTATCGGCGGCAATTACGGATCTGCAGCGATGGCGCCAAGCATCCGCAAAATCAATGACGGGAAGGAGAGGACTTCAGAGGAGCGTCTGAGCGCGGCGGAGCCGCGCTTGTGTCCGTAAAACTAACGCGACGAGGCGCCCATTCATGGCTCGAACACGCTGAAAAATCACCCGTTCGTTCCCCGCATAAATACGCGGCGCGGCCCGGCCGAACGGCGTGGGCGTCCCCGCGTATATCCGTGGCCACGGCACATTATAGTATACGCGCACAAGAGCACGAGAGTGCATAGCGACATCGCATCCGCACGCACCTGCATAAAGATACACGCATGCAGAGCCACGCATACGGGGGCGCGGGCGATCGCGTGGGCAAAACGCTGTCAATGGACCCCGGCACTCTCCCGCGCGCGCGAGAGATTTCTTTTTCCCTCGTCTCCTCTCTTCGGCGGGTTTTGATTCTGGACCGGACGCCAGTGCCGCAACCGTGAGAAATGAAAGGCGAGCCGCGCGCGTAGGCACGTCGAGAAATGTGCAAAATCCAAAAACGTTACAAAGTAAGTTCACGCCGCGCCGCGTAGGCACGCCGATGACGGCGATCTCCGATATCGCCTTCGATTTATCTTCGATGTTCGAATGTTGCAGCGCTGTTAGGATCTGGCTATTCGGACGTCCTGAATATCTTTAATAGCCGATTCGTAGATTTGCATAATTTGCGTCGAAGGAGAAGCATATAATAATACTTACATGTGGTGAGATAAATTTTATATAAAAACAGATACGAGAAACGAAGGAGGACACGCAAATATAGAGACGTGGAAATACGCGAAAATATTGTTCCTTTTATCACATTTATGATAATGATGTTTTTAGTTCGCATAGCAGATCTAAACTTGAAACTTCTTGTAAAACTAAGTCTCTTTTCGAATTGATATAAAAGTAAAAAGAAAAACATTGCGCCTCATTAACATCAAATTTAAAGGTCAGCACAACGACTTGGTTTTTGTAGGTGTAATTTCGCGACCAGTTCTTTTTTTTCTCACCAGAGAGAGTTTTTCTTATCTACGATATTCCGTTGTAAATATGTATATGAAAAAGGTCAGCCGTGTCGAATCCCTTGCCGTAATACCCCACGCGTGCCCCCCTTTTAGCTCCGTTAAACGTTTGCGATATAAATCATAAGGATCGTGTATGTATACCAACAAGAGAAAGATTCAATGGGCAATACGTAACGCAAACATTGCCTCCCAACCGGCCATTGTGACAGGTACAGCGACGACTCCGCTTGCGACTTAACGCGATATTGTGCCCAGATGCGTTAGGTGCATCTATCTCTCCGCGAGATAATAAATTGCAAACATAACCAGCCATTTACCTGAGTACGCTTATTCACCGTTGGCCGCATGTTACACGGACGTGCCGCCTTATCTCAGTAACCATTTCTGCGCGGAACAAGAACTCCGGGAGATATATTTCTTCTCTCAAGAACCGCCACACCGGGCTTCGTTGATACAGTGCATGGCGCATCGTAAGAATCCGGATATTTTCTGTAATCTGGCCGTATTTGTTGCCCTTTATCTAAATCCACGAGCCGCGAGCGACAGAGCCCACGATAACGAAGATCTAGTTTACGAAGGAATAAAATTTTACACGACGATTAAAGGCCGCCGGGAAGCATCGATTTACGATTTACTCCGCGTCGGGCGCAGTATCCACTCGCGCTACTTGATGATCTCATAAATAGAAACGAAAACGCTTCAGAGAGAGAGTGTGTGTGAGACGTCGAGGAACGCTAAGCTCAATCAACACTTCGCTTCCGGTGAAAATTCATTCGCGTCACGTACGAGCACTGTCTAAAGTCTTAAATTAAATCCGCCATGCGTAAAATTGCGGGCGTGACTGTTAATTCATCTTCTCGCATATCGGCGAGGGCGAAATACGACGCCGCCAGTTTGTACTCCGGTGCCGAGCAGAATCGCGCCGCTCGTACAGTCTATTCCCCGGAGGTGAGCACGGAAGAGGAGACACACATCGTCGTCGACGAGCAAACTCGAGTGTTCCATCGGCACGTGAGAAATTTCCCCGCGCCGTCTGACTCGACGTCGCCGTCACTTATCGAACGTGTAAACTACCTGCCACTATGTCTTCCAGCCGGGACAGTGCAATAACGGACTTCACCGATTTCCCTGGGGCCACCGAGTTACGATATCTCTCACGGATGGAAACGATGAACTCCATGCACGAGCCCCTCGAAGACGAAAGCGTCGCGTCGTACGCTTCAATACATTTTGTATATACCTATTATATCGCGGCAATACGACGAATTGCAGACAAGTCGTCGCATTTATTCTATGTGAATGCGAACCAGTGGCTGGCCGCAACGAGAAATCAAAATAGCGGCGTTTCGTCGTTACGAAGAAATATCCGTGGATACGTGCGAAATCTTGTGCGAAATACCCGTGGGTGAGGAGCTCGGTGTCTCTCGAAAAGGATCACTCCCGCAGCATGCTCCGCGGCGGCCGCGTGGGTTTTATTCGTTATTACTGATCGGCTACGGCCCACGCTCTCGACAGCATCTTCGTCCTGTCTGCCCCCGCAGGTGCGAATCAGTCACTTTTCTCGTACAACGTACATATCACGCCACTCCTGTTAAGTGGCGAAATAATAGCGGCGGCTGCAGGAGGAGATCGTCTTCTGTTCGCGGCTTCACGGTAAATCACGAGGAAACATATCGTTCGAGAAACCGGGGTGGAATACTGTCAGGATGCTAGGCTTCAGCATCCGGAAGCCAGCCTTCTTTCGGCAAAGCCCTGAACTATTAGGATAAGCAAACCTACGCCTCGTTAATTATGCGCCGTTGCGAGAGCTTTGAATTCACTCCGCGCAAATGCGATTGCCAGCCAATTACTTTAGAATAATCGCACGTATCGTTTAGAGATAGAGATCATTATTATTACATATCATTTAGATTTGTATCATTATCGATAGAGTCGTTTAGAGATCGTTTGAAGATATATGTATTTGTTACATTCCCATTTCGAACTGCATCAAATTAGATCTCAATTATTGCCCTCAACCAAATACGGTTTGATATAATTATTAACTTAGTGCGTGAATGACGATTTATTGGTTAAAGCACGGTCTCCATCCGCTTCAAACATCATCTGGCAAGCGTGTCATACATAGCTAATTAACGAAAGGTTGCACATCGAGAGTATCGCGACGCGCTTAATCTGTATCCACCCACGTGCGAGAATCGGTCCAGTGGTGACGGCGACATTGAGAAATAATCCGAGATCGACGATAAACGCACCGATACAAGTTACTCGCGTCCGGTAGGTATTCGCGGGCGTCCTGCCGATCCGCAAAAATGAAATTCGATTAATTAAGGAGTCGATACGATTAGCGCGGATTCATCGGCGTGTCTGTTCGAGCGCGACCGAGAATCGCGCGCTCCGAGACGCGAGTAGATTGCGCGTGCGAGCGTAACTCGCGCGGCCGGATTAGCAGGGGCACGTACAATAATTAAGTTGTACCGTTGGTGATTAATCGCCGTCTCCGGTCGACCTAACTCGATTCCATCCCGAGCCAGGCAGCGCGACGAGTAACGCATCGCGCGATATGTAATATGTCTCTCGTGTGTACACACGTGCGAGCAGCGAGTGTTTCATCACGTGGCAATCGGGGAAATTAAACGCCGCGTCGTCACGAACGCGACTAGGGAGGTCATCGCTCAAACGACGTGGCCATTTTTCGAGTGATTACGCCGCAAGTGTGCTTGGGATATTGCGTCTAACGACCTCGCGTTACAACGGTAACGATCGGCCCGCGCGCTTTTATGCACTTTACGCGAATTAGTATCGGGCGTGTATTTATTACAAAAGATACACTCAGTACGCGCGGCACGAACGCGCGGCTATTGCTCGTTATTTCGTTTTATCGGCTATTCGTTACAATTGTTTCTCGATAAGCTAAACATCGACTCACGTATTTTTTTTTTTTCTGTAGTAATTAATCGCCGGGTGATATTAGAATATATATCCACAGCGCATTCGTTGCCGTCGACTCGAAATGCTGCACGACCATTAATCGAATAAATTTCACCGGCAATCCCAAAATTTAAAAGGCTGTGTCCATTCATCTCGTTTTCCACGAAAATCGAGCGAGCGAATATCCAGACGATTTGTCAGTCGGTTCAGGTAAATTCCTTAATGATTGATCTCATTTGATCGCGAGGATAAACCACAAGTGCCGCATTAACCGCATCCGCGGGAACCTTGGGCGCGGCTTGTTTAATCAAAGCTATCTCGTTCGCCGTAAAAGCGAGACCAGCTGTTGTGGCTCGATAGTACGGGCGCGCGCGGCGAGTTTCGAGGCGCACAGTACAACGTTTGTACGAAATCGGACAGTGCGGCGGTGTACTATACACACACGTACACCACCGGATTTTCGAGAATACACCATTGTTCGCGAGCGATCTCGATTGGCCGTGCCGTGCGTGAGACGCCTGTATCGCAAACTCCTCGAATAATTCGCCGACGAGGCGAGCGAGCTCTGAGATACGTACCTACGTTGGACGTTAAACTTTGCAGGCCTGATGAACGTGTCTAATTGCGTGCCTCGATTTCCGCGAAGCGATGTCGCAGCAGTTGGTAGAGAGATTCATACATTTATATCGTATCTACCGTATCTGAAATTCCCATCGTGGAATTTCATGCTCCGCCAAATGTTTTCTAGATACGTGACAGCGTATTGAGACTATTATTTTTCAGTGATTCTGAGAGAGACTAACATAAGCGTCACGTTACTTAGGGCCAGTTTTTCAATAGTCGTTTAAACTGAAGTTTAACTAAACTCACTCTTCGTCTTTTTCTAAAAGGGATAGTTAGAAAGAGACGAAGAGTGAGTTAAGCTAAGATTAATGTTAAGCGACTATTAAAAAAAACTGGCCCTTAATGAGCTAAGAATGAATTAACTAACTCGTGAAATGGTTGAGCATTTCCGATTTTTTCTCAAATTTCACCGAATTTATGTCGCTTTCATGGAGATTGAAGATGTTAGGAATACCCATAGAGATTTGAGAACTAATAATAGCTAAAATTCTCTGCATTTCGCAAAAAGGGAGATCTTCAACTGACGGCATCAACAGATCGTATAATTTACATGCACGAGAAACGCATCTCTCACGCAAGACGATCCATCCTCGACGTACAAGTAAATTTACTATAAGCCGTCACTTACACCGAATTTTAAATAAAGGTCACAAGTTAAAACGAAAGCGGTATCAAGTTTCGGCGTCGTAAAACCAGTGTTTATACATCGGCAAAGCTATGAAGCGATCGGCGACCGGTGATTCAGGTCGACGATGATTAGGAGAAACTCGTCTTCTAGGGACGACCACATCTCGCTGCGTAGTTCGATTATATTTCCGCGGGTATATGGTGAAGGCTTTAACGAATTCGATAAGTAGGTATATGCTAATGGTGGCAGACGAGAGGGCGGCAGAGGAGGCAGGGGAGGAGGGCCCATTCTTGCGGGACCGCCGATGGCCTGCGCCCGCGAGATGGGCCCGGGAGTGAGTCATCTGTAGGAACTGGTTTCTACCGTAATACCCCAGGTATCGCCGATAAAGAATCATTCCGACGCCTAATAACTTTGGCTGCTGCGCCTCCGCGATTCGCCCGTGACAACTCGTGGAACCGTGAGACCGGAATCGAAACCTGCGGTCGTCTCCCCGGCATGCGAAAGCGGCGCGAGAGGCGCAACAATAAATCCCCGCTGCAAATGATACAATACTCGTGTGACCGTTACATAGATAGAATTTGAAAACAGTTTCCCCCAAGCGTACGATATAATTACTTTGCCCATGATAAGAGGATGTTTGATTGCGTCCCCGTGTGCTCCACTTTCCCCCCGCGGCGAGGCCAAATTTTGGATTGCGTTACGGGGACCAAACGCGCGTGCGTCGATCATACTTCCTTATTGATCGCGGCCACAGGGAGACCGGCGGAAGACGAATGTTTTATCGATTAGATCGTAGCAACGTCAGTCCTTGCGTGCACGTGAAATAAAGCCGACGACACTGACGAAGTATAGAACCACCACACGGCGCGGCGCGATCGACGGACGACGGTAGGCGGACAGTGGTGCGACGATAAATTACGTTTATATCAGACGTACGAAATGCCTTGCGTTATCGGCCTTACGATCGGCCTCCTGAATTATCGCGTCGATCTGCAATACGGGATTTCCATATGCGCGGGTATCCATAAATTCTACGAGAGGGGGCCGATCTTTCGGCTACCTCTAAATCTGTCGAGAATTCTTACGCGCGGCGAAACGGTTCCTCTTTCCCGAGAATCAAAAAAACCGCAAAAATAGCACGCCGATTAATCATCCGACGATCCACTTTTTTACGATCTCAGAGTGCTCGCGGTATCCTGTCAGTAAAAACGTTTTTTTTAGTATTCAAATAAATATTCTTCCTCCGGTGAAAGCGCGCGTAAACAGTACAGTTGTTGATCACTCTACAATTATTGGCCACATTTTAAAAAATTAAAGATTGTAAAGAAATACTATTAAAATTTTTTTAATTATAAATACAAAAATATTTTAATATTTTAATAGTATTTCTTTATAATCTTTAATTTTTTTAGATGTGGCCAATCATTGTAGAGTGGCCAACAACTGTACTGTTTACCCCTATTGAGAGATGCTAAGTGCATTTTGAGGATATCTGTTACAGTTACCTGCGTTATTATATATAAATGAGATATAAAATATCTATAATTTAAATCTATATTCTAAATTGCTATCTACGGTCCAGCGAGAAGTACATTCTCGTTATTCCATTCTGTACGGGCGCGACCGCCGGAAGGTTAATTGTCGGCAGGTAAGAGTGGCCAATTAATAACTCGGTGCATAAGTCGCGTATAATTACGTTAACCCGGGACAGCGCGCATCATCAATTATACGCAATTAGACGAGCCGTGGTAGTGGCGGCATAGTACATACGTACATACGTACGTATAGGTACGTACGGCGTATGAACGGCCGCGATCGTGCATGTAGAGACGTTTACAGTAGGTACAGCCTGTATGGGAGGTCCCGAGTATCTCCATCCGACGGTCCCCACCTGTAGTTAACCCCGACTCGCTGGAGGTGCGCGCCTATTGGTCGCCCCGCCATTTTTCTGTCTTTAATGATAATGGGATAATGATGATTACACCGTTCAACTACCTGTACTAGACGGCACCTGTCTCTCTCTTTCTCTCCTTCCCTCCCCCGTCTTTATCTCTCTCTCTCTCTCGTCCTGTTTATCTACTTATCTATCCACCTCTTAGCGATTACTATCGAGCCGTGGAAAAGCGGATATATCAGTCCCAGCATCTCGTCAAGGCGACTCAGAGCCTCGTGTCCAGTCTTAACGTGAGATACGAGATATATCGCGATGCAACGAGATAAAATAAGAGATTTATGATTATAGGCAGTAATTAGCGGCTATGTATTTTAATGAGGTAACCGGTAATTATTTGTTTCACCAAAATGTATACATAAGTGACTCGTGCACCATTCTCTCACATGCAATATCGTAATGCAATAAAACGACGAACGCGCGCGTTTCATCGAAACGTTAATGCTTTCGCTCGCCTTGACGACTCTATATCGCAAAGCAATGTGTCATCGTCGAGACGCGAATATATGTATATCGCATCTATTGCTTAAACGAACGTCGGAATTTCAGAGATATTTCAGACGTTCCCAGTAATAAGCCGGATTAGATGAACGATGCTCTCTCGTGGCTGCGTGTCAAACGGATGGCATTGCATCGGGGAGAGTTAGCTAACCGAGGCCGATTACTATTTAATGTAGAGATGAAATTAACCGATAAATATTGAAAATCATCCCAGCAGTAGCTATCGCCATCATGAGGTAGAGAACCACCCACTGTACGCTTTGCCGGTGCTCGCGCGTTTCGATCGTATTGCTTTCACGTGGAACATCAGCGGCACAGTGGACGTTTCGTGGAGCAGCCGAGGCTCCAGAGCGATCACGAGAAAACCATTAACCGCAGAAACTATTAGGCGCAGACTGCCGAGAACAGTGCATGCCAATGATGTACACCTACGTTTCAGCCGTAATATTCACGAGGTCTCACGTGATTACGTAAGACGCGTGGAAATGTTTGCGACCGTCCGATGAAGTCGTTACCCCTCGTTATATTTAATAAGTTAATCATATATCTAGGGTCGAGGAACATATACTTCATTGGATTTTAATTTATCCCATTTATGCATTCACTTGATCGGACCAATTTACATTTTGAATTTACGGTTACCTCTTTTACGATTCTATTTTTTACATATAGATAAATGTGTATGTAATTGATTAATATTATCCTAAAAACAAATATTAAATATTATATTATTTCATCCAGATTTTACATCTTTAATCTTTGGAAACTGAGTTCAATTAGCATAAACTGACTTCTAGCACGTAAAATATTGAAAATAAAAAACGAAGAAGCCACAGGCATTTTCCGTAGTCAATGCCTGTCATTGACATGCAGACGGGACCATAACGACGCTGACGGAGACGGCTTTTATATTAAGACATATTGCCGCAGTTGAACCGCGTCTGCGTTCTCGACTGCGTGCTTTTCTTTCCATTCACCATAGACAGGAGGTTAACTACAATTATTCCATTAAGCGTTAGATCATCAGTAA
This sequence comes from Leptothorax acervorum, assembly GCA_035220615.1. Taxonomy (NCBI): domain Eukaryota; kingdom Metazoa; phylum Arthropoda; class Insecta; order Hymenoptera; family Formicidae; genus Leptothorax; species Leptothorax acervorum. Next base: position 5,056 of record JASTWQ010000452.1, on the reverse strand, counting down.
CAATAGTCAAGAATAGAATCGATAAGCTGCGGCCAGTGGTGCCATGATTTGTCGTGTCGCTCAAAGCACAACTCGACCTCGCGAGTAAATTTCTCGAAAAATAGGAGATAAAAAATGGAAACTTTATTGCGAAATGCAGTTGCCGCGAGCGGATACGTTCGGCCTACAATGACAGTTGGCCATTGTCACTTTACAGCGGCAAATTCCTTCCTCAATATCGGTTACACGGTTCTCGAATGTCTTGTAATAATTTACGCGAGAGGCTTAAGACCGTTCGCTCTGAGACATCGGCGGGAGACGCGATCTTACCTCAGTCCAAGGATTCGTCCTCCGAAACGATCTCCCGGAACCGTCACAATGAGAGATTAAGCACGTCGAAGAAACCTGACCGGTCGACTCGTATTCATCCTATCTCATCAGCGATGGCGGCGCTTAACGAGGGCATTAATCGAGCGTAGTAAGCGGCACCTTTCTAAGCGTGCCAGCGCACGCTAAATCAATCGCAAATTATTGTAGCGAGTTTATGGCGCATAACTGTCACATATTTCGCGAGGGTTCAACCGCTTTTCATTTCCCAGCCCTCTCCGGAATTTCATCATCTCGTACCTGCGTGCGATCGAGCGTCCAGCTTTTATGAGTCTGCCCACTTGCGCGTAATATAATAAACATTACATTTTATTGCTCGAGCGAAATCCAGAGCAATAAACACTCAATAAATACGGTATATTATCTGATAAATCGAGTGAAAAGCTTCGCGCGCAGGTATAGGATAACGTTAAAAGAGATCTTAGTAAGAGCAACTGTATTTGGTATACTTTTCTCTGTACAGAAAAGAAGAATATTCTTGATATGAAAATATCTTTAGTTTCAACGTGGAAATCTTGAAATATAAGATTATATTGCGTTATTATATTAAACGATTATATTAAACGAAGAAAACTTGCTTGAATGAAGCATTTATATGGTTTTATAGTTCAACCAAGAAAAAATGTTGAAATAAAGAGTTGAAATTCTTATAAGAAGATTATAGTTGTTTCATATATGTATAAGCAAGATTACCGATAATCTCTTTCTTGCTTATATACGAAACAACTATAATCTTCTTATAAGAATTTCAACGTTTTATTTTACCATTTTTTTCTTGGTTGAACTATATAAATGATTCATTTTTTCAAGCAAGTTTTCTTCGTTTAATATAATCGCGCGTTTAACATAATGACGCAATGTAATCTTATTTCAAGATTTCCACGTTGAAACTAAAGATATTTTCAAATCAAGAATATTCTTTTTTTCTGTGTGTGCACCGTAAAAAATCAGCATCAAAAATCAGCTCGTTACTTAAACGTTTGGCCACTAAAAGCGTCTAAAATCAGGAATCGCGACAGATCGCCGGTTTTCTCTGATCGACTCTTTTACATTTTCAGGGGTGTACACCCTACAGGAACACTTACACGATCACGAGATCGTGATACCACGAAAGGTGAATCACCGAGGCGGTTTCATCTCGGAAAATGTTACGCATCATCATCACGAAGACGGGCCGGTCGTTCATTATCGAGTGGCAGTGGCCGGTAACGAGTACCACCTCGAGCTGACAGCGGTCGACAACTTCATCGGCCGCGCGATGGTCGTGGAAAGACGGAAGCGGGACCTGCACGTCCGCAGCCCGGCAAAGAGTCATGGCAGCAAATGTCATTATCGAGGATTCATTAAGGGCCATCGAAATTCCCGTGTCGCCCTGTCCGCCTGCGACGGTCTGGTGAGTTACACCTTCGATTTTCCGATAGGTCGCGTTTACCCAAACCGCGATATTCGCGTCGCGTTCGCAATCGTTAAAAAAAAATCTAAAATTTACGAGGGATTGTTCTAACGTAATTGTTTCTTCTTGTGATACAACTGTGATTTATCAATTTATTCTAATTTAGTACAGAAAAAGGAGGAAAAACAAATTGCATAAAGCATAAATTATGTAAATTTTTTAGCTCTTCTTTTATCCTTTAAACTTCTCATTTGCAAATAGAAGTTGATTATGTCGTAAATCTGGCGAAGATCATTTGCACGTTGATACAAGATGTCGAATCGCATTAGATGCTAAACGAAGCAAGCAAAGTCTAACGTGACATAACGTGACAAGCACGATTGAATTGTCAGCTGCAATTTGTAGACAGAAATCAAGCTTCCCGTTGCTTCCCGACGCACTAATACACTATTCGTCGCGAATCCGAGTCGTGCGAAGAGTGTAATGAGAGATAAAATCTATACTGTCAATGACTGTCAATGCATTTGATCGTTCGACGCATGTAAGAAACGAGGATCGAATGCGAGATTTCTGCCGGTTAAATTACAAACTATTGGACATGGCGAGTCGCAATCACGATCGTATATCTGCTCGGTTATGCTCGCGTCGGTGAGACCAGTCACCAGACACGAAGTTTCAGTCAACTCGATAAAATTTTTCTGTTTCTGAAAGAGAACGTCATGCATGCGTTCGCAGAAGCGTAAGTAAGCGACAGCTAGTAAATGATTAGCTCGCGTTATTTTACTTGCGAGCAACTGCGAGTATTTGCGACATATCGCTCTTAAATCCCGCGAAACGTGCTTTGGCTCGTTAGGTCTTTTCACTGCGTTCTCCACGGTGATTCTAAATCAATCATATTACGCGCGATTGTCTCTCTTTCTCTCTCCCGTTATCTCTCCTTTCTTTTTCTCTATCTCTCTCTTGTACGACGGCAAATCTACAACAAGCTGCAGCAAGCTATGCGTTGACTCAAAGATAATATATATGAAAAAAAATCAAAATGCACTTTGTTCGCCGCGGTTGATGATAAAATTGTCATTCTCTCCTTGCTTTCTAAAAATCAGTTACTCGATTAATTGATAGGTCTGGTCGACAACTCACGGCCAACAGCTCGCGCGATTTGAACGAAATCGGGTCGTACAGCTTGACTGTGGCGTACGAGCCAATTTTTCAAGGGTGATTTATCGCGTATCTGAAATGCACTTCTTTTGTCAATGTCGCGACGAAGTGAACCGGAACTATCGGAATGAGAATTCAATTGGACAAGAGCTCTCTCGTGGTAAGCGTGTTTTCAAAAAGTGTTTTCCAGTGGTACCATTTACATTATATTGGCGTGCGATTTCGATGGGAATCGATGAATCACGGCGCATCGCTGTGTATAATGTGAAATGCAAATGAACGTATCGCATGACAGAGTTCAGTATTCCATAATTTAGGACTTTAGGATATTAAATAGAACGATAATTCAAAATTAATTCAAAAAGCTCAAATTAGATTTCTACTTTATTTGGCAGCTCCTCGGCTTCTATGACGCATTTTAAGCGAAATATACGTTCATTATATGCAATGCACGCTTCTAAAATACTTGGGTGGAATGGAGGCAGGGCGCCAAATGTAACAAAGATTACGCCGCGGAAAGTGGAAAATTTTCCGGCGCAAAGCTCGGCGCAAAATAACGCGCGATCTCTCGTCGGGCTGCCGCCACCGCAGCCTCTTTATCATCATCCTCAGCTGAAATTTATGTGCTTTAGTCTACGCGCTATAACTGCGAACCGCCGCGAGAGCCGCAAGAAGAGAAAACACTCGCGCGGAGTTTCCTGCGCGCGGACGCGCGTAAAATCGCGGTAACGGCGTATAAAGAGCGAACGGAGGAATGCGAAGATGGCGAAAAAGAAGCGTCAGCACAATGCGTGAAGGAACGAGGGACGTGTAAGGGCCTGACTGGCCTGAGAGGGCATGCATCAGCGCAATTTGCTCATATAGCTTCCAGATAATGATTTAATTTGCCACGGCATGGCAGATTTATGACGGCGAACCCAGTCGTTGTCCACGTACTCGCACACGCGCGCATGGGTGCACAAGTTCATTATACGTGCATGACAAGCCGCACACAAACACTTGTGAAGTAAGGCTGCCTCTACATCGGTCCTGGGTGTCCCATCGACCGAACAGCGCGGACCTATTGGCGGAGCTCGCCCTTATGGACGCCCGGTTCTCACGCAATACCGTATAATTGCTCAATTTTCTCCGGGAGCCTCGTGAAACTGCAACGAACAGCCCGCAGTAATCGACCCCACCGGTCGTGTATATTGTAGAGACACGAAATTTCGCGAAACCGTGGCGCCTCGCAACAATGCCGTGGCGTGGGCCTAGGCTGCGCCAGGTATAGACAAGATATTTCTGCAGCCCGGGGGTAGAGCACGGCAAATCCGCTTTCCTACGCTGAGAGTACGCTGGAAGTACCGCGCATTAGGGAAATTAACTCGGATTTTCTCCATTTAAAAGATAAAGATTCGCGGCAGTGTACAGCCATTCTGCAGCCAAAGCATTACGTAACTAGATACTAAATACGAGACGAATGCTCGGAACAAGAAATTCTCTCCGCGTAATAACGAACAAATCTCCGTATAATAACGAACGCTCTAATTGTCGTCGCTGGTGGAACGGCTGATTTCAACATGTACAAGCTACTTAATATTTTACACGCGCACAACTCTGTTTACCGTGGTCCTACGATAGTGTACCTACACCTCTCACGGGTAATACTCGTTTTTATTGGGCCATAAAATTCGCGGCACAGAGGCACGCGAGTATGCCCTCGTAAGAGAGGAGGTTTCGACGCGTAACCGCTATAAAACTCGAGCCTACTCGTGCCAGTCACGTTCGACTTTTACGCGGGGCTTAAGACCCTATTTAGCGGCGGATCATATAAGCCGCATTGACTTAAATCCGAGATTAAATGTCCTTTAAAATTTCATAGTGAATGAATCAGCAACTTTAGATAAACAGCTTCAACTCGTGAAAGCAAAGCATTACAGATGAGAGTATTTCTTCTCCTGTATAAGAATGTTAGAATTAAAATATTGCATCGCGCAAGAAAGACTGGATAATATTTTATACATATGACACGTCAAGTGTATCCGAATATTTTTTAATAAGTGCATCAGTAAGATTTAAATTACACAGATTATGATAAACTTTTCGATACAATATGCAAAATGTAAATCCCACGCTCGCGCCCATCCATAGGATTATTCG